>OY728128.1:414504422-415754422 GCA_963277665.1 Viscum album
TTAGAAGGACTATGGTGGTTTTCCTAACATGGAGTAGGACTAAATGTTATGAAGCACATAAATACTTATGTTTTTTTACATTCGAACAATTTCATTTTCTATTCTTCTATCCTTATCAATGAAACATCTTATATTCTATTTTATTTTCTATGATCAATTTTTTTTGAACTATACTGATTCCACAGTAAATGGTATGAGATAATTTTATCTGTTTTTTATTTTACCACATTTCTCTAATTTGAAATTTAAAATTTTAACGGTTAAAATGACATTAATTTGTGTCGAGGTAAAATGTGTGCTTTATTAGTTCACAATGGTCTTGCTGATACATTAAATGGTAGCAGGAAACCTGTATGGAAATTTCTACCAATGGTCATTAAACCACATCCTTTGTAGATGTATATCATAGTATACATGAAAAGGCTCACTACACTCTCTTTTTTAACTCTAGGTGGTATGGTTTTTCATGAAGTTTCCCATGAGACCACTACTAAATCTATATGGACTAAACATGAAATATTATATATGACTAAGTCTCTTCATGGATGTATGTATAAAAAGATGAGATTATACAATTTTTTGTTGTTCCATGGTACATCTATCCAGGTCCATACTTATGAGTTTAACAAATTATTGTTAGATATAGATAATATTGACATTAAGGTTAAGGATGAGGATCAGACGTTATTTTTTTTATCTTCTCATGATTACTCTATTAATTCATTAAAAGACTCCATGATATATGTTTGGGATTCCATTACAGTAGATAAAGTTATGTCGGTTGTTCTAACTCGTGACCTTCAAACACATTGTCTGAAGGATGATATGAGTATTGTTAAGAGTGAACCTCAAATTATGTTTACTATGGATCTTGTTAAAAACAAGGTTTGGAAACACCAGAACTGGTTTAAGGGTTTTAAAATTTTTGAGCATGGTAATACTGGCCACATAAGACATTATCTTCCTAATATAAATGATATAGGTAGTATGGCCGAGATACATGTGGTATGTTCTGTTTATGACATTGTTGATGTATTTTAGTTTCTATCCCCTTTGTTAGAAATAAAAATAGGTTCTATGAATAATTTTCCTTTCATTCCTAGAAATGGCTCCACATGTCATTGTGGGGGAAATGTGGTTGAGAAAAATACTTGTGAGGGCTGGTCTAAACTGTTCGGGCATAAGTGGATGAGTTTTCTTTTCCGGTATGCTTCTTTTTTGGTGGTTATTATGATTTTTTTTCACATCTTTTGAAAAATATTTCATTTTGAGTTTTCATTTGTTTATTTCTTCACAACATTGTACCCCTGGGAAGGGCTGTTTGAATTACAGGAGTTTGCATTTTTATGGGACTGGCTAATATCAGATAAAAAGAGGTAATTTAAGGTAAGCTCTGTTATAATGTGGTTTCATAGATAGTTTATTTTCTTATAATGTAATAGTATGTTAGCTGTAGATGTGTTTTATGGGTATAACATGTGCCCCTATCAGCTTATTCTAGGTGATATTCATGTTGGGTGGAAATTTGTAGAACTAGGTATTTTGGGTTTTAAGAGAATCTACCCACACTATTGAGGATAATGGTAGTTTTTCTACAAGAACACCATCAATATAGTTTTATTTTTATAGTAAAAAGGTGGAGATTTGTTAAACTGTGTTTTCAAAATTAAAATTATTGTTTTCCATGCAAAAAAGTGTTTTATTTATCATGAAAAAATTTAATGTGACTTTCTTATTATTGTTATGAAAATATATTTTGTGGCTTTTCTTATTCCTCAGCCACTATGTGGGCCTTTTGTTTGATGGGATTGTTCTAGAATCTCCCTGCACCTGTTTGGGCTACCTATTTTGTTGGCCTACCATACAATCCCATTGACACTGTGGTAATCTTCCCTTTCTACTCCCTGTTAGTCATTGATGTTTTGTGTTCCGATGGTTGTGGTTCTGTTGTTTGTGTTTCTCGGTGTTATTATATTTTTCTTCCCATTTATTTTTCAACTTCCACGTGTCCTAATATATGTGGGTTATTGTAATAGTTCTGCTTCTCGACCATTTATCTCATCTTCTGGTAACTGCTTGTCTGCCTCATCTATTACGCTTCTCAGGGAATCGTCTCAGGTCTATGATTCCATTATTATAGTGCACAGTAGTCTTTTTCCATCTAGAATAGTTGGTTCATCATCTTTAACTTGTGAACCAAAGAGCACTGAGAGAATTCCTTCACTATTTAAAGATCAGTTTCTTGTACATTGTTATCCAGACGCCATTTTGGTGATCTACCGTGGATAACATGGCTCTCGTGAGTTCTGAAGAGGCCAATTCAGAATCTAGAACCTTCAACTCTAAAAGATTTTCATGTTCTTCGGTGCTTTTGAATTTGTAATCCCATTCTTTTTTTTCTTTTTTTGTCTTATCATTGAATGTTCTTGGATCCATTGTTGGTCTGGTTCACAGAGTCTGGGGTTTTCATTGAATGTTCTCTGGTCCATGTGTGTGATCTGATATTATTCATCTTTTTTATTAGTATGTTCTATGTTTCTTCCTTTTTTTCATAATAATTAGAAAGATTATGGTGATGTTCTTTTGTGGAGTATGACCAAATGGTTCAAACAACGTATATACAACTATTATGTTTACTTTCTAGAAATTTCATTTTTTGTTTTTCTGAAATTTTAAATAAAATGTCTTAAACCCTCTTGTGTTTACTATGATCAAATCATTGTAAAATATACCGATTCCAAAACAATCAATACAGCCAATATTCAACTGAGTATGTCCATACTCTCTAGTAATAGTAGCACCAGGTCCTCTTTTAGTATTCTTCATGTCGTGATCGACATCATGCCCATAAAATGAACAAAAATACCAATAAATTCCCCTATTACAATGAGAATTTTAATGACCAATTTTTTTTTCACATAGATGAAAATTCAGGTAGCTTTTCATAAACAAGTCTAATAATTAATTCTTCATCATGAGTGGACAAAACATCTTTTTTAGTAAGTAACGAATTCAGATCCACCTCAATTAGAGCTCAAAAAAATACCCATACCACGCATGTTTGGTCACCCTATCCATTTTTCTAGGGACACTAACTGAAGAAGAGATAACGTATAATTTTTGAGGATGCCATAACATCCAATTTAAATAATATATTTTTAACCTAACTTGATCAAAGGACTTTTTGATTTCAAATGTATTGAAACAAAAACACCACTCCTCAATAAATAGTACACCTATTTTATGAGACACTAATCCATGGCCCCATCCTCTTCTAATGTGTTACTAAAAAGGATAAATTAAGTGAAAAACTCCATGGCCCATGGAAACAAATCTCCAGTTAGAAAATCCCAAGAATCTGGATAAACGACCAACAAGACCATCAAATTTCCATGGATTCTCACCTCTCAAAATAATCACTAGACCAATAATGGAAAACATACACTCAACCATCCTTTCATCAATTACATCTGTTCTCACATATACCCGAGTAATGGCTTCTTTTTTGGGAACCTTACCAGAACCCACATCTTAAAGGGATATCTGATCCTTTGATTAATCGGATCCCTAATGCCTCGAATCGCACCCCCAGGATGAACAGATCCTTGATCCATGGATATCAACTAAAGAAAAGTCATACTTTGATCTCTACCATGGGAGATATAATCATAATAATGGATATTCAGACTCCAAGGATGATAATAATTGAGACGATGGGTTGAAGCGTGGGTCGCTGCTTGAGCGTGGTGGTTGTCGACATGGGCCGATTCATGACATCATTGAGACTTTGGGACTATTTTTTGTGGTCTATTTTTAAATCATTATTTTTATTTTGGTGGGTTTTTACCTGCATGAGAATCAGAATGCAGTTGTGGGGGGGCCTACAATGGTATGGGATACTGTTGGGGAGATTTTCATGGGTACCATGAGTTGCCGATGGTATGAGATACTGGTTGTGAGAATCTCTCACCAATGATGTGCTAACACTAACACCTTTAGGGATGGGCATCAGGGGAGACCTAGATTGAATAAATGATGATGCTAATGAGCACGACAACATCATTAGTGTGAAAAGTCTGACATCCAAGATGATGACCTCAGGTGGTCTGTTGTTAGCGATCCTCATTGATGTGGTCAAGTGCGTGAGAGTTTCAGGGATAGAAACTGTCGACCGAATAATGGTTTCTTCTTATGTTGATAATGATTTTGGGCTTTCGGGCCATGTTATGTGGGTCTTGAGACATTCTTTTATTTTTTGACTGGTGAATTGGTCAATTTCATGTTTTGGTGATATTTTTTGTGTTACATTCTGTGTATTTTCTATACTTTTATTTTACTTATTATTTTTTAGGGTTAGGAATGCTCAATACCTAAACATTAATGGTATATACAGGAATTTTTTATTAATTTATATAATTAAAAATTAATTATTTAATATAAATATGATAAATTTTTATATATTAAAAATATTTTTTATTAAAAAAATTATCACTATTATGGATAGAACTGATAAAATCGACAATTATTAGTACTTTTAGCATGCATTGATAAATGATAACCTTTTTATCAGAGCTTTATATTTAGCACTGATAAAAATCAGTGCTGGTTAAGGCGTGATCTATGGTAGTGGCATACACTTGTACAATTTTCAAAGAACTCCAAATCTCTTCCCAAAACCCTGGAACTTGAAACACCATTCCAAAACATTTAAAAGCTGAGGGTACTGAAACCTAGAGGGAATCACATGATACCACTTAATCATATCCATTATAACAATAGAAGATAGAATTCTAGAACCACTCCTTTTGAAAGATCAAATTCCTTAGCTGGAAAATTGTTTTCAAAACCAAACCTAACAATTACTACTATAAATAAGCACATTTAGTCCATTTATGGTCAAATTAACATTTCTCAACCCTAAAATTGATAATAGAACCAATTATCAAAGGAAAATCATTTGATCTGTAATATATTTTAGTGTATGTGCCCACACACATAGTTATATATATTTTTATAAATGAATATAATTTTGAATTTAGATATTTATTTATACATATATTAATACATACACACACATATGTATGTGTGTGTGTCAAATATTATTCCAAAAATAATAATTATATTCTAATAAATCTATTTTTTCCTAAATTATATTTATATATTTTATATATTTATATATATATAGATATATTCAATTATTTTTTCGATTTTAATTATCATTATAAATTTCATTTTCCTTAAAATATATATTTCTTGAACTAAATTTTATTAAAAAATATATATATATATATCATTATTAAATATATACACATTATATTTATATATTTAAATACAATATATATATATATATTAAATATATTATAAATTAAATAAATAGAAATTATATTTTTTTGAATTTTTTTTTTAAAAATTTACTACTATAAATATATTCGATATTATATTTAAATATAAAAACTATTTATACATAAATATGTAAATTAAAAATTTTAATTGTATAGAATTTATATATAATATAATTTTCAATAATATAAATTTATTATACTAAATATATTATTTTCTTAAATTATATTTATATAAGATATAATTTTAGTTCTATATGTACATTTAATATATTTATGTTTCTATAAGAAACACTCTAAATTAAGATACATGTGAGAAGAAAGTAAAATTCCTTATCAATATATTCGAATTTTAACTTATGTACCACCATCTCAATTTTTGGGGTGTAAATTATATGGGATGAAATGTGAAATAAATATTTATGAGGTAGGATAAAATAAACACACCCTCACATATATAGCAACGAAAATTTAGGTTGCATTTGATATTGTAAAATATTTTATATTTTTATTTTTCAAATATGCATTAGAAATTATGTTAGAAAATGTATTACATAGTTGAAGGAAAATGATAAATTATTAAAAAAAATTATCCCAACAAATTCAATTTAAATAAATAATATAAAGGAAGTTTTTTTCCAAAAAATCTATCAATTTCCTTTTTATCATGTGTTAAATGTTTTCCATTTATATAATTCAACACATTTTAAATAAATTTTTAAAAAATTATAACATAAAATATATTATCAAACCATATATAAATTCATTTTTTTAAGTATGTATTTATTGATAGAAAAATATGTAGCTGCATTTTTTGACTTTAATCAAGCACAAGACACCACCGAGAAACAAACTCTGAGTCGAAAAGGATGAAACCCAAATCGATACCCAATGCCCCAAAATCTCCCACTTATACATGATCTTTTCCAGAGAAAAGTGGTGCCTTGGATTTTGTGATGGTGGGCGAATACGCAAACACAAAACGCAAGCAAAAGAGTGCATATGCATGGGTAAAAAAAATTATAATTGATCAAATGGTTTATTTTTTTAATCATGTTCACCAAACACAGTCTACGATTTGGATCAAATAAAATAACAAATATTTTTATGTAAATGAAATATTATGTGACATTATTAAATAATGGAATATAGATGGAAAAACATGTTTTGTAATTAAAATAAAGAGTTCATATACCTGGATAAGCACCCTTGGAATCATATTGTGCGGTAGAAAATAGGAAAAATAGATCGTCATTAGGGAAGACGGAACAGATCCACGACTGAAGGGAGTGAGCTGCGTATGATCACAACGGTAGCTGATGTCCTCATAGCGCTTTGATGTTCTGGAAGAATTGGTGAAGGATCACGGATATAGTAGGTCTGATGGTGGTCATTAATCTAAAATTGATCATGTGGAAGACCATGTTGAGGGATAAGAGCATCCAGAGGATGGAGAGGAGAATGGAGATCAGTGCGTCCATGAGCTCTTGTATGAATAAAACTACCAAGACTCTGACCAAAACGTCTTTCAAGGCTCTAGTGTAGAGGGAGTAGGGTGGTAAATTGTGAAGGATAAAGAGAACAACATTGAAGAAAAGGGAGAAGGATGAGGTTCATGGTAGTGAGGTGGGAGATTAAAGGGGACACGAAACCGAAGATAACACTACAAAATATATTACTTTTTCCAACATGGACATATCTATTTGTAAAAGTACATTTTTGGTTACTAAAATGTTTTAGCAACTAATTTGTTCCTGTCACTAAAATGTTTATAAAATCTCTATTGCTAAATGTTTTTCTGATAAATAAAATAGTTCTTTTAAAATAATAATAATTCCAATAGATAATATATATGTTGGTTAAAGTGTTTCATAATAGATTCTTATGACAATTTTTTTTATTTGTAATAATATTACCTACATATAATATCTATTTATAAAATAGATTTGAATAAAAATTATAAATTTTTATTCCTAGAGAAATTTCATATTATATTTGTTAATTTAACATATAAAATTAATCTATTTTTATTATTAAACCAAATATGATTAACAAGATTGTACAAACATAGAAATAATTTAATTATATTAATAATGAAATTTAATAAAAAATTAAATACAAAAACACATGTTTCATCACCCAACAGGATCCACCCCCTTGTACTAGAGACCCATCCATTCCCAAGATCCATCCATGCCCCATTACCAATGAGCTAGCTCCAACACCAATGACCCATACCTGCCCCAAGACTAGCGAGCCAAATCAAGCTTTACCATAGCCTTTAGTGCCCTAGAACCAACTCACCAGCACCAGTGACCCATCCATACCCCATGACCAGTGAGCCATCTCTAACAATAATGAGAAACGTCAAGTAATTGCTACACCAGAGACTTAATCTCTAAGATCTCTACCGCACACAACCAAAGAGAATACAAAAATTGAGTCAGGTCTAGTATTAGTGAGAAAATAAATGAGTCAGCTCGAATACTAGTCAGAAACCACATGTCACTGTTATTTCACACCCTTCAACTAAAATATCTACATCACAAAAAACAAAAAAGTATACCTACAATTCTGTGAAAAGTATTATCATTAATTGAAATGAAAATATAAAAAAATGTATGAAAAAAATGACTTGCATACTGATAATTTATCATCATCCCTATGGACATCTCAATTAAAATCTACAAGATTTACGAAAAGGATAGAACTTCTGAAAATTGGTAATCAAATAGGTAATTACATATATCTAATGTAAGTTCAATGAAACCAAACACCCCAACAAGTAGGAGAACATAAAATCTAAGATTATAACACAAAAATCACTATTTCCCATATTTTTTACAATACATGAACAAGGTTTAACAAGCATACACCATCAAGAAATTGACAGAGAAACATTTTGATATTAAAAAAACAAACATTGAAGATCGCATTGGATCAAACCTTCCGGAAATCATTACTGATCATGTAGTAAATTTAGTTGTCTTATGGTACTCCATAAACAACATTAACATATGATTTTCTCCTTTTTTAGTAGGGCTTTCAAGATTGACCTTTTTCACTTCAGCTAAACATTCACATTGCTAAAGTCTCTTGTATATCGGCTTTTTAAAAAAATTCCAATGTGATGAGATGCATCAACCAGATCAACAAAGATATCGTTAACTCCATGCATGTTACATTTTTTTAGGATGGATAGAAATCACCATGAGTGGCAACACTGCCCAGAAAAAACACTAAATGCTAAAATGCATGAAAAAATCCAACTCACAAGATGTACAAAAACTCAGTATAGAAAAATAGGGTTAAATTCATTGAATAAAATACCTTCTAATCAATGTGTAGCAACATTTCACTCCACTGATTGCATAATTATCAAGATAAATTAAAAAAGGGTCATCAATAAATAATTGCGAGCATATGATGAATCAAGAAATCACTCTGCTATCGAAAAAACCATTATAAAAACCAATCTTAAATGACTTGCCAGATCAACAAGGAATATTCCATGCATCTCCAAGAATCATCAACAATCAATATTAAACACATGAGTTCTATAAGAAGATCAATCATGAATCTAATAAATTTTCCCAAATACAAGATACCCATGTAGGTAAAAAAGAATAATGTATCTTCAATAGGGACATGATGTGTTATTATCAATTTAATTCATGAAGTGAATTACTCAACGATCTTCTTGTATCACATTTTCAAGTAGTATAGGTGCAAGTAAATTTGATGTTGTTTAAATATTTTATGATTTTATGTATTCTGTAATTATAGAAAATAGTAGAATGTTTCCATAATATATCCATAGTTGTAGAGGCATAAAATATAGGTCTATAGAATTTATTACTAACAGGAACATGATACATGAAGGTAAGATAGCTTTTAACGATGTGAACTATAAAACCACCCCAAACATTGCATCACTATGAATTTAAAAACCAATGATAATTACTCTAGACATCATAAATGTAGGTTTTGGGCGCAGCGGAATGGTGTGGGTGGATGTGCCCACTTGGATTTTTGTCATTAGAAATGATCAATCCTGGATCAATATGATGATAAATGTCAGTCTCCATGGATCGAATCACAGAAAAAGAAAAAGAAGAAGGTTTGTCCCAGAACCGAAAACAAGGATCATTACATGTTGATTATAGTTAATTTAATTAATTATAAATAAATACCTTTGGGTGTTATTTCTTTGTTGAGGTTCTTGATCACGTTATCAATGTGATCTGTCGTTGTGTCGTAGAAGCCAAGTGTAGATTCCCTCTAGCAGTGATCCACATGTGTACCTTGTATCTTTGCACATCGCCAAAGGATTCTCCAGGTGCTAGCGTGGAGAAGCCTTTGCTTGCATTTTCCACCTTAGATCATCTTGATCAAATGGAAGAGGATCTCTCTTGGTCTTGATAGTTTTCATGGAGGAAGAGGTTCTATCGGCCTTGAATGAATTCTCCAAAATTGTTGTGTCTCACATGGGTGTAGGAAAAGAGTTGGGGTTTTGATGATATTTATAATCAGGTTTGAGGTTGTAGAGTTATGACAATAAATAAACACATTAAGCCATTTATTTATTTCATTGACTCTTATTTAAATCCCCCATGTCGAATAATTAACTCCTTGATATGAACCCATGCTGATTATAATAAATATCATTTAAAAAAATATAACATCCTCAAAATCCCGACTGAAAAAACTACACGGCCTGTATTAATAAATACACAGCGTGTAATAGTTTTTCATTGAAAATTACACGGCGTGTACATTCAATGTACACAGCGTGTATATCTTGTTTTCATTTATTCGTTTCCTTTCCAAAAAGAAAACTACATGGCATGTAATTATTAATACATGGCGTGTACTTGTTTTCCATGAAATACTATACGGCCTGTAATCATTAATACACAACGTGTATATCATGTTTTTCATTTCCTTCTTCATCCATCATTAAAACGATTTAGGAATCCTTGAATAATTATTAATCCACATACAAGAATAATCATTGTTCTACTTGAGATACTTGAATACACTTACTGTGTGACCCTCTAGGCCTCTTTCTCATTGGCATTAGGCGAGCTATCCTAAAGTCCAAGATTACTGTCTAGCAACCAGTCAAGGAACCCAAGAGAAAGAAGTTGACGACACATTGAAATATCACCTCCTACAAATACTTTCTGTGTAATTTAATCCCTTTGTATCGATATCTAACCAAGAAAGTTTCATGTTAGTGTCATAAACCTACATGCTTGATCCGTCGTTCTTTGAATACCTAAAATAAACTCGTCATTCACACCATGTCCATGGAATTTAATGCGACATTTCTATTTCAATCAAAGGGTCGAGATATCAACTTCCATAAATGGAAGGGAAAAATAATTCTTCGACTTATCCATTAACAAAAAGACACTCGTGACGCACCCAATGTACCCTACATCCCGCCAACTGTCTACGTGACAGTTTTCATCAGTAAATCAATGTGCGTGAGTAATGACATGAGTTAATGATTATCTTCCAGTCTAAGGACCATTACACACACTCATAGATATCAATTTCTGATGACACCAAGACATGTAGAATTTCAATTGGCAGGTCTGTTCTCATAATCTCCCGTCTTGGAGATTACCTAGTGCGAACTCCATGAGAGAGAGTCTCGTTTTCTTACGAGTACTTGCACATGACGATCTGTATAATATGTGTCCTATCATAGTATGTCATCCAACCATAGAACTTTATTTAAGAATATTGTTATAGAATTTCAAAGTTCTCATCATAGTGGGGATCTGTCATGACCTTATCAATGCAAAAAATATTCCTGGACATTATTATATTATAGTTATGCAGAAAAATGAACAGTATATAATAAATGAACATTCATGTAATCAATGTACAAAACAGTTGGTTTTCAGGACACCAACGCTTACAAACTCCCACTTGGACTAGAGTCAACTTCCTACGACTTTACGTCCACTAGAACTCACATGATGATCATGTTTCTGCTGAGTCAAGGATTTAGTCAAGGGGTCCGCCACATTGTCTTCCGTGGAAATACTGCTCACTGCAACATCACTTCTCTGAGAAAAATCGCTCAAGAGATGATACTTCCGATGTTTGTGCTTTGTCCACTGATGTGACCTTGGCTCTTTTGAAAGTTCCACCACTGCAGTATTATCACAATAGAGTGTGATAGGATATTTACTTCTCGGTACTATATCCATCTCTTGGATGAAGCGTTGCATCCATATTTCTTCTTTAGCTGCCTCAGAAGCTGTGATATACTCGGACTCTGCTGTAGAATCCGCCACCACACCTTGCTTTGAGCTCTTCCAGCACACCGCACCTCCATTCAAACTGAAGATGTATCCAGTCCGTGACTTCATGTCATCTTGATCAGTCTGGAAACTAGCATCTACATGTCCTCTGATGACTAGTTCCTCATCTCCTCCATAGATCAGGAACATTTCCTTAGTACGCCTCAGATACTTAAGGATATTCATGACTGCCATCCAATGTCGGTCTCCTAGATTAGCTTGACATCTTCCTACTGTAGTTAATGCGTAAGCAACATCTAGCCTCGTACATAGCATATCATACATGACTGACCCAATCATGAATGCGTGTGTGATACTTTCCATTCTATTTATTTCCTCATGTGTTTGAGGACACATTTTCTTGGAAAGATGAATTACATGTGACACTGGCAACAATCCCCTCTTATATTGTTCCATACTGAATCTCTTTGGAATCTTGTCAATGTATGTACTTTAACTTAGGCCCTGCATTCTCTTAGATCTATCATGATGGATCTTGACCCCAAGAATATATGCTACCTCGCCCAAGTCTTTTATGGAGAAGAATTTATGAAACCATGCCTTAACTGACTGTAAGACATGTACTTCATTTCCCATTAATAATATGTCATCAACATATACTATTAGGAAAACAACTGCACTCTGACTAAACCTATTGTAGACACAAGCCTCACATTCGTTCTTAACAAAGCCAAATTTGGTTACAGATTCATCAAAACAAATGTTCCATGATCTTGATGCTTGCTTTAATCAATAAATGGATTTCTGATACTTGCATACCTTGTTGGCATCCTTTGGAGTCACAAACCCTTCACGTTGTGTCATGTAGACATCTTCCTAGAGGTTCCCATTATGGAAAGCTGTTTTGACATCCATTTTCCGAATTTCATAGTCATGGGAAGAAACAATGGCCAATAGGATTCTGATGGATTTGAGCATCGCAGCCGGTGAAAAGGATTCATCATAGCCAATTCCTTAACGCTGTCTAAAACCATTTGCAACCAGTCGTGCCTTGTAGGTGCTGACTTTCCCATCCATGTCCAGTTTCTTCTTGAATACCCATTTCTTACCAATAGGATTTAAATCTACTAGAGGATCTACCAAAATCCAAACTTGGTTTTGGTACATGGAATCCATTTCAGAATTCATGGCTTCTTGCCACATGGTAACGTCAATGCCTTCAACTGCTTCCTTGGAGGTAATAGGATCATCGTTGTCAACCATTAATGAGTCACCATCCTTGGTGACAAGAAAACCATATCGTTCTGGTTCTCTCGCCTCTCTCATGATCCTACGCAGTTCTTGTGTATCTGGAATAGATAGTTCTTCCATAGGGCTTTGTGGAATCTGTTCTTGTACCAACTCATGTGTATCTTGAACCTCGACTTCATCGAATTCTATCTCGCTCCCACTATCTCTTTTGGAGATGTGCTCCCTCTCAAGGAATATGGTGTGTCTTTCCACTATAACCTTTTTGTGTGAGGGGTTGTATAGGTAATATCCTCTTGTTCCCTTGGGATATCCTATAAAGATACTCTTTTTGAATCATGGTGCATGTTTGTGACCTGATGAGTCTATAACAAATTCTCCGCTACCCCACACATGCAAATTAGATAACATGGCTTTCTTCCACTCCATAACTCGTATGGAATAACATTTATCGATTTAATCGGTACATAGTTTAGTATGCGCGCTGCTGTTTTTAATTCAAATCCCCAAAAGGATAATGGAAGGCTTGCATTACTCATCATTGATCTCACCATGTCCAACAGGGTGCGGTTACTCCTTTTGCTTACACCATTCCATTGTGGCCTATAAGGAGGAGTGAGTTGAGATAGAATCCCAAACATCTATAAGAAATCAATGAAGTCCTGATTAATATATTCTCCGCCTCCATCTGAGTGGAGTTTCTTAATCTTCTTACCAAGATGTTTCTCAACATCATTCTTGTATTCTTTGAACCGATCAAAAGAATCTGATTTATACCTCATTAAGTATATATTTCTATATCTACTAAAATCATCATTAAAAGTTATTAAGTACGAGAACCCACCCCTTGCTTCAACTGGGAATGGTCCACACACATCTGTGTGAACTAATTCTAGATGCTCTTTATCTCTTTCACCTTTCCCACTAAATGGGGCTTTGGACATTTTTCCTTGTAGACACGCATGACATACACCAAGTGGTTTTAGTTCGAAAGAATCTAAATACCCATCATGATGTAATTTTTTCAATCGTTTCTCATTGACATGACGTAGTTGGTGATGCCAAATTTGGGTGTGGTATGAGTCATGTGAATTAACTTTCTTATCGATTTCCATTACATGGTTTGTGTAGTCAAACAAATAAAGGCTATTATATAAATGTGCCCTACCCAAACAAATGATATCTTTATAAAAGTAGAAACATTCATTTCCAAACAAGAATATGAATCCATCAGTATCTAATCTGGATACTGAAATAATGTTTTTAGTAATAGAAGGCACATAATAACATACTTTCAAAACCAAGACCGTCTCAGTAGGAAATGTGAGGTGGTAGTCTCTGATAGCTACAGCAGCGAGTCTCGCTCCGTTGGATGCTCGTAGATCCACCTCACCTCGATCAATCTTTTTGAATCTACTTAGTTCCTGTATTTGTATACATATGTGAGAACCACAAGCTGTATCTAATACCCAATTAGTAGAAATAGATAGATTGCATTCGATACCAAATGCACCTGAAGATTCCCTTTGCTTCCTTGGATGGGTGCTGTTTTTCTTCTAGGGGCCCTTCTTTCCACATGAAAAACAAACAACGTCCTATTACATTACCTCCCCAATGATATTCCTTATATTGGAAGGCCTTGAAGAAGCTTTGGGATTAAAGATCTTATCCTTACCTTTCCTTTTATTCACCATAAATACAGAAGGCTTTTCATGATTCATGTCATTATTTACTTGGAGAATAAGGATAAGAAGATCAGATAGAGTCTTCTCAATGTAGTTCATGTGGAAATTGACAACAAAGTTTGAGAAGCTCTGGGGGAGTGATGAAATAATGAGATAGGTGCACAGTTATTTGGGGAATTAAACCGTAGAACCTCCACGCGCTAAATGTAGCCAATGATCATGACTACCTGAGGTCCAGCTGAGGCACACTCTCCATGATTGCTGTAAAATAGAGCCTTTGAGATCTCATACCTTTCATGTCTTTCTCTATCCTGGTATAGACCACGGAGGTACACGAGCATGCTGTAGGCATCCATGTCTTCATGAGACTTCATGAGCTTACTAGACATAGATGACAACATCAAACATTGAACTTTGAGAGCATCGTTAAAATGATTATCATAGACTAGTAAATCTTCATCACTCACCCCTGGGGTAGGAGAATCAGGAAGTGAGGACTCCGGCATGTAAAACATTTGTTCATGGCATAGGATACCCCGAAGGAGCCTAAACCATTTCTGAAAGTTACTGCAGGTGAGGATATTGTCTTTATCCAGTATTGATTTCAGAGAAAATGTGGTTGATGAGTTTTTCATCTTGATTTTACAATTTAAAAGATCTGATTTATTAGTACATTCTTGATTACAATTTATGATAAATAATGAATGAATTGATTAATTCTCCCATTATTTTATCAATTCCCAATGGCCCTCACTAGTGAACTTGTGATGTCCAATTTCTTTGACATTCTAGTGGCAAGGATCCATATTTCCCTTCGCATATCCCCAACAATGGTTGGTCAAGATATTTGAAGGTATTTAGGTAGGCAGGTCTTTTCCAACTGTGAGCTTACCGTTCCTTAATCTGTTGAGTGGACTCCCAAATCCTGAAATCCTGACTTGGATTTCCTCATCTCTTGCCTCCAATACTACATCATGTCTAGCAAGGGCTACTTCTCTTGATGTAATATGGTTAAGTCAACCTGAATCCTTTCATAAGGGATTCCTTTATAAAAGTAAGTGTCCCAACAAGGGTTGTTCAAACACATAGTTTTATTGAGTCTTGACCTTAATCAGGTAATGAAATACATGGTCTTACCTAATATGGTATTGAGGGATTTTAGTCATTATGCATAGTTTTTCATTATCTCGTGTTTTTTAATATTATGTGATGCTTTCGTAAGTGTTTAACCATGTTCTGATAATGTTTACGCATAGTCCGGTTTTAATTTTATTCCATCTTTCCATGAATGTTCATTTTATTAATAATGTGATCGTGAAAACACATACATAATAAATAAACCATGTAATCAGAAAAAAAAACAAGATGGCTTGATCATGAGGTTCTATTGGTTAACTTATCTAGCGGTTTTGATAAGCTTACCCTGACCTTGGGAAAACACCTTGAACCTGTTGGTTCATGTTTTTCAGCTCCCACATGTCCACTTTTGTATCTTCTTACATCGGTTTCGCCTCAGCTTCGGGATTTGAACCATCTCCTCTGGCTTGGGAGATCCTCCATTACATGGGATTACATTAAAGAAACCATGGGCACACAGGCCCTACATTTTATTTGAAGAAGGATCACATGCCAAAAAATTTAAATTAAATATATTTAAATGAAACCATACACAGAAAAAGTGTCTTTGTTCTAGCTCATGATCATCCATAGTATTCCACGAAATTTACACATATTTAAAATTCAAATTCTTTTAATCGTTCATTTATTTAAGATAAGACGCGCTCGAATTCAATTAATTATGATCTTATAATTAATCAATTTTCTATATTAAATTATTTCTGAATTTCCTTGAGATTCTTCTCATCCATATTCCTTGAACTGGTCTTTGTATATTGGAGGAAACCTAGTGAAATTCCATTTCTGGAAAGTACACGATGTGTAGATTATAATTACATGGCGTGTATTTTTCTTTTCAACCTATATCCAAAGTACCCAACGTGGCTTTGGCGTGTTTTCTGTACTTTGGAAATATTGGAGTACATGGCATGTACATGAATCATTCATGGCGTGTACTTCCATGTTACACTATAACTGGCCTGGCAATCCCGTGTACAAGGTACGCGGCTTATCTTTGTACACGGTTTCACCTGGGCTAGAACGAACTACACGACGTGTTGCTCCAACAGACACGTCGTGTATTCCAGTTTCCACACACTGTTCAATTCTGGTCAACACAACGTGATTAAAATTTAAGCATAATCAATTCACATGGCATGGTTTGGTGGACCAGTTCCAGTTCGTTGAACCTATGTACACGACGAGTAGTTTTAACTACACGCCCTGTAATCCAATGTTGTGCAGACAGATAGTGCGACTCTTCTGGATGACTTCCTCATTTTTATTTTAATCAAAATTAAAATTAAAAGGTCGTTTCTGTGATATGAATCGATACACGAAGGCGGAAGAATAGATCACATTTATTCAAATTTATAGAACGATTTATTTCGAATAGAATCAAATATAAATGTGTAAATTATCAACGAAAATTAAATAACTATAATCAACGTTTTAACCTCCCTCTGATACCATTTTTATGTTCAGGGCACTGCAGAACCGCATGGGTGGATGTGTCCACTTGGATTTTTGTCATTAGAAACGATCAGTCCGGGATCAATACGATGATAAATGCCAGTCTCCACAGATCGAATCATAGAAAAAGGCAAAGAAGAAGGTTTGTCCCAGAACCAAAAACAAGGATCGTTACCTGTTAATTATAATTAATTTATTTAATTATGAAGAAATACCTTATGGGTGATCATTCTTCATTGATGTTCTTGATCACATTGTTGATGTGATCTGTCGTTGCATCGCAAAAGCCAAGTGTAGTCTCCCTCTAGCGGTGATCCACACGTGTACCTCGTATCTTTGGACATCTCCAAATGATTTTTTGGGTGTTTGCGTGGAGAATCCTTTGCATGCGTTGTCCTTCGTAGATCATCTTGATCTGATGGAAGAGGATCTCTCTCGGTCTTGAGAGTGTTCTTGGGGGAATGATTCTTTCGGCTTTGAAAGAATTCTCCAGAATTGTTGTGTCTCAAACGGTGGTAGGAAAAGAGTTGGGGTTGTGAGGATATATATAATCAGATTTGAGGTTGAAGAGTTATGACAATAAATATATTTGTTACGCATTTTATTTATTTCATCGACTCTTATTTAAAACCCTCATGTGGAATAATTAATTCTTGACATGCGCCCATGCTGATTATAATAAATATCATTAAAAACAATATTATATCCTCAAAATCCCGACAGGATAAACTACACGGTGTGAATTAATAAATACACATTGTGTACTTGTTTTTAATTTAAAACTACATGGAGGGTACATTCAATGTACATGGCGTGTATATCTTGTTTTCATTTATTGATTTCCTTTTTATAAAGAAAACTACATGGTGTGTAATTATTAATACACGGCGTGTACTTGTTTTCTATGAAAAACTACACGGCATGTACTCTTTAATACACTGCGTGTATATCTTTTTTTCATTTCCATCTTCCTCCATCATTAAAATGATTTAGGCTTCCATTTTTAATAATTAAACCACGTATGGGAATAATATTTATTCTACTTGAGATACTTGAATACACTTAGTATGTGATCCTCTTGGCCTCTTTCTCGATGGCATTAAGCGAGCTTGCCTAAATTCCAAGATTACTATCCATCAACGGGTCAAGGCACCCAAGAGAATGAAGTTGACAATGCATTGACGTATCACCTCATACGAATGCTTACTATGTAATTTAATCCCTTTGTCTCAATATCTAATCAAGTGGGTTTCATTGTCTTGTTATAAACCTATATTCATGATCTGTCGTTCTTTGACTACCTGAAATAAACTCGTCGTTCACACCATGGACATGGAATTAAATGCGATAATTCTATTTCAATCAAAGGGCTGAGATATCAACATTCATAAATGGAAGGGACAAATCCTTCCTTGAATTATCCACTAACAACATGTCACTCTTGACGCACCCAACTTACCCTACTTCCCGCCAACTGTCTGCGTGACGATTTTTGTCAGTAAATATAAGTGCACGAGTCATGACCTGAGTTAATGATAATCTTCCTGTCTAAGGACCATTAAACAAGCTCATAGATAGAAATGTCCGATGACACCAAGACATGAAGAATTGCTATTGGTGGGTGTGCTCTCATAATCTCCCATCTTGGAGATTACCATGTGAGAACTCCATGAGAGAGAGTCTCGTCTTCTTACGAGTACTAGCACTTGACGGTCAATATACTATGTGTTCTATCGTATTATGTCATCCAACTGTAGAACATTATATAAGAATATTGTTATAGCATTTCAAGGTTCTCATCATAGCAGGGATCTACCATGACATTATCAATGCAAAAAATATTCTGGGACATTATTATATTATAGTTATGCACAATAATGAAAAATATATAATAAGTGAACATTCATGTAATCAAAGTACAAAACAGTTGTTTCTCAGGACACCAACCCTTACAATAAAAACATTATAGAAATAAATTATAATAATCAAAATAGGTTGATATCAGATACCAATTTATTAAAAAATCTGAACTAGTTAGGTTGAGTTATCCTCCCTTCAGATATAGAGGGATCTAACACTCATAATTGATTTTATGTAGGAATAATCATTCCATGATATGGATTTTTTTGGAATAGCTAATAAGTCCTCATCGTACTACCTATTTCCTTTAGTAGCTTTGTCCTTGTATGAATAACTACTCCTCCGAGCATCACCATCCACTACACTCATCAATATAAGAGAAAATAATTTTCTATTGAGTACCAACATCCATGACAACAACTTCCTACTGAGGAAAAATTTCCCAATGAAACTTCACCTTCTGCGGCATATCCTCCTGATCATAGGAAACATGGATTGAATTAAAATATACAACACGATAAACGGTCCCCTGGGAAGGTTGAAGATCCTTAGCTAACCCTAGAGAGTACATTTGTTGACATCTCTTAACTTTGTTTCTATGTTCGTCAAGAAATGACCCCAAATCCACAAATCCAAACCTGATAGTTTCCTACTTAGTAAAATCCTCACGAGACACAAATGATGTAGGACACTAGAACAATTTCATTTAAGCTAGATCCTACTTGAGAAAATTTAATGAACACCTAAAGTGCAGCTATGCAAAATCAAAGAGTCAAGATAAATAATCATAAGAAACTATTACCAGCACATAGTACCAAAATTGAGCAAGAAGACATGGCAAGGATGAAAAATACCAGATCAATATAGATTGTATTTATAATAGTAACACGATAAAAATTTATAAACATGATGAACTAAAATGAAATAAGATATTTCAAATGCTACTGGAGGGTAATTTGGGAACCAAAGTAGAGAAGTGAGATGTGAGAGAGCATCATCAAACAACAGATGTCGACATGGGGATATTGGGTATCCTATTGGAGGGTGATTCTTAAAAGTGGATTTTGTCTGAGGAAGATGATTGGGATCATGGATGTGGTTTTCACGATGATTTTAGTGGGTGATGTTAGTTGGGAACATGGAGGGGTGTTCTTGAGAATATGTTAATAATGAATGCCATTCGGGAACAGTGAAGGGGTTCCTGTAAGAGGTCCATGAGGAACCCCGACCATGTGGAACAACCTCTATGGTGAACATCGCCCACAGTGAGGTAGGGTTTGGGGAGGGAGATCATGGGAATGTCTATGGGGGGGTCCTTTTGAGTCATATTATATTTTTTGTATATATATTTATCATATATATATATATTCTCATAATGATATGTTTGCAATGTGTAATATATATATATATATATATATATATGTTGGTAACAATAACTAAGAACAAAGGATTCATTTATTGATACATCAACTATTGGTATTATTATGATAAGAGAACAGATTTAAATAATAGAAAATGATTTGTTGGTATTAAACTATTAAATTAAATAGTCAAATCTGTTTGTGAAAATAATTGTTGGTACCTATAGTCAATATAAACAGAATTTAATATATGTTGGAATTAATCGTTTTCACCAATAGATATATTATCTGTGGGTTATTTTCTGTTGGTAAAGATCACATTTTTTGTAGTGTAACCTCGAGAAGGGTCATGAAATCCGTCTTCTGCCTACGAACAATGAGAAAATAAATAAAGAATGAGAAGGCTATAAGTGTAATGTGTGGTGTTTGGAGGTTCTTGGTTTCAAGCCTATCAATTAATAGATTTTTGTTTGTTTTTTACCAACTCCGATGGTTTTAATAATAATGATGAGAAGGCTATAAGTCTGGGCATCCTATTGAAAAATATAAAAAATTCTAGACATGGTATTTGCAGCGTGGAACTTCATCCGATGATTTAGCTTTATGTTTATTTTAAATGGTAATATATTTAATTTTTATAATACCACCACGCCAAACCCTAATTCATTTCTATCTCATCCATTTGATTTTTTTTCAGTTCAAAATCATTGATCTCAAATATTCATCTCAAATGGAATAAGAATTCTAATTCTTTTCAGATGAGATAGAAATGAATTAGGTGCTAACATAGTGATATTCTAAAAATTAAATTTATTAACTTTTCGAATAAACATAATTTTATATCATCTATAGTCTCCCGTTGTGAGATTATCCTCCCTTTGCACATGATCCTTGAAGGCCATTACAATTGGAGTCCGGAAGTTTTTATTCATACCAGAGATCATGGCCACACCGCTTGCCTTTCTCCTCTCTATCCTCCTGCTGCTCCTGTCCTTCATCACAGTTTTCCACACGATCAATGGCCACTGTCGGACCTGCTGTATCCATGCCTTTTCACAAGTTCTTCTAGGACTACCCAGCGCCATGAGTGGAGCAGAGGAGGAGGACTAAGGGGAGGATGAGACACCCCAGTGGTGCCGCCTGGAGACCAGGGGTGAAACAATGTGATGAAAGGCAGCTAGGTGAGGCGATTTCTCAACAAAAATCGATAGGGGAGGGAGGAAACAAAAACGAGGTGGGGGAGGAGGGAGGCTGGGTTTGGAAGACCGATGAGGGTATGTCCCACTCCAATGCTATCAACATCACTCCTCATCCTTCTTTGTCTCATCCCCGATGCTATTTATAGTGTCATTTTGGGGGATTACACTGGTATTAAAAAAATGTAAATCTGTTAATATGAATGGTTCATTTTAGGGTCGTTAATATACAACATAAAGACATAATAACGCAATAAAAGTGATGGTGATGAAAAAATTATTATTTTAAAAAATGATATAAAACAATGGTGGTGCAATTTATAGTGGCCTTTGGGTGTGTTACACATAATGAAAAAAATTAAAAGAATAAATATGAATTAATTTTGAGTGTATTTAACATTCACCTTATGAAGACCTTAAAAAATGAAAAAAAGAGATATGAATGAAACAGAAATAATAAAATGAAACAAATGTTTATATGAAAAAATTTTGGGAATAGAACATTGATGGGAATAATTAAAAATTATAAATAATGAATAAAATTTCAAAATAAATATTTTATACAATATCAAATATATATATATGGGAAAAATAAATAAATAAATATGCTTAGATATTAGGAGAATTAAAATTATAAAATAAATTGAATTTATAAATAATAATAATATATGTTATGTAGTTAATACAATTTCATGTTCCGCTTTCTTTCCATCAATGTTTCATTCATCATTACAACCATTCCATGCATTCGAGGCACTATTTATTTCAATCGTAGTCATTTATGTCTCTCGTAGTGCCCAAAATTTCCACTACAAGAAAAAATTCATCTAATATGGGTTTTATTGCATTTAGCGGCGATTTAAACAACAAATAAATGTTGTGTGATGATTTCTAATAGTGTCATGTATATGGGTGTTGCGAATCTTTTCACAAATAGTATTTAACAATAGTTTAAACCGCTGCAAAATATTTAGTGACCATTTTTCGTTTTATTTTTATTTTCTTAAATTTATTATTATTATATATTTACAAATAGATATATGTATATATCTATATGTATTTAAATATTCATAAATATATATCAATATCAATAAATATATATTTATATAAATAAATTTTCATTCAATATATTATATATATATATATGTTATTAAATATAACAATATATATATAGACCCACATAATATATATAAATAAATATAAATATGTATAAAAAATTAGAAATATATATTAATATAATTAAATATGTATAATTATCTATATATATACAAAAAAATAAATACATTTACAAAAATATATATAAAGACATATATATAAATATATTATTAAGGAAAAAAATATATAAATATATATATATAAATACACACAAACAAAGACACATATAAATTTAAAGATAATTATATATAAATATAAATATAAATTTAAATAAAAACACATAAAAAGATACATAAATATATAGACACACATAAAGATATATATGCATTCCCACATAATATATATAAATATATACAAATAAATAATAAATTTTATATGATATATGATATATAATATACAAATATTCACATAAACACATATACATATAAATATATATATATACCCTCATAAAAAATATAAATATATATAAATATAGACAAATATAAATAAATATATTTAACAAATATATAAAATTAATAATTAATAATCAATAATTAAGAAAATAATTACAATTTTTAATTTTAAAAATAAAAAAAATAATTAATCATTCTGAATTATTTAATATTATAAATAAATAATAATAACTTCTTATTAAATAATAAATAATAATTAATAATTAATAATTAATAATAATAATATTGAAAACATAATGTTATCTATAATAATAATAATAACAACAATTAAACAATAAACAATATATAAATATAAATTTCAAAACTAAATACATTTCAAAAAATTAAATTTAATGTTACCACTTTTTATTTAGTTTAGGTTTAAATCACTGTGAAAAAAACTACTAAATAAATAACCATCAAGAATTAGCAAGGGTTTTTTTAAAACTACTGCTAAATAAATAACAACTAAACATTTAGAAATAGTTTTGAAAACCCCTACTAAACAGAACGTCGCAAAACACCAATTCATTTTTAGTGTCCTTATATTATACTCACCACCATTTCTAATCTCAGACACTTCACCTTATACCTTATTTCCCTAACCACCAAAGAATTTCCCTGAACGAAAACTCCAAAAACATCTACATTGTGTTTCAAGAAGTATACCCACATTGTGACAACATATTCATGCACATTAAGCACTAACATTTTTCAGTGATAAAATAAAAACACTGTTAAAGGTGGTATGTTTATCAGCACTAACTAAAAGAACTAATAAACAAGGTTTTTTATGAATACTATAAAAGCGCTGATAAAAGCTGTTTTTTATTAGTGGTTTTTAGCGTTGATAAAGACCGACTCTATAAATGTTTTCATAGCCTTTATTTGTGATTTTTTAGCACTGATAAAGGATCCCTTTATTATCTGTTTTCATTGTGCCCTTAAAATGCGACCTTCCCAAAAAATATAAATTATAAAAAATCACATATTAGTATATAAATGTATTTTTGTTGATATATATGAAATATATGTCCTATATATGATTTATATTTTACTAAATATTTATTAATATTTAATATATAATTTATTTAGTGAAAATGGATTGAAAAATAATTTTAAATTAATATTATTTATTAATATGTAAATTAGAATTAGGCTATAGTTATTTAACAACAATATGGCAATAGAAAAAATTAATGGATTAATCAATATTATAAGATATGTTGAAAACGTGACTTGAACTTCAAGTAAACATAACTTTTTATCCATATATCCTCTTAGGATCTATGAGATTTGAAATATTATCTATGGAAGTTCCCATCAATTTCAAGACTAAAGGGAACCCCAATATATGTATTTTTCATGTAAAAAAAGGTATGAAAGGCCTCCAAAACATAGATTTTTGTCGGGATACCCATATTCTTCAACATCCGATGAAATTTAATCTTTTTTAAGAGGGTCTTCGTGTCCTTTTTCAATAAAGTCATAATTTATATCTAGGGATTAGTTTCATATAGATATCATGTTGTTCAAAAGTTATCATTTTCCATATTTCACTATTACAAAATAGGGTTTTAACAGTGCTAAAAATCCTTTATCAACGCTAAAAAAATGCTGATAATCATGGCTCTATTAAATGTGGATCCCTTTTATCAACACTCAAAAAACTCTATTAAACACCACTTTTATTAGTGCTAAAAAAGGGTGATAAAATATGTATTTTATCAGTGCTAATAAAAGGCATTGAAGGCCTCTTTTGGATCTGAAATGGACATCTGGATAAAAAGTTACGACCCTTTGAATTTCAAGTCACATTTTCATCTTATCTTAAAATAATAATTAATTTATTAATCCAGATGTCCGTTTAGGATCCATGAGATAATAAATCAAATATTTTTAAGATCACTTCATTTTCATGCCCCAAGGGAACCCCAATCTATATATTTTCTAACTAAAAAAAGGTCTGGCGGGCCTCCATAACTGAGTTTTTAGTTGGGATACCCAGATTTTTCAACATTTTAAGAAATTGATTCTTTTTTTAAGAGGGTATTATTATCCTTTTCAATGGAGACATAATATATATCGAGGTATTAGTTTTATATAGATATTGTAGTGTTCAAATATTTACATTGTTCATATTTCACTACTACAAAACATGGTTTTAAAGCACTGATAATTGAGATGCACACCACCGCACCACCCCCATGCACCCACCAGAACACCCCAACCTCTGCTTGGATTTGAACCATAGACCTCACCCTTACATTCATGTAGCTTTACAACTCATTCATCTTGTTTCATTCTGCATTTAATGACATATCTATTTATATATATATATAGTTATATTTATTCTTTTTTTAATATATACATATATAAATGTATTAATATATGTATATAGTTAGTTATATTTATATATTTATATTAATATCTATTTATTTATATATATATTTAGTTATATTTTTTTACCCTTATATTTATTCGTATATTAATATATTTATAACATTAGTTTTAAATACGTTTAGAAAATATTTTTGTGTGTGTGTTTATAAATAAATTAATAAATACATACAAATATAAAACATACATACACATATATATATATTATATATATGTGCATCTCTAAGTATAATTATAAATATTTTTATATATTTATATATATTTACATGTATTATATATTAATATGTATATTCATATGTTAGAATATATAGATAATATGTATCAGTTTTTTAATACAGACACACATTAATATATCTATATATATTTATATACAGACACAAACACACCTTATATAGGTATATAAATATTCATATATATTCATTTTTAATAAAATAAATATGAGTTTTTATTTATATAAGGCTTATATATAGAGAAATACATTTTATATGTAAATATGATTAATTATTTATCTATAAAATTAAATTTTTATGGGTGAATATATAAAAAATATGCATATTTTGTTTTATATTTGATTATAAATAATAGTACATTATGTAAATGATAAAATTCAAAAGCTATAATATCAAGATGTATGTAATTTCTAGGAATAAATTTAGTCTCTACTAAAAATGGGGGAAAAGACCCACTTAAATGAGGCTAAAATTCCACCAAATGTAAAAAAACAATCATGAGTAGAAACTTAGTTTTGGAGTCCTTATGGGTCTTTCCTGGGAAAAAATGTAACATAGGGATCCTCTATATCAATGTCATTAGTGTGTAAATATCATTTCATGCTTCCATTAGATATGTGGTAGAGCTCAAATGGACAATTGAATCAATAGTTATCGTTGTTTGAATTTTGAGATTAGTTTTCAACTTCATTTAGATCTTATTTTAATTTATTGATTTATTGTGTCATCATATTGTTGTTAAATGATTATTATTCGATAATAATTAGCACATTATCAATTAATAATATTTTTTTAAATATTTTATAATCCATTTTCACTAAATATCTTACATATTAGGTGTAAATGTCTATTTATACTTATCTAAAACATATTTTAAAAATAAATATTATATTTATATCAATATAATTATATTTATATATTTATATATTTATATATTGTTTTTTATTGTTTTTTAGAAATATACCCTTTATCAACTCTAGTTTAAAAAGTGCTAAAAATACCCACATTATCAGTGCTACTTAAAAAGCACTAATAACGAGGGTCCCTTTAAAAACACTAAAAAAGTATTCATAAAGGGTTTGCCTTTATCAGCGCTAAAAAAATAAATGATAAAGAGGTACGTTTAACAACATTTTTTTGGCACTGTTAGTTGTTGGAGCTGTGAAAACCTATTTTTGTGATAGTGTTATTTGGTTATTTGAAATTAAATATATACATATATATTGTGGAAAAAACATGTTACCCAAATTGTTGTTAATGATTTAGATCGAGGTGAAGGGGATCTTTATGTATTTGGATCAACTATGGAAAACCCAAACACATGGCATATAAGCTATAATATAATGAGTTCCCTCTATTTGTAATGAAGGTAGTCACATTACCTATTTTCAAACCTCTTTATGGGGTGGTTGGGATAGTCTAAAATCATCTCATGTTTTGGGGTTTACTGGAAAATCTTTTACACCTTAGATGTTGGCATGTGTTAAAAAAACTACACTCTTCTAAGTGTAAATAAAAAAAATTTGATTGTCAAATTTTTTACAGAAACTCATTCACCCTATACTTTTATGAATTCAATACAGCTATAATACATCCAAAAAAAATTAAACCATTAAAAGAAACTTATGAAAAAATTATTAAAAAATATCATATGAAATAAAAATTCTGACATATAAAATGCTATTTAAAATGCTATAAAATCGATATATGTAACAAAAGAAACAATAACATATAACAAAATATTATAAATTTCGGTATAAGAAATAAAAAAACGTCATAAAAAACATATAAATAGGAAAAACAAAAAATAGATACAAAAACACTGATAAAAATTACTCATTAAAACATATCAATTTATAAAAAAACATAAAAATAGAAAATATAAATTTCCTATAAATTAATCTTTTTTAAAAGATTTAATTTTTTTATTTCTCAAATAATATTGTAAACAACTATTAATAATTACCAGTTTACAAAATATTTTTAATCAATGAAATTAAAAATATGTACTTAGAAAAATATAACAAAATATTATTACATTAAAAAGTTTTTTAAAACAATTTTTTGAATATAATAAAATTTCCTCAAATAAAGAGAATCTCATTATTTTTTAAATGTATAAAAATTAAAATGCTATAAATTTTTAATGGAATAAAAATAATATACATTAGAATAGAACTAAAAATGGAAAATACCAATTTGAATAAAAAATATTAATTTCATTTAAATAGGAAAATGAAAATGAAGAATTTCTATTATGAAAATCATAAAAATAAAAAATGAATATGGAAAATTAAAATATAATTTTAATAAATGTATTTATTTTAAATACAATTATATATAATATATATTTCATTTTCTACATAAATTTTATAAAAATAATTAAATTTACCATTTTAAAATACATGAATAATAATTTAAATAAATGTATAATTTTTGAAGAAATCATAATAAATGCATTTATAAAATATGTCAATTTTGATAAATTCATTTATAAGTTATATTACATATATTTTATAAAAAATGTGTATAAATAGAAATTATAAATCCATTATGAGTTCCAGTCGAAGTTCCAGTGGAAGTTTAAATGAAAGTTCACTAGAAGTTCCAATAGACGTTTTAGTCGAAGTTGCAAAATACAAAAATATATATATTTATAAAACTAAAAAATATATTAATAAAAATTAAATTGTAATAAATACATTTATATTAAATTAAATTATATAATATATTTATTGATTTTTTTAAATAAATTTTATAAAAATAATATAATTTGTCATTTAAAAATGTATATAATAAATGAATAAAAATGTAATAAATTTTGTTTTTTTGAAATTTTATAATAAATCCGCCTATAAGATATATTGATGATATATTTTTCCATAAAATATCAATAAATAACAATTATAAATCCATTAAGAGTTATAATGGAAGTTCCAGTAGAATTTCCAATTGAAGTTCCAATGGATGTTCCGCAATAAAACAAAAGTGTATATTTATAAAACTATTGAATATATTAATAAAAATTATATTTTAATAAATATATTTATATTAAATTCGATTATATATAATATATATAATATATTTTATTTAAAATCTATAATAATAAAAATTATAAATCTATTAAAAGGATCTTTCAGTGGAAGTTCCAGTGGAATATCCAATTGAAGTTCCAATGGATGTTCCACAATACATCAAAAGTATATATTTATTAAACTATAGATTATTTTAATAAAAGTTTAATTTTAATAAATATATTCATGTTAAATTCTATTATATATAATATATGTAATATATTTTATACAAGATCTATACTAATAAAATTTTTAAATCTATTAAGAGGAAGTTACAATGGATGTTCCAGTGGATGTTTTAGTGGAAGTTCCAATGGAAGTACTAATGAAATTTCCAATTGAAATTTCAAGGTATTTTTCACAATACAACAATCGTATATATATTTAAAACTATAGAATATATTAATAAAAATTAAATTTTAATAAAGATAATTATATTAAATGAAATTATATATAATATATGTAATATATTTTATACAACATCTATAATAATAAAAATTATAAATCTATTAAGAGGATGTTCCGGTAGAAGTTTCAGTAGAATTTTCAATTGAATTTTAAATAAATGTACCACAATACAACAATGTTATATATTTATAAAACTATATAATATATTGATAAAAATTAAATTTTAATAAATAAATTTATATTAAATGAAATTATATATAATATATGTAATATATTTTATTCAACATCTATACTAATACAAATTATAAATCTATAAAGATGCAGTTGTAGTGGATGTTCTAGTGGATGTTCCAGTGGTGGTTCAAGTGGAATTTTCAATTGATGTTCCAATGGATTTTCCACAATACAAAAAAATTATATATTTATAAAACTATAGAATATATCAATAAAAATTAAATTTTAAAAAATATATTTATATTAATTGAAATTATATATAATATATATAACACATTTTACTCAACATCTATACTAATAATAATTATAAATCTATTAATAGGATGTTCTAGAGGAAGTTCAAGGGTACTTTATAGTGGAAGTTCCAGTTTAAGTTAGTGTGGATGTTCCAGTGAATGTTCTATTAGAATTTTCAATTGATGTTCCAATGGATGTTCCACAATACAAAATTAATATTAATAAAACTATTGAATATATTAATAAAAATTATATTTTAATAAATATATTTATATTATATTGATCTATATATAATACATGTAATATATTTTATTCAGCATCTATACTAATATAAATTATAATTCTATTAAGAGGATGTTCCAGTAGAGGTTCCCGTGGAGGTTCTAGTAGAGGATCCAGTGGAGGTTCAAGTAGAGGTTTTAGAGACAATTCTCTATAAAATTAGTTACATAAAACGTAGCTTTTACCTTTTAGAGACACATTTATGTTAATAAGTTTATAAAAATTGCATTTATTACGATGAATAATGACTTTATAAATTTTAAAAGAAAATTTCAATAATTCTTAAATAAATAATAATATTTTATTTTTTTAAAACAAAAAATTCAATATTTTTTCATAAAACGTTACATTTTTTACTTCTGAATAAATCATATTTTTTAAATATGAACAATAAAATTTTAATATTTTAATTTTTCCAAAAAACATATTTATTATACATTTAAAAAAATTTCATGTCTTTATAAATATTGAATAAAATTTATTATATTTAGTCTAAAAATCTAAAAAACTATTTCTAAAAGATAATTTTTTTTGAATGACATAAACCTTTTTTACAAAAAATATTTCCTTTCATTTAAAAGAAAAATGATATTTATAATACAATAAAGTCAATATTTTTTGAAGAATTAAAAAAACTATATGAATTTAAAGTTATCAAAAAAACTATTAATTTTCCTCTAAATGTTTAAAATATCTATTTTTATCACATATTAATTTTTAATTACTTTTAAAACAAGTAACACACTAAAAATTAAATTACACACTTAAAAATACGAACAAAATTAAATTCATTTTAGTCAAATAATCAAAAAATTGATCACATGTTGTTTGGTCATTTTATAGTAAAGCATTATAAATTTTTAATATACGATAAATATAATTTCATTTAAATATATATTTGGTTTTAAAATATAACACAATGTCTATTATATTTTTAATATATAATATAATATTATAAATTGGGGAGAGTTTATTTTGTTGATTGGAGAGAGGGAGAATCTGCTACAATGGTTTTTACTTTAAGACCAACATACCCCTCAAATCATTCCATGACACGTCACTATGAAGTGTTTCAGTGAAAAGATACCATGAAGTTCTGTAATTTCCATGGGTGGTGTCCTATCATCAATCTCGACCACCACTGGCCACAACTATCACCTCAGACCGTTGCCTCTTTCCATCGAGTTCGATAAGTCATTCTATGTATAGGGGAACACTGCTGTTGTCAGCTACAACCAAGTCGTACCGTCATGTTCTACCATCATCTGTGACCGTCGATCCCTCCCATCGGTGCATGCTACTTCTTGGAGTGTATCAACATGCCTTGATAACACAACCCACTATTGATTTCCACTACCATTGCATGCCTCTGTTATGCCTAGTCTCTATTCCTAGATTCCATTGATTTCGGTATGAACAACTTAAAATATATCCTTCTACCGCAAATTGAAACCATTCTCTCAAACTACTAAGTATATATCTACTACCGCAAGGCACCTTTCTACCACCACTGTTACCACTACCACCACCTGAATGGTTCATGGAATGCATGAATCATCACCACACCTCAGGATCCTCTAAAACTCCGTACTCTACATTGATAGGGCTCGATCAGACCACTATGAAGACCTAATAATGATGTTAATGGAATCCACAAATGAAGCCACAATAGATAAATGAGTTGAAATCAAAACATCTTGAACCCCATGATGATATCCCATATACAAAAAGAATGAATGAACAAGGAGGTGATGAAATGAGAAACAACCAATCCCTATACATGGTTGGAATATGTATTCCAAAACCTAAAATGTTAGAAGCATTGACACACAAAAGTGGTATAAAACATGAGATGGTAATTAGTACATAGGATGTAATAGTTATGAATTTAATTTACATTATATGTATATTAAATTTGGTGGAACCTTAAAATAAATCACAAAAAATAATACATGTAAGATTCCCTCCAAAGAGACACCTGTCATGACCTCAATCATCAAATTGGGAAGGTCATGCTAAAGTTGGGTGACTCTAGGTTATCTTGTGTAAGGTAAGAAATTAATGAATGACACTCGATTATTATGTGGGTGGGCTATGCTAAAGTTGGGTGTCAATGTTAGATATAGAATATATATATAATATGATATTTTATATAACTTTTATATTTAATTACATCCATTTGATGTATGTAATTCATGTATTTTCTATATTCAATAATAAATATATATATATATTTGATATATGTTTATTTATCCCAAATAATTTAATTACCAGTTATAATCCATTATGAACTGATTAATTTCCTTGACCGATCATTGAAGAGGATTCAATGAATTATGAGAATAAATGTTTATGGATACATTAATACGTGAAAAACATTTTAATTTGCTGAAATGATACAGGGATGGTAATATAAATGGATGTGATTCCTCATATAAATATAAATATTTGTGACGAAGCCTCTCATTTCCCTGTTCTTTTCACAATGATGTTTATCATGTAAGATGAAGGCACTAAAACCCCTCCAACATTTGGATATTCTTTTGATATGATCATGAATCTATTTTTCAATGTACCCCCTTTATAGGAAGGGTTATTTTTTTTAGTACCACATGATCTTCATCAAGCATTATCCTATGCTGAGAAAGATGAAAACCACAGTCATTAATGATTTCTTGGCACACTATTTATATAGTTTATTTACATGTTGATTCTCAATGATAGATCTTCCTATGTCTGGGTTGTCTTTTTCTGAACATGGCAATTTTATGATCATAAAAAACCAAATTATTAGTATCAAAGGTGAAGAATTCTTTAACAAATCAACATGATTATTAATTTATGAAAAATAAGTTTTAATAGTAAAACAAGATTTTTGTCAAGCCTAGAAAATAATTTCAAAAGTTCAAATATATTACTCTTGTTTATATAAAAAACGAAATATATATTTTGATCATGAGAATTAAATTTCGAATTTAATTATTTTCATTGTAAATAGTTTATAAATAATGACAAATGTATCACGAAATATTTATATATAAATTTATAAAAATGTTTAAAACATTACATAATTATAAAATGTTTATGGTTAATTATTAAATATTTATTTCATCAAATTACCTTTTGAAAAAATAAATGGAATGATTTATGATATTTAAATAAATTCTTTATTTAGAAATCATAACATATAATTAATAAATATTTTTTAAATTCCAACATATATGATATTTTGATTATATAAAAATGATTATATATTAAATATTAAATTGTAAAATGCTTATAATTCATGAGATATCATATAAATAACATTTAATATAAAATGTGAAGGGGTAATATTGATAATAATATTAATTTTTTATGTTCTTTTTAATTTAATTTTTTTTAATTACCATCTATTTATTAATAGTTCATTAATATTTAATATTTTAGAAAATAAATAATTTTTTTAATTATTAAATTTCCTTAATATTCATGTTTAGTTCATAATTAATTAATTTGAAATTGTTAAAATTAAAGAGTCATTATTTGGATATTGTTTTTTCCACATCAAAAGGTGATTAGATAAATTATAGAATCAATGATTAAGTCATAATTAAGTATATGATATTAAGATTATATAAAAGGTTAACATAATAGAAGCTGAATTAAAAATAGTTTATAATTTATGTAATATTATATATTTATAAAGGAAATTCCTTATTATGAAAAATATGAAAGAATTCATATTGAAAAGTGTATAAATAGTTTATATTCAAAATTATCGAATTTCCATAATGTTAACGGTGAAATTAGAAAAGAGTTTATAATTATATTTTATTTATGAAATTGTTCATAAAAGTTTATCTCATGATTAAATATTTTAATTGATCATTTATTTAAATATTATTCAATGTTTTATTCATATTTATAAATAATTTATATTATGAATTACTTTATGCCAAAATTTATATGTTAAATTACTTCTAAGATAGGGACTTTCGTATCATGATATGTTTGATATAATAAAATTTAGTTTTCATATACCTTGAATTCAGTTTTAAATTTTAGTTATAATCTTGAGAGTTATTGTTGGGAATTGTTTGTACATATTAGGTGATTGAGTTTTCAGGAATTTAATTCTTTCTAGAGTAAAGTATCCCTAGGTAGAGGGAATTGAGGACAGACCGTGAAATTTTCTAGAGGTTCACGTTGGTTAGGAAAGTGAATGTGGTTGGCTACCTATTGCTCCATGCTTACTCTGATGGAGTTTTCCAATCTCATATAACTTTATTCCTTTACATTATTTTTTCATGTACCTTATTAATATGATGAATAATTATATCTGTGAACATACTTATGTTCAATTTTTTTGTTATTAACACAAACTTGTGGGTTGTATAAAGAGTTACACATTAATATGGTGTGAACAAATTAATTTGGTTGTTGGAGTAGAGAATCCAAAAATAAATCACTACAAGCATGCATACAATGAATGGGAATAAGACATGAGAACATAATGATTAAATATGATGTATTAGTTATAAATTTTATATGCATTTGATGTATACTAAATTGTGGAGACCTTAAAGCATAAAACCCCACAAATACTAAGTGTTATACTCCTTCCAAAGAGTCACTTTTCCAGACCACAATCTTCCAAATGTGTAGGTTATTCAAAATCTAAGTGCCTTTGTGTTATCTTACATAAGGAATGAAATAATAATCTTGAATCTGGATTATTCTGTCTGTGCGTCATTATAATGTTGGGTGCCCTTGGATCATCCTTTTTAGGCATGTTTTTGGTGTTTTATTTGGGATACAGTAGTTGGGATACCCTAATAGGATCAGGTTAATAGAGGAATGGAGTTATGTGAATCCCTTGATGGATATTGATAAATGATTATCCTCTCAACTATCTATGATTCACAACTATTATGATTGGGATTATGACCATCCTAAATAGCTATGTAATGTGAGAAATTTTAAATTGACCTAGAGTTTAGTGAAATATGGATCCTGGATAACTAAATCGATATGATGTATGGAGTCATCAATTTTAGTGAGAAAACTATCATTAAATCCTTTTAATTAAATGATAAAATACATTATTTACATCTGATTAATAGTTCTATTTTAGATAAATTCATCATCATCAATAAACTAAAATTCATATTAATCCTTGAAATAAGGATATTAAAGTAAGAAACTCCTAATACTGGTATATTAATAAAATCTCTTGAGCAAGAGATAAATTCTATGTGTCTGAAAAATTTATTCATGAGTAACCAAGTGTTGAAGTTGTTCAATAACTAAATTTAGTTTCTTATGTAATCATGAGATAATTCATTTAATGTTTCAATGGAATTTAATTCATAATTTACCTAAGGAAATATATTCTCTTACAGTCAATATGATTTTTTAATTCTATGATATTCAATAAGAGAGATTATATTTGGAATGAATAAAGAATTCCAAAAATAGATTTTTTTTGGTTTTGGAATTCACAGTATTTTCATTTATAGAAATTTTCTGAAAATGTGAATTAATTCAAAATAAATTACCTTATATTCTCAAAGTGATGATAATTGATGGACTGGGTATATGATGTCTGAATTCTAGTACTATATAAATAGTATAATTTGGTAAAACTTCAAACTAGAAGAAGAAAAGTTAGTTTAAATGTTAAAAAATGTTTCATAAAGAAGAAAATCAATTTCATTGAAACCTAGAGATTTCATGAAGGAATATATATATATATATATATATGATTAGATTATCCAAAATATACATGAAAAAATATGCGAATTCCATGGAATTTCCATGATAGGTATGAATGTAGTATAAATTAATTATTTGATTTCAAATGGTATATTGATACCGAGTATATGGTTTAAAAGTGTTCTAAATATAGAGGAGTTCCAAATCAATGGATGTATTGATTGAGATTATAGATTGAATTCAAATGTGGAAGTAAATAGTTACTACATCAAGAATATGAATTTAAAGGAATATATCGAACATGGATGAATCTAAATAACAGACATGTATCTTCATCTCACATAAATTTAAATATAAGATAGGATTTATAATAAAAATCGTTATTATGAGATTATTCAGTTTATGAACATGGTTTATTATTCATTAATTTATATAAAATGTTTTTGAGAAGAAGATTTGGATAAAAGTGTTTATCCATGATAAAATGTTTATCCAAATATTTGGTAAATATATTGAAATGTGTTCCTTCCACTCATTGGAATGATATTTTAATAAAGTCATCTTTTCATAAAATAATTTTATAAACACGTAAAATACCATATATGATATGGAAACAATAAATTATTTATTTAATATTCCTACAAAAAAGAAATAAATTTTATTTCCTAAAATTGAAAGTAGTTTGTGTTGTCTTAGACGGATATTCTTAAAATAATATAGTATCCAAGAAGCTAGTGGGAATATGTTTGAACTTAGAGAACTTAAAAATTAACTAATAAAATATTAAACCACATTTAGTTTAAGGGATTATTTACATTATATCCTAATGTGTAAGGATATTTGTATAGATACCCAACCTTTTCTTACCATAATATTACATCATTCTAATGATAAATAACATAATAGTATTAAACATAGTGAATCCGACGGTTTATAGTCTTGGGAAAACTAGGACCATACATTATAATTACAACATCAAGCATAAAAATTTATTTAATTTCTTATTCTATAGAATCTTATTGGCACTTGTTCTCTCCTTAGTACATGTAGCCACCTGAGAATATACATCAAAACGGGTGAGCTAGAAGCCCAATAAGAGGATAGATAAGAACAATATAACATGGGTTGAGCATAATCATAACATAGGAAAAAGATCATTAACATGTGAAGAAGAATAATTATAAGACATGAAATGTGGCAATGAATAAAAATGAATCATCATGTATTAGTGGTTAGCTGCCACACATATTTGTGAACCAATATAGAATTTTGTTCACACATCATTTCACATTTACTCATGAGATTCATCACCTTACCCAATGCATTGGAGCGCTGTATAATTCTGGGCACACCTGTCACATTCAATCATTCATATTGCGCTATATAATTCTAGGAACACCTGTCACATCATTATCATAATCATGCATGCCACATGGAACATATATAAAAAGTGAAAAAAATAACCCATGTAATGGAATGGGTAACATCTCATAAGAACACACTCATAAACTTTGGGTTCCCAAAACAAAGAGGGAATACCATACTTGATACAAGAACCATCAACCTTGAATGAGAAGTAAAATGTGAGTTCTTAAAGGAATAGTTCTTTTGGAAAACATTTAGTTTGAAATAAATAGTATTTTTAAATTTTTATATCCTAGAAAAGAAAATAAAATGTTGAAAAAATGATCTTTATGGAGTAATCATATAAAAAATGTAGTGAAAGAGGGAGAACCCGAAGGATGAAAGTTAGGTTCGAGAATTTTCACTTACCTTGTATCTGAACGCTTCCTTGTATTTAATCTCTTGTATAACCACATTAAATAAAATAATTGAAAATTAAAGAACCTTTTTTACATTAATATGGTTCATTATGTTATCATTAAGTTATTTTATGGGCCTTTGGATGAGTTATAATGATTAGAAACATTGTTCGGGAATGTTCGTTTTCATGGTTTTCTTTATTGGTTCACTTGTATTCTTAAATTGAAGTTCAGGTAGAACATGGGTAAACATCCATGATTTCTATTAAATGTGATAAATAATATTATTGGAGTTTGAATGATATTATAATGAATTATATTAGATCCATGTGGATGAATCATTAGATAATAATTAAATGATGTTTGTTTGGGTTAATTTGAGTGATTTTCAATCGTAATGATCTTGTTTTATTTTATCAATAGAAATATAGCCATAAGATAATTTCATAATATTAAATAGGACATAATACATATAAAATATTCTGTTTTAACCCTATTAATGGTTTTGTGACCAGATCTGAAGGTAGAAATGGAATAAAAAAAATGTCATTATTGAAGGTGATAAATTAACACCTCATGAAGAACGTTCTTTTTAATAAAATAAAAGGAAGAGGGAAAGGGGTTGGATGATATAATATCCCATTATAATAATAAAAGTACAGTATAATACTGGAGTTACAATACCAATTGAATTCATAAAGGTGGGTATTGATCAATAAATGAGATTGAACTTGAAAGGAAATTAAAGGAGAAGAGGGAGAGAAGTTACCTCTCAAATTCACCTCTTGAGATCCTCTGTAAGGAAGGTAGGATTGGTAATTTTATGAGACTATAAGCTCTTGGACGTGTTAGAGGGGTTAGAAAAAAAGTTTGTGAAGAGTTTAGGGAAGCCTTGGAGCTTTATATGTGTGACGGAATGAGGGTGTGAAGGGTGGTTTTTATAGTGGAGGGGATAGGGGTTTCCTTAATATAAAATGCATTAGTTAATTATTTCTTCCCAAGACAAGGAATAGTGAGTATTCTATGACCTAGAATAGTAATTTTATCATGTGATACCAAACCAAGAGGACTTACATCATCATAACATCACAAATGACTCTATAATGAGCTTATTTAGCTTATTTTTGTAAATTAGGGTATTTCACTATTCATCAAAAACTCAAATATTTCCAAAAAATCCCAAATATTTACCCCAACCATTTATCGACGTGTAGAATCCAAACATTAAGTAAATTTTTCAAAAACAATTTTCTAAATATTATTAATTTAACATTTAATTAAAATCATAATTTACGAAAAAACAATTTTTAAAATTTTAAACTGATTTTATAGTGCTTTCAAAAATTACGTAGGGTCTTATAAAATTATCTAAAAAATATAATACATTGATTCAAAAATTTATTAATATATCCTAGGGAAATAAATTTTATTTTATATTAATTAATTAATTATAATTATTTATTTATGACTTACAAAAACCAAAACGTTTACTAAGGTCAAATTGTCACTTTCTAAGATGTCTAAATTTTATTCATGGGAAAGGTTAATCTTATGTTGTATTATTTACTATTCATAAGGGTCATAATACTATTCGTAAGGGTATGTTACTATTCCTAAGGACACGTTACTATTCACTGAAAATTATTTTTGTTTCATTAGGCTCCAAAAATCATCTTGAACATAACCGTGTATGTCAAATTTTTAATATTCAAAACATAGAAGGTTAAAACTTATGTTTAAAGGTACCTTGTCACTTATTAGTTCATTATGTTATGTTTTCATGAAATAAATATAATAATGGAATTTCCATTGAAAAAATTTGTGTCGTTACATTCTTCCCCCCTTATTAAATTTCACCCCTTGAATTTTACTTTACACAAACAGGTGAGGGTGTTTCTCCTTTATATCCACTTTTGGATCCCAAGTTGCCTCCTCAAATTTATGGTTCCTCCACAACACATTGACATGATGGGTTGTCTTGTTGTGTAGAACCTTATCCCTATGATCCAAAATATTTAATGGCTGATCCTCATAGGAGGTATCATCTTCCAGCTGCACCAACTCTGAGATTAGTACATGTGAGGGGTCTGGTATGTACTTCCTTAGTATTTATACATGAAAAACATCATGAAATCTAGGCATATTCGGTGGAAGTTCAAGACGATAGGTCGAGGCTCATATAAGGTAAAGGATCTCATAGAGGCCAATGTATCATGGGTTTAGCTTCCCTTTCTTCCCAAACCGCATTACTCTGTTCCATGGAGATATTCGAAGGAATACTGTGTTTCCAACGTTGAACTCCAAGTCCCTTCGACGGTTGTCAGCATAGTTCTTTTGCCAACTTCGAGCAGCTTTGATGTGTTTCTAGATGACTTTAACCTTCTCTATCATCTATTGAACAAGACAAGGTCCAAGTAGCTTTCTTTCTCCAACTTCATTCCAACAGGTTGGAGTTCTACATCGCTTTCTAGAAAGAGCTTCATACAGAGCCATCTGAATACTCGAGTGGAAGCTATTGTTGTATGAGAACTCAACCAATGAGAGATGTTGATCCCAACCACCTTTGAATTCATGAGAGCATGATCTTAGCTTATCTTCATGTGTATGAATAGTCCATTCATATTGGCCATCAGTTTGGTCATGATAGGCCATGCTGAAATTTAATTCCGTACTCAAAGCAGGATGAATGCTCCTCTAGAATTTAGATGTGAACCGTGGATCACGGTCAGAGACAATTGAGAGTGGAAAACTGTGAAGTCTTTCCACATCCTTTACATATATATTTGCAAGTTTTTCAAGTGAGAGATCTTCCAGAATAGCGATAAAAGGGGTAGTCTTGGTGAATCGATCAACCATAACCCATATCAAATTATTTCCCTTTGATATCTTTGGGAGACCCGTGACAAAGTCCATAGAAACATTTTCCAATTTCATCATGGGTATTAGAAATGGCTGCATCATACCTTTGGACTTTTTTGGATTAGCTTTAACATGATGGAATACCAAGAACCTTGATATATATTCCACAATTTACTTCTACAGGTTATCCCATCAGAAGTGTTCTCGGAGATCATGGTACATCTTGGTACTCCCAGGATGGATAGGGAATGTTGAGCTATATGCATTGTCCAATAGCTCCTTCATTATCCTGGGTGATGAAGGCACACAAAGTCTCATTCCAAACCTAATCACACCATCATCGTCAATATGGAACTCTTACAGCTTCCCTTCTTTTACTGAATTCATCCGTTTTTTATCTCCATATCATCCATTTGTGCTTCCTTAATCTTCTTTTGAATAGATGGTTGTGCTATCATTTGTGCAAGGTAGAATGTATTCCCTCCCCTTATGATTTCCAAATCCATCCTTTATATATCCAAGAATATATGGTCTTTCGCAATCCGCTGCATGGATAGAGTTGTAGGTTCATTTCTTCTTAGAGCATCAGGTACCTTGTTCTCCCTTCAAAGATGATAGTGAATAGAGCAATTGAAATCCTTGAGTAGATCTAATCATATCCTTTGATTCATGTTGATATCATTTTGTGCGAATATATACTCAAGGCTCTTCTGGTCGGTTTATATTTCATACTTCTCACCATAAAGGTAGTGCCACAATATTTTCAAAGAAAAAATCACGGCTGCCAGCTCTAGATCATGCATCGGGTAGTTCTACTCATTGATATTCAACTATCATGAGGTGTAAGTTATCACATTGTCATTTTGCATTAGTACACAACCCAAACCTATCTTTAAAGCATCACTGTATTTCACAAAATATTCTCCACTTTATGGTAGTGTGAGTATAGGTGCATTGATCAGCCTTCTCTTTAACTCCTTGAATCTCCCCTCACATTCTTCTATGCAGACATACTTTAACCCTTTCCTTGTTAGCATAGTTAGAGGTCTTGACAATCACGAAAATTTTCTCACAAAATGTAGGTACTACCCAACTAATCCAAGAAAACTAAGGATTTATGTGACACATGAGGGCCTATGCCATTCCTCAATCGCCTTTGTCTTTGAAGGATCCACGTAAATTCCCTCACTTGTGATCACATGTCCCAAGAACGTGAATTGCTTCATCCAAAAGTCACATTTTCTGAACATGGCGTACAACTTATCCTTTCTCAATATTGCCAACACATGTCTTAGATGTTCTTCATATTCCGCCTTTCTCTTGGAGTAGATGAGAATTTCATCGATAAACACTACCAAAAATTTGTCAAGTTAATGTAAAAAGACTCTATTCATCAAATACATGATGATTGCAGGGGAATTAGTATGTCCGAAGGGAATCACCAAAAACCCAAGGTTCCCATACCTTGTCTGGAAGGCAGTCTTCTGAATATCTTCTTTCATCACCATTACCTAATGTTATCTATAATGAAGATCCACCTTTGATAATTCTTGAGCACATCTTAACTGATCTAACAAGTAATCAATTCTTGGGATAGGATACTTGTTATTTATGGTGATATTGTTGAATTCCCAATAATCGATACAAAACTGCATTGTTTCATCCTTCTTCAATACAAAGAGCACTGGCACACCCCATGGTGATTTACTAGGGAATATGAACCCTTTGTCCAGTTGATATTGTAGCTGCTTCTTTAACTCACCCAGTTTGATAAGAGCCATCCTATAGGGACACTTTGAGATAGGAGTAGCTCCAGGTAAGAGAACAATTGAGAACTCTACCTCATGATCTGGGGGGAATTCTGGGTAACTCTTCAGAAAATACATCATCGTATTCCATCACGATAGGCATTTACTCATGGTTGGAACCTTCCTTTGTCTCAACCATTCGGGGGAGGTATACTTTTTCATAGGTAATCAACCCCCACAACTTTGAAGGATTTTTCAAAGGAGATTCATGATCTTCCTTGCATTTGTAGAGGATCATTGGGGGTCATGTTATATATCCATGTATTCAAAAATTAAGATATCGGTTTTAATGGATGTAAAGTTATCATGTTATTATAACAAAAGATATATGCATTTATCATTCATTCATGTATGCTTCAATTTATTGTACATGAATGGTTGAATGATAAAGATCCCCTCAAAGTACAAACTTTGAGTTGTCCCTAACTGATGGTCATCATGTAGTTTAATGTGTTATGATAAAATGTAATGTTTAACACGAATAGAATGTTATTTTTATTATAATGTGTTTTATATGAGTTACTGAAGAATATATTCATTATGTAACATGTAACAACTTATTACTTGGACTAATCTGCTAAATTATATCTCGTGGAATTTCATACAGTCATAAATATACTTCGGGGTAAATTCTTTTTATCAACCATTATTACATGTGGTTAGTGAGATACATATCTTGAGAACATTCATACTTTGATTCCCTACTTATGAAAGTCACCATATGAACGTAGCTAATTAGGGGTGGATGGTTATGATGTTGATCATTTTGTTAGTTAGAGGGAAAAAAATAAGGTATTTATCCACCTGTATGAAAAAGAATAGAATGTTTCCCTTTATTGAATTAGTATGAGGAAATACATGTCCATGCTTATTTGTTTCACATATGATGTTATCGTCTACTTAGATAGATGCAATGTGATATGCTTATTATATAGATGAATAAAAAATGATATATTCATCTACTTGGTTAGTTGTTTTCATAGAATTAAGAAAATGATGATAGGCCTTTACTAGATTGACTTGTTCCATGTCTATTTGTATCATTATGTAATAGAGAAATGTATTATATAATAAACATATGGTATATATGATTCATCTTGTGGTGGTAATGTTAATATAGAGATATGATTGTGTTTGATGGAGATCACACGCAACCCATTATTAACTTGAATAACACTGATGATTTTCTAGATGTCTCTCTTTTCATACATCTATAAAATAGGGATTTCATAGTTATTGTCAATAATTATAAATTGTTAAGGGTGACACAATTAGGCCCTTGGATAAGGTTAATTTTTTGGGAATTGTTTTCATAAATTATGTGACCTTGATGAAAAATTGTATCCAAATGTGTTTTGAGGGATTCAAAATGAGTTATGATGTTATGCATAAATTCCTTATGAGATTTTAGTTCATGTGGTACATTGATACATATGCACAAAAAATATATTATGTGATATTATATATATATATAAAGTGTATATTTAATTAAATGTATTTGATTCATGTAATTCATGTATTAAATACATGTGATAAAATATATATATACACATATATTTTTGATATATATTTATTTCTCCCAAATTGTTTAATTAATAGTTACAATTAGTTATAAACATATTAATCTGATTGACTGCTCATTGAATAAGATTAAATGAATTAAATGAATAAATTTATATGGATACAATAATATGGATGAGAAATTTTCATTTGTGGAAATGAATCATGGATGGATATATATGGGGATGTGATCCCTCATGTAAATATAATCAATTATGAGTGAGCCTCTCATTTATCTATTCTTCCTACACTACATTTCATCGTCTGATATGAATGTGTTAGAACCCCTTTAGCATTTGAGTATCCTCATGATATGATTTCTGATCCATTGGTCGGTGTACCCCCTTATAGGTAGGGTGATTTTTTTCACTGCTAGTTGATCTTTGTCAAGCATTATCATTCACCGAGAAAGAAGAAAACTGACACCATTAACAGTTTCTAGGTACATTGTTTGTACAATTTATTTACATGATTATTCTTAAAGATATATCTGCATGTGTTGGGGTTTACTTCCATTGAACTTGGTCATGTGATGGTCATAAAAAACCAAGAAAACACCATGGAATGATCTGATTAAATAAAATAATCATGGTCCCTATGTTGATATCCCACATCCGACATGAATGATTGAATAAGGAGGAAAGAAAATGAGAAACTACCATTAACTCTGTGTGATAATGACCGTGTTGTACATACATGCATCAAGAAGAAAAACACAAGGGTTCACTACACAATTTTTTAGGAATAATAAGGCCATCAGTGGAATAATAATTAGAAACACGCATTACTTTCCCTATAGTATACTATGGAATCCCAAGATCAAAGAACTCACTTAAATAAATTTTTATACCATGTTGAATCCCGAACAGAGGAAAAAATTTTGTTGTATAACCTCATCCCTTTCACATGTGATCTAGGGTTTAAAAATAGAGTATAATTTTGTTAGGACACCTCATTCCATTTACATGCAATCCAAGGATAGTGATAAGTCAAATGACACAGGGTAAAATGAATTTATCCAAAATGGAGGTTGAAGTCAAATTAAATCTTGATATGGACAAGGGTGAAGATAAAGAAATATGGGAAATTGAAATCCATGTTATCTATATCATGGATAATTAAAGGATCATTTAATCATGATATTTTCATTAAACAAAAAGAGAAAAAATTTAACAACTCAAAGAGAAATAATGATTGGGAATTTGAATAGGGGATTTTGTATTCGAATTCCAGATCATTGAGGTTTTGATGCCTATAAATATAGTGAATAAATGTATTTGAATATGGATGAACAACATCACTATGAAATCCTAATGAAGCTATTTATTTCATTTATACAATGTTTTAGTTTTAATTATTTCTTATGAAACCTCATGTGCATATTTAAATAAAGTGTTCCTCTATTATCTCTCTCTCTTCTATTATCCACTATGAACTATTATACATGTGATTATGATTAAGTGGCCTGAGGAATATCTTGGTGGAGTAATCTGGTGTTGAAATCAAGTATATGATTTATATTGTCTTTATAATAATCCAATGATAATTTTTGGGGGATGTAATCCCCACTATAGTTATATGAATATTATATTTGTATTATACACCCATTTTCCATCGATTGAGGAGGTAGATGTATGATGTGCATGGTGATTATTCTCTGATCTATACATTCAAAACTATGGAAGAATGTGTTAACATATATGAAATTTGTATTAAATATGTATATATAAATCATGATTGTGAAGGATCTACATAGATGTATCTCTTGGAAGAATTTACATTCTACTCTAACATCATTAATTATGTTTTCCATGGAATTTTAATGTTTTTTAGTTTTTCATTGTATTATCCTTAACCCCTTTTAACAATTTTTTCATAAAATAAGAACAACTTAAAAAATACTATAACTGAACTAGGAATCGGTGATTGATTTACTGTGAAGCTCCTCAAGTGAGAAAACCCTACTCAGCCACTATGCTACACATGGAAAATAATTGTAGCTTTTTGGATACCCTACGACTGGTGTGTCCTGTAATAATAAACCATATATATATATATATATTTATGTATATATTTTAATATATGTAGATAAATATAAATATAAATATATATATTTTAAAATAAGTATATATATAGAAAAATATACATACATATATATACATAAATAAATATTTTAAAAGTAAAATAATTTCGTCTAATATTAACTTTGATTTTTTGGGTCTCTATAAATGTATTTATCTATATAAATTGAAACACATATATATTAAAATAAATATACAATCATATATGTTGAAACATGCACACATATAAAAATTCACTAGAAAACAAAATCAAAAAACACACACACACATAAATATAAACACACACACACAAACAAAAATGATCTTTCAATAAAAAAAATATTGAGAAGTTATAAGAGCCTTCTCTTTGAAGGAGTGGGTTTCCAAATAAAATCTAGGTGTCTGCGGATAAACAGGGGTTTGGAGTCATGTCGATAGTTGGGGGGGTAAAGAACTGATAAAAGGGAGAATGGGTGGAAATCACTTGTGAATATAATCCGGGTATTTGGGGATTGAAAACTGATAAAAGGGGGGATTGATCCCTGAGAAAAGGGGTGTTTGAGTTGTGTAATTAGAAATTTTTTATTTTATTTAGTATTTTCTGTGATGAAAATGGGATGATAATTGAACCCATTATCAATAATAAAAAAGAACTGGTAAAAGGATTAATTTTTCATTTCTAGAAAAATAACTAATAAATGGGTGCCCTTATCAATGCTTTGTTTAGTACTGATAAAGGTTGCCATTGTCATCACATTTTTAGTGCTGCTAATGGTGACCCCCTTTTATTAGTTCATTGAACATAATTTCTTTTTTAGCATTGAAAAATATAATTTCTACTAATTATAAATTCTAAATCTATTGTTTTTCACTTTCATTATATCGAGACCAAGAGGTTATGTCATATATTTTTACAATAAAGGAAGATTTATTTTTATTGTATTTTGTTGTAAATATATAAATCCATTGAAAATGATGATGATTATTTATAATGTATCTGAAAAAATTATACCAGATGAAGAAATTTTGGATGAACAGACTAAGGTAGTCTGAGGAAGTAGATATAACTTAGAAGATCATACAGAGTATAAAACCAAATGTTTGTTCGAAAGAATTCACTTTTTCATTGTACTAAGTATTTAAAAACAAAGTAAATTATTTTATGGAATTTAGATATATTCCCCTTGACAAAAAACTTTTATGGGTTTCTCATATATAAGAAAGATTGTATGTTCAACAAATATTTAACACCCCAAATCCCAAACAGTATGTAATGAAAGGTTATGTTAAATTTTCTCTGAGTACATAAACAAAACATGTTTCTTATGAAAAAAATAATAATATGATTTTAATTTATTTTGTTTTGCAATGGAATAAAACACACAGAATGGACGTAAGGATCTTTATTCAAATAGAAACACCATAGTGCTTACAATGAACCATGGTTAAAATGGAAAACAACAAACCAAAGATACCTACCAAATACCCTATTAAGATTTTAGGGAGACCTCCCAAAACAGCGAGAACCCCGGGAAGATAATTGGGGTCCTTAGAATCCAGCATAATGAACATAAGAACTTCCAAATCCATGGTGGCCACGATAATCACCAATGGTACAATGAGAACCATTTTACTCTGTTGAGTTTTATGGAACACTAATGCTTGATTTTATATGACACTAATCTGACCGTTTCCCCGGGTGACCATGGAATCCTAATAGCTATAAATATATCTATTGGCCATGTTAGATAATTCATCGAAAACATATGAGTATACTTTAATTTACTAGAAAATATTGTTATAAAATTATTAAAAAAATCTACTCCTATCCATTAACATTATGATCACATAAGGAAAAGTTTTGGATTATACAATGGTGTTTTTAAAGTTAATGGGGAAACGGAAACATGTAGTGATTAAATAAAATGTATTATAAATATTTTCATTCAGTGTGTTAAAATATGATTAATTTCTTTTAATTGTTTTATATTTCTAATTAATGTATGTTTTGACCATTAAAACACTAGTATAAGAATTGTTATTCGATTTATAACTGTTTATGTTAAAAGTGTAGTGTTTAATGACAACCATATAAAATACTTCCAAGTAGTAAACATTATCCTTCTAATATTTACTACCATCAATTTTTTGAAAGGAAATTTCTATATAGTAATAGCTTTAAGAATCCATATTCTTGTATAAGATGGTCTTTATAAATTTTGGTTTTGTTTGTCTAACAATTTGGGCCTGCAAGGGCCAGCCCTTATGGCTGGGCCGAGGGAGGAAGCTTACACATGGTGGCTAAGCCTAGCCCTCAACCCAAGCCTGGGCTAGCCCGAGCTCGGGTATTGGTTTCTCGAGGAGCATACAGAAGTGTGGGAGCACGGGAGTGCATGTGTGCACAGTGCGGGTGCAAGGATGTGGTAATATTGGGTATGCCGAGGACTGCGGGGTGGTAGGAGCCCGTGTGTAAGGCCCCCTTTGTGTGTGCTGTGTGTATTCTGAGCAGACAATGGGAGGATCGGTCTTATAAGGGAGGTGAATATGGCCCACCAATTCGATGTTGGAAGAATTTTTTTTGGAAATTGAAACCACGGCCTTTGGATCACGTATTGTGCGATATGGTCCATGGATCTAGATCCCGGGTTCGACCCTCAGCAACCGCAGAGATCCACCGGGTTTTTGTGGTCTGTTCGATCTAGCACGATCTAATCATGGTTGTCTGAAAATTTTATAACACTACATCGATTCTATGTTATCCGATCACACATAGACATAATCTGAGCCATCAATTACATTTATAAAATGCAGACGTTTCCCGGTCCTTCATTCCAATCCAGATTTGATCCTGGCTATTGGATTCTCTCTTGGATTCCTAGTTGAGGTGTTGTCTTCTTCCTCCCGTGGTATGCCATACACTTGTACCCTACTCTCCTTTTTACACCATTTTTCTTCACCCCTATAACTGCCTGACCCGCTAATTACACAGTTTCCACAGACATCTTTTCCACAGTATTTTTATAAGTCATGTTGGCCTTATATCCCTTTCTTCATTCATTAAATATTCAGTATAGGTATAATTTATAAAAAACTTCTCTGAGGCATTTGAAGAACCCTCTCAGTTCCTTTCACTCATGCCTCCAGCAGATCTCAATAACATCCTCCATGTTTTCAAGCATCCATCGAGCCCTGTTCCTCCTAAAGTAGATGTAAGGGATTTATTTATTCCTTGTTTTGGTTTCTTTGATAGTATATATGTATACATATATATATATATTTATGAAAGTATAAGCTTGCAGTTTAGATTAAAAATTCTTCTTTGTTAAATATGGGCCTTCGGGTTTTGGGTTCAGATAGTATAAAAGATGTAAGGGATTACCTTTGTCTTGCATTTGGTTTCATGTTTTAGGTGTGTATATATATATATGTTTGGAAGATACGAACTTGAATATGTTCATACCCACAAATATATGTACGCATATTGTTTTCCATCCTAACCCTATTTTAGTATTAATTGTTAATTATAAAAAAATGGATAAACCCTTATTATTTATTTGGATATGTAAAAATAATTCAATATAGTTTTATTTTATGCAAATAAAGATGATTTACATCTATTAAATAAATTCATGGATGTGAATATAGTTTTGGGTTCAAGTGGATTTATTATGTTAAGAAAAACACTAGTTTTTTGTTATGTCTCTCCTATGTCAAACCTGTTTTTGTAAAATAATATATAATGATATTATCCTTGTTATAATTATTTATGTAAAACGTTTTTTTCCACTATTTGATATGCTTGAGTAATTGTCTCATGTGCAAATAAGGTGGAATAAACCATGAATACCTTCGATAAACTGAAACCACTACATTTTCAATGTAATCTATTGTGTTATGTATGTATGGATTAAATGGTTTCATTTTCTATTTTATTTATAGTGGTACTCAATGGTTCATGAATGTATACAAATGACATCTATCTTAATTTAAATTGGTCATTTTAAAATATAAATATTCATTTCAATAAGTCATGGATTTTGGATATTAAACAATTATCATTTTATGTGGTAACCCCATCTATTTATTACTTTCATGCTTTAAATTAATATTACACACGCATATAATGTTTACTATATTATGCATGTCTTTGGAAAAATTATCGTTTATATAATAACTGGCTTATTATGATTTAGTCTGTTTCCAATTCCTTTTATCAATGCATGAATTAAGCAACAATAATGACCATGATTTATAATTCATTAAAAGTTTATTACTAAGGAAGAGTTGTAAAGTTTTTAATTTATGTGGTTAATCGAACTATTTATTATTTATCACATAGGATAATGAACCTAGAATTTAATTATTTGGTGTGGTATGGGACACCCCAAATAATAAAAGAATTGGAATTAAGTATTCATAGTGGTATGGGACACTTTGCATACATGGCCTTATTAAACATACGAGGAATGTATAGACTCAGTATAATGGGTTTGGGACCGGTTAATGTAAGCCCCTCAATGAATCAATAGTTCTCATGAGACAATTAGGTCATGGAACAAGGCCATTGAGATATTAGGTCATGGTACATGGGCATTGACATTTTAGAGTCTTGACGTGTCGTCTTGATAGAGTCATACAATATATGTTCCCTCATTATGTGTATGATAAATAATTAACCAAATGTATATTCGACTACTATAATATACATGGTTAATATCCAGTGCCTATGAGTATTAAAAAAGTAATTGTTTATGGAAATACATATACACTCATTGAATTAGTATTCTATGAATGAAATTGAAGTTATTACATTTATGCACAGCTCTCGTTATTCATTTTAATTTTTGATTACTTATTCCTATAACATGCATGTTTAGAATGTATTTTATTTATTACTCCAAATAAGAATTCCAATAATTGAATCATGTACGCTTGTAATTATGTTAGCATGTTTTTTTAATTGAGCACTTTTATGATATGTTACATGTGTCATTGCTTTTCATTAAGAGAATTTTTTTTGGAATGTTTTAAATAATTCCTTCAAAAGTTATATTGGTTTATTTTTTTAAAACACCTTATTGGTCATTAGTATACCCACCCTACATTTTGATTAAAAAATTTCAGGTAAAAACTTCTAACAGAAGAAGCATTTTAGTAGTTTTTGGTTTCTCAATGCCCGAACCGAATTTGATCCTATGCATGGTACCTACTCTAGTTATTTGAGAGTTGGGGTGTGATAAAACATATTAGATTTTCAAAAAAATTCACTGGATGAAAAATAAGAACATATAGATTAGACATAGGTTTTAGAGTGAGTTCTCTTGGAATTTAGAAGTTGTGAGTCGATTTTATGAACATTTTAAATTACATCAAATAGATGGTTCCAATAAAATGAATCAGAAATAGATTTCTTATCTATGCCTATCCATCATATTAACTGGTAGTCATCTGATAAAGGAAACAAATAGGGATCCATAGGATGGTGAATTTCCTACAATGGTGTATAAACCGAACATTACCAAATAGAGCAGGACCTATAGAGGATTTTTGGATGAAGGATTAAGGGTATTTACATAGAGTTTGTAAAGATATTATTAGTGATGATGCTGAGATGGACTTTCAGTTACTCAATAATCATGAAAGGAATATTGTGATTCCATCCATGATTTAAGAAGGTTTGAGGAATGATTGAATCCTATATTTGAGTAATGTCTTGATGTAGTTGGTTGACCCCAATATTTTTGGAGGTTTGATTCAATTAAAATGAAAAATTATTTTGAGGGATACTCAATGTTTTCGTTTGAATTTTGAGTTTAATCTTCAAATTCTACCATTAATTCATATACATATGTTGATTATATAAAGGGGAGAAGGTGCACTGTGAAGAAGGATAGGTTTAGGAAAAGAAGTTCAATCAGCTAGTTCTCACTAAATGTTGTGTATGTAATAGATGAGGAAGATGATGAACATGTTGTAGGATTTGGTGTCGTAGAACTAAATGTGTGTGCTTCATATTACATGTATAATAAAATAAGTTAATATTAATTTAATTATATTCTTAACTATCTTGAATACTTATTCAGGGATTTAATGTAATAATGTTCTAGATTATCTGTTATATTAAAACGGAATAACAGCTCCCGGGTATGAAGAGAACCTTGAAATTACATGGTGATATTTTTAAATCCTTGTTATATGGTTGGATAACATTCAATGAAACGTAACATATAATATTTAAAACCATGTTTTATTACTATTTAGAATATGATACTTAATCTCATGATGTTCCTGCATAATAGTTTCTAATATGGGAGATTATGAGAATATATCTTCCAATAGGAATCCACATGTTTATGTGTCATTTGATATTCCATTCTATAAGCATGTGTAATGGTCTATAATCGTTATGATTAATATTAATTCATGTTTTGGACCCAAAATGGACTTCCGAGAGATATTGCCTGAGAATGGGGGTGAATCAGGGTATAAAATTCAATCTCATTTCTCGACGTACATGTGAAAATATCACTGTATTGGGCAATATTGACCTCACTTGCTAGAAGGGTCACACTCCAATTCCCTTATTAAGTTATGTTCCAATTAATTAGAGCACATACCAAATACTTATTCAGATAATATCGAATATTGGTCAATATACATTCACTAATTTTCATTCAATAGAATATAATAAAACAAAGTTCATAAGACAGAATAATTTTACTTGGTTTACCCATAGTGGGCTATGTCTAAGTATCACACACTAACATTGTGTTGATGTGCTAAAATCTAGTAATCATTACAAGTGTTGTTGATATAATGTTTGGACTATGGCCACTCCATGCAAGGATTACTACCATTTCAATATTTAACATTTAGTTCATTACAACCAATGTGTCACTCCCTTAATACTCTCCTTTTTCTAACTACATTAGGTGAGAATTATTTTTGCATCATAGGAAAATAAATGAATTCAATGTCATATAGTTGTTTCACTTATAAGATCACATTGAACTTCACCCTACTCAATCATAAACTGGTTGTCAACAATACCTATAAAATAACTTATACTTCCTTGCAAAACTATTATTCATGGAATATATCATTTGTTAAGGTTTGCAACAAATTCCAATCAGTTTTTGTATCATTAAACATAATTCATTTGAAATAAAATTTCACCACTTTTGAGAATCATTTTTCTTGTTCATGAAACATTTCACATTCGCAAAAATCACAGCCTTTCATGAAAATCAAAACCTATAATGAATATTTTTAAACATTCATGAATCCCCTTGGTTAGACTAACAAAATTATGTTCTTCATTATCCATATTCTTTTATGAATATTTCGTTCAAGAAATAGAGTGATTTGAAATGAAGATTATGACATATGATTAATGAAACATCTCTGAGCTCTTGAAAAATGTAAGAGAAATTTCCTGATGTTTTTTCTCCAATATGTTTATTTATATTAACATAGTTTCATATCCTAATGAAATTTCATATAATATTGTATATTTATAATATAAACCCAATAAAATTATAATTTTTAATATAATTTCAATTTTTAAAGGATTGTCTTACAAGATACCATGAATCCGGAGAAACAAGTCATTACTCATACTAATGGGTCATAGTGTTTTTTCGAGAAAAAGAAAAATCTTGGTCGTAATTTATCTATTATTATTTATATTATATTATTATAAGTTAATGTTTTTTCTAACTTATCAATATATTATTTATATAATATAATTAATTAGATCACTCTATTGATCAGATAGAGAAGTGTCTTAACATTCATAGAATACCATACAAAATTTATGTGAATAAACATTTCAGAGACTTTGGTGTAAGTGATTTCCAATACTATTTACATTTATTTAATATATATAAAAACATAATAATTTGTTTTTTAAAAAATTAAGTAAACCTAGTTAAATGGAGATAAATACCTGGATTAAATAGTTCTAATTAAACTTATTTGTGTCATTTGATTCATATAGTTGGACATAAATAATGGGGTTTATGTCTTTCTTTTATAAATTAGTTTTATTATTTATGTCTTTATTATAATGAAATAACATTAAATAATAATGAAAAAAATTTAGTAGAAAATATCATGAATTTTAGATAATTTTTCAAATAATTGTTAATATTTTTGTAATAATAGGTTAAAATTCAAGAAGTATGGAATGTGAACCCTTCAAAATCATTATCATTTTCCCAGAATGATGCAGCTTCAATCCTTTTAGGGAAGGAGAATCGAGAGAGTGTATGGGGGATGGGTTCTAGGATTACTCAATCAGTTTTATTTGTTACGGTGTTGTCATTATTTATTGCTACACCAAAGGGTGGTTTCAGCAATTCCATTGATCGGGAAGCACAACGATAAATTTTGAGGTAAAAGTAAAATTGCAAGAAGATGACACTTATCAGAAAACACAAGATCAATCGTAGTCAAAATTGGAAAATTATTTTGTTTCTATATTTAAGTGGATGACAAGCATGATCCCCAAGGAAATTTCTAGTCTAATAGATCTCCCTTCCAAGTAAATTCTAAAATCTATATATCATTAAATTTTTTTCAAAAAACACATATAGTATCCCACAAATCTCTATTAATATTTATTTTAATTCTCATCTAAATGATATTCCCTTAAAAATAATATTGATAGGGTACTTCAATTAATAATATTTATAAATTGAATGATTCTATTAATAGAAACAAATATTTATATATATATTAATAGAAACCATATTATTTTTCCATTCATTACTAGAAATAGGGAATATACCAACAGTTTACCCAAAAACATCAATATAGGTAACTAATTTGGACCTATTCCCATGGTTTGGTCAAAACTGCTGGTATATGTCACTTTTTTGGACTAATACCAACTGTATGGACATAACCGTTGGTATATGTTACTTATTTGGACCTATACCAATGGTTTTGTCCAAACCATTGGTATATCTCAAAAAATTTAACAACCTATATCAACGGTTTTCAAAACTATTGGTATAGGTCTGTACCAATGGTTTTGAGAACCATTTGTATAGGTACACATATTATTTATTGAATTTATTATTAAATAACATTAAATAAATAAAAATATTAAATACTTTTGAATATATATATATTAATGAAATTATGTTTACACAATTCATATTAGTTTAGTGGTTAGGTCATTGAATTATAAAATTTAGGTGCCGGGATCAAAACCAAGCCATGTTTTTTTGAAGAACATATTCCGACGGTTTTATGAAACTATTGGTATAGAACTATCCTAATTCTAAACCAACCTACAGTCTTCCAAACCATTAGTATAGGCTATACCTATGGTTTAGAGACCTATACCCATGGTTCTAAACTATTGGTATAGGGTATTTTTCTATTTGTGATCCAACATGTGGTGTACCCAGAATGACTAAATAAACAGTTTTAAAATATACTAAAGCCTTTAAAAAAATGTGTTCATGTTTTAAAGTAAAATAAATAAAGTAAAGTGGCTTTGAAATTATAGGAAAACAAATATATAATGATTTTTGAAATGTAAGAAGTGACGCCAAGTCAATATGAGATACAGTTCTCTGAAGATGCAAGTAAACACATTTTTATTGATTCAAAACACTAAAATGTGCATGTATCATTAAAAACCAAATAAAAAGTTCTCATATTGTCATGAAATCATGTGAAAAAACTTTTGAACAATTTTTGATGTGTATTAGTATACAACATATTCATATGACATGTGGTGTTCTTGGAATGACCCCATATATATTTTTAAAAGATAACAAATCCATTAAAAATATACATCAGAGGTTAAAAACCAAGAAAATGATGTAGATTACCATGAAATCATAAGACAGTGATGATATATTAATTTTTAAAATTTTATTAACTGGATCCACATCAATCAAAGTAATCATTTGGTTTTGGTACGCATAAACAAATTATTTGTGTTTTGAATCAATAAATTGTTTGTGTTATGGTCTTAAAAATATAAAACAACATCATATTGATTTTTAATAATTAAAAAATGATCATTGAATTATTTATTATGTGTAATAGTATGAAACATGTCGAACCGACATGTGGTGTGCCGGGAAGGACTCAATATGTAGTTTCAAAAGATATCAAAGCCTTTAGAAATATGTTTTAGGGGGTGAAAACCATCCAAACAGTTTCAAATGGCTATAAAATCCTATGAAAATGACTATATATTTATTTTTGTAATATAGGTACCAAATCCATGTCAATTATAGTTATTGTTTGGATGATATGGACATAAAGGCATTTTTTGTGTTTTAAAAAACTAAAATGGTGGTGCAATGGTCAAAAACATAACAAACGACATCATATTAATATTTAGTAATGGTAAACCCACCTTTGATTTTTTTTGATGTTTAATAGTATAAGAAACATCCATCTAATGTGTGGTGTGCTCAGAATGACTCAATAAGAAGTTTAAAAAGACACAAAATCCTTTAAAAATAGTTTTAGGGGGTAAAACAAAAGAAACATCTTCATAAGACCGTAAAATAATAGAATGTGGTTGTAGATTTATTTTTGAAATATAGACCCAATACCATGTGAATTTGAGTTTATATTTTTCTATAATTTCCACAAATGTGTTATTAGTGTTTTAAAACAATAAAATGTATGTGAAATAGTGAAAAACATAAAAAATCCTCAAATTAACATGAAATCATAGGGTAACCACAATTTAATTGTTTTTGATGTGTAAGATCAGATAACACAACTATATGACATGGTGTGTGCTCTTAATGTCTCAATAAGTAGTTTTAAAAGATACCAATGCATTAAAAACATGTGTTATGGGGTAAAAACCAAGTAAAAGATGTCATATGGATGTGAAATAATAGTTTAACAATCATTAATTGATTTTTGAAATCTTGGAACCGATTCCATCCCAATCCAAGTTAGTATTTTCCTCAGAATCATGTAATTGTGTTTTTAAGGTTTTAAACACTCAAACATTCATGTAAATGTAGAAACAATAGCTAGCATCCCAGTATGGGCATAAAATATTTGGAAACCCACCATTTAATTATTTTTGATGTTTATGAGAAGAAACAATTTTCTTCGAATGTGTTGTGTGCTCGAAATGACTCAATAAGCTTTTTTAAAAGTTACTAATGACTTTTAAAACATGAATCATGTGGTCCAAACAATAAAAACCATGTTAGATGGCTATGAAATCATATTTAAACAACAATAGATTGATTTTTAAAATTTAGGAACTAAAATCATGTCGATTTGAGTTATAGTTTGTACGGGATGCCTGTAAACATGTTTTTAGTGTTATAAAACAATAAAATGTGTGTGTAATAGTCAAAACCATAAAAAATGAAAACTAATTTTGGTAAAATCATGGTAGAAACACTTTTGAAATATTTTTTCATGCATGAGATGACAACACATCCATCGAACATGTGGTGTGTTCGAGATGAATCAAAAACTATTTCAACAGGTACTAAATTCATTAAAAACAAGTTCTAGTAGTTATAAATCAAGGAAGAAAATTATAAGACAGTGAAATCAGAGTAATACGACTTTTGAATAATTTTTGAAATGTTGGAATCAACACCATGTACATCTAAGTAATAAATTTGTCAAGATTCCAAAAACATGTTTTTGCTGTTTTAAAACTCTAAAACATTGGTGTAATAGTCAGATCTATAGAAATTAAACTCATATTGAAATAAAATCATGGTAAAACAACTATTGAATTATTTATAATGTGTATCGATAGAAAAAACATCCATCCTATGTGCGGTGTGCTCAGACTGACTCAATATAAATGTTTAAAAGATACTAAAGCCTTAAAAACATGTTTCATGGGGCCAAAATGAAGGGAACAACATCTGAAGACCTTAAATCATTGGTGAATCACTTTAGATTTATTTTAATAATGTATTAACTAAGTCCATATCAATATGAGTTATGGTTTGGATGAGAATCCTATAAATGTGTTTTTATTGTTTTGAAAAAATAAAACATGGGTGTAATGGAGAAAACCATATAAAATGATCTTAGGTTGATCTAAAATCATTGTAAACCAACTAATTAATTATTTTGTACATGTAAGAGGATACAACTTGTCCATTCGATTTGTGGTGTGCTCGAATAAATTCAATATGTTGTATTAAAATATACCAAATCTTTTAAAAACATGTGTGAGGGAGTTAAAACAAAAGAAACAACATCATATTATCGTTAAATCATAGGAAAATGAATGTTGAATAATTTTTGAAATGTTGGATCCAAATCCATGTTAATCCATGTTATGGTTGTCCTAGGATACATGTAAATACATTTTTTTGTTTGAATACACTAAAACGTGTGTGTAATGGTCAAAACCGTAGCAAACAACATCAGATTGGGGTGAAATCATGAGACAAATACCATTAAATTATTATCGTAATATAGGGATATTTTTTTTTATAAAAGCCTTAAAATTTGATTATTGAAATATTTTAGGCACATCACAAGTAGGCTAGAAAACTAAAACGATTAATCATATCTTAAATAGGGAAGTTTATGTTTTGAAAGTGTTAATAATGATATTTTTTTATGTTTAAATTTATTATGTAATATTAGAAAAATAAAAAATTGTTATGTGAAAAATTATAATTATATTTTGTGTATATTTTATGTCATATATATTTTCATGAATGTTTTGTTTGTATTGTAGGTGACGTATCCCAACAGTACGAATGAGGTTTACCATTCTGATCCACATAATTCTTTATAAGGAAGTCATGGTGGTTCTTCATTTCTATGGTATTGTATAATATTATCAACGATTCTACTATAATTCGAATTTATTATGTTCAGTACTTATTTCTATTTTTTGTTCCAATTGATGACATTATGCGGTCATTTTTTCACATGATGATCATGGATATAGAAGTATATGGATGTAGACTAGGTAATGGAATTTATGTATTTTTAAAACCTGGAATTTCCACGTGATTTTTTAAAAATAAATGGAAATTTTAAAAGTCCGCGAAAATTTACGGCGCATGATTCCGAGGCCCAGAGTGCCCGGAATTAATTAATGAACTTTTTTTCGGGTAAATTTAGTAAACATGTGAGCAGGTTTTTGTAACATTAGAAATGGTGCTTGGAATTGAAATCTGATGGCATTGTTGAACTCACAGCGCCGGTATTCGCTTATGGAGACCTTCACCTCGACCACTGCAGGTCAAGGGTGAAAGATAGTTTATCACATATTCGTGGAAAAAGAAAAATAAATTTTTTTAACATTTTATTTTTATTTGGAACTCCAATGTGAATGTTATAAAGGTGGGGACCACCAGAACTAAACCTCCCGTGTGAATGTTCAGAGGTGAGGACCACCCAAACTAAAACCCCTATTTTGAATTCCTAAAGCTGGGGACCACCCGGACCCTCTTATTGGGAGAAACCTCTTGAACACCCTTTTTAATGAGGTGGGGGGGGGGGGGTGACCCTAGGATTCATCTAAATTAATTATCCCAACACCCCATTTATTTGTTGGAGCCAACTAAAAATTTATGAAATGTGTGAGTATTTTTTTAATTGTGCCAACATAATTAAACTTCATAAGTTATATTATATTGGCACCGCATTCTGTTGGTGGGAAAAAAGGGAAGGGGAGATATTTTGGGGGGATTACGCTTCTCTAAAGAATAACTTCTCCAAACAAAGAACATCAATGAAAAAAATCTACGAACTAAGTACGCCATCGAAGAACATTCATTAGAATCAAGGAAGACGACGATGCATGAGATAAAGTTGGAAGAATCTTGTGGAAGCAACGAATTCAAATGCCACTATCCCCAATTACATCGTCTCCTTCCTCGCGACCTCCATCAACGAACCTTCGAGGTAAGTGTTTAATTACGTGTGATTGTGGATTTCCATGTTCTTCCCTTCTAAAAAAAGAACGTGGATCAACACTCTAACTTGTTGATCTGTGGATGATTTCTTTTTGTAGGTTTTGGAATAATTGTTGCTGGTGGTTTTAGGGTTTGACGTTCATCATACAAGTTTTTTAAGCCACTTTCTACTGCCCTAATGCTGAGGGGGTAGGCCAAAAGAACATGGCTCGACCACTCCACTTTTATTTCCTAAGGTTTTTTTTGTTCCTCGCAATAGAAGAAGGTGGAGATCAGTGCCGGAGAATGGCACAGGTAGGAATCACATACGGTAGAAAGGACCCCACTGGTCGCGATGAAGGCAACGACGTACCGCAGCCCACATGCCGCCCCGCGGCCTCCGCACCATCCCGTAGGCCCCCGCCTCGCAATGCCCCCCGACCGCCGTACTGTAACACCACGAGATTTTATGATAAGTACTATTTTTAATTTATTTGATGTCTTGTGTTGTATGGTACATCAAGATTATCTTGCACTATACGCAACACCGTATTAGCTTGTAGTATATGCAACACTATTTTTGGATCGTGTTACACAAAATTTTAAGTTCGTTTGATAGAAGTTATTCTACGCAACATTGAGTGTATATAAATATATATTCAATGTATAAATAAAATATGGTTGGATTCTATTACACGCAACACCAAAATAATCATTCACTACACACAACTCTGACTTGTATTGCATTACACGCAATCACAACCTTTCTCGATATCCTGTGTTGTACGCAATAATGGGTTTCACTAAACAACGATATATTGTTCTAATATTATTACAAAATAGCCTTTATGAATAGTAATAACTAAATTTTAAAATTTATAACATTATTTTTCCTCTTAAACATTTTCAAGAACATGGTATGTGAACAAAAAAATATTTTCAGGTAAAATAATTATTTTTAAATAAATTCAGTTTTTCCGCCTTTTGATGGTGCACCCACATTAAGTAAAGTTTTTGAAATGTTTATAAGTTCAATTTGACAAAATAGATTTTTAATTTGGAATCAGGTTACGGAAATTTACTTTGGATAAATTTTTCATTTTATTCTAATAACTTTCATATTTTAATAAATAATAAAAACATGCTATATTTTAAATAAAAAAAATTTCTTTCGTTGTAATATGTTATATGGTAAAATTATAATATTGAATGGTTTTAAAGTATAAATAGAATATATTTTTACCAATTAATATAATTTATGTCATTATCATTGATTTTACATTGAATTTGTAGGTTAACTCAATTCGATCTTTTGCAATGTTTTAAACAAAAACTCATTTTCTTTCGATAATGGTATTAATTTTAATTTTATTTATGAAACCTCAGTGTAATGAATTTGGAAAAATGGATTCCAAATTTGGAATCACTAGGTCAAAATTATGTTAATAATCATATTTTTATTTTTAGTCATTATGAATACTAACTACGGTAAATTTTATTTACCATAGTTAAAGGTAAATCGGGTAATTAAGGGTAAATATATTATTATAAAATTACCCTAACACATTTTATAATATATTTGGATCATTATATTTTACCCTAAATCATACTTGTGTAAAAATTGAATCTAATGGAACCCATTTGTATTTGATTAAGACCTTTTATTTATTTTATTTAAAGGAAAGTGAAATCTCTCAGTCAATCATTAATAATTAAATCATTTTTATTAACAGTTATAAAAAATAAAAATTCTTTTATAAAAACACATTTGAATGATAAAATTTGTATATTTATCAGGGTAATTTAATTTATTTTATGAAATATTTAATTACCTTAATTTCTTATACATTAATGATGCAGAAATTATTTAGTAAGTGAAAAATCAGTAATGTTGTTTTTATTGAAATACTAATACCCATTAAAATGCCCAAAAACCGGACCAAAACATATTGGTAGTGTATATATACAATAGAATCATCCAATTAACTAATATATGACCGTTTGGAGTCATATAAAAGTGATTATGAAACTTATATTATTTTATTGTAAATGATGTCAAAGTTGTCACCTTCATAATTTATTAAAAATAACATTTTAAAAGTTGGGTGTCTTAGAAGATAAATCCGACAAAAAGTATTATTATAGAGGATATAAGATTTATATTTATCCTAGTAATTTATTTTTAATTTTTATGTAACATATAAGTATATTAAATTACTATAAAAAATGTTATAGTAATTATTTTATTAAGAGAAATATCACATAAATGGTTTTAAAAATAATAAAATAAAAATTATATGAACTATTTAATGTTCTACACGAATTTTATAGATGCATTGTAATTTTATAAATCTATAAAATATTTTTTATCAAATATATCTTGTCTGTGGATTTTAATTAAATTCAAATAAATGAATAGTGTCAAAATTAACAGTAGTGTTATTTTATAAAAATAACATATTATAAAAATTTTTAAAAATCACAAATATATTTAAAAATTATAAATTTAAATTTATATGGTAAAAAATTTCATAAATTATCAAACTATACACTATTCACAACACATAAATTATTATTTATAATAATATAAAAATTTGAATATTATTGTCAGAAATAAAATAAAATTGATTAAATAATAATAAATCAAGTTGATAATGTATAAAATAAATTCCTAACCTGTCTAAATTTTATTGGTTGATGATATTACAATCCAATCTCATGTATTTTTGTATTTGAGTAATTTTTGAAGTTTTTATGTGCAGTTGGGATTTAATATAAATTAATATTTCTTATATTTCCAAAGGAGCCCCTCTCCTCCCTTATAAAAGGGCACCAGCTCCCTCTCCTCCTCACACCGTTTTGAGCCTTGAAGCTCAGCCAAGCACTTCCCATTTCACTTCCCAACTTCCCTAGAAACCTTATAGAGGTACTGGTCTTCTAAAAAGACCAACTCTAGTGCCCTAAGAGGAAGTTCAAACAAGGAACTTCGAGGAAGAGGTAATACCTTCTACCAATTCTTTCATGTTTCTTTCTTCTTCTACTTACTCTTCATTAGTGGTTCCATTATGAAGTAACAACATAAGTATCCATAATATACTTATATCTTATTATAAATAGGAAACAACCCTATTTCACCTTCTATCCATCCTACGGAAAATGGAATCACCGAGCGTGCGTACATACGGAATACCGTCTCTACGTTGTGGTGTAATCTGTTTTCCATCACCACCTAACATAGATGGGTATAATGATGTAAATAATAACTATATATGATTATTATAAAATTATACCGATTATATGATAGTATATCATCCACTTCAATTCCATTCAATAAATATGAGAACGATATCATCGCTCGTGCGTCCGTATAGATTGTCGTCTCCACGACATGATGAGATTCATTTTCCATGTTAAGAATTCAAGAATGATTATAAAGTATATATAATAAGTAATAATGGTATATATGACATAATAATGATATTGTAATCATTTATATCTATGTATTTCATCTACTTAATTCAATTCAATTCAATAAAGAAATGAAAACAACGTTCATGCCTACGTACGACCTACCGTCTCCATGAACAGTGTATTTCTTTCCATTTATCGATCTATTATATATATGAATATTAAGAATATATATTATATAAATAATGTTTTGTATTATGGAATTAAGTATTCATGATCTAATTAATCATATTAATAATTATAAGTCAAAACAAGGATGATAAATGAAACGATTTTACCCAAAACGTTGCTTTAACATGGAATTTTCAAAAATGGGCAATATAATGTTATAAGTGAACCATATATGATATCATAACAATGAATATGATTCTATAATAAGTCAATGACACTATTTAAATCATTATACAGGATGTTTGGATACGTACAAAGCATATCAGACCTAAGGTAAGGGATAATTTTTCAATCTCATTTTTATTCGAGATTTCTTATATGTAAGTATTTACTAGGGTTGTATTTTTCATCCATGTCCATAAATTTTTTTTTCATAAAGTGTCTAACATTCTTCCATGTGTTTTTATATTCATGTTTACCCCTCTTTGACTTTTACTTTTTGCTATAGAAGAAATCATTCTTTTGATTACCATATGTGGTACTTTTTGACTTTTCTGTTAAAAGTACGAGGAGAATGTTTTTTTACATATATGGAATGAATGGATTTTTACGGTTTCATAACACCTTATATTCATGAAGCATAATGTACAGGATTTCAAGATTATTTTCATCAAAATACTCTTCTTTTAAAATTTCATGAATGTTTGTTAAAATAAAATGACTATGAATAAGAAAGGATATTTTCCTCAATAATTCATTTCAAGTGTTTTATCAAAACCATTATTCCATCTGAGATGAAATTATTTAGTATGATTATATTTCAAGTATAATGTCTCTATTATTTACATGGTTTTATTATTATTATGATGAAATGATATCGATTTTTTATATGGATTATGTTATGATGGGATTATGTTTATGAAACCCATTTTTATTCTTTGGGTTATGATGAATGATTTATGTTTCTGTTGTGGAACAAGTAAGAATGGTTTCATTATGAGATGGGTGGGACCTATATCTCCCTCTAATGCATTGGGTAATGATTTATATCTCATGAGATATACATGGCTGGAATGGTAAGTCAATCTGGTTTAGTAATACCGGACTGGAACGGGGAGTGAACATGATTCAAAAAGGGACGTTGTCAACTAAGATGGACTTGGAAAAAATGCCTTGGCTACTATGGAAATCATATCATGTGCCTAATGGTTTTCCACAATTACATTTTTTATTCCCACGCTATTTTATCATGATTGATGTTCCATTATGATATATGCCTTAGGTACTCCCATGTTTTATGTCATTACTCAAGATTTTAATGTTTAAATATTATGTTTATGTTTTAAAGTTCAAATGTATACTGTTTGTTTTATTTTATCCATGCATACCCTTACTGATCATTTGAGCTCACCATTTTTATGTTTTATTTTCCCCCAGGATTAAAACAAAGGTTTTAGGTAAGGAATCAAAAAGTGGAAGATCGTTATGAGAGATGATGAAGCCCTTTCAACATGATTATAAGTTCAAATTCCAAGATTCCAAAGACAGTAAACTATTACGGTCCTTGAGTGTTTGTTTTTTCTTTTGTATTAAGTATTCCGCCAATGTAATGTAATGTCCAAGTACAACAATATTCGGGCCTCTACAGTTGGTATCAGAGGGAGGTTTAGTTAATCATTGGAAACAAGGATTCGAAAACATAAGTGAGATCCCTAGATCTATTTCTAAGGTATGTCTAGGGATGCCCCTAAAGTTAAGTATAATTAAAATTTATAGTCCTACGATTATGGTAATGATCATAGAACTAAACCTAGGATGTTAGATATTGAATATAATCCCCCTTTATTATGTTGTTTTTCTAGCATGGGTTTTGACTCTTAAACTATTCTTTTTGGGTTTTAGACGATTTCTTGAACCCGAAGGAACCATGTTGATCAATGTAATGGAAAATGCAATGATTATCCTCCTGAACAAACCAATGTTATGCGAGATGGAGTACAAAATCTTATTGTTATTCTTACATAATCTATGAATCATTATGGGCTTCCAAATGAGCGGAGAAGGGAACAATATTCTATTGAGTCCTTCATGAGGTAACATCCACCTTATTTCAGTGGGACTTCTGATTCACTTGTTGCTGAACAATGGATTGGTACATTGAAAAGATATTTTCCATACTTCATTGTTCAGAACATGAAAAAGTCATTCTGGATGTTTACTGTTTAGAAGGTGAAGCATAGCAATGATGGACTCTAATTAAGTATACGAGGCCCCGAGATGAAATTTAATCCATGGAATGGGATGAGATCAAGAAATTATTTTTCAATATGTACTTCCCTCATATTCTTCGAACAAAGATGGAAAAGGAGTTCCTTGAGTTTAAGAAAAATGATGATGAATCTGTTGGTATATACGAAGAAAATTTTACAAGGCTTGCAAGGTATGTATCTGGCTTTATCATTCAACCTGAAATTAATGTTGATCGATTCTTCAGTGGCTAAAAACCCAGTAATCGAGGGGCATTATCTATAAGAGACATCAGTAGCTATGAAGAAATTGTGCGTTTTGATATCAAGGTAGAACTGGAAGTTGGTGTTACATATCCATCACATGGTTTTGAAAAAAAAAGACTGAGTTCCAGGAGAAATCTCAGAATAATGGTGAAAAGAATATGAATGTTTCTTTATTCTCAATGTGTGGAACAAAGCATGGTGGATATTGTCTAAAAGGTACTAAAAAATTTTTCAAGTGTGGAAAATAAGGTCATTGAGTAACTGAGTGCCGAAGTAATGTGAAAAAGGTTTTTAATGACATGAATAGATAAAAGACTACTGAGAATGCTCCACCAACACTTCAATGATTCATGTGTAAGTAAATGGGGAATTATGCTAATAAATTCCATAATCCAAGGGTTAATGATGATTAACATGAGCATCCTATTAAGGCAGAGAGTAAATGGATGTCACATGCTTTCACAATTTGTGATGTTGAGTATGTGAACGATATTGTGGAATGAATAAGTATTTATGTAATAGGATACTGAGATAATGTTGTGGAATCTCATTTAAAGTATCGTGGAATATTGGAATATAAATGTTTTAGATCATTGTGTTTTTTAATAATTTTATGGTACTGATAACCATGAAAAGTGATTGAAATATTTTTGGAATGTAGATGATATGCTCATAATGATGGGATAAAGAGAAAATAATATGTATGATAGTATTCATGAGCTCATGATTGATATAAGGACTAAGTGATATCATGGTTAGAGAATATTGACTTTTTGGGATTTTGGTATGTGGAAAGAGTTAACTTTTGACAGCATTCATGTTTTCACTAAGATTCAATCGGTATTCATTTTTTCAAGAGAATACATGATTAAGGTATTCACATGTTTGGAATGTGACCAACAAGATATATCGTATGATATATGGGGGATAAATGATGGTATTCACATGCTCGGTAGATGACATTTCTAGTAATTGTTTTCTTTATACTATGAGCATGGACATACGTATTTTGGATAAGCCTAAAGATAGGAATGGATTATATTGGACATAAATTAGTATTGTCTAAGTCTATATTTTTTTTCAATATTAATTTTGGAATTTTATAGTATAGTTTTAGAAAAAGGACAACCCGTAGGATGGGCGAAAACCCGTTTCGGCACACAAGGCTGTGAGAATCGAACACAAAACTAAAGTGAAACATGCTTTTATAGACTACCACGGGCATATACGAAGTACCTGGTTAGTATATAATAGTTTTATTTTATTAAGTGCTATGATAGATCAAGTATAAGTCCATTTTTTGAATAATATACAATTAAACTCACCACAGATGGACTTATGTATATTTGATAACTTTTTCTAACCATTAATTTGAGATAGATAGAATGACCCACCATTATATCACATTATCTACTAACACTTCACAGAAGAAAAATTAAACTTCATTTCTTTAAGAGATGAAGTGAAAAATGTTCAAGGCACAAACAATAGTAAGATTATACCAAATTCAGGTAAGTATTTCTTTTAATTCAATAATTATTCAACTTTAGGGAAATGATCTTGAAAACAAAAAATGTTGTTCTAGTGTCCTTATATCTGATGAATCAAATGGAACCTTAAATCATCACAAATATATGGATTTGTGGTGGCTATATTTTTTTATAGCCATGTCCTCTACCACTCTCCATCAGAACTTGATGGTTAAATTTTTATTCCATATCCATATTTCCACCTATGTTATTTTATGTGGAAACACAGTGATGAGTTAATTTGGGTATGAGTTATGTTTCAATCTTCACTTTTAAAATTATGTTTTAGTATTCCTTTTTACGAAGTGGGTTTCTATTAAAGAAACATTCAAGTTGTAAAACATTTATAACCCCGGTTAATTTTTAGGGTGAAATTCATTTTTAGGGGGGGTAGAATATAACACCCCAAGATTATTTGAAAAGTATTCTTTTTAATTTATTTTGTGTCTTGTTTTGTATGATACACCATTATTATCTTGTGCTATACACAACACTGTATTAGCTGGTAGAATATGAAACACTATTTTTGGATCGTGTTACAGAAAATTTTATGTTCGTTTGATAGAAGTTATTCTACGCAACATTGACTGTATATGTATATATATATATATATATATATATATTAAATGTATAAATGATATAGGGTAGGATTCTATAATACACAACACCATAAGAATCTTTCACAACACACAACTCTATCTTGGCTTGCATTACACACAATCACAACCTTTCTCGATAGCGTGTGTTGTACGCAATACATGGTTTCAATAAAAAATGATATATTATTATAATAATATTATGAACTAGCCGTTATGAAAATTAATAATTAAATTTTGAATTTTATAACACTATTATTCCACTTACACATTTTCCAGAACATGGTATGTCAACAAAATAAATTTTTCGTGTAAAATAAGTATTTTTCAAACAATGTAGTTTTGCTTCCTTTTGATGGCGCACCAACTTTATATATAGTTTTTGATAGGTTTATAATTTCAATTTGAAAAAATAAAATTCTTATTTAGAATCAGGATATAGAAATTTAATTTTGATAAATTTTTCATATTATTCTGATAACATTCATATTTTAATGAATAGTAAAAACACACTATAATTTAATTAAAAATAACTATTTCATTGTAATAAGTTATATGGTTAAATTATAATATTTAATGGTTTTAAAGTATAAATAGAATATATATTTACCATTTGATAGAATTTATTTCATTACTATCGATTTTACATTGAATTTGTAGGTTAACGCAATTCAATCTTTTGCAATGTTTTAAACAAAAACCCATTTTCTTTCGACAATGGAATTAATTTTAATTTAATTTCTACAAATTATTGTATATTGAATTTGGAATAATGAATTCCAAATTTGGAATCAGTAGGTCCAATTTATTTTAATAAGAAAAGTTTTATTTTTAGTAATTATGAATAGTAACTACGGTAAATTTTATTTACCATAGTTAAAGGTAAATCAGGTTATTAAGGGTAAATATAATATTATAAAATTACCCTAAAACATGTCCTAATATAATTGGATCATTATATTTTACCCTAAATAATACTTTTGTATAAATGGAATCTAATGGAACCCACTTGTATTTGATTAATACCTTTTATTTATTTTATTTATAGGAAAGTGAAATCTCTCACTCAAACTTTAATAATTAGATTATTTTTAATATATGGTTGTACAAAATAACAATTCTATTGTAAGTATTAATTTGAAAGATAAAATGTTTTTATTTATCATGGTAATTTATTTGTAATTTTTAAGCAAATTTTAAATTCCTTGTCAGCATATACATTAATGACGCAAAAATTATTTATTTAGTGAAAAATCAGTAATATTGTATTTATAGAAATAATAATACCCATTTAAATGCCCAAAAACCTAACAAAACATATTGGTTGTGTATATATACACCATAACCATCCAGGGACCGAATATATGACCGTTTGGAGTTTTATAAAAGTGATTATGAGACTTATATTATTTTATTGTAAATGATGTCAAAGTTGTCATCTTCATAATTTAATAAATACAACATTTTCAAATTTGGGTGTTTTAGAAGATAAATCCGACTAAAAGTATTCTTTTAAAGCTATAAGATTTATATTCATCCTGGTATTTTATTTTTAATTTTTATGTAACATATAATTATATTAAATAATTATACAAAAATGTTGTAGTAATTATTTAGTTAAGAGAAATATCACATACATGGTATTTAAAATATAAAAATAAATATTATATGAACTATTTAATGTTCTCCACGAATATTATAGATTCATATGAAATGTTAGGAATATATGAAATATTTTTATCGATTATATCTTCTCTGTGGATTTTAATTAAATTAAAATAAATGAATTGTGTCAAAATTAACACTATTGTTATTTTATAAAAATAACATATTATAAAATTGGTTAAAATTCAAAAAATTAATTAAAATTATAAATTTAAATTTATAAGGTCTAAAATTTCATAATGTGTCAAACTATGGGCAATTCAAAACACATAAGTAATTATATATAATAATTTAATATTTATAATATTATTGTCAAAAAAATTAAATTGATTAAATAAGAATAAATCAAGTTGATAATGTAAAAATTAAATGTCTAACGTGTCTAAATTTTATTGGTTGATGATATTACAACCCTATATCATATAATGATTGGATTTGATTCATTAAGGAAGTTTTTATGTGGGTTTGGGATTTAATATAAATTAATATTTCTTATATTTCCAAAGGTTCCCCTCTCCTCCCTTATAAAAGAGCTCCTCCTCCCTCTCCTCCTCACTCCATTTTGACCCTTTAAGCTCGGAAATCCTATGCCCATTTCACTTCCCCACTTCTCTAGAAACATTATAGAGGTACTGGTATTCTCAAAAGACCAACTCTAGTTCCCTAAGAGGATGTTCAAAGGAGGAACTTTGAGGAAGAGGTAATACCTTCTACCAATTCTTTCAAGTTTTTTTCTTCTTCTAATTCCACTTAATTAGTGGTTTCATTATGAAGTACTAACATCAGTATCCCTCATATAATGATATGTTATTATAAATATGAAACAACCCTATTTCATTATCTATCCATCCTATGGAAAACGAAATCACCGCGCATGCATACGTACGGAATACCGTCTCCACGTTGTGGTGTAATATGTTTTCAATCACCACCATAAATGGATGGGTATAATGGTGTAAAGAATAACTATATATGATTATTATAAAATTATACTGATTCTAGGATATTATATCATTCACTCCAATTCAATTCAATAAATATGAGAACGATATCATCGCTCGTGCGTACGTATGGATTACCGTCTCCACAACGCGATGAGATTTGTTTTCCATGTTAACAATTCAAGAATGATTATAAAGTATATATAATTAGTAATCATGAAATATATGGAATAATAATGCTACTGGATTTTTATATATATATGTATGTCATCTACTTAATTCCATTCAATTCAATAAGGAAACGAAAACTGCGTTCATGCGTACGTACGATCTACCGTCCCCATGAACGGTATATTTCTTTCCATTTATCGATCTATTATATATATATATATGTATATTCAGAATATATATTATATAAATCATGTTTTATATTCTGTAATTAAGTAATCATGATATATTTAATCATATTAAAAATTATATGCCAAAACACGGATGATAAATGAAAGGATTTTACCCATAACGTTGCTTTAACATGGAATTTAAAAAAATGGGTAATATAAAGTCATAAGTGAACCATATAAGATATCATAACAATGAATATGATTCTGTAATATGTCAATGACACTATTTAAATCATTATAAAGAAGGTTCAGATACGTATTAAGCATTTCAGACCTAAGCTAAGGGATAATTTTTCAATCTCATTTTTATCCGAGATTGCTTATACGTAAGTATTTACTGGGGTTTTATTTTTCATCCATGTCCATAAAAATGTTTTTCATAAAGTGTTTAACATAATTCCATGTATTTTAATATTCATGTTTACTCTTATTTGTCTTTTACTTTGTGTTATGGATGAAATATTTCTTTTGTTTACCATATGTGGTGCTTTTTGACTTTTCCGTTAATAGTATGAGGATAATTTTTTTTAACTTATACGGCATGAATTGATTTTTACGGTTTCATAACCATTTATTGTCACAACCCGACCCAACGGGGCTCGAGCCGCGACTCCCCAAGCCCGCCTTCAATAGGCTAGGGGCTAGGGACCAGCCTCGAGTAGGCTATCACACACATGGGAGGCATTAGACTAAGGTACCTGTACACACGCACCCACAAACACCTCCATGCAACAATGCAGAGATATAGAAACTGAAATGTAAATGCATGCATAAAATCTATCCCAAACCAGAGTACAAAAAATGTACAAAGGGAAAAATAAACCTCACCAAATAAAAACTACAAAGCGCATCCAACCTGCTCTGATGAGGGGAACGCTGCCACAAACACCCGCCGGAAAGCTCCCTCGGCACAGCTCCGATAAACACCCCGGTCAACACGCTCACTAAGCTCCGCCTGCTCCGGGTCCTCCTGGAAATCCGTCGAAGGGCATGTGTTCTTCACAAGACACAAACATGTGCAGGCAAAGCCAGTGTAGGGGTGAGTATAAACATACTCAGTAGGCACCCCAAAAACCCAAAACCCAAGGGAGAAACTGAAAGGCAACAGTCCACTCAACCTAGCTAGAGGGAACCCAGAAGAGAGAGAAACTCCATCTCGTGACCATCCTCGGCTAAACACAAATAGTCAGCTCAGCTCAGCTTAGTTGTATTCCCATACATACACCATAAACAATCCAGATATACCCAGCTCACACCACAAGCCACAAGAGGTACCGACCTCATCACCAGCAACTGTACCAACCAGGAGAGTACTCCAAACGAACACTGTCATACCAGATGACACTCATCCGAGAGATACACACCATCGGGTCCCAAACAAACATCTCAGATGCTCACTCTAGAGACCACGCTCGTCAGATAACATCACTGAGGAAACATCTTTGAAACAACCTAACCACCAAACTCCTCAGATAGGTGTTTACCGCTAGGGTCTGCTAGGGGATACAAAGACCCACACCGGTTTACGTAGCTCACAGATAGGGGATCACTCCCAGGGTCCGCTGGGGGATACCACGACCCGATCTGGCATATGTAGATCACATAGATAGGGGATCACACCCAGGATCCGCTGGGGAATACCACAACCCGATCTGGCGATCGACAGAAACTCCACACTAAGATAGAGGATCATCGTCCATATAAAGATGGTCACGGCAATACCGAAACCCTATCTGGTATAACTCGCGATGTAGAGGAATTAACCGATGATGCCACAACCCTACTGAAACCACGCGGTGAGTAGGGGATCGCATATCCAACGATACCGCAACCCTACCGACACCAGGCGCTGGGTAGGGGATCATATAACCAACGATACCGCAACCCTACTATAAACTTCATGCTGAGAAGGGGATCGTATACCTGACGATTCCACAACCCTACTGGGCAAGACCCACCGTGTAGGGGATCATATTTCTGATGATTCCACAAACCCGACGGGGTTAACCTGCTCAATAAGGGATCTCCGCCCATGAATAAGCGGTCACAGTGATAACAAGAACCCGATCTAGGGTAAAGATGCTAGAGGATCCACTTCGGGCCCACCGGAGAGATGCCACAACTCTAACAGTTGAAACATCCCATCGAGAGGATCACAATCCCCTACGAAGGTTGTGATGCCACACGAACCCTCTTATGGATGAACCAAGGGAGAACCCTCAACCACTGCAGGTCCAAACATCGCTACCCCAAGCGACCCGCCACAACGCCACACTGCGCACCTCCTAGGCCAAAATCGAGGCCACCATCACGATCCACGTGAAAAAACACGCAGGATAGGCTGTTTACTCGCCTGAAGCAGAGCACCGGTGAAAATGGCACTATTCACCATAGGTAGCTCGTGCGGGGTCCACACAATGATCCTGGAACCCATCGAGCGGACCATACCACAGTGATCCCCTTGAAAAAACAAGCGGAATCGACTACTCGCTCGTCCGAAACGGACACCCGATGAAAAAAGTACTATTCACCGAAAGCTAGCCCGGGTGGGGCCCACGCCTCGATCCTGAAACACATCGAGCGGATTACACCACTGCGATCCTCTTGAAAAAACACACAGGATCGTCTAATCATCCGCCAAAATCGGACTCCTGGTGCAAAATCTGCGTTTCTCCGTAAACGCTAAAACTCGGCCTTGTGGGGCCCGCACCCCGTTCTCAGTCCCAACACCCGGAAACCAACTCAAAAAGTCCTTTGTAACATCCAGGTCTCAACGCCACTGATGACACGTCATTCGGACGCTCCGGGTAGAAGTTACAACGACCCGAAGTCGAAAAATAATAAAATAATATTATTTTATACGATGTTTCTAGCTCCAGGGCCGCGATCCCGAAACTTTAAAATTCTCAAAGTTAGTTCAATACTTCCGTCTCGATGCAAGGAGCGCGTCGCCTCAAACGTCTCCCAAATTAGAGTTACGGTTTGCGAGTTACGGGGGTTTAAAGAACCCCCAGAACAATCTGGCCGGACCAGCGCATGGTCGCCGGAAACCACCACGCCGCCGCTGGACTCCGCCGTGCCGGAACCGGAAACCAACGCACCACCACCGCGGAACTCGCCGGATTTCGCCATGGCCGATGCCCCTCGTCACCGGAAAACCGGTTTTTCACCAAAAAACTTCCGGGAGCCACCGGGAGCACCCTAGTGCTCCAAATTCAGATCCGAGAAATGTTTCGGAAAGCCCAGGACCCGAACTATACAACCCTTATGAGAATATGAAGAAAAAAACACATAAGAGGGATCCAGGATTTTCAAAACGTAAAACGCCTACCTGTTGTTGGATCGCCGAAGCTTCGGGTGCAGAACAACGCCTGTGACGCACTGGAGCTCGATCTGCTGACGATCTGCTGTGAAAACGTACGTACGGAGCTCAAATCAACGAAGAATGGAGGTCGGGAGGAGGGTGGTCGTCCGCTGCGCTTGGGTGGGAGAGGGAGGAGAGAAATGAAATTGTTTTGTTTTTTTTATTTTTAACCTTCATTTAAAACATCGCCCCCAACTCCGCGCCCGACGCAGACAATGTTAAGGTCACCCATAGGATAAATTCGCCGTTCTGAACGCAACAGCGGACTCAGATTTGCGATCCGAGACTCCGTTCAGATGTTATTCGATCCGACTCTCTTAAACTAACTTCTCCATTTTTTTACGAAAACTCCCCTGGTGTCGTTTCTCACCACAGTCCCACGCCCACAATGTTTACACCTCGCCTAGGGTAAGCAGCATGTTCCGGACGCAATTGTGCCCTCATATTCCCGATCTGATCTACCGTTTAGGAGATATCACTCCCCTGCCACGTGCATAGTATAAAAATACTTATAATTTTTATAATATTAATTCCGGGCACACCGGGCCTCAGAATCGCACACCGTCTTCGTGCCTAACTCTGATATTATTCATAGAAATAATCCAAAGTATGACAGGGCCAAAAATCTGAGTCGCTACATCCTCTCCCCCTTAGAACATTTCATCCCTCAAATTTCATAAGCTCAAGGGAAGCGACTGGACTCTCAACTGGGTCTCACACACTAGCGAGTTCACCAACAAACACCCATGCCTGAACACATAAGTCAGAGGAAATCATCCACCACACCTCAATACTATCCTCTTTGGGCGGCACTGACTCGCCCGCATGGTTTTAATCGTGTCACAAAACACGTCTCAGTGGGGGAAGGATATCTCTTTCTTATGCATTCGAGGCACGCCAAACAACACCCAATCAGGGTCTTACCAACGCCCTGAAAAAAAAACTCGAGCAAGAAACAAAAGGAATGAGTACCGCTAAACAGTGTCTATCAAACTACTGCAGAAAGTAGAAAGGACACAAGGGGTACCTCTATCCATTCGAGGTGCCTCTGGGTTGACAGCCTCTAGGGAATGCAGTTGTCCTCGCCCTCGGCCACCAGCTCCCTGAGCTTGGTGTGGACCTCCTGGGGGTGGGGGTGGTGGCAACTGATACCGCCTACCTCCTCCTCCTGCAGCACCTGCTCCGCTGCCCTGCGGACCTCCTTGATCGAGACACCCCCTCTGCCAAGGCGGTCTATCGACTGGCTCCCTCTCAGAAGCACATCAGGTCGGACAATCTCTAGAAAGATGTCCCTGACCGTCGCAAGCGTAACACCGCCTCTCCTACGGCTGACAAAAACTGGCCTGCGAGCCCTGAGCCTCAGATCCTCCATCCTGGGGTTGCCTCCTAAAACGTCAACTACGTCCTGACCCCTGAGTCTACCGTCGGCTACCAGATGTCGATCCGACTGACAAGGTCTCATCCCTCGAGTGCCCAGCACTAACTGGGGGAATCTGCTCAGCCAGAAAACTCTCAACCACTAATGATCGCTCCAGCACTCCAGCATAGGTGGGCAGGCACAAGGAAACCACAAATGCTCGGATGTCCTTGTGTAAGCCCTGCTCGAAGGTTTGAGCCCTAAAGAACGGGTCTCGAACCATATCCAGGGAGTAGCACGGCCGGTCTGTAAACCTCGCTGAGTACTCCAACACATCCATGCTCTCCTATCGATGTTGCAGAAGCTCTTGGATCCGCACTGACCTCAGCGTCACAGGATAGAACTCCTCCCTAAAGAGACGCTCAAACTCCGCCCACGTGAGTGTCTCCTCGTCATGGGACTGCATCACCAAACTCCACTGTCGCCCGGCAGAACCATGCAGAAGGCTCGCCGCTAGGACCACCATCTGATCTGGAGGTGTCCTCACTAGGCGGAAAACTCAAGTGACTGCCTCGAGCCAGTCATCTGCTGCCTGGGGGTTTGGATCACCCTAAAACCTCATAGGTCGTTGCCTCTAGAACTCGTGCAATGCATTCAGCCTGTACACAACCTCATCCTGCACAACCGGCACAACCAGCTACTCGACATGTGGTGGCTCAACCGGCAGACCACATGGAGGTGCAACCTCATAACCCGCACCCTACTCCACAGCCTCTACACGGGGCGGGTCGTCAGCACAATCCTGTTGTGGAACCCTCGCTGGTTTTCGTCATGGTAGCATCATGAAATACATTCATGATGCACCACAGTCAAAGAGTATATCTGGAGAGCTGATTCGAGATGGACAAGGAAAATCCAAAACCCAGTCCTATATGATGCTTGTACCATTATGTCCCTGCGACCAGTGTACGAATGTCCTGAGTCAAAAGGTAGGTTATTAGTGTCCCGGTGTATGGATACGTCGGCCGACACAACTTCACTGGAGTCTCTGGCCTGAATGCTGAGCTCGGAACACCCTAAAAATGCTGCTATGCAACCCAAACCAAACTCACACCTTGACCAGCTACGCTCTGAGATCCCAAAGCTGGAACCTCCTCTGATACCACTCTGTCATGACCCGACCCAACGGGGCTCGATCCACGACTCCCCAAGCCCGCCTCCAATAGGCCAGGGGATGGCGACCAGCACCGAGTAGGCTATCACACACATTGGATGCATTAGCCTAAGGTACCTGTACACACACACCCACAAACACCTCCATGCAACCGTGCAGAGATATAGAAACAGAAAAGTAAATGCATGCATAAAATCTATCCCAAAACAGAGTAAAAAAGTAGTACAAAGGGAAAAATAGGGCACACCAAAAGAAAACTACAAAGCGCATCCAACCTGGTCGGATGAGGGGAATGCTGCCACAAACATGCGCCAGAAAGCTCCCTCGGCACAGCTCCGGTAAACACCCCGGTCAACAAGCTCACTAAGCTCTGCTTGCTCCGGGTCCTCCTGGAACTCCGTCGAAGGCCCTGTGTTTTGCACAAGACACAAACATGTGCGGACAAAGCCCGTGCAGGGGTGAGTATAAACATACTCAGTAGGCACCCCAAAAACCCAAAACCCAAGGGAGAAACTGAAAGGCAACAGTCCGCTCAACCCAGCCAGAGGGAACCCAGACATGAGAGAAACTCCATCTCGTGACCATCCTCGGCTAAACAAAAATAGTCAGCTCAGCTCAGCTCAGGTGTATGCCCATACATACACCTTGAACAGTCCAGATATACTCAGCTCACTCCACAAGCCACAAGAGGTACCGACCTCATCAACAGCAACTTTCCCAACCAGGAGATTATACCACATGAACAATGTCATGCCAGATGACACTCATCTGAGATATGCACTCCATCGAGTCCCAAACAAACATCTCAGACACTCACCCGAGAGACCATGGTCGTCGGATAACATTTCTGAGGAAACACAGTTGAAACAACATAACCACCAAACTCCTCGAATAGGGGATTGCCGCTAGGGTCCACTAGGGGATACCAAGACCCACTCTGGTTTACGTAGCTCACATATTGGGGATCACTCCCAAAGTCCGTTGGGGGATACAACGACCCGATCTGGCATACGTCGTTCTCACAGATAGGAGATCACACCCAGGATCCGCTGGGGGATACCACAACCCAATCTGGCGCTCGATAGAAACACCACACTCATATAGAGGATCATCGTCCATATAAAGATGGTCACAATGATACCGGAACCCTATCTTTTATAACTCGCGATGTAGGGGATCGAACTGATGATGCCACAACCCTGCCAAAACCATGCGGTCAGTAGGGGATCACATAACCAATGATACTGCAACCCTATCGACACCAAGCGCTGGGTAGGGGATCGTATAACCAACGATACCGCAACCCTACTATAAACATAATGCTGAGTAGGGGATCGTATAACCGATGATGCCACAACCCTACTGGGCAAGACCCACCACATAGGGGATCAAATTTCCGATGATGCCACAAACCCTACAGCGTTAACCTGTTAGATAAGGGATCACCACCTATGAATAAGCAGTCATAGTGATACCAAGAACCCGATCTAGGGTAAAGATGCTAGAGGATCCACTCCGGGACCACCAGAGCTATGCCACAACTCTAACAGTTAAAACATACCATCGAGAGGATCACAAAACCATACGAAGGTTGTGATGCCACATGAACCCTCGTAGGAACGAATCAAGGGAGAACCATCAACCATTGCTGGTCCAAACATCGCTAACCCGAGAGACCCACCACAACACCACGCTGCACACCTCCTAGGCCAAAACAGAGGCCGCCATCACATTCCACGTGGAAAAACACGCAGGATAGGCTGTTTACTCGCCCGAAACAGAGCACATGTGAAAAAGACACTATTCACCATAGCTAGCTCGTGTGGGGTCCCCACAACGATCCCGAAACCCAATGAGCGGACCATACCACAGTGATCCCCTCGAAAAAAAAGTGGAATCGACTACTCACTCGTCCGAAACAGACACCCAGTGAAAAAGGGACTATTCACCGAAGGCCAGCCCTGGTGGGGCCCATGCCTCGATCCCTAAACACATTGAACGGATCACACCACTGCAGTCCTCTCAAAAAAACACACAGGATCGACTAATTATCCACCAAAATCAGACTCCTGGTGCAAAAGCTGCGTTTCTCTGCAAACGCCAAAACCCGTCCTCGTGGGGCCTGCACCCCATTCTCAGTCCCAATAGCCGGAAACCAACTCAAAATGTCCGTCGTAACATCAGGGTTTTAATGCCACTGACGACACATCATTCTGACACTCTGGGTAGAAGTTACAACGGCCCGAAGTCGTAAAATAATAAAATAATATTATTTTATACAAAGTTTCTAGATCCAGGGCCACGATCCCAAACCTTTAAAATTCTCAACGTTAGTTCAAATGGTCTGCCTCGATGCATGGAGCGTGTCGCCGCAAACGTCTCGCAAATCGGAGTTACGGTTTGCAAGTTACGGGGGTTTAAAGAACCCCCGGGACAATCTGGTCGAACCACCGCAGGGTCACCGGAAACCACCGCGCCGCCGCCGAACTCCGCCGTGCCATAGCCGGAAACCACCGCGCTGCCGTGGAACTCACCGGATTCTGCCCTGGCCACCGCCCCTCGTCACCGAAAAACGAGGTTTTCACAGGAAAACTTACAGGAGCCACCGGGAGCACCCCGGTGCTCCATATTCAGATCTGAAACATGTTTCGGAAAGCACAGGACCCGAACAATACAACCCTTATGATAATTTGAAGAAAAAAAACATAAAAGGGATCCTGGATTTTCAAAATGTAAAATTCTTACCTTTTGGCGGATCACCGAAGCTTCGGGTGCAGAACGACGCCTGCGACGCGCTGGAGCTCGATCTGCTGACGATCGTCGTTGAAAACGGACGTCCGGAGCTCAAATCGGCGAAGAACGGAGGTCGGGAGGATGGTGGTAGTCTGCTGTGCATGGGTGGGAGAGGGAGGAGAGAAATGAAATTGTTTTCTTTCTTTTTATTTAAAAACCTTCATTTAAAACATCGCTCCCCGACTCCGCGCCCGACAGGGACAAAGTTACGGTCACCCCCTAGGGTAAATGTGTTGTTCTGAACGCAACGGCGGACTCAGATTTGCGATCGGAGACACTGTTCAGAAGTTATTCGAGCCGACGCTTGTAAACTAACTTCACCATTTATTTACAAAAATGCCCCTGGTGGTGTTTCTCACCGCAGGCCCGCGCCCGCAATGTTTACACCTTGCCTAGGGTAAAAGGCATGTTCCGGATGCAACTGTGTCCTCATATTTTCGATCTGAGCTACCGTTTAGGAGATATCACACCCCCTCCACGTGCATAGTATAATAATACTTAATATTTTTATAAAATTAATTCTGGGCACACTGGGCCTTAGAATCGCACGCCGTCTTCGTGCCTAACTCTGAAATTATTCGTAGAAATAATCCAAAGTATGACAGGGCCAAAAAACTGAGTCGCTACACTTATTTTCATGAAGATTACTCTACATGATTTCATGATTCTTTTCAACAAAATACTGTACTTTTAAAATTGAATGGAATTTTATTAAAAGAAAATTATTTTGAATAACAAAAGATATTTTCCTCAAGAATTTATTTCAAGTGTTTTATGGAAACAATTTTTCCATAAATGATGACATTACTTATTATGATTATGTTTCATGTATATTGTCTCTATTATTTAAATGGTTTTATTCTTATTATGATGAAATGATATCCATTTTTTTATAAGGATTAAGTTATGATGGGATGATTATTATGAAACCCATTTTTATTCTTGGGGTTATGATGAATGATTTATGTTTATGTTGTGGAACAAGTAAGAATGATTTCATTATGAGATGGGTGTGACCTATATCTCCCTCCAATGCATTGGGTAAATATTTATATCTAATGAGTTTGACATGGCTGGAATGGTAAGTCAATCCATTTCAATAATACAGGAGTGGAATGAGGAGTGAACTCAATTCAGAAAGGGACTTTGTACACTAAGATGGTATTGGCAGCAATGTCTTGGCTACTATGGTAATTATATCATGTGCGTAATGGTTTTCCGCATTTACATGTTCTATTCCCAGGCTATTTTATCATTATTGATGTTTCATTATGATATATTCCTTACGTACTACCATGTATTATGTCATTTCTCAAGATTTTGATGTTTAAATATTATGTTCATTTTTGAAGTTCAAATGTATACGGTTTGTTTTATTTTCTCCATCCATACCCTTACTGAGAATTTTTTCTCACCCTTTTTATGTTTTCTTTTCCCCCAATATTAAAAGAAAGGATTTAGCTAAGGAAACAAAAAGGGGATGATCGTTATTGGAGATGTTGAAGACCTTTCAACATGGTTATAAGTTTATATTCCATGTTTCCAAAGACACTAAACTATTACGGTCCTTGAGTGTTTGTTTTTCTTATTTATTATGTAGTCCGCAAAAATAATGTAATGCCCATGTACGTAATGATTTGGGTCTCTACACGTACCGTCCTGTGGCCCCTGCACTGCCACGCTGCCTCAGCGCCGCCTTGCAGCCGTCGCGCCGTCCCACGGCCCCAAGCCACACGCGGCCCCAGCTCCTCCCCGCAGCCCCCCGCGCCGCCACACGACACCCCCGCCGCCCCGCGCCCCCCACGCTACCCTGCGGCCTTTGCAGCCCCACACAATCCCCACGACACCCCGAGCCGGGCTGGACCCAGCGGGGTGGGTCGACCGGAACAGGGTTGGCCTAGGCCAGGTCAGGCCAGGACGGGCCAACCTGGTCAGATCAGACGCGGACCAGTTTTGACTGTATAACTTCTTCTGGCCATAACATTGGCACCAAACGTCCGTTTGAGGAACCGTATGTGGCGCAAAAACCCTTGGATTGAGACAATCATTATTGTATTCCCCAATTTCAATTTGGAAAATGTTCGGGTATAGTCGGGTTTGATCGAGCACGAATCCAACTGGGCACTCAAGACAAAAATGATAAAAACTTAGTGACCGGGATACCGATTGATGCACCTTAATTTGTGTTGAGACCCCTATGAAATGGTGGTTCTTTGGGATAAATATCCATGTGACTTTTTATAATTCGGAGAATCGACCAATGGTATGTGGAGAGGACCCTCCCATAGACAAGTGAGCTTTGTGCGGGTACCCTGTAGCTTGCTATGGCGATGTACTAGGATCTTGTGGGGGTATGTCGATGTAATGACGATGTACTAGGATTCTGTGTGGGTCTGAAGATTTACTGATGATGTACTAGGATAATGTGTGGGTCTGATGACATAATTAAGAAGTAATAGGATCTGATGTTGGTCTGATGATGTACTAGGATCCTGTGTGGGTCTGACAAGGTACTTGGATTTTTTGAGGGTCTGACGATGTACTATGATATTCTGTGGGTTTGATGAGGTTCTAGGATCCTGTGTGGTTCTGATGATGTACTACGATCTTATGTGGGTCTAATGATGATTTAGGATCCTTCATGGGTCTACCTATTAACAGAGTATGGTGAATTAGTAGTTACATCTAATCATTTCTACTATTGTACCTGCGTTATATCTGGTGTGAGCTGAGACTGTACCTGTGTGGTACTTTCCTTCATGGTAATAACATGGTATTATTATTTTGTGTGGCATACCTCTATGGTACTTACCTTTGTGGTATTTCTTCTTTCATGTAACAATTCAGATTTGGGCTAATGAGTTCGGCCTTGTGTTTCCTCATGTTTGAGATGAGTTTAGTTGATAACTTAGGTATATGTATGGGCATATACCTAAGTAGGGTTTTTAGTTGCTTTCATGGTATGTGCTTTATCCTTTTTGGATTTTTTGAGACCTTGAGGATCTCGGGGACCCTACTGAGTATTGTTATACTCACCCCTACACGGGCTATACCCGCACCTTATTCTGTTTGGTGCAGACGACAGACAGTGCTGATTGAGGCTGAGGGTACCAGAGCTGGACGGTGCCGGAGGTGGACCATACGACATGTCGGTATGTAGAGGGGACGTGCGTATATGGGGTGCTGAGGATGTGATCTAAACCTACCCTTAATGTAGGAATCTTGGAGGAAGACCCAGTAGCTCCCATTCTCTTCCTTCAGTTGTATTGTATTTGTACTTGTACATTTACGGTTGGGATTGTATTTCAGACCCTCTTACTTTCAGCACTCTTTTATCTATATAGTTTACTTGTGTTCATATCTTTCTGTGTGCTTGGTTGAATGTGTTTACATGATATAAAGGCAATGCATTCTCGGTTTCAGGGAATATTCCTTTCTGTGCAAGTCACCAGCCCCTAGCCTATAGAAGGTGGGATTGGGGTAGTCACAACACGGGCCCCTAGGGACTGGTCATGACAAATTGGTATTAGAGGATTCAGTTCTACGATATAACATAGGACTAATATCTATTCAAGAGAAAAATTTTTGTGTGTAGTGTGTGTGATTATAAGTTTAGGGAATCCTGTGTTGGTGTAGCGACCGACGTATCCATACACCAGGACCCTGACTTTTGATTTCGGACTCAGTACATGAAAACACTGATTTCAAGTGTGTTTTGAAGAGTTTTATTTTTGATCTCTTTGATTCAGCTCACCAGGTATAAAAAATGACTGTGGAACACCTATTTATTATCAGGATGTCGCTGCATAGACAGAAATCTAGGATTCCCGAGAGAGTACACGATGACGGACCACCAAGTGACGAAGCTCCGGTGCAGGGCTTGCTTATTGTGATGGCACCATTGGGTGGTGTACTAACATCCCTACCACCCATTGGGTAGTAGTTACCACCAACTTCACTGGTGGATAGTGCACACTGACTGAGCACATTGCACGAGTTCCAGTAGCAGAGGCCTCCAAGGTTTCGAGGCAAGACAGATTCCCATGCAGCAGGGGGCAGGCTGGAGGCTATGGTTTGAATTTTCTACCTAGTTGGGACATCAGCAGATTAGATGGTGATCTTATCTACTAGTATTTTTCAGGGAGTGACCTTGAGGATGGTCTTCATAGTGTTGAGTCTTCAGTACATGGAACATTACCCAAGATAGTACCATCGTATAGTGTGTCAGCTATATCACTGCCCGTTGGATAGCAGTTACAACTGGTGATACCAGTAGAGGACACATGTAGGATTGGTTACTTACACATGTTTCAGCATCAGATACCCCTGGGTTCTGAGGAAAGCATGACTAACAGGCAGCTAAGGACTAACATGAGGAGGTGGATGAGAGTTCCCTAGTGCTTATATTGCTTCGGCAGGTCGGCATATCAATAGCTGAGTATTCATCGAGGCGTACCTACCATTCCTAGGTACTCGATGAATATATTATTGTTTGTGCTTCAAGGTTTGGACCTCAGAGCGATGTCTGTTTAGGGACATCTGAGCCAACACTATTCCTCTATGCATTACAACTTATGTTAGGGTGCTAGATAGATCCTTCGTGGTTGAATGTTCCTTAGTTGATAGAATACACCCAATGAATGTTAGTAGTATGAATGAAGAAAATCGGCCCCAGTCTCAGTGACATGGGCGTGTCAAATGTTTTAGGAAGAGGAATTGTTAAGGACTGATGAATCTATAGGGAAGCAGACTTGGAAGCAGAGCTAGGAGAGCAACATGATGTGGTGTACAATCCGACATGTTACAACCACCCCCCATTGTTGTCTGCACCAGGCTCAGGGAGTTGGAGGATTGGGAAAGGGGGTAACTGCATGTAGTCAAGTAGTGTGTACCAAGGTCTCAGGAATTATTCGAGGTACGGTCTGTGTCTACTACTAGCAGCCTTATTAATAGACATAGGTACCAATAATTTATTCTTTCCAAGAATCTTGTTCAAGACAAACTATTTTTGGTTATGCCGTTGAATTGACCCTCATGTCTGGAGATACCATTTGGAGCAGACTCATTAATCACACTTATGCAGACAGTGTGATCTGACACTAGTAGTTTGAGTTTCGGTTGGAACCTCTTGGTGGTAGGATCGAGGCCTTATGACGTTAGTTTAGATATGGATTTGAAATCCACAGTTCATACTCAGGATGAAAATATTATGTAAAAAGTTTGTGGTTTATCTACAACATTGGAATATTATTTTCCTTGGTCCTAGAAAATGGAAACCCAGGCAGCACATGACGAACTCATGCATAGGAGGCCGTAACCGATCACTCTTGAGTCAGCCTGCCTTACCCTCATTGAAGAAGGAGTTTTGAGTTACCAGTTCCCAATATTATTGGAAGAATGTGGGGACCTATTTTCAAAATATTTCACTAGGATTACCACCCCAAAGAGAGAGGGACTTTTGCATTAGTTGGGTACTACCAGGGTTTTGTACAATATTTCTCTAGAGTTGCAACACCTTTATCAGCATTGATGAAGATGGGGAAACCCTTCATGTGGTCGGAGAGATTCAAGTGGAGTTTTCAGGAGCAGAGGCAGAGGGAGACAAGTTCCCCCATATTGAGGCTTTTGTAGGATGGATTAGTGTACATAGTCTACAGCGACACATCATGGATTAGGCTCGGATGTGTCCTGATGATGGAGCGAGCAGTGATCGCATATGGTTCTCGACAGCTGAGACAACATGAGAAGAACTACGCTACCCATGACATAGATTTATCATTAGTGGTCTTCGCCTTGAATATGTGGAGATATTACTTGATAGGAATGAAATTTATAGTCTAATAGGATCCCAAGTGTCTCAGGTATATCTTCTCTCAAAAGGACGTGAACTTGAGACAAAGGCATTGGATTGAGTTCCTCCAAGACTATTAATTTGAGATAGTCTGTAATCATGGGAAGGGGAACATTGTAGCAGATCCACTCAGCAAGAGACCTTATATACAACTACTAGGTGAGGAGACAGAATAGCTGTCCGCTACTTCGATAACCTCTACGGATCTAGACGGAGTAGATTTTCTTTAGTCTCTTACAGTCACTCCCCTAATTCTTCAGAGAGTCAGGGAGGAGCAACGTGGGGACATCGACTTTGTGGCTCGATGTGCTCTAATATCCATAGGACAAGCACCTGCTATATTTTCTGAAGGTGGGGATCACGTCATCATTTCTAGAGGAAGTACCATGGTACCAGTGTCTCTTCAGGAGGAAGTGTTGAGGGAGTTCCTCACATCCCCTCTAGTGGTACATCCAGGAGTGGTGAAGATGTACCAAGATCTCCGACAATAGGAATGGTGGCCAGGAATAATGAATGAAGAAGTAGATTTTGTCACTCGATGCCTCACTTTTTAGCAAGTAAAGGTGGAGAATCTTGTACTAGTAGGCCCGGTTCAGCCTGTATAGGTCCTATAGTGGTAGTGGGATGAGATATCTAGGGACATCGTGATATGACTTCCACATATATCGAAATTTCATGATTCTATCTAGGTGATCATCGACCGACTCACCATGTTAGCCCAATTCATATCAATCAAATAGAAGAGTTCAGTAGAGATCATGGGATGCCTATATGTGATGTAGATTGTGCATCTACATGGAGTACCCTTGACGATTGTCTCTGACCGTCATGCAGGTTTTACTTCCCGGCTATGGAAGGGGTTTCATGAGGCTTTTGAGATGTAGCTTCATTTGAGAACTTCCATCCATCCACATATGGATGGACAGACTGATCGGGCCATTCAGACCCTCGAGGACATGATGTGTGCTTGAATCCTCTACTTCGGTCACACCTAGTAGGATCACATTCCATTGGTGGAGTTTTCATACAACAACAGCTATCACTCCACCTTTGGGATGTCACCATTCAAGGAATTGTACGACCGGCCTTGCAGAACACGTTTGTGCTGGACTGACCTAGGGGAGTCAGCACTCATGAGACCAGATATGGTACGAGCTACCATAGAAAAAGTGCAGAACATCCAGGAGCAGATGAAGATAGTACATAGAAAGCATAAGTCTTTTGACCACAAGAGATGGAGACCTCTAGGGTTCAAGGATGGGGACCACATCTTTCGACGGGTCTCACCCCGATGTGGTTTTTGGATATTTCCCTGAGGTGGAAAGTTACCTTTGAGGTTTATCAGACATTTTTAGGTAATCATCAGAGTTAGCGAGGTGTCTTACGACCTAGAACTTCCCCCTCAGTAGCACCGTGTGCATGACTACTTCCACGTATCCTAGTTGAGGAGATACATGCATGACCCTTCCCATATCATCGACCATGGAGAGATGGACATTGATTATGGGGGGGGAAGTTTACAGAGGTTCTAGTAGAGATTGATGATTGACATGAGTGTTTCATTCATGGTCAGTCGATACCTCTAATGTGTATTCGTTGGAATCACAAGAACCTCTAGGAGAGCTAATGGGAGAAGGTGGATCAAATTCGTGCTCAGCACCCCCACTTGTTTTTCTAGTTTTGTGATGTGGAATTTGGGGGCTCAAAGCCCTGAGGTCGAGAGAATGTAAAGACACGAAATTTCCATGTAATATTTTTTAAATATATGAGAATTTTACGGGTCCACAAAAATTTAATGAGCGTGACTCCATGGCACATAGTGCCCAAAATAAATATCGAAACTTTTTTCGGGTACATTAAGTAAACATGGAGGTGGGTTTTTGTAAATCTTGAACTGGTGCATGGAATTGAAATCAGAGGGCGTCGTTGAACTCGCAGTGCAGATATTATCTTAAGGAGACGTTCACCTCGACTACAGTAGGTCAAGGGTGAAAGATCGTTTTTCACTTTTTTGTGGAAAAAGAAAAATAAGATTGTTTAACATTTTAATTTTAGTTGAAACTCCTATGCTAATGTTATAAAGGTGGGGAACACTAGAACCAAACCTCTCATGTGAATGTTAAGAGGTGGGGACCACCCAAACAAAAAACCCCATTTCGAATTCTAAAATTTGGGGACCACCTTAACCCTCTTAATTGGAGAAACCCATAGAACTCCATCCCTAATGAGGGGGGGGGGGTGACCCTAGGTTTCCTCTAAATTAATTATCCCAAAACCCCATTTAATTGTTGGGTCCAACTAAAAAATAATGAAATGTGTCAGTATTTTTTTAATTGTGCCAACATAATTAAAATTCTAAATTTAAATTATATTGGCACCTCATTCTTTTGGTGGGAAAAATGAGAAGGGGAAATATTTTTGGAGGATTACACGTCTACACTGTATAAATTCTCAAAATTATGAACACCAATGAATAAATTTTCCAAATAAAGAACGCCATCAATGAATGTTCATCGGAATCAATGAAGTGGATGATGAACTGGCCGACTTCGGAAGTGTCTTGCGGAAGCGATGAATGCCAATGCCACAATCCCCAACGACTTCATCTCCTTCCTCGTGACCTCCATCAATGAACCTCCAAGGTAGGGTTTTAATTATGTGTGATTATGGATTTCCATGTTCTTATCTTCTAAACAAATAACACAGATCAACTTTCTATCTAGTTAATCCGTTGATGATTTCCTTTTTCGGGTTTGGGAATAATTCTTGCCAGAGGTTGTAGGGTTTGACATTATTCATACATGTTTTTTAAGCTGCTTTATACCACCCTAACAAGGAGGGTGCAGGCCAAATGAACATGGCCCGACCTCTATGTATTTATTTCTTGATGTTTTTGTTCTGTTCCTCGCAAGGGAAGAAGGCGGCGACTGGTGCCAACGAATGGCACTAGTGGGACTCGGATACAGCGGCCGAAACACCACCGGCTGCGATAGAGGAGTTGGCGCACCACGGCCCCCCTGCCACCCCATGTCCTCCGCACCGCCCCACGTGGCCCCTATAGCCTCTGTGGACTATGTGCCACCCTGCATTCCCAGCACCGCCATGTAGTCGCCGCACCACCTTGGGGCCCCCACGCTGCCCCGTAGCCCCTGCCCCGTACCGCGGCTGCCCTTCCGCACCACAGGCCGCAATGCCCCCAGGCTAGGCTACATACGTCGGGATACCTAGCGGGGGTCATGCCAGACCCAATTGGCTAGGCCGGACCCAGCAGGCTGGGTCGGTCAGACCGGGTTGGAAGTGAACCAGACCAATTTCGACCCTATACCTTTTTTTGGCCATAACATTAGCACAGGGCGTCCGATTGACAAACCATTTATGGTGTAGGAACCATTAGAGTGAGACAATACTTTTGGTATAATCCATATTATATTTGGATAATGTTGGGGTATGGTTGGGTTGGATTGAGCACGAATCCAACCAAGACCTTGGGAAAAAATGCTAATAACTCACAGACCGAGTGTTTGATTGATGCACCATCTATTGCGTTGAGACCCCCATTATGTGGTAGTTTTTTTCAAAAATTATTCATGGGACTTCTTGGTAGTTGGAGTATAGACCAGTGGATTGTGGATAGGACCCTCCCGGATATAAGAGAGCTTTATGTGGGAAGCCTGTAGTTGACTGTGACGATGTACTAGGATCTTGTGGAGTCTGACGACGTACAGATGATGTACTAGGATCTTGTGTGGGTCTGATGATGTACTAACGATGTTCTATGATCCTGTGTGGGTCTAAATATGTAATGGAGAGGTACTAGGATACTATGTGGGTATGACGATGTACTAGGATCGTGTGTGGGTCTGTCGGGGTAGTAGGATCCTTTGTGGGTATGATGATGTAATAGGATCTTGTGTGGGTTTGATGAGGTACTAGGATCCTCTGTGGGTCTGACGATGTACAAGAACCCTGTGTGGGTCTGACGAGGCACTAGGATACAGTGTGGGTTTGAGGATGTACTACGATCCTCTATGGGTTTGATGATGATTTTGGATCCTTTGTGGGTCTGCCTCTCAACAGGGTAAGATGAATTAGTAGTTACATTTAATCATCTCTACTTCTGTACCTACGTTATACTAGGTGTGAGATGAGACTGTACCTGTGTGGTACATTTTATCATGGTAATTTCTTGGTGGTATTCTTCAGTGTGGAATTCCTATGTGGTACTTAACTTTGTGGTATTCCTTCCTTTGTGAAATAGTTGAGCATTGGGATAACGAGTTGGGCCTTGTGTTTCCTCATGTTTGAGATGAGTTTACATGATAACATAGTTATATATATGGGAATATACATAATTAGGCTTGTCAGTTGCCTTCATGCTGTGTGGTTTTTCCTTTGTTGATTTTGTGAAACCTTGAGGGTCTCGGATCCCTACTGAGTATCATTATACTCACCCCTACACGGGTTGTGCCCGCACCTTTTTGTGTTTGGGGGAGATGATAGAAAATGCTAATCGAAGCCGAGGGAACTGGGGATGGACGGTGTGGGAGGTGGACCATATGACGTGTCGGTACGTAGAGGGGACGGGTCGATGTGGAGTGATGAGGATTCTATCTATACCTTCCTTTCATGTATGATTCTCAGAGGACGATCCAGTACAATCCTTTCTCTTACTTCAATTGTATTGTATTTGTACTTGTACCTTTATTGTTGGGCTTGTATTCCAGCCCCACTTACATTCATCATTCTATTTTATATATAGTTTACTTGTGTTCATATCTTGTTTTGGGCATGGTTGAGTGTGTTTACAGGTTATAAAAGAAATGGCTTCCCGGTATTAGGGAATATACCTTTCGATGCTAGTCACTTGCCCCTGGACTATGGAAGGAAGTCTTTGGGTAGTCACGGGATGGGCCCCGATGGATGGGTCATGAAAGTATTGTCCAATGTTTCTATTCATAGTGTCTCTAGGTTCCCATTATAGGTGGTAAATTCTATAACTTATTTATATGATAAATAATCTTAGGACATTACAATGTAAATTGTGGATTCATAATTGTTGACACGATTATGGAAAGTATTCATCATGCATAAATATATATATATTATTCAGTATTTAAACATTACATTTCATATTTTTTCCAAGGAAAAAACTTTTACAACAAACCTAGTTGAAATAGAGACAATTTTTTAATGGTCAAATTATTATTTCTCAGATGATATGCTCATGATTATGTTGAATTATTGCTTTAGTCATTGGGCCCATTACATTTTCTTACATCATTACTATATTATCTATGAATTTTGGTCCTTAAGTGAGTCTTCTCATGAGTTGATATCATATAGTATAACCTGATTATAATCTGTTATAATCTTGACTTCTTATTGAATTTGAAAAATGAAATACTATGAACTGGAAGAAATAATTAAATATCTCGTACTTCATTAGCTGCATCAGAAGTCAAAATGTACATGATATTTGTAGATTTGGATATCAATCACATGAATTATATTCTCTTTCCCATATCCATAGATTTTCTCTGATATAAGATCATTTTTTACAGCCTTTATGTAACTATGCTAGTTTATTGTTATTATTTTATGATGAGGAGTTTTGATTTGACTTTCCAAGGGTTTTTCCCTCTAAACATGGAAATTCTCATAGGTTACCTTCTCTGCACTGTTAAATTTAATTATTAGAGGGAAACTAATTAGCCTCTATTCATGAGAGGACTCCTCATTTAATTTTGAAATGTGCATGACTTGTAAGTATGGCTATGCATGGTTATGTCTAAAATGTTTGATCCACAAGGAGAAACCGTTCAAGTTCCCTAGTGTGTCTGGCATGTGCTGCAAGACTTTTTTACAGTTTGGTTAATTGTGTTGAAATCATGAAAAGTGGATTTAGTTTTTGATCATGCTCAATGGAATGGTTGGATTATTGTTTTTCAATATTTTTAGTACCCAAGTTGGACAATGTGATGAGTGTATATCCTAGGTAGTGTCCAACAAATAGTTAGTGCATAGTTTTGAAATTTATGTGGACTAAATGTGCTACTTGATTAGTTGTTTAATTTTTTTAAATTTTCAATTTTATCTCTTTGAATTAATTGATGTTTTACCCCTCTTCTCTTCCATTATTGTAATCTGAATATTGGGATCCCTTTTAGGATCTCCAACCTACTTCAACTTTATTCCATTCCTGATTTTTGCTTCTTTCTATGAGATGTAGTGGTATTTATTCCTCTCTTTCTCTCTAATTCCCTTCCCTCTCTATACTCTCTTTTCTTTGGTTTCACCTATGAATTATAGACATATAGTGGCTTGTGTTATTTTTTTAGTGGATATAATGTTAGGAATTTTGGTTACTTGGGATTATATACTATATTCATATCACTGTGGTTGTGTTCTTTGTTTAAGGTGACATGTTTTTGGCTTGGTTTTCACTTCTTCCTATTATATGTTTCCATGGAATTTTTTCATTTGGGAATACAATTTGATCTTGTTATTTCTAAATGAATTTTTATTGAACGTATGATTATATTTTGATACCCATATGATGTTATAAAAACCTTTTTTTTTGTTTTTTGAGATTGGCATAATTGTTTTCTATTTTAAATTCTATTTTCCCATGTTTGAAATCGAACATTTTTATGTGTTGAGATTCTATGAAGTCCATGTGGGGCATTTTGAAATATTTTTCATGATGTGAGATAGATGTTGACCCAAATTTTATTTTCAATGTGTAAGAGATATATTTTATTGTGGGTTTTGACGGACCTCAATGTGATTTATAAAGTGGTTTTTAATGGATTTTAAATTGTGATTTCAAATGTGTATGTGGATTAACTCCTATGAAAAATTAATTAATAGCTCTTTTAAAATGTCTTTGATAGAAATAATGATCGTAGTCTACATTTTGTATTTTTAAGAAGAAGGCCCATTTTAGAGGGATGATTTTAGATGTTTTTAAATGGTCTTTGATTCCTGTCATTTTATAAAGAGTTTTTGGAATTTCATTTAATGATATGTGAAATGGAATGGTGTCCTATGAAATGTTTTTGTGTTACATGACATGTTTTCACATTATTTTTATACGTGTTAATGTGAAAGGGACACCTTTTTGCCCTTGTCTTGATTTCACCTTGGGTGGGTTCTTTATCACTATGTTAGGATTTTTGTTTCCCGTGTGTGTGTTACTAGTATCAATGAGGTGATTGTTGCACCCATTGTGTGGGAATGTGCTTTATGACCCAATGGTTCCATTTTTTGTATATGTTTTTTCACAATTTGGTGTTTGGGATGGGGGTTTGTTATGGTTATTAATTTTTTGTTAGACCTAGATCTCATTTTCATATGCCTCACTTATTTTTTTTTTCAGGGGAACATGGGTACTAAGATGGTGATCTAGTCAATTATTCTAGTTGGATCACCCAACAGTAGTGGACTCTTAGTCATTCTACGTACAAGGGCTAGGAAGGGTTTCTCATCGCAATGATGATCATGTGGTCTTTTTTGAAGACTTGTGGTATGAACATTAGTACATGATGGTTTCTAGTTAGTGATTTGGTATACTTTTATATGGATAGGTTCTTCATATGTTAATAATCCAAATGGTAGATCCCTTAGAATACTCAATTACATAGTTGGTTACTGATTAATAGAATTCTAATCATGTTTTTATTTGTATAATTTCCCCTATATGAATTAATATGGAATATATTCTGGTTTATATTTGATATATTCTTTGTTCGATGGATGGTGCCTATTTTATTATGATTGACCGATTTGTGTGTTTGGTTATTTCCTTGGGAAAAATGAAATCAAATAATTTCATAAAGTTTTTTTAAAATATTTTTTGGGAACAAAAATATAATTTATTATTGAAACAAATTTGGAATGTATTTTTAAAAAATGGAAATATATTTTAATTACCATTCTCCAAATATAATCATTAATAATTTTCATAAATATCATTTCTTTTAATATTTCTTTTTCTGAATTCAAGGTTCAGCTATACTTGCATTCGGTTTGAAATCATTTAAAAGGTTTTCAATGAGACCATTCTAAGAGAAGCTGATAGAAATAAGAATCTAGTGGTGGAAGAATCAATAGTTCTATCCAATGGGTGTAAGGATAACCTATAAAGTAAAGAGAAATTATAGGATGATATAGAGCTATAACAAAGGTTCTTTCTTGAAAGATGTTGTGATATCTCATGTGCTTCAAATGATGGAATCCATGGAATAATATGACCTATTATCTTATGTATCATATGTTTTACCTCTATCATGGTCATTTGGATCATCTTTAGTAGTTTTGTAAGATGAGTTTTTGGAATTGGTCTCATGTCCAGTCCATTGAGGATGGTTTTTTTTGTATTGAGACATTTTCATTGATTGTTGTGATCTTTGTTTCCAATCGTTGGATATTGTTATTAGAATCTTATGGATGGTTCCTCTTTGGAGATGTTTCTTATGATTAGTTTTTATTGATGTTATATATAATTATTTGTTCCATTTGCGGAATGTACCCCTCCCCCTCTATTTTGGATGTCATTGGAGGTTATTATCTAGGTTGCCTTGATTTTTTTGGTTTGTTGTGGGTGCTATTTCATTGATCCTCATTATTTGGGTGAACTAATCTTAATATTAGCGGGTTTTTAGCATTATTGTGTTGAGCCATTTAGGTTCTAATCATTCGCATATGAGAAAGGCATTGAGTACATGATTGGGCAACTATACATATGGTTCTACCAGTTGAGTTGGAAGACTAAATGGGGTTTGGCCTATGAAATTTTGGGATTCATCTTGTGAAGGTGTTTTAGTTCCTGGGCCTAGGTTATCTATTTTTATTATGACATGATATGAGATCTTATGTCAATATTTTGAGAAGATTTGTTTCTAATATTTTATCACTGGGTTTGTTAGCGATTTTGGTTTTATAGGGAGATTCTCCCATGGTTTCTTGATTTTTTTAGGATGAATTTCTTTGTAATTATTCTTCGGTTACACCGTGTTAGTGGAATTATAAATGGTGGGGATAACTTGTCATGTCTCGCATACTTTATAGGAATTCTTGATTGAAGATATTTTTTATTTTATTCTTGGAGATGTTGGGTAACCATATAGTTGGTCAGTTTTATAATTATTAAAGATATTTTTTGTTGGTTTTGATGTTAAACCATTTTGAGTGGTTCTTTTGGACAGGTATTCTTGGGATATTTTGTTTTCTCATTTCCTTCTTCTCAAATGTGGACTTTTAGGGGTAAAATGTGGAATGGTAGTGATTTTGGGACACCCCCAATGTCGTTGTGTTGTTTATTTTGTATAATTTTATGAATTTGGGGTTTGGTTTGATTTTCCATGTGGTTTTGGCTCAGAAAATGGAAATTATAATAGCTTCCCATCTATATAAAGTTAAGGTACATGGGTATATGTAAAGGGTATGTCCTCCTTTCATGAGGACCCTCACCATTTCATTTTTAACAACACATGGTTTGTTATCATGGGTATGTCATGGTTAAGTCTATATAATGTAATCCCCTTGGAGAAATCATGTGGGTTCCATGATGTGTTTTGGGTGTGACACATAAAATACACATGGCTAGGTAAATTGTAGGGAAAGAATGCAGTGTTGGTATTTTTTTTACTTTTTATAATGGTATGTATGGAGAACTATTTTTCCCACCATGTAGTGACAAAGTTGAACTATGAAAGGGTTTTTTGGCCTATGTAGTGGCCTTCTGTTGGGTAGCACATTGTTTGGAAAACAGTGTGGTCAAATTCTGCAACCAACCAAGGTTTACATTTTAATAGGAGTTTCCCATTAGTAAATCTATTAATTAAGAGGTTTTTTACTCCTATTCTCTTCCATTCACGTCTAATGACTCTTGGGATATTGTTGAGGAGATCCCACATCCTCTACTATTGTTCCTTCACTTCTATTTGGAGATATCCAAGAGGTTTTGATGCATTTCTTCTTCTCTTCCCCTCTTCTTCCTTTTACTCTCCATCCTATCATGAATATGGTTTCCCCAAAGAACCCTAGAAATTCATTGGATGATTTTAGTCTTCCAAGTAGATATTATTTTGGTGTTTTTAGTGATGGGGGTTTTCTATTCCATTTCTATCCTTACAGATGTTCTAATCATTGAAAGTGATGCGTTTGGTCTTGTTTTTTACTTATTTAATGTAGGTGTCTCTGTGAAATTGTTTCATTTTAGGATTCAAAGTGTGATTGAGTTTTCTAAATACCTTTTTGTAGAAAATATGATTATATGTGATACCCTTATGATGTTTTAAAAACCATTTCATTTTTTTTGAATTTATTATAAATGGTTTTTCTTGGAAATTCCATTTATTCGTCTTTAAAATGGAATATTTAGATGTGTTCAGAATTTTTGGAATGCTTGAGGGGATTTTTGAAATGGATTTCTTGATTTTTGTAAGATGATTATCTAGTATGGTTTTCAATGAGTTAAAAAAATATCTTAAAGTCATTTTTGACTTAATGTGAGGTGTTGACCTCAAATTGATTTATAAAGGGGTTCTTTAATAGATTTCAAATTGTAATTTGAAATTTTTGTATGGTTTACTCCTTGGGAAAAACACATTAATAGATATTTTGAAATATATATCATCAAAATTAAGGTCTTAAACCAAATTTTGTTTTTAAAAAAAGAATAACCATGTGGGAGGGAGGCTTTTAAATATTTTTACATGGTGTGTTATTTCCATAATTTTACAAAGAATGTTTTGAATATCATTTTTTGAAATGGCATAGGGATTAGCATTCTGAGCCATGTTTTGGTGTAAAAGGATCAATTGGAACATGGGATTTGAAATGGTTATTATGAATTGACAATTTTGATTTTCCTTTTGATTTGATTACCCATTGTGTGGGTTTTTTATCACTATGTGATGCTTGTCAGTTCCCGTGTGTAAGTTATCGATCACTTTGAGATGCTTATTTCCACCCTTGTGTGGGAATGTGTTTTGTTATGTGATGGGGGAATATATTATATTGGGTTATTCATTTTTATGTATTCGGGGTGAGGGTTAGAAATGGTTATGACTTATGTCTTAGATTTATATTGTATATTATTATATATTACATACTTTTTTGTCATTAGAACCCTGGTACTAAGTGGGAGATGTTTTATATTATGAAAGTTGGCTCACAAGCCACTAGTGGGCTATAATTCATTTTATTTATAAGGGTTAGTATGAGTTTATCATTGCAAAAAATCATGTGTGGGATAATTAGATGACATTTTTTTATTCAGTGTTCATTGGTAGCCTGTTTATAAGTTGGTATACTTATATATGGCCAGGATATTTTCATGTCAGGAATCCATAATATATAGACCATGATACATTCAATCTCAGGATTGTTTATTTGTTTATGGGAGTTTTATTTAGTGCTTGTTTGTATAATTTTCCTCTTATTCATTGATATGGAACATATTGTTGTTTATATTAGATATATGTATTGTTCCATGGATGGTACAAATATTATTGTGCATGAACCATGTGTGTGTTGGGACATTTCCATTGTATAATGGGTTTTCAAAAATGTTTTGATTTTTTTTTTAAATTTATGGTTATTGTGTAGTTCTTAATGTGGATTTCAAAATAGGTTTTTTGGATTTAATATAGAAATAACGGGTTAGATGTTTTAAAGTGATGGTATTTATTAAAAATGAGTATTTTTGAAATGTGAATGGGTGTGTGGATTCAAAAAATCTTAGTATTCTAGGAATGTTTTCAACCCATTGAATTTAGTTTTGGAAAATAATGATAAATGATTTGAAAGAGAATTATGATATTTTTTTCGTTTCTATTAAATTTATATCTTAAATAGTAAAATTTATAGTTTATATTCAGACTATAATTTAAGAATTATATTAAGAAACAAATTTCAAATATTTTTTAGGTTTTCATAACAAATAGATCCTTTTAGTAAATGTCTATATATTTTAGGTTATAGTTTCCTAGTTGGATCATTTTTCATTCTTTGAGGTTGCCATGGGGTGAGTAAGGTGACAGTGAGAAATCAGTGGTAGCATGGAGATGGTATCATGTTTAGAATGAATATTATTTTAGTAGTTTTATTTTTTTGTTCTATATATTTTATGATATATTTTATCCTTCTGTTTATTGAAGGTTTTTTTGAATAATTTTATGCAAATGGATTTCTTTAGTTTAGTTATTTATGACCTATTTTGCATGATTCATTATATTGGATAATTATTTATTACACTATCATTTATCACTGGTTTGTGTTAAATCATTCACAAATGGAGTCCTATGATTCAGAGACACTAGTTTCTATCTCATTGGTGTTAGTAATTCCCGTCAGGCTCTTGGAGGGCCAGGGTGGGTTCCAGGACAGATGGCATCCCAGTTTGGTTTGTTACAAAATGTTTTCTGAGCTGGTGTTGGGTTTCCCATAGTAGGATCCCAAGATTATTGAGTTTACCTTTTTATTTTGGGAATGTCCTGGTATATAGTTGACTATTATTTTTGGGGTTTGAGATGTAAGGGTAAAGAGTGTCTAGGTAGCTCTTGCTCATTCTGATCCATATTATACTAGGGGAAGTTTGTGTTTTGAATTGAGAAATTTAGTTAGTTTTTAGTTATTGCAATGGATATTCATCAAAATTGATTTTTTTTAATATTATTTGAGTATGTATGTGTTACCTATGGTCTCCTGTTGATTTTGGGATGGAAATAGAGGAGCACAAGTGTTTGAAAAGATTGGGAATCCATGTGTTGCCGATACGATTATGTCAACCTCTTTTAGAGAGTGTGTTGCATTGTTGGATCATGGTTTCTCTATCCATGAGTTCAAATGTAGACATCACCTATTATTCGTTGGTTGAGGTTTTTAGAATCCTTATGATTATTGAGATATCATAAAGTTATTTACCCTTGTCGGTGGTGTATCGAGTAGTGTTTTTATACACGTTATGGATCTTAATTTTATGAACGTTTTTTGAAGGGTGGTGTAGTTCTTCGAGATTTATTATTTTTAAGAATATATTTTCCCAAATGAAGTAGTTTTTTTTTTGAAATTGTTATTATCAAAACATAGATTTATTAATAAATGGGAATATTTAACTCCCCTAGTTTTATGAAATGTTTTATAATTTGTTTATTTTTTATGGTAATCGCATAATGAGATGTATCGAAATTTCATCCTTGGTTATTCATGAATGAAATTGATTCAAAAAGAAGGATTTGAAAGTATTTCTCAATAAAAATAGATTCTTTTTAGAAAAAAAACTTTATGGGTTTTTTAAAAATGAAATAAATTTTAATGAGCCTTAATTTGAACCATGATTTTTAGACAATGTGGGCTTTTGAATGGAATTTTGTGTAACTTTCCATATTTTGGAAATTTGTGTGTGTTCCACCAAGGATCTTTTGTTTTTATTTTGTTTTGTTTTTTGGGACACAACTTTGTTGAATAAGATATTATAATTCCTTTGTGAAAATGGTGGTTTCAAAAAAAATTTAGGTGTTAATAAATGTTCCTCATTTTTGGGTTTGTTGTTTTTTCCATAATTACTTCCGTATAGTGGAATTTTTTGGTTTTTTATTAATGCATGAATTGATATTGTTCTTTTATTACTTATTTTTATCTCCAAGAATAGATGAAATGGTTTCTCCAATTCTGGTTCCTACCTAGAAACCATGTGGATTTGTGGATGTGAAAACTTCCGTGAGTCTAGACCCCATCTTGGACTTCATGAATCAACATTAGCCTTTTTAAGTGGTGATTACGGGTTATTTTAAGTAGTATGGTTATTGTTATAGATTTATTTGATCTTAAATTTTCTCATAATGCCTAAAGATTCATGGGTGAGAGACATCTATTACATTGTTTTCAGTTTCAATCGCTTTTGGTTAGAGCTATTAGTAACTCCATAGCATCATGAATGTATGTAATGGGGATTTTTAAAGGGTAATTTTTCCTTTGATTATTTCAAAATATTTTGAATGCAATGAAATCTTTTTTCTCTTGGGTATTCATTAGGGTTACCGATCGGTGAGGGTGTACATCAATTACTTTTTGAATTTGGTACTCTTCTCCAAATCTAGTCATTAGTTATTATAATAATGATCATTTATTTGGAGGTTCCCTTCAAATATATATTGGTCCAATGGCTCCACCTCCTCCCTTCACTCCCCCGATGATGCCCTGGGGATTGATGGTCGAGATCCCAGATCACCCCTTCTCTATGGAGGGGGGAGGTTCCCTCCATCCATCCACCTCAAAGGAATGCCTTCATTCCTTTATTCCTTTTTGAAATCTAGAGTTTCTTCCAATATTTCCAGAGATCTAAGTGTTTATGTATGGATCATATCTCTACGATGGTGCACCTCATCTTTCAATATCGATGTTAGAGTTCAAAAATGCTTCAGATCTCTTCATCCTGGCCTTAGTGGCTTGATTCCATCATCAAAAACCTTTTGTAGATGTGTTCGAACGGTTTGTTTTTGTATCCTAGGGTTTACAAGAATGAGCAGAGGTAGAGATTCTAGATAGGAGGCATATTATGACCATAATTACATCAATGGATGATATGATTATTTTTTGGCCCAAATATCCTCACAAATTAAATGAATTTTTCTTCTATATTATCCGGTTGACCTTCTAATTTCACATGAAGTAAGATGATCTAGTGATATCGATTGGGGTATGATTCCCTAACCTCCCTCTATCCTATAAAAGCCCTTCCATCTTGAGGTTACACAAAAACATGGTTGGCCATTTTTTGTGCTCTTACACTCTAACAGATGATGTGAGCCATCCTATTTTCCGATGCATTTGTGTGGATGTTGATGTCTCCAAGATTCCTGTGGATTGGGTGTGGATAATAGATGTAGAGGAATTCCAGAGGAAACAAGATGTTGTCTTTTAATCATAGATAGATCATTGTGTATTTGGCAGTCGACTATGTCATCTAGCATTAGTTTTCTGTAGTGGACATAGAAACAGACATGTGCAAGACCTGAATGAAAGGGCGTTTTTAAGTCACAATAGGGTGAATCCACTCTGTATGGGGAAATATCAAAGGTAAGTAATCCAAAGGTGGAAGAAGTTTTTGCACATCTGAAATAGGACATGGGTGCCACTAGGTCAATGTAAGACACATCTAGGCTAGTAGGAGCTGAGGAGTTTCATGAAACAACATCTATGGAACCTAGCTAAGTGTATTCTTTCCTTGATAATGGATTCAATCATAAAGATCCTTCTTAGAATGTTTATAAATGTTATGGACCTAGTGATAAAATCAAGGAGAGAGTCCTTTGGAATTCATAGGGGGGTATGGATAGGGAAATTTGTACAATTACATGTATAAATCCAAGAAACTGATTTGTTGGGCTAGTTCAGGAAGAACCAGAACCATAGGATAGAGATTTAGCTCGAACTAAATCCACATGACTGACTCAGGATTGAAAAATTGGTCTGAGTATGCACTGAAATTCACTAGTTGAAAATCCCAGAGGAGATCAAGATCTTTTGGAGGCCGATTATGAAGAAAAGATAGCTATTTGACTCTCGGCTGATAGTGTGGATGGAATATGAGATAGAGTACTATATAGAATAAGGATTAATAAGTGGAAGAATTGGAATCAAGATGTGGGGGGTGTATAGTGGTTTAATGGAAAATAACTACTGTTTGGAAGGATTATTATTAGCTACCGATGTTAGTGTAAATAGGATATGCTAGCTGATCTAAGGTGAAGAATGGTGGTTCATAAGTCAATGTTTAGGAAATTAGGAAGATCCTGATACAAGAAAATGGAAAGATTGAATATCATATAATTGGGCATGGTGGTACAAATGTAAAATTGGAGGGAACTAAAGAAGTAGTGGTTAGAAAAGGAAAAGGAAAAAATCTATTTCTTTATTTACATTCTAATGATTAATTGAAATGAAATACAATCTAGATCAATGCCTATATGTATGAGGTGTATAAAATCCCCTAAATAGAACTTTTTGTCAAAACTAATGCGGAAAAATGGGTGTGGATCAGCAATCAAGACAAAATTTCAGCACATGGTTTCAATGAGAGAATGATTAATGAAGAATAATACATTCAAATATGGGACAAGCTGGCTACCCATTTTTAAGATTTACTCCAAGATGACCAAGACATAAAATTACATTATCTTCACTAGAGGATATATATGGTAAGTGAATTTATTAATTTTTTTATTTTTGTTAATAATTCATCATTTTTTACCATTTTTACCACTAGTTGTCTATACTATTATAGTTTTCCACTTTTTTAGAAAAAGCGTTTGAATACGAAAAATTAATTTTTATTTAGTATGACATATTTTTAAGACTCTACAGATGAGGACATTAAAATAGATGATGACTAGTATAGGTAGAAGGTGGAGGGTAGTGCCTTAGTTCCAGCCATTGGATGTAAAGATAACCCAGTAATAATGGAGAAAATGTTGAATGATCCAGATGTAGAAGTTGAGGATCATTCTAATGAGAATAAGAGTTATCTAATGTTCTTATATTGTGGGTCTCCAGGGCATGCCATGACCTCTTGTATAATGTCTCATAGGGTTGAACTCCATTGTGATATTTGGTTAATCTATATAATTTTTGTATGACCATATTTTATAAGTAGTCTTATGTATAATCTTGTCAGTATGGATTATTTCATTTGGGGAACATACATTAATGGTTGTGATCATGGTTTTGGAACTTTGGAAATTTTATTATAATATGTTGGATGGTTTCACATTGGATTTTTTTCCCATAGATGGGTTTTAGTTTCATTTTACTACCTGCTTTGTTTTATTTGTGGAATAACTCCCCACCCTCCATTGTGGATGGATTTTAAGGTTGTTCTCTAGGTTTCTTCATTTGTTTTGGTCAGTTGTGGGAGTCATTTCATTGAGACTTATTTTTTTGGATAACATTTATTGATAGTAGTGGTTTGTTCCAATTATTCTGTTGATCCATTATGGAGATGAATTATTTGGACATGAGGAAGGTATTGAGTGAACAATTGGGAAAATTGGGTGTTTCTTCTAGTAGTTGAGATGATATACTAACTGGTATAATAATTATACTATTTTTAAATGTACCTTGTGAGGGGGATATTGTTCTTGAACCGATGTTGTCCATGTGTATTGTGAATTGAAATGAGATCTCATTTCATTCCTTTGTCATTGTTTCTATTTTTTTCATTCCTTGGGTTTGAAATCGCTTTTGTTTTGAGTGTGAGTTTCTCTCATGGTATCTCGATTGTTTGATAAATCATTTCTTTGCAGTTATTCATTAGTAACTCTCTTACACTGGCCATGATAACCCTTGATTAGAAGATAATATTAAGATCTATCTTCTTATCCCTAAAATACCTCAATCGAAAAAGATTGAACATAATGATTACAAATGAAAAATGATATAATGAATTTACAATCCTCACACGGATTCCTTAGAATTAAAACTCCATAAAGGCTTAAAAAGAGGTTTTAATAAGATTTCCCAAATCAATAAACTTCATATGGATTGATTTGAAAAATTGTATACTTCCTTCTCATTTAATTCTTATCTTTTTATAGGCAAATTCATATTCTATGATTCTTGGAGTTGGTTGAAATATCTTAGGATGAACTGCTTATTCAGTTGGTTGTTCAGTTTAGATTTTATCTGAGTTTCATCATGATAGAATCATCCCAATTATGTTTATTTATGTGTTTGGTAGAGTAAACTATGTTTGTACATTTAAAAATATTGTAATTATCTGATTATAAATTTTCTATCATTAAATTAGAAAGTTTTAATCATATAAATTGAAATTTTTTTATCTTAATATTAGAATATTTTTTTCACATAATTAAAAATATATTTCAAAATGAAAAAAAGGTCTCAACATCTAGTAAATATATGTATTCTACAATAATATTCTAAATCCTTGGGAATGTATAATGTTAGTAAATCATTTTATTTAAGAATGTGTGTTTTGATTTTCAAAATAATGATTAGAAAGTGATAAAAGTAGGACTTTCAACTCAACAATTTATGATTTTATATATTCTCAGAGATTTTGTGAAACCATGTGGTTGACCAGTTAAATAGTTATTGAGAATCATAGTTTATGTTTTTGTGGATAAATAGAATTGAGTGGTGCATTTGGTTAGTTCCTCTTGGGATCATCCATTCTCTCTTGACATTATTTTTTACTGTGGATTTTTTTGTTGAAAATTTTGAATGGTGGGGATTTTCTGACAACCCCCATTTTATTATGTTGTTTATTCTATATTAATTTATAAGGTTGAGGTTTAGTTTGAGTTTCCCTGGGTTTTTTGGATTTGAAATTGAAAATTATTAGCGGTTTGCTTCTTTGCATGGTTAAGGTTCATGGCTAGATGGAAAGTTGGTGGCCTCCCTTTTTGAGGATCCTCATCATCTAATTTTGAATTATTCATGGATTTTTAGCATGAACTTCACATGATTAAGTCCAAACTGTGTGTTCCACTAAGAGAAATTGTGCATGTTTTCTATAGTATCTGGGGTGTGGCACCTAACATTCTAACTGTTTGGAAATCTCTATGGAAAGATTTTGGTGTGGATCTGATTGTTAATTATACCAAATTTCACAGTTATACACTAGTTTTTAAAACCATTTAGTGCACAATGTGAACCATTGAAGGGGTTTATATCCTAGGAAGTGTCTAGTTCAAAGTTTTCATATATTTTGGAAAACCATGTGGCTTTCCAAAGTGTTTAATTTTTTGGAATTTAATATTTCTACAACTTCTCCCCCATACACATCATCTAACTCTTGATAGATCATAGAAGAGATCCAAAATCCTCCATCTCTAACACATTACTTTTCTTTGGTGATTTCAAAGTGGTTGTTTTCATTTCATCCTCTCTTTTCCTCTTATTACATTATATCTCCCTTCTCTAGTGGCTTTGGTTTCCCCCATGAACTCTTGAAATCTTATGGATTGTTTTAGGGTTATGAGTACATCAAATGTTGGTATTTTTGGTTTCGAGGGTTTTCATGCACTATTTATATCCCCATGGTTGTGATCTCTATTGAAGGAGACATGTTTCAGCAGGATTTAGGATCTATCCATGTAGATGGTTCTATGTAATAGTATCATTTTGGAATTAAAATCTCACATATCCTTTATAATTATCATTTTATTAAAATTATTATTACATGTGATACCCTTATAATGATTTAAAAATAATTTCATTGTGTTTTGACATTAGAATAAATGGATTCTCTTTGATGTTCCATGTTTTCATGTTTGAAATGGAATATAATAATTTGATAATATTGTGTGAAATATCTGTGGGGATATTTGAAATGGTTTTCTAGATTTACAATTGAAATTGATATCGTAAATTTCATTAATGAGCGAAAACTATATTTTATAGTGGTATTTTACATAAAGTGAGGCAGTGAACTCAAAGTGATTTATAAATGGGTCATTTAATGGATATAAAATTGTGATTCAAAATGTGAGTGTTGTTTACCCCTTCTGAAAAACTCAGTAATTTAGATTTTGAAATTTATTGGATAGAACAGAATGCCTTGGACCCTTTTTTTAATTCAATGTTGAAGACCAATGTAACAGCCCGAGATTTTATGAAAAATATTCTTTATTTCACTAATGTCTTGTGTTGTACGCTACACCAAAAGGAGCTTGCACAACACGCATCCTTGACTTGCCTTGCATTACATGCAATCGCGACCTTCTTCGATAGCGTGTGTAGTACGCAATACTGAGTTTCACGAAACAACGATATGCTATTAAAATATTATTAAAACTAGCCATTATGAATAGTAATAACCACTTTTTAAATTTTAGAAATTTTAGCTCTCAAAATGGACTTCATTTTTGGATTCGGAGTATCGAATTTAGCCTAAGGTGAAATTTTGGTACTTTTCGGATAACTTTCATATTCCGATGAATAGTGAAAATTACTAAATTATAATTAAAAACAACTTTTTTAATAGAAATAATTAATAGTGATAAATCATTAATTTTAGTGGTTTTAAAGTATATTTAGAATATATTTTTACAATTTAATACAATGTTGGTCATTGGATGTAATTTCACATTTAAACCAGACATAATCAAGTGTCAATCTTTTGATAGATATTGTTTCTTAAAAACATCCTATTTGTTTTAACAGCGGGATTTAATTATAAAATTAATTAATTTGGTAAAATAGACTTCATTTTTGAATTTGGAATATGAAATATAGCTTAGGATGAAATTTTGGAATTTTTCTGAAAAATTTCAATTTTTGATAAATAGTGAAACCACTAAGTGGTAGGTTAAAAACTGAATTTTGCATAAAACATAATTTTACCGCTTCTGTGAATGGAATTTCGAAAATCCGACAGACACGGTTAATATCAAGGACTAAAATGTGGTTCAATGAGATGAAAATAATTTTTGGTGAATAGTAACTTTTTACTTTTTTTTACCACGGTTATTAGTAAATAGGGTAACTAAGGGTAAATATGATATTACTATTACCCTAACACATGTTCTAATTCTATTGGACAAGTGTAATTCTACCAAAAACAACCTTATGAATATAATATGACCATTTAGGTCCACTTGGATTAGATTATGACATTTAATATTATTTTATTTAATGAATAGTTAAAATAGTTAAAATCAAAGATTAATAACTAAAACATTTTTAATATGGGGTTATACATAAGATAAATTCGACTATAAATATTCATTAGAAATCTAAAAAGATTTCCTACATAATGAGATTTTATTTATAATTTTTAGACTTTAAATAAATTAATTTATTTATGACACAACGATGATGCAGTAATTACCCTTTTAAGGAAATATTAACATAATTGATGTTATAAATGCTCAAATGAATGTAATTTGAGACTTTTTATGAATTACATTAATTTTCTAGGTTACTATGATATATTAGTGTTGATTTAATCAACTTGGTTTGAACATATAATTCTGTTATGACTTTCACAAAAATCATATATCAAATAGTGTCAAAATTGACACAAAATAGTTTTTAAATAAAATATTATATTATTAATTGTTATTTTATTCCTAAAAATATAATGTTCGGCCGAATGACATAGATAAGGATATATATATATATAATAAACAATTTGGGGTTCGTTTGGCATGTTATAGTAAGTGTATTAACCATATAGTGAAAGAAAACAAAAAGACACGGTAAAAGTTAAATTATTTAACTTAGAGTTAAATCTAATTGATAAGGTTAAAATAATACCCTAAACTTGTCTAAATCTTATTGGATGATAGGATTTCGACCCATCCCCACTTTAGCTTCTAAATAAGACCCTTTGGAACCATTATAAACCGATTTTGACTTTAATATAAAATAATATTTTGAGGTATTCCTAAGGTGCCCCTCTCCTCCCTTATAAAAGGGCACCTCCTCCCTCTCTTCCTTACACAAGTTTGAGCCTTCAAGCTCGGCCAAACCCTGACAAAATCTCTTCTCCACTTCCCTAGAAACATACTAGAGGTTCTGGTATTCCTCAAAGACCAATTTTAGTGCCCTAAGAGGAGGTCTCAAAGAGGCGCTTCAAAGAAGAGGTAATTTCCGTTACCAATTCTTTCACCTTTATTTCTTATTCCACTTATTCTTCTTAGGTTGTTTCATTATGAAGTAATAACAACAGTATCACTCATATACTGATATGTTATTATAAGTATTAAAAAATCCTAATTCACCATCTATCCATCCTACGGAAAACGAAATCACCGCGCGTGCATACGTACGGAATACCGTCTCCACGCCGTGGTGTAATCTGTTTTTCCACCAACACCTTACATGGATGGGTATTATGGTGTAATGAATAACTATACATAGTTATTAAAACATCATATTGATTATGATATATTTTATAATCCACTCCAATTCAATTCAATAATTATGGAAATGATATCATCACTCGTGCGTACGTACGGACTACTGTCTCCACGACGCGATGAGATTCATTCTCCATGTTAACCATTTAAGAATGATAATAAAGTATATATAAGAAATAATAATGAAATATATGAAATTATAAAACTACTGGATTTATGTATATATATATATGTATGTCATCTACTTACTTCCATTCAAGACAATAAGGAAAGGAAAACAGCGTTCATGCGTACGTACGGACTACCGTCTCCATGAACGGTGTTTTTCATTTCATTTATCTATCTATTATATATATATATACTGAATATATATGATATATAAATCATATTTTATATTCTGGAAGTAAGTAAATCATGATATAAGTAATAATAATGTCAAGAACAACAAGTCAAAACACCTACGATAAATGAAACGATTTTACCCAAAACGCTTCTTTAACATGGAATTTACAAAAGAACGGGTAATATAAAGTCATAAGTGAACCATATATGATATAATAACAATGCATATTATTCTAGAATAAGTCAATAACATGATTTAAATCATTATACAGGAGGTTCGGACACTTACAAAGAAAGTCGGACCTAAGGTAAGGGAAAATATCACAATCTCTTTTTTATCCGAGATTGTTTATTCGTAAGTATTTACTGGGGTGTATTTTATCATCCACATCCATGTTCCCTAAATATTTAATATTATTTCCATCCACCTACAATTTTTTAAATCCATTTTTACCCTTCGGTGAGTTTTTAGTAATATGTATGGAAGGAATCTTTTGTCGTTTTTCGTACGAGGTACTTTTTGACTTTTCCGACAAAAGTACGAAGAATGTTTTTTTTAACTTATACGGAAAGAATGGATTTTTAAAACAGTATTTCCAAGAAGCTTCCTTTACAAGTTTTCAAGTTTATTTTTAATCATCTTCTTTTATTTTAAAGTTGTATGACATGTTAAGAAAGGAAAAGTGTTTTTTGAAGTAGAAAGGATATTTTCCTCAAGAATGGAGTTCAAGTATTTTATCAAAATTATTTTCCATCTAAGATAATAAAAGGGTTCTGTTTTTATCCCTATTATTACATGGATTTTATTATGTTGTGATGGAAACATTTTTATGAATTCCTTTATCTTATATGAATTGTTTTATGATGACATGTTGTTTAAAAATCCCAATTTTTATTACGTGGATTACGTTATGATGTATGATTTATGATTATGTGGCACACATAAGAAAGGATTCATTATAAGATGGGTGGGACCTATATCTCCCTCCAATGCATTGGGTAAAGATTTTATATCTCATGAGATAGACATGGCTGAAATGGTAGGTCATACCGGTTCAGCAAAACAGGACTAAAACGAGGGTTACTCGATTCAGAAAGGGACTTTGTCCACTAAGATAGTCTTGGCAATGAGTCTTGACTAACAAGAAATGATTCTCTATGATTATGTGTGTATGCCACAAAGTTTCAAGTTTTAAGTTATGATTATTGGGATTTCATTTCACTACTATGATTTATCCCATGTTATGAAATTATGCTCTCTTTTGCAGGTTAAGATTTCCAAAAGTAATGTTCTTATGAATATTATGTGATTGATTTTTCTTTTCTATACCCTTACTGAGCATTTGAGCTCACCCTTTTATGTTTTCTTTTCCCCAGGATATAAAGAAAGGTTTTAGGTAAAAAAAGGGAAGATCTTTATGGGAGATATTGAAGAGCTTTCACCACGATTAGAAGATTACGTTCCGAGTTTCCAAAGACACTAAACTATTATGATCCTTGTGTGTGTGTGTTTTTGTTATGTACTAAGTATTCCGCAAAAGTAATGTAAAGTCTATGTATGTCAGGCTTCGGGTCTCTACAGTTGGTATCAGAGGAAAGGTTTAGTCAACCTTTGGAAACTAAGATGCGAGAACTTTCGTGAGATCCCTAGAGATATTTCTAAGGTATGTTTAGGGATGTCTCTAAGGTTAAGTATACGTATAGGTTATAGTACTATAATTACTCTAAAGATCATAGAATTAAACCTAAGATGTTAGATATTGAAGTTACTCCCCCTTTATTATGATTTTTTCCTCTCACACTATTCTTTTTGGGTTTTAGAAAATGGCTGGAAACAAGATGATTCACGATAATGGAGAATATGATGGACAATGGAATGATATTTTTCATAATGAAATGGGATTTGGAAGTACAAACATCATTATTATTCCAAATCAGCAATCTCATAATATGATCAATAAAGTAAAATTTGGTAAGTTTCCTGACTCGGCTAATAAGAGAAAGATGGAGTTTCATGATGATCATAGAGGAAAGAAAGTTCAATTTCCCCTATGTAAATCATGTGGGAAGAGGCATCAAGGAGAATGTTTCAAAGGAACTGGAAGATGCTTTGGGTGTGGAAAAGAAGGACACAAAGCCAGTAAGTGCAAAGGAAAAGGTTTAGTTAACACTAGGGATGAGGATAATGGTATTGCTACGACATCAAAAATGGTTAAATGTTTTAAATGTGGAATGTACGGGAATTATGCAAACCAATGCCCTAAAAGTATCATGAAGAGAATCAGTATGGTCGTATGGGTAGTATTTATGTGGATGATGATGATGAGACTACAAATGATATGTGAGATGAAAGAGTTGTTGAAGCTCGGTCAATGGTTTAAGAATGTAGTGTAATGATTACATGTTTATCATGTGTAATGTTGTATAAGTAATCTCATGCTACTATGGAATAAAGAGACATCTATGGATTTGTTACACTGTTGTCTTTCCTTGAGTTTTGAAAGTATATGATTAATGTTACCAGTATCCATGAAAGGTTATTCAGATATTTTTTGGAAGTAAGATGATTTGCGCATAATGAAGGGAAAACGAGAAAATTTAATGTTTAATAGTATTCATGAGCTCATGATTGATATAAGGACTAAGTGATATCATGGTTTGAGTATATAGAATTTTGAGGATTTTAGTATGTGGAAGGTGTTAACTTTTAACTTCATTCATGTTTTCACTAAGGTATTCAAGAGAATACATGATTAAGGACTTTGAATGTTTGGAATGTGACCAACAAAACATATCTTATGATATATGGGGATTGAAGATGGTGTTAAATCTCTGGTAATCATTTTCACTATGTTATGAGAGTCGATTGCAGTATTATGGATAAGCCTAAAGATTGGAATGGATTATGTTGGACATAAGTTAGTATTGTTTAAGGATAGAAGTTTTCTCGATGTTATTGATGGGATGTTATAGTAATATAGTTTTAGAAAAATGACAACCTGCAGGACAGGCGATAGCCCATCGCGTCGGACAAGGCTGTGGAAATCGAACCCACAACCGAAGTGCGACTGGCCTTTATCGCCTACCACTGGCCTACAGGAAGTCCCTGTTTAGTAGAAAATAGTTTTATTATATTAATTTGTATGACATATGATGTATAAGTCCATTTTAGGAACAATATATGATTAATCTCACTATAGATCGACTTATGTATATAATTTTGTGCTAACCTTTTGTTTGAGACAGATGGAATGACCCGTCGTTATATCACATGATAAGAAATTCAACTTCATTTATTTAAGAGATGAAGTGGAAATTGTTCAAGGCACGAACAATAGTGAGATTGTACCAAAATAATGTAAGTATTTATTCTAATTCAAATTCTTCAACTTTAGGGAAACGATCTTGAAAACCAAAAATGTTGACCTAGTGATCTTATACCTGATGAATCAGATGGTACCTTAGATAGTCACAAATTTATGGATTTGAGATTACTGGATTTTCCATAGCCATTTTCTCTACCACTCTCCATCAGAACATGATGGTTAGATTTCTCTTCCATATCCATATTTTCACCTATGTGGAAACCCAGTGATTAGTTTATTTGGGTAATCGTTACATTTCATACATTAGTTTTTAAAGCCAAGTTTTGGTATTCCTTTTTACGATGTGGGTTTCTATTAAAGAAACATTCGGATAGTAAACCATTTATAACCCCGACAAATTTCGAGGGCGAAATTCATTTTAAGGGGGGTAGAATGTAACAGCCCGAGATTTTATGAAAAATATTCATTATTTCACTAATGTCTTGTGTTGTACACTACACCAAAAGGAGCTTGCACAACACGCATCCTTGAATTGCCTTGCATTACACGCAATCACGACCTTCTTCGATAGCGTGTGTAGTACGCAATACTGAGTTTCACGAAAGAACGATATGCTATTAAAATATTATTAAAACTAGCCGTTATGAATAGTAATAACCACTTTTTAAATTTTAGAAATTTTAGCTCTCAAAATGGACTTCATTTTTGGATTCGGAGTATCGAATTTAGCCTAAGGTGAAATTTTGGTACTTTTCGGATAACAGTCATATTCTGATGAATAGTGAAAATTAATAAATTATAATTAAAAACAACTTTTTTAATCGAAATAATTAATAGTGATAAATAATTAATTTGAGTGGTTTTAAAGTATATTTAGAATATATTTTTACAATTTAATACAATGTTGGTCATTGGATGTAATTTCACATTTAAACCAGACATAATCAAGTGTCAATCTTTTGATAGATATTGTTTCTTAAAAACACGCTATTTGTTTTAACAGCGGGATTTAATTATAAAATTAATTAATTTGGTAAAATAGACTTCATTTTTGAATTTGGAATATGAAATATAGCTTAGGATGAAATTTTGGAATTTTTCTGAAAACTTTCAATTTTTGATAAATAGTGAAACCACTAAGTGGTAGGTTAAAAACTGAATTTTGCATAAAACATAATTTTACCGCTTCTGTGAATGGAATTTCGAAAATCCGACAGACACGGTTAATATCAAGGACTAAAATGTGGTTCAATGAGATGAAAATAATTTTTGGTGAATAGTAACTTTTTACTTTTTTTTACCACGGTTAATAGTAAATAGGGTAACTAAGGGTAAATATGATATTACTATTACCCTAACACATGTCCTAATTCTATTGGATAAGTGTAATTATACCAAAAACAACCTTATGAATATAATATGACCATTTAGGTCCACATGGATTAGATTATGACATTTAATATTATTTTATTTAATGAATAGTTAAAATAGTTAAAATCAAAGATTAATAACTAAAACATTTTTAATATGGGGTAATACATAAGATAAATTCGACTATAAATATTCATTAGAAATCTAAAAAGATTTCCTACATAATGAGATTTTATTTATAATTTTTAGACTTTAAATAAATTAATTTATTTATGACACAACGATGATGCAGTAATTACCCTTTTAAGGAAATATTAACATAATTGATGTTATAAATGCTCAAATGAATGTAATTTGAGACTTTTTATGAATTCCATTAATTTTCTAGGTTACTATGATATATTAGTGTTGATTTAATCAACTTGGTTCGAACATATAATTCTTTTATGACTTTCAGAAAAATCATATATCAAATAGTGTCAAAATTGACACAAAATAGTTTTTAAATCAAATATTATATTATTAATTGTTATTTTATTCCTAAAAATCTAATGTTTGGACAAATTACATAGATAAGGATATATATATATATAATAAACAATTTGGGGTTCTTTTGGCATGTTATAGTAAGTGTATTAACCATATAGTGAAAGAAAAAAAAAGACACGGTAAAAGTTAAATTATTTAACTTAGAGTTAAATCTAATTGATAAGGTTAAAATAATACCCTAAACTTGTCTAAACCTTATTTTATGATAGTATTTAGACCCTTCCCCACTTTATCTTCTAAATAAGACCCTTTGGAACCATTATAAACCGATTTTGACTTTAATATAAAATAATATTTTGAGGTATTCCTAAGGTGCCCCTCTCCTCCCTTATAAAAGGGCACCTCCTCCCTCTCTTCCTTACACAAGTTTGAGCCTTCAAGCTCGGCCAAACCCTGCCAAAATCTCTTCTCCACTTCCCTAGAAACATCCTAGAGGTTCTGGTCTTCCTCAAAGACCAATTTTAGTGCCCTAAGAGGAGGTCTCAAAGAGGCGCTTCAAAGAAGAGGTAATTTCTGTTACCAATTCTTTCACCTTTATTTCTTATTCCACTTCTTCTTCTTAGGTTGTTTCATTATGAAGTAATAACAACAGTATCACTCATATACTGATATGTTATTATAAGTATGAAACAATCCTAATTCACCATCTATCCATCCTACGGAAAACGAAATCAGCGCGCGTGCGTGCGTACGGAATACCGTCTCCACGTCGTGGTGTAATCTGTTTTTCCACCAACACCTTACATGGATGGGTATTATGGTGTAAAGAATAACTATACATAGTTATTAAAACATCATATTGATTCTTATATATTTTATAATCCACTCCAATTCAATTCAATAATTATGGAAATGATATCATCGCTCGTGCGTACGTACGGACTACCGTCTCCACGACGCGATGAGATTCATTCTCCATGTTAACCATTTAAGAATGATTATAAAGTATATATAAGAAATAATAATGAAATATATGACATTATAAATCTACTGGATTTATGTATATACATATATATATATGTATGTCATCTACTTACTTCCATTCAAGACAATAAGGAAAGGAAAACAGCGTTCATGCATACGTACGGACTACCGTCTCCATGAACGGTGTTTTTCATTTCATTTATCTATATATTATATATATATATATACCGAATATATATGATATATAAATCATATTTTATATTCTGGAAGTAATTAAATCATGATATAAGTAATAATAATGTCAAGAACAACAAGTCAAAACACCTACGATAAATGAAACAATTTTACCCAAAACGCTTCTTTAACATGGAATTTACAAAAGAACGGGTAATATAAAGTCATAAGTGAACCATATATGATATAATAACAATTAATATGATTCTAGAATAAGTCAATATCATGATTTAAATCATTATACAGGAGGTTCGGACACTTACAAAGAAAGTCGGATCTAAGGTAAGGGAAAATATCACAATCTCTTTTTTATCCGAGTTGTTTATTCGTAAGTATTTATTGGGGTGTATTTTATCATCCACATCCATGTTCCCTCAATATGTAATATTATTTCCATCCACCTACAATTTTTTAAATCCATTTTTACCCTTCGGTGAGTTTTTAGTAATATGTATGAAAGGATTCTTTTGTTGTTTTTCGTACGAGGTACTTTTTGACTTTTCCGACAAAAGTACGAAGAATGTTTTTTTAACATATACGGAATGAATGGATTTTTAAAACAGTATTTCCAAGAAGCTTCCTTTACAAGTTTTCAAGTTTATTTTTAATCATCTTCTTTTATTTTAATGTTGTATGACATGTTAAGAAAGGAAAAGTGTTTTTTGAAGTAGAAAGGATATTTTCCTCAAGAATGGAGTTCAAGTATTTTATCAAAATTATTTTCCATCTAAGATAATAAAAGGGTTCTGTTTTTATCCCTATTATTAAATGGATTTGATTATGTTGTGATGGAAACATTTTTATGAATTCCTTTATCTTATATTAATTGTTTTATGATGACATGTTGTTTAAGAATCCCATTTTTTATTACGTGGATTACGCTATGATGTATGATTTATGATTATGTGGCACACAAAAGAAAGGATTCATTATAATATGGGTGGGACCTATATCTCGCTCCAATGCATTGGGTAAAGATTTTATATCTCATGAGATAGACATGGCTGAAATGGTAGGTTATACCGGTTCAGCGAAACAGGACTGAAACGAGGGTTACTCGATTCAGAAAGGGACTTTGTCCACTAAGATAGTCTTGGCAATGAGTCTTGACTAACAAGAAATGATTCTCTATGATTATGTGTGTATGCCACAATGTTTCAAGTTTTAAGTTATTATTATTGGGATTTCATTTCACTACTATGATTTATCCCATGTTATGAAATTATGCTCTCTTTTGCAGGTTAAGATTTCCAAAAGTTCTGTTCTTATGAATATTATGTGATTGATTTTTCTTTTGTATACCCTTACTGAGCATTTGAGCTCACCCTTTTTTGTTTTCTTTTCCCCAGGATATAAAGAAAGGTTTTAGAAAAAAAAGGGAAGATCTTTATGGGAGATATTGAAGATCTTTCACCACGATTAGAAGATTACGTTCCGAGTTTCCAAAGACACTAAACTATTACGATCCTTGTGTGTGTGTTTTTTTGTTATGTACTAAGTATTCCGCAAAATTAATGTAATGTCTATGTACGTTAGGCTTCTGGTCTCTACAACCCATGTGGAAGGGTATTTTTGAATTTTTTTAAATGGTGCATAATTTCATTATTTTCTAAAGTGTGTTGGGAATGTCATTTTATTAAATGTGAAAGGGATAAACTTTTTGATCAATTTTTCATTTTTGATCACCTAGTTTAATATTTTTTAAAATGGGTAAAGTTAAGGGAACCCCTTCATTTCCCATTGATTTTATTACCCATCGAGTGGGGTTTTTATCACCTTGTAATTCTTGCAAATTCCCTTATGTGGGTTATCATTCTCTAAGAGATACTTATATCCCCCAATTTTTGGGAATTCACTTTATTATATTATGGATTCATTTTTTAATATGGCGATATTCATTATTGGGTGTCATTGTTGAGGCTTAACAATATTTATACCTTGTTTGATAGACTTGGATTTCATGTTCTTATGTCGCACATCCTTTTTAGTTAGGGGAACCCAGATACTAAGTGGGTGATATTGACTATTATGAATGTTGGTACATATTTCACTAGTGGCCCTCCATTTGTAAGTTGGAATACCCATATATATCTATGTTCTATGAATGTTAAGATACCCTAGGTTATATCCCATGAAAAAATCAATTTCATGGTTTTTATTGATTGAGGGTACTTTTATATAGTATTCATTTGTATCATTTACTCTGCTTTCATTGATATTCAACCTCTTCTTGTTTATATTTGACATATGTTCAGTTCTAGGGATGGTGGTTGTTTTTTTGTGGTTGAACCATGTGTGTGACGTGTCATTTCCTATAGAAAAACATGTTTTCAATGAAGTTTAGAAAACTATTTTGAAATTAAATACTCAAATATTGTTCTTAAAGAGGATTTCAAAATGGTTGTTTTGTTTTTAAATGGAATTGATTGGTTATAGATTTTTAGTAACCATTTTCAATTTAAATAAATTATTTTCTTGATAAATTTAAAGGGGAGTGTGGATTTTAAATATCTTATACTGCTGTGAATGTTTTCAAATCATTGTATTCGGTTTTGGGAAATAAGGAGAATTTTTTTAAAATGAAATTATTGAATTTTTTGAATCAATAAAATATTCTATATAAAAAATTTTACCTTTTAGTTTATTTCAAAACTAGCATTTATTAATTTTCGTATTAAACATATTGTATATATATGGTGGGTTGTGGTTACCTAGTGGAATATTTATCTTATGGTTACATGTTTTAGGTTTTAGGTTTATAGTTGGACCCATTCTTCGTTATTTGTGGATGATGTGGGGTGTGTTGGGTGGTGGTGATTAATTGGTGGTTTCATGGATATCGTCTCAAGAACTTCTTGAGTTAGTTTTGAGTTGTTGTTTTCAGTATTGTATATATAATTCATTATTTAATTTTCCAATTTATTGATAGTGTTTTTGTTTCTATTTATGAAAATGATTTGAATTAGTTTAGTTGGTAATGAGCTGTTTAGAATGAATTCATCTCTTTATTTATTCCTCTACCTTTAATCTCTTGTTGGGTAAAAATCATTCCCAAAGGGGTTATTATTTTAACAAGGAATTAATTCCTGACCCGTGGGGATTAGGAATGCCCTTTGGGGCTTTTGGCATGTCGGGATGGGTGCTTGGTTAGAAAAAAGATTGGTTTACTTTAATAAAAAAGGGATCAGAGTATGTTTAGTGTTTCATTAATTAGGAGCCATTATTATTGACTTACCGTTGTTATTTTAGGATTTCTATATATTGTGGAGACAAAGGTTTTATAAGGATTAGAGGTAATCGAGAGGAGATTTTCGCTATCTCTTTCTCTTTCTGAGCATCAAGATTCCAGTGGATTTTTAGGTTTTAAATTAAGAATTTGAGTTTGTTTTAGTTCTTGTGAAATATTTTGATCTTAAATTACGTTTTTTGATCCCCATTGATTATATAGGTGATATTAGGGTTTGTTTTTTGGTTTGGGGATGGGAATGAAGTAGAAACTAAGATGAACAGTTAGAATGCATGGCTTGGGAAACCATGTGGCACCTGTGTGGTTGGGTCTACCTCTTTTATAGAGTGTGTTTTACGGTTGGAGAACTTTTTCCCAATCCATGTGGAAAAAATTTGCACAAAAAAATTTCTTCCACGTATAGTTTTTTATAATCTTCATGATTCCATATTTATTCTAAAGTTATATTCACAAATATGTGGTTCATTGGTTTTTTATGTGGATTTTTGATGTGATTTTTGTGAACCATATTTAATTGGTTTTGTGGTGATTTGAGTGAATTTGGTTTGAAAAACTAGTTTGAGAAAATTAATGGATTTTTAATAATTATATTATAAAAACAAAATTTTGTTAATAAATATGAAGAGTGAATTCCATTAGTTTTAAAAATTATTTTATAAAATAGTTGTTTCTCTTATAGTATTTGGAAAATGGGATGTTTCAAACATTTTTCCATGGGTATTCTAGAATGTAATTGATTTCAAAATGGGTTATTTTAATAGAGTATCGATGTCCAAAACAATAATGTTTTGGAGAAAAATTATGTGTAGGTTTCGATTGCAGTCGAAGCGTAGTTAGGCTGGCACCCAACATTAATTTTATCGATGATGAATGATTATTCAAGGATCAAAACCCCAATTAATCCCAGTCTCCATAGAATAGAATAAAAAATTTAGATAAAGAAGGAATATGCCGAAAAACATTAGATAAGATCTTGAACATCATTTTTATAGTTAATTTAATTAAATTCATAATGAAAATAATACATGGATCTTCATTCTTTTCTTCGTTGATGTTGTTCATTGTTCAGAATGACCCTTGCAAATTATCTCAGTTTAGTTGCGAGGATCCAAACTAGAATCCCCTCTAGAGATGATCCACACGTGCTTCGATAGCCAACGATCGACACCTCTCATTCTACGGGTGCTAGTGCGGAAAAGAGAGTGTCTTGTGTTTGTCATTCTTGATTGCTTGATCATCTTCCTTGAATAATGTCTATCATTCTTGAGATGGGCAGGAAGAGGATTTGATAGAGAAATTCGTTAGCTCAACAATTCTCAATTCCACAAGAATTCATTTTAGTAAGTGTCACAATAGATGTACATGACTATTTATTGAAATCGAGCATCAATTACAATATTTAATTACGTAACAGTAATTAAATACATTCATAACCTTACAGAAAACTCATGCTTTTAATAATAATATCGCATCATTATTTATCGACCACCAAGTTGTGCAAAACAGGATTAATAAAATTATAAGTCACAAAATAATAGCATCGTTATTATTATTTTAATTTGTGCCAATTAATCAAAATATTATTCACCATCTTTAAAATAATTATTTTACTACCGTACCAGCCATGGATCGCTCGAACTCCGCTTCTATTTATTCTAAACCCAAATAAATAAATAAATAATATTGTTCTCTTAAATAAATATTTTATTTAAAAACTATTAAATATATATTTATTAAATGTTCAATAAAATAAATAAATATATTTTACCCACAATTTTGTGAATGAATATTTATTTAATTTATAAAATAATTTTAACTTGAATAAAATTCTTCCACTGTCTTGAGAAAAATATATATTAATTAAATTGAAATAAAATATATTCGAGACCACAAAAAACAATTAGTGTGTAACGCTATATGATTCTTTCTTATTGGCATTTCACGGGAATTCCTAAAGTCTAAGAGTACTATCTAGAAACGGGTCAAGGAAGCCAAGAGAATGAACATAATGTCACAACAACAACATCCACATATGAACGCTCATTGTGTAATATAATCCCTTTTTCTCAATATATCTTCAAGATGGTATCATAATAGTGTCATCAACCTTTATTCATGATACGTCGTTCTTCGTCTACCTGAAATAATATTGTCGTTACACCATGACCAGGGAATTTAATGCGACGATTCTATTTGAATCAAATGGATGAGATATCAACTTCCATAAATAGAAGTAACAAATCCTTCCTCTACTTATCCATTAATAACATGACACTCATGAGGCACCCATCATACCTTACTTCCCTCCAAATACCTGTGTGCTGATATTCATTAGTAAATAAAAGTTCCTGAGTTGTGACACATATTAATGATAATATTAAAGTCTAATGATCATTATAAATGCTCAAAGACATGAATATCAGATTACCCCAAAACATGCAGAATTCATACTGGTGGGTCTATTCTCATAATCATTTATCTTGGAGATTACCAAGTATGAACTTCATGAGAGGAAATCTCAAATGCTTACGAGTAATCACACTTGAATATTTGTATACTATGTTTCCCATTATGTTATGTCACCAAACCACAAAATTATATTTATGAATATTTCTATAGCACTTCATGGTTCTCATTATAGCGGGGAACTGTTATGACCTTGTCAAGGTGACAAATAATCCAGGACATTGTTACACAATAATAATTTAGAACAATAAAAAATGTGAAATCATATTTAAATATATTAAATAGTCATGTCATAAATGTACAACCAGTTGGCTTTAGGACACAAACTCCTACAAACTCCCAGTTGGACTAGAGCCAACTTCCTACAACTTTCAGTCTTCTAGACCTCACATGATGATCTTGTTTCTGATGATTCAATTCTTTAGTCAAGGGTTCCACCATGTTTTCGTCATGGAAATAATGCTCACTTCAAAATCACCTCTCTGAGAAAAATCCCTCAAGATATTATACTTCTAAACTATGTACTACATCAGCTGATTTGACCTTGGATCTTTTTTGAGATCCACCATTACATTATTATCATAGTACAATGTGATGGTATCTTTACTACATGGTATCACATCCATCTCTTGGATAATGCTTTGCATCCAAATTAATTCTTTAGCTACCTCAAAATTTGTGATAAACTTTTACTCTGGTGCAAAGTCTATTACCACATTATACATTGAGCTCTTTAGGGACATTACACCTCCATTAAAAGTAAAGATGTATCTTATTTTCAACTTCGTGTCATCTTGACTAGTTTGGAATCTTCCATATACATATCCTTTGATTAGTAGTTCCTAATCTCCTCCATAATCCAAGAAAATATCCTTAGTATGCCTCATATACTTTAGGATAGTCTTGACATCCATCCAATGGCGGTCACCTGAGTCATCTTGATATCTGCCTACCACACTCAATGAGTAGGGAACATCCAGCCCAGTACATAGCTTATAATACATGACTGACCCAATCACTGATGCATATAGAGTTATTGTCATTATCTTTTGTTTCTCATGTGTCTGAGGACACATTTTATTGGAAAAATTAATTTCATGTGACACTCACAATAATCCCCTCATGGATTGATCCATACTAAATCTATTCAGTAACTTATCAATGTATATACTTTTACATAGTTCCAAAAATATCATGGATCTGACAAAATATATTTTAATCCTAGGAATACACGCTAACTCGCCCAAGTCATTCATTGAGAACCATTGATTACACCATGCCTTAACAGACTGTTATACTAGTTTCTCATTTCCAATAAGTAATATGTCATCAACATATACTATTAAAAAATGAATTCACTCCCACTAAATTGTTTTTCACAAAACTCTCACATTCATTCTTAATAAAAGAAAATTTATTTATAACTTCATGAAAATGAATTTTCGAGGACCTGGATGACTGATTTAGTCCATTAATGGATTTATGGAACTCGTAGACCTTATTGAAATTTTTTTGAGTCATAAACCATTCAGGTTGTGTCATGTAAACATCTTCTTCAAGGTTCCCTTTAGGAAAGGTTGTTTTGACATCCATTTTTCAAATTTCATAGTCATGGTAAGTGGAAATGGACAATATAATTTTGATGGATTTCAGCATTGAAACTGGTGAAATGGTTTCATTGTAGTCAATGCCTTGACGCTGCATGAATCCTTTTGAATCCAGTCATGCCTTATAGGTAATGATGTCTCCTTTTATGTCTAATTTCTTCTCAAATACCCATTTTCAACCAACAATATTTACATAATCCATAGGATCTACAAAAATATATAGTTGGTTTTGGAGCATGGAATCTATTTTATAATTCATGGTATCTTTCCACTTGGAAACATCTATTCCACTTAATTTTTACTTTTTGGATAGAGGAACATTATTATCAACTAATAAAGAGTCTCCATACTCGGTATCTAGAAAATTGTTCCATTCCATTTCTGTAACCTCTCTCGTACTTCTACATAGTTCTTGTTTCATTGTAACAGTTCTTTCTTCCCCAGGGCATTGTGGAATCTATTCCTTTACCAAATACTGTATACCTTGAGCCACGAATTCATCAAATTATATCTCACCCCACTATATCTTTTGGATATGTGCTCCCCCTCAAGGAATATGAAGTGTCTTTCCACTATATGGTTTTTAGGGTTTGTATAGGTAATACCCATTGTTTCCTTGAGGTATCCTATAAAGGTACACTTTTTGCCTCTGGGTGCAATATTGTTACCTGAAGAGGCATTAACAAACACATTGCTTCCCCACACATGTAAATTCGGTATCTTGGATTTCATTTCACTCCAAAAATTGTATGGAATACAATTTATCAATTTAGTTGGTACTTGGTTTAGTATGTTCACTTATTTTTATAATGCATATCCTCAAAAGGATAATGGAAGACTCACATGACACATCATTGATGTCACCATGCCCAACAAGGTGTGGTTCCTCCTTTCACTCACACCATTCCACAAAGTCATGTAAGGAGGAGTGAGTTGGGATAGAATCCCAAACATCCGTAAGTAATCAATGAAGTCTTGATTAAGATATTCTCCACCTCGGTCTGAGCATAGTTTCTTAATCATCATACCAAGCTAGTTATCACCTTCAATATTTTATTATTTGAATTTATCTAAATAATCTGAATTATACCTCATTAAGTAGATATATCTATATATACCAAAATCATCAGTAAATTTCAGTAATTATGAGTACCCTCATCTTACATAAACTACAAATCATCCATACTCGTCGGTATGAACTAATTCAAGAAGCTCTTTAGCCCTTTTACCTTTCCCACTAAATGGGTATTTGGTTATTTTTCATTGTAAAAATTAATGACATAAACCATGTGGTTCTAGGTCGAATGAATCTAAATATCCATCTTCATGAAAATTTGTCAGGCATTTCTCATTTACATGACCTAGCTGGTGATTCCCAAGTTGGGTGTGCTAAGAGTCATGTGAAGTATCTATATTATCAATTTTCATTACTTGGTTAGTTTAATCCAACATGTAAAGACCTTTTTATAAATGTTCCATAACAAAACAAATATTTTCTTTATAAAAGAAGCTACATTAATTTCCAAACTAGAAAAAAAATCCATTTGTATCTAATATGGATATAGAAATAATATTTTTAGTAACAGACAGAACATAATAACAACCATTCAACACCAAGATCATCCTGGCTGGCAACGTGAGGTGGTAGTCCCTGACAGCTGTAACAGCGAGTCTTGCTCCGTTGGCTGATCGTAGATCTACCTCCCCCCAGTCAATCTTCCTGAATCTACATGGTTAATGTATTTGTATAAAAATATTATAACCACAAGGTATATCTAATACCCAATTTTTAGAAACTGATAGATTACATTCGAAAACAAATGAACCTGAAACTTCCCCTTGCTTCTTAGGCTGGGTTCAGTTCTTACATCAGTGGCCCTTCTTGTCACATCCAAAAAAACAAATTCTGGATCCGTAGCATCCCTTTGATATTCCTTTTCTTGGAAGGGCATGAAGAATCTCTAGGCATAAAGCTATTTTCCTTCCCTTTCCTCTTATTCACTATATTGTTATAAGAATTTTCACACTTTATATCTTTGTCCACATACAGAATTAGGATAAGAAGATCAGATAGAGACTTCTCAATGTTGTTCGTATTAAAATTAGAAACAAATATGGAGAAGCCCTGAGTGAGTGATGCAAGATTGAGATCGGTGCCCAGTTATTCAGGGAGATCAAACCCTAAAACCTCCAAGAGCACAATTTATCCAATGATATAGACTACAAGAGACCTAGATAGGGCACCCTCTCTATGATTTCTCTGAAAGAGTTCCTTGGATATTTCAAACATTTCATAGCTTTTTACGTATTGGAAAAGACCACAAAGGTGCTCAAGCATCCTATAAGTATCCATGTTTTCATGAGATTTCATGATCTCACTTAAAATTGATAATACCATAAAACATTGAACATAAACCACATCATTGATATGTTTTTCATTTACCAGTAAATCTTCATCACTTACCCCATTGGCAGGTGGATCATGTAATGTTGACTCTAACACGTAAGACTTCCGTTCATGGAGTAGGATAAGCCAGAGGTGTATAAACCATTCATGGAATTTACTATTGGGGAAGATGTTGTCTTTTTACAGATTTGATCGTAGGGATAGTGTGTTTGAAGATATTTTCATTTTAATTCTACAATTAAAATTGAAGATCATTAGAAATTTCTTTAGTACATTTTATGAGAAATAATAAATTAATTTTATTATGCCTCCTACTATTTTATCAAGTCTCAACGGCTCTAACCATTGAATTGGGAATGTAATGTTTCCATTAAATTCTAGTGGAAAGGATCCATATTCCCCATTACAAAACTCCAAAATGGTTGATAAAGATATTTTATGGTATTTAGGTAGGAATTTATTTTCCATAAATGGGCTTGCAGTTCCATTATAAGTTGAGTGGACACCCCAATCCTAAAATCCGGAAATTGGATTTCCTCAACTATTACCTTCAATATTACACCATGTCTAGAAAGGGAAACTCCTCTTGATGTAATATGGTTATGTTAACCCGAATCCTATCATAAGGGATTCCTATATAAAAGTATGTATCCTAACAAGGGTTGTTCAAACACATAGTTCAATTGAGTTTTTCCATTAATCAAGTAACAGAAGACTTGGTTTGATATAATATTTTATTTATGTGATTTTATCTCTAATGTGTGAATTTATTATTATCATTATCACATTATGGTTAATATTAATTGAAGCTTAATTAAGAGATTAAACATGTCTTAATAATATTTACACATAGCCTAGTTTATTTTTGTTCCATCTTGCATGCTTGTTTAATTCAGTAATTTTGTGATTGCGAAAACACAACCATAATGATAAAACATGCAACTAACAGAAATAAAATAAAGAAAAGGTCATGATCATGAAAATTTCTAATGGATAGTTTATCTAGCAGTTTATAATCTAACCCTGACCAAGGGTAGAAACACCTAGGTCATTTTGGGTTCGTGTTTACAGCTTTAAACCTATCAACCTCTATATCTCATGGGATTGGTGTCATCACGGCTCTAGCTTGAACCATCATCACTAGATTTGGAGTTCCATCCATTACATATGCTTTTAAACTCACACTTAGGTGAGGGGTAAATAGGGGGGTTTACATAAAAGAAACCATGGGTACACATGCCCTACATATTAATGAGGAGATATGTCTCACAAGACAACAATTAATTCAATAAATAAATTAAATGGAAACTAATCACATACAAATGTCTTGGTCTATCTCATGATCACCCACATACATGAAACGAGTAACGCATTTAATAAAACTAGTATTCAATTCATTAATTTTCCTTGTTTAAGATTATTCACGCTTGAATCAATTTATAATCATCATTAATTAATAAATAGTTTTATCTTAAAACCTTTTTCTGAATTTCCATAAGATTATCATCAATTATAATTTTAATCAAATAAATTCATTTAAACCTATATTTGTATATAAATATTACCTTGTATTTAACCTAGGTAATTATCATTCATAACTACCCAATGAGTAGGAATAAACATTATACAGATGTTAAATTAAACAGACACACACACACACACACAGACATATAACACCTATCAAGTGTTGTGACCCAACTTTATACCTTCACCATGGTATACATCTTAAGGATTTGTATCATATAATAATAAAATTTAATAAATATGCCTAATTTGGAGTAGTACATGGCATGTAGTTCCTACAACATGGCGAGTACATTCATTCACCATCATTCCTAAGTATACACATGGGAATACAGTGTGTATATGTACATAATAAATCCTCAATGTACACGCTGTGTCTAGTAGTCCACTCGCCGTGTAGTATCCACATTACACAGTCTCCATCTAGGAATGTTGTGTACGGGGTACACAGTCCAACCCTAATCCGAAGGGACTATAAATTGGGTCAAGCGGGCCACACATCGTGTAATCCTATAACTATGTCCCACCTATTTGTGGTCAATACACAGAGTCCTTAAGATGTAGACAAACTATAATGAAATAGATTGGTTTGGAGGTCCAGTCCCAATTCATTAAACCTTGATACAGGGTGTGCGAATCCAACTACACATTTTTTATTCTATTTTTGTACATCCAAGAACATTTGGCATCTCTAGATGAGATCCCCTATTTTATTTTATTGGAAATTAAAAGAAAATATTGTTTTTGTAAGGTGTATAAGAAAAAAAATTTGGGGAACATATCTCGAGATTTAGATTTACAGACTAATTAACATGAATTGAAAAAATAAATTATTAAACCTTAAATCATCAATGAATTATTTAAATAATTATAAATTATGATGTAACCCCTCTGATAACACATAGAGGATTCAAGCGCAGCAGAATCACAGTTGTGCTGACACCAAACATTAATTTTGACCATGATAAATGATTACTTCTAGATCAGTATGGCGATTATCGTGAGTACCAATGGAATAGAATCAACTATTTAAATAAATATGGAAGATTCATGAAACATTAAGAGAGGATCATTCACATCATTTTTTTAATTAATTTAATTAATTTATTAAATAAAGGAATACCTGGATATTTGTTACAATCTTCCGTGATGTTTTTATCCATTAAAAACCTTCCATATTATCTCGTTTTTCTTATGAGGATCCAAACTATAACCCCTCTAGTGTTGATCCACTTGTGATATGATGACCTATGATCGACACCTATCTTTCTCTGTGTGCTAGCACCGAGATGCAAGGGTCTTGTGTCATTCGTTCTTGATCTCTTATTCTTTGGCCTTGAAGAATGCCTCATATTATTGAGAGGGGTGGGAAGAGGATTAGATAGAAAAATTGTTTAGCTCAACAATTCTCAATTCATCAGGCATGCAGTTCGGTACCTAGAACAATAGACGTACTTGTCTATTTGTAAACAAGGGGTTTCTGTTACAATATTTCATTGTGTAACAACAATTAAATACATTAATAACCTTTTAGAAAACCCATACGTTTAATAATAATACCACATCAATATTTATGGTGCACCAACTTGCGCAAGATGGAATAAATAAAATTTCGCATCACAAAATTTTAGCACCAATATTATTATTTTTATTTTTTTCAATTAGTTAAATAATTATTCACCACCTTTCAAATAATTATTTTACTACCAGACCAGCCTTGGTTTTCTCAAACTATACTTCTATTTATTGAACTCCCAAATAAATAAATAAATAATATATTCTCTTAAATAAATTGTTTTTTACAAACTAGTAAATAAATATTTATAAAATTTTCACTAAAATAAATAAATATATTTTACACAAAATCCGGTGAATAAATATATATTTATTTTATGTAGTCATTTTAACATTAATAATATTCTTCCACTATCTTGAGAAAATTATTTATTAATTAGATTCAAATATAATTTAACCGAGACCACAAAAAAAACTTAATGTATGGCCCTTTTGGATTATTTATCATTGGAATTAGGTGGGATTTCCTAATGTCCAAGAGTAATATCTAGAAATGGGTCAAGACAACCATGATACAGAACATAATGTTGCAACAACAACATCCACATAAAAACTCTCACTGTGTAATATAATCCCTTTTTCTCAACTTATCAAACTGTTTTCATGATAGTGTCATCAAACTTTATGCTTGATACATCATTGTTTGACTACATAAAATAAACTCATTGTTATACCATGACATGGAATTTTATGTGACATCACTTTTTCAATCAATGGGTCAAGATATCAACTTCTATAAATAGAATGTAAAAATCCTTCCTTGACTTGTCGATTAATAACAAGGCACTCATGATGCACCCAACATACACTACTTCCCACCAACCATCTGCATGATGGTTTTTGTAAGTAAATATATGTGCACGAGTTGTGACACTTGGTGATAATATTAATGTTTAAGGATCATTACACACACATGCAGATAGGAATATCTGATGACCCCAAAACATGCAGAATTTTTACAGGTAGTTCTTTTCTCATAATCTCCTATCTTAGAGATTACCAAGTTTGAACTTCATGAGAGGAAGTATTGTTTTCTTACGAGTACTCACACCTGATGATATGTATATTATGTGTCCCATTATATTATGTCATCCAACCGCAGAACTATATTTAAGAATATTTTCATAGCACTACTCTAGGACGTTATTACATTATAGTCAGGTATAAAAATGAACAATATATAAAAATATTTAAATATATTAAATATTCATGTAATCATAGTACAACCAGTTGGTTCAAGGACACCAAATCTTATATAAGAATGTGTTTTGAAAAAATGGTAATGAATTATAATGAGTATTCTTTTTATGCATTTTTTATATGATGTGGGATTTTGAAAGGGACTTTTTATGAATTTCATTTTTGGGGAAGTTTTTTTGTTTCTAATGAGGTTTTTTCATTTTAAAAGTTAGGGTGGATTAGTATTTTAGTGATAAATTTTTATAATATGATTTATAAATTCATTCGTTTAAATGGTTGTTTCAAAAGTAATGTTCTTTTAGTGTAAATTTTTGTGCCTTTTGAGGGTTTGTTTTTTCCTTCATTCTTAGAATATGGTGGAATATTTTGTTTTATTTTGAGTCATGGATTAATTTTATTCATGTTTTTTATTTTTATTTTCTCCTAGAATGATTGAAATTGTTTTCCTAATTTCGGTGCGCCTAGACTCCATGTGAAGTGGTGATGTGGAACCTTCTATGAGATCAGACCCCATTTTAAATTTTTCAAATCTATTTTTTCCATGTTTCATTGGTGATTATGGGTCATTATAATTGGTGAGATGGGTTGAATATATTTATATGATCCTAAATTCTATTATAACTCCTTGAGAATCATGGAGGAATGCTATCAAGATCATTCTTTTCATAATCAATAAATTTTTGTGGGAGTCGATAGTACCACCCCAACTGCATGAAGGTATGTCTTATGAGATTTTAAAGATAGAGGATTTCTTCTAGTTCTTTTTTGAGGTTTTGAAAGGTGATAAATTTATTGATCTCATGGGTTTTCATCAGGGTGACTGATCAGAGAGGAATTACTTAAATCACTTTATGAAATTGGTCTTCATTTCTGTAAAGATGGTTATCAACAATTCTGATAAAGTTCATTTCTTTATGGTTTACCGTCACCAATATCCTGGTTTAACTATACATTTTTCAGGTCATAATTATTTTGATGATTCATTAAATGATTCCATTCTAATAAAAACTAAATGGTCTACGAATCCAGTGGTAGGTGATTCCTTAGTTCAATAAAATAGGATTAAGTATAAACCAAAAAATAAGGATAAAAAACTAGATTAACTAGATATATAATCCAAGGTTCCTTCTTTTTATAATATAATATCTATCAAATTCTTCTAGGGTAGGGATATAGGTTATAATAATCCCTATTTTCTTAAGTATCCTAAGATTTTTATCTTATTTTGATGTTTGTTTCATCATTAGATGTTTTTTATGATGGGTTATCAGAACAGGTATTGGGTTTAACACATTGATTATGGGTCTTTTGTTTTAGTAACTTTTTTTGATGGTTTTGATAATGGTTTTGGAGATTTAATTGTATTTTCTCAGAATCCTATGGATTCTTCCTCAATGTAGATATTTCATATTTATATTTTCGAATGCATGTTTATGGAATTATTTGACTATTTTTTGGAATCCTCCACCTCCCTTGTGAGATGATATTGAGTTTTGAACTAGGATTCCTCTATTTTAATGTCTGGTTGTGGGTTCTGTTTCATTGAGTAACTAGGGTGTTTTTTATAGGGTGTTTGTTCTAATATTTGAGTTTGTATACCAAATGGTGTTTCGATTATTCCATTTTTATATATTACATGTGAGGTTATCTAGTTCTTGTACAATAGGTTATCTATCTGTATCTTGAATATAAATGAGACCCCATGTAATTATTTTGAGAATATTTGTGGGATCTTATACTTCTCTATATTTGTATGTTATTTTGGTTTGATAGTAAGTTTATCAATTGGTTTATTGGTTTTTTGTGGACACATTTCATAGTAGTTATTCATAGGTGTCACAATTTTAGGGGAATTCTAAATGGTAGGGAGACCATTTTAGGTATCCCATTCTTAATATGACTTATTGTTTGATGCTTTTGATTCAGTTGTACATGGAGATTTTGGGTGTGATTTTTTGATCAATTTCATAGTTTTTGTAGATTTTGATTTTTGGTTTTGATGTTAGATCATTCTAATTGGTTATTTTGGTTAGGTTCTCTTTTGATCTTCCATTTTATCTTTCCCTTTTTTTCAACTGTGCACTTTCTGGGGAAAAAAATGTGACATAGTAGGTAGTTTGTGACACCCCCTGTTCACAATGTTTTTTGTTTTTATTTATTTCATATGGTTGATGTTTGGTTTGATTTTTCATGGGGTTACATATTGGAATATATAAATTCTCATAGGATTTATTTTTTTAAATGGTTAAGGAATGCAGTTAGAGGGAAACCATGTGACCTCCCATCATGTGGAGCCTCCTCAGTTTATTTCGAACCATAAAAAACTTTTCATCACCAAAAATTCAATTTTTTATCCAAACCATTAGATCCTCAAGGAGAATCCATGTGGATTTACTTGTGTGTATAGGGTGTGATGCATGACTTACACATGATTTGGTAAATTGTATTGAAATCATAGTGTGTCGATCTCATTTTTGACAATGTCTAATGGAATGGTTGTCACATGGTTTCTCCCTTATTCATATCCAATGACTCATTGAATCCCTTGGAGGAGATCCAAAATCATCAACCATTGATCATTACATCATCTTTATCAATTTCCAAGGGATCTTGATCTATTTCTTCCGGTCTTTCCGTTTCTTCATTTACCTCTCTCTCCTCTCTTGGATTTGTCTTCCCCCATGAACCTTAGACATATTTTGGATTATTTAAGTGTTTTAGGATTATCTAAATTTGAGATTTTTGGTGTCCAGGGTTTGTATATGTGTTTTCTATCCCTGTGGGTGTGTTAATCGATGAAGGTGACACATTTCAACATGGTTTTCACTTATTCCAAGTAAATGTTTTTGTGAAATTGTTTCATTTTGGAATTTAATGTTTTAATATCCTATATAAATTCCTATATATCAAAATTATATTAATATTTGATACCATTTTTATGTTTTAAAAACCATTTCATTTTGTTTTGATCGTGGTATAATTGGTTTCTTTTTTAAGTTTCATGTTTTTATGATTAAAATGGATTATTTAGAAGTGGAATGACATTGTGAAATTCCTAATGGTATTTTTGAAATTGATTTCATGATTTGTGTTATTTGTTAATGTGATTTTGGTTTTCAATGAGTGAAAATTATATTTTAATGTAGTATTTATGTTATTGTGAGTTTTTTTTTACCACAAAGTGATCTATAAAGGGATTTTTTATATATTTTGAATAGTTATTTGGAGTGTGTGTGTGGTTAAAACCTTATGAAAAATGATTCAATCGATTTATTGAAATGTGTTTGATAAAAATTAATATCTTATTTCTTATTTTTTATTACAAATAATAAGAACATTATAGGAGGGTGGATTTGAAATTTTTTGAACAGTGTACAATTTCAATCATTTTACAAAAATTTCGTGGAATATAATTATTAGAAATTTGAAAGGGATTAGAATCTGGATCTATTTTTTTATGCTAATGGTTATGTTGTCAAATTGGTTTTAAAAAGGATAATTTTAATTTTACCACAAGATTTCCCATTTATATTATTACCCCTTATGTTGGTGCATTTTCACTATGTGATGCTTTTCATTTTTCTTGTGTCAGTAATTATTCTTTATGAGATGCTTATTTATCCCCTTATGTGGTAATGTGCGTGATTGTTCCTTAAGTGCATTGTTTATATGGGTATATTCCTTGTTGAATATTAAGGGGTGAGGTTTATATATTATTATTCATTGTGTGTTAGACTAGACATACGTGAATCATCCCTTAACATCATGAGAATCACTTCAATAAGGATTCTTCATGACCTCACTGAAATTAATAGGGTTGGTGTAGGAGGATCTCTCTCCATTCTATAGAGTGTTATTAGAGAGATTATCTCTAGTTCATGAGTTAATCTAGGTGGGGGAAAAATTTCTAGGGTTCTGTAGTAGTACTGTAGTAGGTATTGTAGCTGAACTGTAGTTGGTACTGATTGGCACTGTAGTAGCCGGGACTATTCCCTTGTTTGGGCCTTCACGCCACCAATTTGTCCCCGAGTCTTTTAAGTCCTTCAAGACACCAAGTCCTTAAAGTAGGAAAGGCCTTAGGGCAACCGTAAGTCCTTTGGGACACATCAAGGCCTTTGAGACACATTAAGTGAAGATGAAAACAAGACAACATACAATGAACAAGCTCTAGAAAGGGGATAAGAAAAGATCTTTCACCATGCAGAAGCTATACAGATTGCAAGAATGAGAGGGCATGGAACTTTCTATCGGGACAGGCATGTGCATGCACGACAAAACCTAGCCAAATAGACAAGAAAATGTGGAGAGCTGATATCATGATAAAGATGCTGGGGAGGAGTAGTTCCATGTAGTTAGTCTACGTTGTATGTAATGCTTGAATCCTACAGGCACTGAATTCCTATAAGGCCTACGGGCCATGAAATACTTATGCCTACTTGAGTTGTAAGGGTTCCATCTCAACCCTCGAAAGGTGAATTATCAATGTCAATAAAAGAAAATGAAGTCCTTTGGTCCATTGGATAGATCCTTGAGTCATTGCGCACGAATAACAAAAAAATAAAACCATTAGTTTAGTAATAATATATTTTTATAAAATAGTGTTGGGGTTATAAAATAATAATTTGACTAGTTACCTTATTATATACATAATACCTGTGGTGCCCCATTTCAATAATAAAAATAATATTATTATTTATAAACATGGGAAAACCCATTGAATTAAATAAATATTATTTCTAGAATATTGTTTTTGAATATTTTATAAATAATTAATTAATATGTATTATTTCATAGTAGACCATTAAATTTGCAATGACATTCCTCCAAAATATTTATCATGCCTACCAAAATTCCTATTTATTTAATAAATAAATATCACTTTTTTATTTTCTAATAAATAAATAAATATATATTATATTCACTTAATTTATAATAAATATTTACTAAATATTTTTCTGAAAAATTATTCTCTCGACCTGCTATTGATGGAATAAATGTAATAAACAAAGGTAAATAATTATTAAACAAAATTATAGAATAATATTTATTCAACATATGGAATAATAAATTTTATTATTATTTTACAATGTTTCAAGATAATCTTAGCATGTGACACTTTCGGCCTCCTTATCTACGGCATTTGGCAGGGCCACTGAAAATCCAAGGTCATTATATAGTAACTTACCATGGTACCCATAATTTCACAATAACATACAACCTCATATAGAAACATATTGTGTAATATAATCCACTTATCATGATATACATAATCAAGAATGTTTCATGTTGGTATCATCAACCTAGGTACTTGATGTATATTTTTTTGACATTCTACAATTGAACCTTTTGACATAACACCACAACCAAGGATTTAATTGTGCCGTTTAATTTACCTTGATTGTCTTGAGATAGAAACATCTATTAATTAATAAAAAGTAGAATTCCTTTCTTATTTTATATAATAATTCAACATTACTCATGATGAAACTAATGTATGGTCTTGAGATAGAAACATCTATTAATTAATAAAAAGTAGAAGTCCTTTCTTAGTTTATATAATAATTCAACATTATTCATGATGCAACTAATGTATCATACCACACCGAATATATATTTCATCATGGTTTCCATCAACACATGAAATAATGATACTATTCATATTAATCAATAATAATATTATTAAATTTCACAGAACAATACACATGGCCTTTGATAACAACATCCTTTTAAATAAATAAATGTTGATTTCCTATTGGTGGGTAAGGTTCTCAAAATCTTTTACATTGGAAATCACCAAGGGTGAACACTATGGGAATGTTCTTCAAGTTCCTATGAGTCTCCACCCCATATAGCCTATATCATTTGTGTCTGGTCAAATGATAATGTCTGACTATAGAACATATATTTTAGAATAATTACATGAAACTTCTAGTCTCTCTTCATAGTAGTGATAAACCATAACATTTAGTATGAAAACTAATCTTTGTAAATTATTACATACTATGTCATTAAGAAGAAAAATAATGATCTGAAAAAAGGTCTATTATTATTCAAAAAAAAGAGAAACGGTATCCAGAAAATACACATATGATTGTTCTACTGATCAAACTCCAAAAAACAGCCACTTTCTATAGAGCTAACAACAAAAACCTTCAATCTGTGAGATTTCATATGATAAACATTATTCTTCTAAGATAAGGCTTTAGGTAAGAGGACCACTATGTTTTATTCCGCGGAAACTCTTATTACAAGAACATCACCCATATAATAAAATTCTCCCATGTTGTGTTACATATGGAGTTTTTGATTTTGTTTCACAGGTGTGCCCTTGATTTTTTTTCAAGAGCCACTTCTAAAATATTTTCAGAATATAACATGATATGGAATTTACTATTAGGTACAACATCAATATCTTAGAAGATGTTGAGTATCCAAATAGATTTTTTAGCTACATTTGAATCCTCTATATATTCGATGTCTCTTTTAGATTAAATAGAGATAGCTATTTTGAAATCTTCAATATTGAATATAATCCAATATTAAAAAATACATAACATGACTAAAAAATCAAATCATTATGATATGTTTGAAATCTAGAATGAATATAAACACTTATTAATAGTTCCTTGTATCCTTAATAAAAGAGGGACATATCCATAGATCTTCTTAGATACTTAAGGGCAACAATAATAGAAAAATAATGGTGTTCAAAATTGTCATCGTGATATATTCTTATAATGTTAAATTCATTGGAAACATCAATCCTAATACATAACATGGAATTCATGATTGACCCTATAATATTAGTGCATGTGATCCTACTCATTAATTATTTCTCTTATTTTTTCTAAGAACACATTTTATTAGAAATATGTATGCTATGTGACACAAGAAGAAATCCTATTTTGTATTATTTGATTCAAAATAACTTTAGTATCTAGTAAATATTTGTACCTTGACATATTCCATGATGCCTATCAGATCTATCACAAATGATCTTGATCCCTATAATATTGGTTGTTACACTGGTATGTCATTTCCAATAACTAATATTAAATAAACATATAAAAAAGGCCACACTCCAACTAAACCAATTGTAACCACAAGAATGACATTTGATCTTAATGAAACCACATTATTTTACAGCTTCATCAAAATGAATATTTCCTGACCTGGATGTTTTCTTTAATATATAAATGAAACTCTATAACTTTAAAACCATTTTAGAATTAGTTGGGAGTCAAAATAAACTTCATGTTGTTCCATATAGACATCTTCCTGAAGGTTCCTATTAAGTAATACTATTTTGAAATTTATCCTCCAAATTTCATAGTCACAGTATGCAATAATAAAAAGTATAATTATAATGTTTTTAAAAATGGAAACTATGGAAAATGATTCATCATATTCAATTCCTTGACACTTTTTAAACCTTATAAGAACTATTCATTCATTATATACACATTACCTTCAATGACTAGTTTTCTTATGAATACCTATTTTCATAAAATATGATTTAAATCAATTTGTGGATTTACCAACAACAAAACATGATCTTGATACATATATTCCATATAAACATTAATGGATTCCTTCCCTTTTATAGCTTATGATATCCCTAATACCTCATTTTACGAGATAGGTTCCTTATTATCAACTAATAATGAGTCTCCATCATTGCTGACAAGTAAAAAATATCTTTTTGGAAGAAATTATTTCGTGGGGATCTATGTAATTTGTTCCATTACCAACTCTTACATACCTTGGGCATCAATTTCGTCAATGTCAATCATGCTCAAATTATCCGTCTTGAGGATCGTGTTGGATAAAAGTTTGATTATTGATTATAATAGAGTATGGTTTTTATTTGTTGTCAATATAAACATGGAAGACAAAGGATTTTTCAGGGAATGCGGTCTCAAGATTTTTTCTTAAAGCAGTATGGATGGTGGAACAATTTCCTAGTGTTTGCAAAATTTTTAGGCCTCAAAATCAAGAGTTTGTTTTTTGAAACGGAAGGATTTTGACATAAGAGTGTATAGTAAGCAAACAAAAATGATAGTGTAATTTATAGGATTTATGAAAATAGTATGTGGACCATGAATGGTGGTACATGTAATGGTGTAGAAAATCGATAAATGAAGTGAACCGCGAACCACGTAGTGGGAACAATTCATAGAACGAAAAAATATTCGGGTGAAAACTTGTGGATTGTGGGTGGAAAATGGTTTGCAAAAGGTTTTCGCTATGCAGAAAAGTTCTCCATTTACAAAAATGAGATGTTTAGTTGATCCACCATTATGTTAGACTGATGATACATGGACCACATATGGAAAATGGTGCACGGGTGAAGAGGTATGTTGTGATGCTGTAACGAATCCTGGATTTGGAAAATCTCAGATTAGAAAGATTTTTTGATCTATTTTTCTATATAAATATAAATATTACATTGTTTAGAGAGAGTGATTATGATTAGAAATTTAAGAAGAATTTGGAGAGCCCAAAGTGGTTCACTAGAAGAAAAATCCTCGAAGAAAGAAGTGGTTTGTAGAGGAGTAAAATGGTCCACAGAAAGAGTGGTGGTCTGTAGAGGAGAAAGCAGACCACAGAAGAGAGTGTGGTTCGAGGAGGAAGCTCTTGCAGTATGTAGAGTAGGAAATTATGTGGTGTAGAAGGGTATTTCATATAGGAATATCTCATAGTACTCAGAGAAATCACTCGTGGTATGCGCAGTAGTACAATTTGCAGAGGAAGGAGACCAGTTTGCATTGGAACAAACTTCATTCTAAACAGTGCGTGAAAAAGTGGATTACATATATTGGGGAATGTTAGTCTTTAATAGTTCATCAATTTATAATTGAGGATGCATGATTTAATGCCCATCCATTGAAGTAACCATTATGTCGATAAATTGTGTCCAGATCCTTCCCAATGTAGTGATCATGTGGGAGTCAACCGAAGTGTTCTGAGGGACACAATGTGCTATCTATAAATACTTGTAAAGGTAGTGTGCCTAGAACTGTGGGACAATTTTTAAACATGTATACTATATAACTAGTGAAGAATAGTGAATTTTGGTACATCAAAAACACTATTGACATATGATCCATAGACATAGCCATTAGTGGTTAACCAATTATAACTATTTTGTTTCATCTTTTTGCATGTGAATTATTTATTTCTAATCATATACATCATATAGGTTTAACGAGTCACATCTTGTGTGGAAACAAGATCCATCATATAAGAAGAAAAATATGACACTCTGATTCACCCCTCCCCTATCAATGTTTCCCAACGTCCTTCAAGTGGTATTAGAGCCTATAGGTTACTATTGTTAAAACTGTCATTTATTATTTTGTATAATTCAATTAATGTTAGGGATTCCCCCTATTTGATGGAAAATACATTACGATATGGAAGAATGGGATGATATCTAATCTAATATCTCTTGGAATGGAATTCCTTTATTATACTACACAAGGATCACTTGTCACTGATCCAATAAGGATATCTATGACTGATTCAAATAGGAAAATGCTTGATGTAGATGTTAAAGAATAGAATTCCTTCACTATGACCCTTTCTGATCTGATAAATCTAAATGTGATGAGTTTCACACCAGTAAAGTCAATGTGGTATAAAACTGGGGAATATATTAGAAGGTGGCAACAAAGTGAAGGAGTAAAAACAATATGTTTTTCACAATAGGTATGATGATCTAAAGAGGAATCTAGATGAAATTTTAGCATCATTTTTCAATCAAATTACTAAATTTGTGGGAGAAATAAAAGGAATTGGTGAATAAATCAAAGACATTGACATCGTAAAGAAAATTTTGACAATAAGTCTACCCATTTATAATGAAAATGTGTCAACACATTAGAAGTGGAATCTTTCTAAACTTTCTATGGATGATCTATTGAGAATTTTGGTAGCATATGAGATTAGAGTAACACCAGATGATGCAACGACTAGTGTAAGAAAGTAAAATACATTCAAATCCATAGACAAAATTGAAATTTCAATTGACAGTATTTATGAATATAATGTGGGAAAATTACTTTTTTCTATCATTTCCAAGAATTGAAAGTACAAAAAATGTAAGTTTGATGGCAAGTTACCTCTAGCTTGTTTTTGTTACAGAAGAGTTGGGCACATTACCTCTCAGTGCACAAGAACGTTTGATAATGAAGAATGTGCAGATAGAGACATGGAGAAGCCTCTTTAAAGGTATTTCTAAAATGGAGACATCAAGTTTGGTAAAAAATTTAGAGAAAGTGTTTTTGTGAATAAGAAGATGATGATAGTGAATAATTTGAGGAAGAATAACTATAATTTAAATCTAGAACCCAAGCATCAATGATGGCTACTTTTGAAAAGACAGAACCATTAGGAGATTAAGCTAGAGATAGACTGTTGACCACTAATGTTGATCTCAAGTTGAAACATAAAGATTCTTTTAGTAAGCTTGAGAATCAATAAGCATGATAAAAAAGTGGAGAAAAATTGTGGATGAGTCGTCAGAATATTTTGATATAGTAGAAGATGAAATTGATCGGCTTGAGGATTTAGTAAAAGACACCTCAAAAGCATTTGAAATCACAATATATGTAGTGGAAGTAATTCTCAGAATTAAAGAACATGAAAATATCATGAATGACCATACATCCAGGCTAGAGGAGAATTCTGAGACTAATATGGGTATCGAAGAAGAAGTTGTTACTGTTAGGACTAAACTTGAAAGAGAATCAAATTCAAAAGAAGCAAAAAAGAAAATGCAATTTGGAAAATTCTCATATTCTATGTAGTGAGAGAGAGTTAAGCATGGTTCTAATGGATCCTAAAATATTTTGAATGATCTAATATGCGCATGCATGGGAAATAGTTTAATTTGTTGTGACATTGAATCATTAAATGCTTCAAATAAAATGGGTTAAAATAGAGGAAATTTAAAAGTTTTACATGTTAAAAATTCACCAAATGTATTGAAAAATAGACCCTTGATTCAAACAAAAAGGATATCTGAAAAATATTCTCAAGCATCCAGAAATTATAGGCTTCCAATAATTTTCCCTATAGAAGGATACATGGGGAGGAATATAAGTGCGAAGACAATTCCTCTTATGAAATGTCAATTTTGTGGGTATCTGGGCCATACAATGTCATACTGTGAAGAGGCAAGGAGCCATTTTAATGGGGAAGAGTTAGGAGGTCAATAAAAGAGAAAATATTTTTATCCTACTTTTTAGGGAGGAATTATTTTTTATGGATACTGTTTCCATTGATCTAACTTTTCCCATAATGATTGTTATTATAGGAAGAGTAGAAGCATATATAATTCATACAGAATTGAGAGACAAGTTAATACTCATCAACTAGATGGTCATGCTCTTACAAACATGTTTTCTCCTCTAGAAGAAATGTATGAGTTTGAAGAACCTGCATAAATGGAAGAGAGAAATGAAAGGCCATTAGTGTTCTATAATCAATCTAGTATTTCATGGAAGGAAAAGAAGAAAACTACAAAAAATAACCTTGTAAGAAATATATCTAAAAGATATTAAAAGTAGAATCACTTGGATTCTTGATAGAGGATTCTCCTCCCATATGATGGCAAATATAGACCATATAAATAATAAAATGAAATTGGTTTTTTTAATAGAATGGTTTGGTAATGATTGTAAATTGAATATTAATGGTTGTGGAAGCACTAATCTGACAAATAGTGATCTGGAGAAAACTGAGGTTCTTTATATGGATGGTTTTCATCACAATCTCCTTAGTGTGATTCAATTCTATTACTCATATCTTATAGTGAACTTCAATAAAAAATGAAATACTATAAAAGGAATGATATTGAATTTGGTCCAGAAAGGTTATAGAACAAATGGAAACCTATATTAGGTTGATAGTAAAGACAACATTTTCTACATGATAGTGGAAGAAAAAAAAACTTCTGGCATCGAATATTGGGGAACATTAATCAACAATACATGGAAAAGATAACTAAACTGAAGATTTTCATGGATATCCCAAATCTGATGTGAGAATTGTATAAGTCTTTTGATTCCTGTGTGTGTGGAAATTTATTGTGGAAATCATAACATCCAATGAAGAAAAGATCATCGAATAATCTTGGTCTCATCCTTATAGATGTATATTGTCTTATAAATTTTTCCATAGATCATGGAGGAATTTACTTTTTCTTTTTCATAGTTGAGTACAATAGAATGGATTCAATTATTATCATACACAGGAAATGACGCGTGATTGATTGCATGAGAACATATCACCGAATCACTGAGAATGATACTATATGGAAAATCAATGTCTATGGTCTGAAAATAGAAGAGAATAGAAATCAATTGGGTTTGAAAATCACCTGGAGAAACATGGAATACAATATGAGGTGGTTTCTCTGAGAATTCCACAAAAAATGGAGATGTTGAGCACCAAAATTGATATGTGAATAGTATGTCTAGAACTATACTAATTGAGAGTTGTATCTCTCTCCATTATTAGAATGAGGCTATTTAAGTAGTATTTTATATTCAAAACCAAACAGTGATTTATATGTGGGAAACCAAGACACCCTATGTGTTATGGCTTGGAAGGAATTCCACTTTGAAGTATTTTTGTATTTTCATAAGTAATTTTTTTATTCAAAACAAAGAAGGAAATCAAGTCTTGTATGGAGATAATATTGATGAAGTAATATTCCTCAGATATTAAATGACTATAAAACCATACAAATTAATCAATAAACATATATGAAAAATTGAGAAAAGAAGTGATGTAAACATCATTGAAGACAGAACCACAAAATCCTTACTTAATTATTATATTGGTGTGATAGAAGATGAGGAAGAATTTTGACGTATAATAGATCCAAATAAAAAATTAGAGGAAGGTATGAAAATATTCTTGGAGTCTCTTAATGGTGTTGACATAGAAGAAGAATTAGAAGAGGAATCCATGGATGAAAAAAATTCTTCTGATCCTCATAGGAGAAATAGAAGAGAATAAATTGATTGATACAACATAATTGGCAATTAGAAATCTCCTATGCGGACATGTTGAAAGAGGAATAATGCACAATTTTCATTCCTTTATGTTGTGGAACCATACTATTTTGATGAAGCCACAAAGGATGAATCCTGGGTTAAGGCCATGAATGAAGTGTTGGATCAGATTGATAAGAACCAAACATGAGATTTAGTTTGGAGCCCTAATAACCACAATGTGATTTGTGTGAAGTGGAATTTTAAAAATAAAATTGACGAGCATAGAAATGTGATAAAAAAATAATACATGAATGGTGTGTAATAGATATTCAGAGATTGAAGGTGTTGATGTTGAAGGGAAATGTTCACTAGTGGCTAGATTGAAGTCAATCAGAAATTGTCATTCCATGTAAATTCAAATATTATAGAAAGTGTATAAACGAATTTCAATATAGCTTCCACAAATGTTGTTCTTGAAGACGAAATCTACATTGAATAACTAATGGGTATTCTTCTTGGTAATGATGAAATAAAAGATTGTAGGTTATATAATGCACTCTATGGTTTGATGTAGGCACCACAAGCATGGTACTCGTAGTTGGATTATTATCTAAATAAGCTTCAATTTAAAAGAGGAGGAGACGATCGTAATATCTAAGTGTTGAATTAAACGAAATATCAATTCATGGAACTACTGTACATTGATGATATTATCTTTTGTGCAATAAAGGAAGGATCCTTAATTGAATTTAAAAATCACATGAAAATATGATTTGAAATTTCCATGATTGGTGTACTCACATACTTCTTAGGGATTCAAGTTATTCCAAGTAAAAACTTCTCTTTTATTTCTTAGGAAAATTATTCAAGAGTGTTACTGAATAAATTAAATATTCATGATTTCAAAATAATGTAAACTATAATTGATGTTGGATCTAAACTAGGAATGAATGAGGATGGGACTTTTGTTGATCCCACCATGTATAAGAGAATCATCAGAAGACTACTATACATAAATGAAACATTTCTAGATATTTTCTATGAAACATGCTTAATGGACCTATTTCAATTTAATATAATGGAAGAACATATGGAGGCAATTAAATTAATCATGAGGTATATTCAAGATACTCACAATTATATTTTATACTTTTCTTTAGGAAGGATAATGAACTGTTGGTTTTATCCAATGCTTATTTTGATAGAGATGATATTTATACAAAGTCCACAAGTGGTGGAGCATTATTTATTGGAAATGAATGTTTGGGCTGGTTGAGTAAGAAATAGAAATGTACTTATCTTAGTATTGCTGCAGCTGAGTATATATCTGCTACAAAATAATGCTCTCGGCAACTTTGGATGAAGCAGAAACTGACTGATATTGGTGATGAGGTGAAATAGTCAGTGATGATTCATTGTGATAATAAGAGAACAATTTATCTTACAAAGAATCATGTTCATAATTCTTCTACGATACACATTAAAATTAGATATTAATTTACCAAGGAATAATTTTGACAATGAATTATTAAAATGGATCTTTTTGTCACTAGTGATCACGTTTTTGACATACATATCAAGACATTTTCAATACAGGTTTTCGAGAAACATTGAATGCACCACAGTGTAAAACCACTACCCAGTGCATAAGGACGTCACGGAAATCCCCTCTCTCCAGTTGTTTTAATTGTTTAAATATGTGTTTTTGAAGTGATGTGGGTATATGGGGGAGATACGATCCATGGGGAGTGTGTTTTCTACTTTAGAAGTCAAAATTAGGCTCTTTTGGTTTATTAACAATGATGGAGACAAGAGAAATTCAATGGTACAGAGGAGGAGAATGGATTTTTTTAATGATTGTAGGAAAGATAGAGAAAATATAATTTTAAAAATTTGACAATGGGGTAGAATAATGAGTTACAAAGGGGAAAAATGATTGTAGAAAATGATAATGGAGAAAAAAATTCAACAAATTCGATGTTTTCTATCACGATAATCTGATTGATGCTTCCACTCTTGTTTCTACACCGATCATCGCTCATGTAGTCATAGAGTGTGGATGTGCTGGTTCTTGTGAATCAGGTCTTGACAGTGGAATATGGTTTCTTAAATTTAACTTTAGATTTATATCAAACCCGAAGTGGGAGATTATTAGACAAAAGGGTGTTCCTTGATTATAATGGATAGTAATTTGTGTTTTTTTTCAATCCACACATGGTAGAATAGTGAGTTTTCAAGGAATGTGGTTTCCTCGTAAGAGTGTATAGTACGTTGACCACAAAGACAGTGCGTGGAATTGGATTTCCTTGAATATTTTACAGACCACAAATAGTGGTACACAGAACAATGATTAAAATCAGTAATGGAATTGAACCATGTACCGTATAGTGGGAACGATTCCTAAAACGTAAAATGGTTCAAAGAGAAGAATTTTAGTTTGGTGTGGAAAATGGTTCATAGAATGCTTGTGGTACATAGGATAGATCATCGTTTGTGGAAACGAGATAGTGCTTTGACCCACCATGAAGGAAGACTGGTGGTATGCAGACTATATAGGGAATATAGTTTAGGGGTGAAGTAGTATGTGGTAAGGCTATACGGAATCGTAGATATAGTAAATCTATGATTAGAAATATTTCCAGATCTATTTTCTTATATAAGGAGTGATAATTCATTCATTAGAGTGAGTGATTCTGATTTGTAATTTTTAAAGAGTTTGGAGAAGCCCACAGTGGTTCTTTGTAAGAATGATTTTTGAAGGAAGAAGTGGTTCATAGAGGAGGAAAACATTCCACGAAAAGAGTGGTGTTTCGCAGTGGAAAAAACAATCCAAAGAAGAGAGTGTCGTTTGAGGAGGAATATCTCACAATACATGGTGTAAGGAAATATGCAATGGATGCTCTAACAGTACGTGGAGTAATGTGTTAGAACCACTTTGTGTATAAGGTTGTATTTGTGGTCAACAGTTGTCAATGAAGATCAAAATGAAGGAGATCAAGAAGTACTCAAATGAAATGGAGGAATGATAATTCAGACGATTGGTGTACTGATCATAAGTTCAGAGAACATGTGTCAAAGGTGATACATTGTTTACAACAATGAATAATGTGGGGTGTAATCAATCTGAGGATGATTAAAGAAGAATGGGGTTTTTGGAAGAGGACCATGCAATTCCTCCTTATTGCATGAGAACCATGGGTTTTGACGAAGACTATGCAATTCCACATTATTGCATGAGAACCATGGGTTTTTGATGAAGACCATGAAATTAATCATGATTGCATGAGAACCATGCATGAGGATTCGTGAAGAATTGAATCATATGGTTTTCATAATGTAGATCATGACGGTTGAAGAAGAAGACAATGTGCAAGTGATTGGAATTCTGAGATGGCCATGTGAGGATTGCAATTTTTAGATGGCCATGAACATCACATTGTCACAGAAGATAGTGATGATAAAGCTATTCCTTCAAAGAATACATATCACAATAGTGGAGTTTGTGATAAAAGCAGAAGAGTTGTTGAAGGATTCAGATCACAAAGAAGAAGTGCTTTTGAGGTGATCGTGCTTGTTGAAAAAGCAATCAATCGAAATACAAATTTGTGGACAAAAGAGATTCCATAGTGGAATGTCGAGTTCAAGGACTATGGATAATGTTCCATGTTTTATTTTGGAAAAGAAACTTGCGAACAATGTATATTAAGGAGATGAATCTTGTGCACCATTTGTTTTTCAAGATCAGAACATCAATTTATGGAAAAGGGATAAGTGTCGCGCATGTATTGGGATGGTCGCGTAGGTAGACTTGCGCGCCATGAAGAGACTTGTGTATCGATGCCTAGAATTCTTGGGAACTTGCACGCCTGTTGTTTTTCATGATTAGAAACACATAATATGGCAATGGAAGGAGGTTCGTGTAAACTTGGAAGTTGGTCACGCAAGTGGCTTGCAGGGGAAGAGACTTGTGCGCCGTGACTTGCGATCCAAGGTGAGACTTGCACGCTGTCGCGCAGGGGGTTCCAATTGCCTAATAATACTAGACCACCCCTCCTCATTTACCACGGAGTTCAAAACTTAGAATAATCAGAGCTCACGTCGCGCAGGTGTGAATATCGCGCAAGTAGTGTGTGGTCGCATAGGTAGACTTGCGCGCCAGTGTTTGAAGCTGCACGTTGGTTGTTGGTTGTGTTCCCAAGGTGGTTTGGGAGAGAAAGGAAGTGTGTCGCAAAGGTTAGAATTTTAGGAAGGCAGTGTCGTGTAGGTGGTTTGGTGATACATGTTCTCCTGTTTAGACCTGCACGTCGAAGACTTGCGCACCGTATTGGGACTTGCGCGCTAGTCTTGGAGAAGAGCGCCAGGTGCTGTTGGAGTACGCTCATCTTTTTCGAGCTGCATGAAATCTAAAAATTTTCTCTATACCATCAGTGAAATAGATGATGCATTTGTTTTCAAAGACGGATGAACAATGAACAATCTGGTTTTATGAAGAGAAGTGGTACCGCACACACATGATAGGTGGTTAATATCCTTATTGTGCTTTGAATAGAGAAGAAGAACGGTTCATGCAACTAAACTCAGATTTGCACAGAAAGAAGGGAATATATCAATACATTCAGGTGTTAGTATTTTGAATCAATGGAAGAGAAGAAGACGATATAGTGCATTCAGTTATTTCACTAAAGTAGAAGGTTGAATACAAAAGAGCATCAACTTAGGACTCTGATGAAAGAAAAGTCTCATGCTGAACAGGAGACAAAGACTTCAATTCAAATCTATTGAAGAGACCTTCACGTCTATAAATTGAGTGTGACTTCACCAGGAGTAGTGAGCTAGGGGAGTCAACGGGAGTGACCCGAGGGAAGCAGTGAGCTATCCCTGAACCTTTGTAAAGGTATTGAGCCTGGGATAGAGTGACTGTACCTGAACCCTAATAATCCACAACTAGTGAAGATTAGGGGAATTTGGTATGACCGACAACTTGTCAGCATATACTCCTTGGACGTAGCCCATAGTGGCAAACCAAGTAAAAGTGTTGTGTTATCTCTTTGCTTGTGAATGTTTCATTGCTGATCATATCCTTCATACATGTTTAACTAGTTCTTACCAATGTGGGAACAGGATACACAACTCTATGAAGAAAAAGCTGACACCCTAATTCACCCATCCCCTCTCAGGGTGTCTCGGGGTCCTACACAAGGTAGTATGCCGAGGAAGAACTTTGATGTACGTTGTGCAGTAAGATTCATAGAGGAAGGAGGTCCGTTTATGGAGGAATAGTCCTCAAACTAAACTGTGTATTAAAAAGTGGATTACATCTACCAGGGAAAACCGGACGTTAATAGACCATCCATTTATAGTGTTCGATTGAAGATTTAATGCCAATCCTTTGAAGAAACATTTATGTCAATAAACAAATCCCAGATCATTCCAATCATAGTGAGAAAGGGGGAGTCATTGGAAGTGTTGTCATGGAACTAGTGTGTTATCCCAGAATTCTTGTTAAGGTAGTGTGCCTAAAACATTGTGATATGATTAATCTTGTGTACTACACAGCTAGTGATAATTAATGGATTTTGGTATGACCTACACACTGTCATTGTATACTCCTTGGATGTAGCCTTTAGTCGTGAACAATGTAAAATTGTTGTGGGGTATCAATTTTCATGCGATGGTTTTCATGCTGATCATATCCATAATTCATGTTTAACAAATTCCTTCCAATGTGGGAACAAGATCAATTATATTAGAAGAAAATGTTGACACCTTGATTCACCCCTACATACTTATGGTGTTCTAGGGTCCTTCAGATGGGCTCCCTCTAATGAAATATGGAATAACTCAAGATATTCACTTTCTTTCCTACCAGATTATATTTTAATATACCATTTTCATTTTGGGATATCTTAAAAATAAAAAAATCATGCTTCAAGGTTATAGTTTTTTCCAAAAATGGCCTAAAAAATGTCTCACACCCCCATACATGTGTATGTCACCGAACAATATTCTTCCTACTCCATAACATTATGGGAATCATATTTTCCACATTATTTGGTACTAGATTTAGTGTATATTTCATAGTTTGTATTACATATCCGTAAAATATAATGGAAGATCTAAATGATTCACCAATGAATTTACCATGCCTATCATGGTATGGTTTCTCAATTCACATACATCATTCCATCGATGTGTATAAGGTGGAATGAGAAATATAGAATCCTTAACATCCAAATAAACTTAATAAACCCACGGATAAGTTAATCACCACATTGATTTGATAAAAGGTTCATTATCTTCTTACTAGTATGATTATTTACTTAATTAATGAATTTTTTTAATTTTTCAAAGTCCTCAAACTTATACCACGTCAAGTAGACATATACATATATATTCCAGAGATCTGTAAAAGATCTGAAGTAAGAATATCCACATATATCATAAATAATAAAAGGTACACACACTTCAATGTGTACAAATCCTACAATCTCAATGGCTCTTTCATTCTATCCTCCCAACGGTGGTTTGGTTATTTCTCCTTGAAAACATGCATGATATATTTTATGAGGTTTTATCTCATAAGAGTATTAATATATCCCTTGATATAAATTTTCTAAATACTACTTTTTATGTGATCAATATTGTGATTCCACAATTATGTGTTATATGATTCATGTGAACATGATTCCTTGTCAATATAAAATACTTGGTTGTCTTAATTTAATACATGAATACCATTATTTAGTTGTGTCATACCAGAAAAATATTGTCTTGGTAAATAAAGATATATTTATTTCTAAATTTAAAAATTAATCTATCCAAGACATGGAATGAATCATAGATGACTTTTTAAGTCTACATTTTCATAAAATAACAATTCTATAATACCAAAATCATTTCAATTGGAAATGTAAGGTGTTTCTATCCTATATCCAATTTTGAAAGTTGTGCACCAATGGCTACTCATGGATCCACCTCTTGTCTATAAATCTCTTAGAATCTACTTGGTTCTGGTATTTGGATATAGATGTGATCACCACAAGCTATATCTAATACCCAATGTGTAGATGTTGAAATATTACACTTGATTAGGAATACACAATTATATTCCCCTATATTTTTATTGCAGTTCATCTTCCAATGGACCAACATAGCACATAAAAACAATATTTTATTTTCCTTTTTAGGAATTTTGATCATCTTATTCAAGGATGGATGGTTCGTAGGATGTTTAGATTTATAGTGAGTTTTGGGCCAATTTTCATTGTTCTTACTTTCTCATTCACCATAAGGACTACATAGTTTTCATTTCCCATGACCATATGAACATGAAAAATGATAATAAGATGTTTTTAAAGATTCTTCTCACCACTCTTCATGTTGTTGTACATAATGAAACTGTTAATGGATTTACGTAGTTTAGAAAGTATGAGATCTACATATAGTTCATAGGGGAATTCAATTCCCATGATATTTAATAACAATTGGTATCCAATCACCTTGACTACATGAGGCCCAATTGGAACTGACCATCCAAAATTAAATGTGAATTGTAAATTAGAGATCTCATATCTCTCTTGTCTTTACTTCTATTGATAGAGATCATGAAGGTGATATGTAATGTTATAAACATACATATATAAATATTTCGTTACAATATCCTAGTAAGTGGAATTAAATATTGGACATATGTGTCATCATAAAAATATTTACCAAAGAGAGATAACTATTATTTACATCCATATTGGCCAGGTGCTTCAGGAATTGGGTTTTCAAGAACATATAATTTCTTTTCATTGTGTAGAATAACATATAAGAATATTTTCAATTCATAAAAATTAGTTCTTGTGAGAATGTAATCCCTCTCATATAAAAATCAATGTAATATGTTTGATGTCATGTTAATTATCATTTCTATATCTAAAATTAAAATAATTTTAGAAATTTATATGATAAAATTAGATAATAAATATTAAGTTTTTTAATATCCCACTATTTTATTGTAATCTAATAGCTCCCACTATTGGTTCCTAACATTATATAACTTTTAAATTATAGTTTCAAGTTCCCATATTTCACATCTCATAATCTATACATTTTAGTAAGAAGTTTTTTGAAGGTTTTAAAGTTGGCATAAAATTTTTAACTACATTAACACATAATTTCTTGATCTATTGAGTAGAAACTTCAATCCTAATATCCAAAAATTTAGATTTCATAAACTTTTGCCTCTTAGTACTACTTTGGTAATCAATTCATCATGTGATGTAACTTATGTTGGACGAAAACCGAAGTTAGATTTCCCTAATAACTAAAAGCACACAAACCTTTTTCAATTAAATAACTTTAAAATATTGTTCAATTCTAAATTAAGTAGTGGAAGTCTACACTAACTTACTATATACAATTGAGGTATTTTTTATCTTTATTCATAAATTTTCAAATTTTTATTTTTATTACTTTTTTTGAAAATTTTTGTGGATTTACATAAATGATAAACGATGAATTAGAACAATATTATGCATAATATTATTTATTTTAGTTCAAAATTTTATTATTGTTAATTCATTAATTCATGTGATCACATCAAAACATCCATAATGAAAATAACCATGAAACATGACATAATTAAAATAATAAGTGTTTTATAATCATTGTCTTTTCCTAATGGCTAGTTTATCTAGAGGATGGGAAACTGATCATGAACCTAGTGGAAAAACCATGAACAATGGTTTGGTTCATGTTACAAAATTCCACGGGTCCATGCTTCTGTCTCTTGGGATCATTTTCCCTCATCTCCAATCTTGAACCACCTCCAATATCTTGTGATATCTATTAATTAAATAATATTTTAATCATAGATAGATTAGGGGATCCAAAGTATTATTTAAAGATGATTACATAAAAGTAAATTGTGGTCATGTAGGCCATTATATAATGAGATGAGGGGTGATGTGTTTTCATCAGTATAATTTAAAAATTAAATTAAATGAAACCATCACATAAAATATTGTGGTATATGATCATGATCATCAACATAAATTTAATTAATTACAGATTTGATAAATATAAATCATTCCCAATCGTTCTTATTTAAGATAGATCATGCTCGAATAAATTAATTATATTCTTCAATAATCAAGTATTTTATCTTAATTATCATCAAAATATTATTTAGATCCTCATTCATAATAAAGTTAGAAATTTTAATTATATTTATCAGAAACATACAATGTACAAGAAATATACCTTGTAGGAAAAAGAGAGAGTACCCATCTGAATAACCATTCATGTGTTATCTTTATATACCTTTTACACATATGACTTGTTGCATAAAAAACATATCACATAATATCATTGCATGTATCAGTAAATTTAATTTCACATGAAACACATTCTATTTTCATTGTGTTTTATGTTTTAATAAATGTAATGTATTCATTGTATTACAACATGTATGTGATATACTATTTTAAATATTAAATATAATATAATTAGTCATTTAATGTATATAAAAACCATCACATAGAATATAGAAGTTGACTGAATGAAAAAAACAATGCATAATAAAATATTTTAAAATGTATTATAAATTAATTTTAAATTTTACATAAGTTGGTAATATACGCAGCGTGTAATATCATACTACATTCATGTATAGATCATCATTGTCTATCCACGACACGTGCTTAGGGACTAGTAATGTGGTCCTCCATTGGAAATTAAGGGATTACAGAACATGTACATATGATACACATCATGTGGTCTCTGAGTTTTTTGGTTACCAGTCATGTAGGTCTTGTAAGAAAACAGTTGGTCCATTTTTTACTAATGGACTACACATAATGTACTATAGTTACACATCAGGTAGTCTCGATTACTGTGCACAAATATGGACTGGTAAACAAGTAGAGTATTAAATACACATCACATTTAACAAATTCACACACTTCAAATAAATTCCAATTTAATTCGAATGTTTCATTGGTACATTAAAAATGGGTACATTATGTGTACCAATGGGCTGGACACAGTGTACTCTTGTTCCATCTGGCTAGATTCATTAGCATCACCAAATGTTATCTTCTAAAAAATTCATTCATAATAAATCTATTTTTTGATTATGATTGTGAGAATGAAGGGGAAGAACATAACATATCATGATTTTTATTAAATAACAATTAAACCATTATTGAATAATAACAGTAAATGCATAAATCATTCAATAATATTTCAATTATTATAAATAATTATGTGACCCCATTGATTCCACTTTATATTATTAGTGTTGTGAAACAATTTGAAACTCAATATTTAGTCATAATTGAGGATTTATCCATGATTTACAAAGATTAAGAATGTTGGGACCAATGGAATTATATCAATGATTAATCTACATGAATACAATGGAACCAAACACAAGATCATCATATAATGATTTATAATTAATCTAAGCAATTTAGGAATTCCCTTGTAATGGATTGTTTTTATGATGATGAATCTGTTAATGTCTCTACATAGTATCTTTATTTCATGGTAAAAATATAGTATAGATTTAATCTTGTGGTGTTATACATGAAATCCATGAACAGTTGATCATCACCGTAGGAATTTGTGAGTGATCATGTGGTGGATCCTAATGCTTGTGTTATTCAACCATATTCATCATGTGAATTCTTCCATGAAGGATTTTAATTGATCTCATTAGAATCATGAGGGTATGGGTTTGTTGGTTTATCTCCATTCTATAGAAACTTCATGGAGAGGTTATTTCGAGGGATTGATAGAATTATCCGAGAGTAGATGTGAAAAACAATAACAAAATGGAAACCGTTTATGATGGAAATATTATTACTGGGATTAAATAGTGCTGGGGTTCTAAAATAATAATTTCACATGAATCATTAATATTATCATAATCAACATAGGAACTCATTTTTATAATAAAATTTTTTTTTTCAATATTTGTGAAAATAAATAAATTTATTTAAATATTATTTCTAATATAATATGATTAAAATTTATTCAAATAATATTTAATATTTATTTACTATCACTAGACCATTGGATAAGGTTACTCATTCCTACAAAATATTTATTTGGCCTTAAATAATGGAAATTTATTTAATAAATAAATATCACCCCATTATTTAACAATAAATAAATAAATATTGTATTCACCTCATAACAAAAAAATTTATTAAATATTTTGTTCATAATATATTCATTTGAATTAATAGTGATTAAATAAATGCAGTAAACTAAAAAATTAATACTTATTAAACCAGGAATGGTAATAATATTCATTCAACTTGTTATATAATGAATAATATTATTATTTAACTAAGATGCACTTAGTTTGTAACACTCTGCCTCTTTCTCAGGGACATTAGGTGGGATCACCCAAAGTCCATGGTGAACATCTAAAATCACTCCAAGAAACCCATAGATAAATAATTTAATGTCAAAATGACATAAAACCTCCTACAAACTCTTAATTTTTTATATAATCCCTTTATCATGATATCTCTAATCAAGTAGGTTGCATGATGCAGTCATTATCCTATGTACTCAATGGATCTTTCTTTGACATTCTGAATATGAACCTACCCAGAGAACACTAATGCCCTGAATTTACTTGGACTACATCATATCCATAAATTGTTCTGTGGTTTCAAATTCCATTAATGTACATTAAAGGAAAATCATTTCTCACGTTAGTCATTAATGAAATATTAATCATGATGAACCCATCATATCATTCCTCTCCACAAACATATGTTTTCAGAGTTTTAATCTATACATCAATGTAAAATACTAATAATATTCATTAATAATACAAATAATTTCTAATGGTCAATACAAACATCCACATATGGGAACATCCAATGACACATATGAATTTGGATTTCCTACTTGCAGGTCTTGTTCTCATTACCTCTGGTACTAGAAATTACCAGTGGAGAACACCATGAGTAAGTGTATAAAAGTTATTTTATTCTCCACACCAAATAGCCTATATCATTTTCTTCCCACAAAATGATATCATCCTTTTATAGAACATATTTTTTAAAATATTTTTTGGTAACTTTTTGGACCACATAATAAATGGAAATTTCTATAATCTTTCAATGTGATAGCCACTCAAAGACCATTTTCAAATACTATACCATGAAGAAGAACAATTATTATGTGATAAAAGGTTTATTATTATTAAAAACAATTAATATAGGTAACCATAATGAATAAATAATTTTATTCAATGGAAAAAACTCAAATATTCTCTTTTTGGTTTCATTTTCATCTGTAGAACCTTTACAAACTATAATGGTTGATCTCCATTAATCAAATGGATTTATTTTTGTGTTTAGGGAATGATTCATAGTTAGGATCCAATACCGATTTTAGGTTTCTTAGAGGATATAGGAGATCCGAGATCTAAACTATTGTTCTATTATTGTTCAAAGAACAATGAATGCCTTATGGTATGTGATTTGTTGATTTTCCTTGTTTAAGTGAAATTGTGATGTTATCATGCCTTTTCTCATTTGGTACCAGTGTAATTAACCATAATGATTATTAAACTAGAATTAATGAAAAATTGGTTTTGAGTAATAATGACCGCATGGTGTTCCATATTTTGTTTATGCTATGGCTTATCATGCATTTTATGATTGGAAATTAGATAAAGAGAACAATGATAAAAACTATTGATGAATAAAATAATTAATGTTTCATGATTAATTGAAGATTTACTTCATTACAATTTATGGAAATGTATTTCATGAATGAATAATGTTTATATTTTTTAGCTATTGATAGTTAAGGTCTTAGGTTTCTTGTGGTTTTAACATGTGATAAAAGAATTCATTAATTCACTTTGGTAATAAATTTTTTGTTTGATTAATATTTTTTGTGGATGAGTTAGTTTTTTTTCTTAAGAATGTAGGATTCCTTGGTTTAGGGGCCTAAATGCATTGTTAACTAATTTTATTTTTCCTGATTGGTTGTATGTTTTCTTAAAATATGATCCTCATTCTTTAATATGATGTTAGCCTATGATGGTTGATAGTTTGGTGAGAAATGGGTACAGGGTCCCAATATTATGGAAGCAGTTCATGCATGATATGGAAAGACAGATGGTAATATTCATAATATATTTGGGGACTACATCATGTCTAATTGATCGAGTTAAAGATGTGCTTTTCCATTTATTGTTATGTATAAAATTGGGATGATTGCTTGTAATGAATGTTATTTAAATGTTTAATGAATATTTTTCTAATTTTTATAATCTTTTCCACACTTGTTAATGTAACTAGATGTGCATGGTTTATTTATCTTTTATGTTTTCTTAGGAAAATTCTTAGAGTACCGAGAATAATGGAATACATTTAATAATAAATTATCAACCCATGATGTTGAGAGATCAATGGTTGACTCAGAATAACTAGATCATAATTAATATATTTTTTAAAATATTTAGTGAAAGTATTTATTTTTATTCTCTTGAAATTATTGGGTTCTTATAGGATGTCTACACTTTCATGATGAAAGTCATTTTTCTAACTGATGATAGTTTCTATCAAGGTTAATGATTGATAGTTGTTCAATGTTTGTTTTTTGAGATATATATATATATATATATATATATATATATTCTAGATAATTTTTTATTTCATATGAAATCCCACCCATTTCAGTTGGGTAACGGACACCCTATAAACTATAGAGGGTGTGCTCCCCAATATCTAGGTTAATGGGGAACACATGGATTACTAACCACTTTCCCCCCAATTTCTTCACCCGGTAGTATTATGTGTGAGTATGGAAAAAATTTTACATTACGTTATATGTGTGTAGATTTATGTGAAGTCTTATTGTTTTTTTTCTCACACATATATCAATGGATATTATATATAAAGTATTATTATAGGTAATTATTTACATGCTTTAATGGATTAATACATAGTACATGGTATAGAGGTAGTATTGGCTCCTAGAAAACATATTTATCACTATCTATGGGTGGTTATGTTTAGGATATTATGATATGCATGAGGTGTGGGTGATTATACATTTGTATTTGATGCATGCAGATTATATTTAGAGAGATGGATCAGGACATGCGACATTGGGGTTGAGATATAAAATATATGTGGATGTGGTAGTAGGGTACCTTATGTTTTATATTATGTTGGATATTATATTATTACTCATATTTTATATTTGGAGAGAGATCCATATTGAGGTTGAGATCATATTGAACATCATTAGGTGACATGTCAGTTTCACTACTTATTCACCGGTCTTTAGTGTAAACTTTTAATATTATTTGAGAGAGGCTCTAGGGAGGATCCAACTATGTATACCAGTTACGGTCACCATACATATATGTAAAATATATTCCATGTATGGAAAAATATTTATTGATCAGGATGGACATTACAAACTCATGAGGTTTTCCTGGAGCTATTTGGGAATTGAGGCCACTATTGGGGATTTTTTTTGATAATTGTAGTTATACAGTTTGTATTATTGTATGACATTACATTCATGTATTGGGATATTTTTTTCAACAAAAATAATATTTTATTGGGATTTTCTATCTTATATCAAATTAATTGTTCTTCTTAGAGGGTAATGCAACCCATTTGTATATATTGTATACCCTTACTGATATTTTCAACTCATGTCCTCTTGGAGGTATGTTATAGACATCGTTATCTCTATTATCTCATTTTCATACTAGGAGGGATAACATTGGAGTGGAGGGGGTCATGACATGTCTTCTTTGAAAAAAATATTTTTTCTATCTATAATATTTTATTATTTTGAATAATTAATTTTATTCAAAATTATAGATTAAAAAATATTGTTTTCAAAGAAGATAAGTCATGCTTTTAACCAATGTAATGACCTGGAATGAACCACTAGGTTTGAAAAAAAGTTACACATGACCTTATGCACACCTCCACATATGAAATAGGCTACTGACTAGTGGTGATTGTCAAATTCTATCTGTGGGGAGACTATACACTTAGTATCATGTAGTATCACAAATAATATTTTAAATAATATATTACATAATATTATGATCAAAGTAACTAGAATGAATTAAATAATAAAAATAAATACAATTTATAAAGGTAATACATATCCCCGATAGTGTCAAGCCAAACCAGAGTATAAAATTGAACCATGTAAATAAATAAATGAAAAAATGTGGAGTCCAATGAATTCCATCCTAGTTTCCCACTAGCCCCATGCTTCACTACTCATCCATCAACCATATACCCATTTCCATTATTCAAATCACTATAGATGGTGTACATTTATAGGGTGTCCCATGGAAAAAAGGGATACTACCTATACAACCCGTTGGAAAAAAAGTGATTGTCACTAGAAAAGATGTCTTTCATGGGAGGGAGCATATCTTCAAAAAGGATAGTGGGATTAAAATTGACTTCGATGAAGTTGATGATAAATATACACAAGAGTTCATACAATAACTAATTCTACAGATCCCCATTTAAGATGTAGTTCCTGAAACATAAGAACTGCATAGGAGTGTAAGAGAGGGAAGAGAACCATATAGATTTGGTTTTATATTTAATGAATATGGTGATTCATTATTGGATAAAAAGGATGAACCTCTATCTTAAAAGAAGGTGGTAAAGATATGAGAAGATGCATGATGGAATGAAGACTTTACTTCTGAAATGGATTCCATGTATTAGATCCATGTTTCAGTTCTAGTCAATGCACTGATTGATGTAAAGCCCTTTGAATGCAAATGGGTATTCAAGAGGAAACTAGACATTGAAGGTAATGTAATGAATTATAAAGAAAGACGAGTGGCTAATGGATTTAAATAGCATCAATGAATTGATTATGATGAAACATTTTCACAAATTTCCATTTTTAGATACATCAGAAATCAACTTACTATAGTAGCTTACCGTGACTATGAAATTTTGATGATGGATGTCAAAACTGGATTCCTTAATGGGAATCTTTATGAAGATGTCCATATGACACAATAAGAAGTTTTTGTGACTACAGATGATTCCAAATAGATTTTTAATTTGCAGAGATTCATTTCTGGATTGGAGAAACCATCTCGTCCATGTAACATTCAATTTTAGGAATCTATAAAATAATTTTCATTCATTAAAAATAAGTGTGATACATTTGTTTACAAGAGGAGTAGTGGAAATGTTTTCATTACCCTAGTATTATATGTTGCTGAAATATTAATTATTAGAAACTACATAATGGTATTACAGTCTGTTAAGGACTAGTTGAACAAGTGCTTATCCATGATGTAATTAGGTTTAGCACCCTATATTTTAGGGATCAAGATAATTCATGATAGATATAAGAGGCTACATGGACTAAGTCAATGTATTTATATTGACTATATACTAAAGTGAGTTAGCATGGAACCATCCAGGAGGGGATTGGTTCCAGTGTCCCATGGGTTATATATTTCTAAGAAAACATGTCTTCAAACACCCAAAGAGAAAAATATAATGAGTAATATCTAATATTCTTTGGTGATAGGATCAATCAAGTATGATATGTTATATACTGTATTTGATATTTCCTATGCATTGATCATGATAGGAAGATATCAAGAAGTTCTAGGAGAACTACATTGGGCTATTATTAAGGCTATACATAAGTATCCAAGAATATCTATGGATATATTCCTAGTTTATGTAGAAGATGAAGAGCTGGTCATTCTGGTTATACTGATGGATGTTCTTAGATATATCATATTGATCTGAATTCAAAATCATTATATGTTTTATGTGTCAACAAAGGATATCTGATATGGAAGAGTTCAAAGTATACAGTTGTAACTGATTCTACAGTAGAGTCCAAGTATATAGTGGCTTTTGATGCAACAAAAGAAGCCCTTTGGATTTGGAACATTTTCTAGGAGCTTGATAAGGTTCCTAAAAGTAAAGATACTATCAAATTGTATAGTGATAATACTATAGTGGTGGCTCCTGAAAAATATTAATGGTCACACCAATGGACAAAGTACATACCCTATAAGTATCATCTCTTGAGGAATTTTTAAAGAAGTGGTGATGTTTTAGTGAGAAGAGTACCCATGGAAGATAATTTTGTAGACCCCTTGACTAAAAGCCCATATCAGCTGAAGTATGAGTGTCTTATGAGATATAGAAGACTCAAGGTTTTTAAAAGTCAGTTATTGTGCAAGTGGGAGACTGTTGGGGTGGGTGCCCTAGAACCAACTTCTATTTACTTCATGATAAACTTGTATTAAGTATTTTTAATATTAATAAACTACTTATAACATCATGATTATTCTTCTATATCAGATAGTATGTGATAATTCCCTAAAATTAGTTGTCACATTAAAAGGTCAAAGTAGTTCCACATTATGATGAGAAATCAAAGGTTCTATGAAACTATTATTGAATAAATATTATATATCCAGATGATGAAATTTTAGGGACACAAATGATATATTCTATCAGGGGTTGAGACCCATAGGACTAAAAGGAACCCTCTCAAGGGGAACCCCTTGGTAATATGTAGTAGGATATTATGAGAATGAGACCTGCGAGTAGGAAATATTTATTTATTTGTGTCATTGTATGTTCCTATCTACGGACATGTGTATTGGTCCTTTGACTCTAAGATAATTATTAATTAGTAGTATGATTCATTCAAATAATTTTTTTGATGAAAACTATGATGACAATTTTTTTCAACAAGGTAAGATATATTGTGTGTGTCACGAGTAATTTTACATTAATGAATAATGTAGAAAGGGATTTATCCCTTACTTTCTTTAACAAAATTTAATATCTATGGACCTTTAATGGAAATTATATAACCTAAATAAATCCATGGTCATGGTGTTCTATCAGAATGTTATACTTATAGAAAGTTGAATAAAGAGATATCGAGCATGTATGTTTATTTCACTGGCATGAAATTTGCTTGAATTGAGATATTGTGTTAAAGGGATTATATTAAATAGTAAGAATTCATATGTGGTAACTTGTGGTTGTGACATTAACTTCTTTATCTATGGGTTCCTTGGCATGTTTATAGATTATGAACTTTGACTTTAGGGAACTTCACATAATGCCAATGAGATTGATGCCTAGTGGATCATAGACTAAGTGTATCCAGAATCTGAGTTAAATAATATATTATACTTTATTATTTAATAGGTTGAATAAATATTATTCCTAGATGTGGTTTAATTATTATTCTTCTATTGTTGATCATATTAATCTATCACTTGTTATTTGTGAGAGTATATTGTGAGATGAATATTTAATAAATATTTATTTTATATTTAGATAATTTAATATTAATTTATTTATTAATTAATTATATAGTGAAATTTATTTAATTAATTAATAACTATTATTCTAGATCTGATAAATATTTTGGAGGAATGGCATCCCAAGATTAATGTCTTGATGAGAAATAATAATATTGAATATTATTAATTTTATAATATTTGATTATATTTTGTAGGTTAACTGCATGTTGAGAAATAATATTATTATTATTATTTGACCTGGGGTTTTTCTAGGATTAAATAAAATAATAAAGGTCACTTTTAAAAATATATTTTTTAAACATAGAAATATAAATACACAGATATATTATTTTCTCAATAACTAATTCAGATTTTCACAACAATATTGGAGAATCTTATCAGTCCTTGAGAGATCCCTTCTCTAAGAACACTTCCAAGAATGACAAGTAATCCTCCTCCATCGGATCAATTAGAACACTTTGGAAGTGATTCTAGAGGAGAACAAGGAAGACGACACTAGCATACTTATATTCCCTGTTAGCACATAAAGACTACTTTGGTGAAATCTAGATATTCTTAGAACATGTGTGGATCACTAATAGAGTAAATATACTCTTGTTTTCTACAATGAAATTATGATCCACAACAAATTTTTCATCAGATTCATCAACAAAGAAATAATTCCTTTGAGGTAATTCTTTATCCATTCAAACAAATTATAAACAAAATGGGTTTATCTCCTCTCTCTGGTTCTGGTGTTATTACACCTATCTAATATCATTAATCCATTTTATAGATCACAGTGTTAACCGTTATAGATCTCGAATTGGTCATCAATCATGACAAAAAAATGCTGGGAATCGCACTTCCCACAGTTCCGCTACACCCAGAACCTACAAAAAAATTTCTTAAGAACAATAAGATTTTCACGTTGAAAATGGAAGTAATTGAATTGAGTTAATGATAATAACAAGTAGTTAAGGATATATTCATCGAAAATGGATATCAATTGAATATAAATATAAATCCATATATTTTAATTCTTTATTATGGTGCATAAATTGCACGTGAATTATCCAATAAAAATCCCCAAACAGGGTCAAACTAGGTGGGCAGTAAGGGCCCACTCACTGTACACCAAAATGATGGCTGAGGTATACCTCATCGACTCTTTTTGTTTTTCTAATCACTAGATGAATCTGAGCCAAAACCAAGTCCACTTGTAGAATCAAAATAGGGATGTTATTTCTAGAAAAACCATACAAACTTTTCTTTATCAAATTTAGGATGGTTTTATGGCCATGGGAAACCATGATCATTAAAACTAATTATAAATGTAGTATAATGAGAGGGAATGGTGATCTATCATTGATAAAATAGTAATTAAATTATAATAATTACATATAAAAAAATTTCATTTTGGAATAAGAAGGAATTTAATATTTCATGAAAATCTAGTCAAAAAAGAGGGGAGGGGAACCCTTTTTTGGTAGAGTAGTTACTTAGAAAAAAGATATAATGTAAGGGAAATTAAGCCTCCCATTAAAAATTCATCATATTAATAGTAACAGGGTTATTTAAAATCACTTTAAATCATAATAAATTCATAATTAAAGTCTTATACAAAATAAGAACTTGGATCGAGGGAAAATTCATTATAAAATACTTTGGTGAGGAATGTGAGGAGGTAAAGGGGGTATTTATACACGAGGAGCAGTGATTTAAATGGTAAAAATAAAGGTTTCTTTATTATATAAATCAACCACTTATGGGTTAAATAAATTACAAACAATTTGTTATATTATTAATGATTGTTAGAGAGTTTTTATATATTAATAGATCCCTATTTATAAACTTTCCTTCCATACAACCTAATTAATTCACATATTTCAAAAGTTAATTTTTCTCATTAAATTCCAATTTTGGGTTCCATAACGTAATGTATAAATTTTTAAATTAAATTTTATATTTTTAAGTTCATATTTATAAATATTCAAATATGTTTCCATTAAATAACATTTTCCCTAAATTTTAGCCATACAGTCATAATAATGTTGTCATAAAATCACAAAGCCTTGTAAAGTAGCAATTTTCACATTTTCACCAAAAAATTAAAATGTGTCATAATAATCCCAAGAAATCACCCTAAGATAATTTTGATGTTTGTAGTCCAAAAATGAAGTTTATATTATCAAAAATAATTATCTAAATATAATAATTTAATATTTATCTAAATATCCATATATATTTAATTTTAGCAATTTCATTGAAAAATAATCATTCGGGCCACTATTAAAATTATTTAAGACTTAGTTAAAATATATTATAATTTTATAAATAATATCATATTAATATTTAATTAAAATAAATTTTATTTAAAACCTATATATTTATCATAAAATAAATTTTTAATAGAATGTTTTTATAGTCTCTACAAAATAATACAGTTTTGACGATATCATTAAATAATCCATTTTCTATTTGTACTTGTAGTTTTCCATGATGTGTAATGTTATTATGAAATGTAAAAGTTTTTATATATTCTCATAATAAAATATAATCTATAAAATATGAATTCTAGTGATAACATAAAGGAATTCTTTGGGCATTACATTCTTCCCCACATAAGACAATTGTGTCCTTAGAATGTTACTCATCGAGTAACAACTAGTAAATCTTAATGTTCCCTAAAGTTTTATCTATAGAAAGGAAAAAATATGAAAAACTATGAGATTTTAATCGTATTTGGTCATATTGGTTATACTTAACCAAGTAATTTAGAGAAAATATTTATATATCTAAGGCACTATACCAAAATATTTTAAATCATAATTCCCCAAAATAACCAAACTATGGTCTGATAACAAATGAGACGCCCCAGACCAGCACATCTAGATATGGTTAAAAAATAATTTTGTTTATTTATCCATGATTAGTGTTGAATTATATATGAGGTATATCCAATGGTCGTGGAAACCTATCTTAAACATGGTAATCCCCTAATTCCCTTGGTCTCATAATTTTGGGTTTCACTAAATAAAGTTTATTTAATTATCAAATATAATCTTTATTCCAATAAATATGAAAATGGTCATTCCACCTTTTATAGCATTCATTTTTAAATTTTTAAATTTCCACTCATATTAAAATACAAATGGTCATGATAATACGAAATGAAATGGATAGGAAATTTATTGATCACTTACATAAAACCAAAAACATTAATAAAGAAGAAGAAATAAATCCAACAAAAAATTACCCCTTCTATTAAATAACCATATCGCAAGTCGAATTTACCCCCTATTCTAATGATGATATAATAAGAAGGAAGTAATGAAGAAAAATAATGAATAATGAAAACAAAGATAAAACTAGGGAGGACCCTACACATCACAACTTCTTGATCCAAGCTTTAGTCTCTATGATCTATTTCATAGTAGCAGGCTAGAACACGATTTATAGAGTCTATATTGTCTCATGTAAAATTTAATTTCATTAAATATTGGTCACCAGTGGCCATGGGTAGGTTCCATGTCTTCAAAAAGTTCAAAAATTGAGGATATATCGAATCTGGCCATTTTTATCTCATCTCGACCTTTTTTACATCGTGTAGTGATTACACCCCCTATAAATATTGAACCATGTGTGACATATTATTGATATTTAATATTTCATGGAATCATCACTACTGTAAAATCATGAAACATATGTGTCATTTTGTGACACATATCAACTTCTCTTCTAGGCACATTCCTCTACTTCATGAATTGTTGTTATTTCATTACATTCCCTGGTACATGACGTGTAATGATTAAAAAATTTGTATGGTATTTTTTATGATTTATGATACGTTTTTCTTCATTTCTTCAGTTATGTTCCTTGTAAGTTCCCCATGATCATTATATTATTCAGAATACCATTATTTAATGGATTATTTCTCATTTTATCTCATTTTACACAATTTACAAAACATGTTGCATCCTGAAATATATCTAAAAAAATTAAAGGATATATGAATGAATTAAAAACTAAATAATCAAAATCACTAAATTTTAATATAAATTATATATATAATAAATTCATTAATAACCCCCACCCACCCCCTCATCCACACACACATGAATTCATACTTTTTCTCAAGGATGGAATGTCAATATACTACAACAGTCGCTTACTCTAGCATGATTTAAATTCAGTGTCAACAAAAACAATTAATGAAATAGAAAATAAAATTCTTGAGAATAACATGTTGATATTTTATTAACACCTCATTTTTCTAAGAATATAAATCGACTATGTCTTTTAATTTTCCTCTTTCTAAATATCTACATCTTTTCATTTATCCTTTTTCATTTTTCAATTAATTATTAATATTCACAACCATTGTAATTTAAATCATGTGAATTTTTTCTCTCATCATCATGGTTTGAATGAATATAGTGATTATCATACATTAATAAATGTCACCTTCCATTGTCTTTCAAGGAATATAGCATCTCCATTGTGAAAAAAAAATCTCAATTAATCATGAGGGCTACAACATTTAAGATCCAACGACTCTAGGCTTACAACATGTATGAAAATGAATAAAATCAAGTAAGACTCAAAATATTCAGTTTTTCTCTAATGTAATTTGCATTATAATCACAAAATAATATCAATAAAAATCTCACTTCATAGATGTCATTTCTCTCTCCCCATAAAAAACCCAATGTGGGCCCATGATACATGTAATTACAATGAATGAATGAAACTCTCTTTCTATTTCATTTTCTTATAATTTTTTATTTTTATTTCTTGAAGGTTGTGGTTAATAAAAATATAACATCCATCACCTAACAAAATTCTCTCAAAATATCACCGATTTGTAAAATATTGATTTTTGATCCTCCTAAGTTACAACCATTTTTTATATTTTTTTCAAATGTTTTTAGCAATAGAGGTGAGTAATGAATTACAATGAAAAATACATGGCCCCTCCCTAAATCAAAATGGATAATAACCCAACAAAATATCCTTAATTATTATATATCCTTATAACCTATGAAATACCTCCTTTATATTTATTCATTTGAATATCATGAAAATTATTTACAGGATGGTAGGAATGGATAAATATGCTTGTAACTTGGTTCATTTCCCAACATAGATGTTCATAGAATCTACATGATTATAAAAGATTAATATAGGGAGGGACGTAGGATAAGGGCTAGCAAAATATGACTCAATAATATTAAAAATGATTTTGTTCATTAATATATTTGATAAGATGGAATAAATGTTCTAAAATACATCATTTCTTTGTTTCAAAAGAAATATACTATAAAAAGAATGCAAGATATTTTCTTAGAGGATATATCAGGGATGATACGAATGGTTTGGATAACAGATCATGAAAAATACAATTAATAATTAAATCAATTAATGAAAATATCATTAATTCATATCATGGTCAAATCACAAAAAAAAATATTTTATAATGATTGACATACTCCCCAAATCAGGATTTGTCGACTCCTAATCTATAGCCTTATCCATACTAATTATTTTCCCCATTTTTCTCATCCAAATTTATTAACAATGATGTCTAAATTTATGGCATAGTAATTATCAATGGTAGTTTATGTCTCCTAGTTCGTTTGATTAAATAATGAATTAAATATAGGGAATGCAATTGGATGTTAATTCTAATTAATTGTGTGTAAAATTATGAACCGAAACACTTTATACAAATTTTAGTGTTTCTTTCAAGTTGGATGTATATGTTTTTCCTTTTAAAATTCATGATATGTACTTTTCTCATGATGTGTAATTGTACTGTAGGCTCCTCTTATACTTACTACATCTTTCTTATGGTTTGGGTCTTTACGGTCTTGAAAATTAAAAATAAATAGGTTAAAATACTGGCCATTATCAATGAATTTTGAAATATTTTAAGTGAGATCATGTACACCTAAAAACCAACTAATGAAAAATAAAAATTGAAAATTGGGTTTCCTCCTAAAAGTTCACTTGTTTAAAAAAATGGCTCAAAATTACCTCTTATAGCTTTATCTCATCTGAAAAATGAATTGAAATTTTGTACCTGGTAGGGGTCTATAAATGGTCTTAGTTGTGTCTTGTCCATGTAGGATGGTCCCTATTCATACTCTATAAATAAATTAATTTTTCATGATGGTAATAATTTTTTAATCTCTATTAGACTAATCCACTATTTCTTTCTTTATCCTGAAGAACTAAAATGAAGTTCATGTTTTATCCATACCTATTGTCATTTCTAAAATGTAGTAGAGTAGGCTTATCTTTGGCGTAAGTTATCTTGTTCCTCAAATATTCTTAATTATTTAGTTAAAAATTGAATTTCACAATAGTATCTTACTCATTTATCTCATTACCTTCAATGAAACCCACAAATTTAGTTGTATTTTATTCTCCAAACTCATTTCATCTTGTACATCATAGTTCTGCATTTCCTAGTTGCAATTAAAACTTACTTGGTCATAGCCAACTCTTAGACAAAGTTCTATTCTTTGTACATCGATCATTTCAATCACAATGGATAAAAATGGTCTCCCTAGAATGATTAAATGTTTTTACACTTCTATATCTAGCAGTAAGAATTAAATTGGAATGATAAAATTATCAATTTTTATCATGATAACATTGATAAATCCTTGGGGGTACTTAACAATTAATTATACCAATATAAGTGAAACTCTTGTGGGAATAATTCCTTCTAGTTGAAAACTTTTGAATGTCGTGTACAACATGATATTGAAACTCACACCAGGTTACCAATAGATTTTCCTCATTTTATAGATCTGATAAATATGGAAATTGAAAAGCTATCTAGATCACGTTTCTTTATAGGCACCTCCCATAATAAAACCTTCAAACATTATCATGTTACTAGAATAGTGTCAATTTCTTCCAGATTCTTCTTATTGGTTACTATCTCATTCATGAATTTTTTTTATAGGTCTACATGTTTGAGAGAGCCTCTGAAAAAAGAAATATTAATATGAAAAATTTTAAACTGTTTCCACAATTTATTTTTTTTCAAACTGATCTTCACCTTTGACATTTATTCTATAAATGGATTTCATAGTTTTTACTATATTGGTTCTTCTTCAACTTATTCACCTATTGTTTCCTTAATATTCTCAATTTTTTATTCAAATTAATTCACTAGTTTTTACTCATTACATCTTATATATTTTATACCACTTATGATTGGTTTATTCATACTTCTAAGTAGTAAATCTTTAAAATCATTATGTGGGTGTACTTCAGGGCTTCCTGGTAGTGCTCCTATGGGTCTCTCTATGATCTAATTTTCAATTTTCCTAACTTGATGCTCCAAATTCCAAAATGACGCATTTTGGTTCATTGATTATTATTTTTTTTCCTTGAGTACAACCTCGGTTGTGGTCATGAATATAGCCATGTTCTCTTCCAATGCATGGACTTGGATCCTCAGTGTGTTTTCATGGGGTGGTTTATCTTGGTACCCTTGTGACCATGGTTGAAATCCTTTCCCTTTTTGATGCTGTCAACCCTGAAATATATTACCTTGACTCTAATCAGCATAATTTATATCTTCTATATGCATAACATGGTATTTTTTCTGTAATCCCATCATTATTTTTATCTTCTTGGTTAATAATTCTATTTGTTCCACCATCATGAAATTATTTTTTTTGTGATCCCCTTTTCATTTTTTTCCTTCTCCTTACCATTAGAAACTATTTTTATCCATTTCTTCCAATAAGTTGTAGATCACTTTATGTGACTTCTTCATCAGGGATCCTCCATCTTCAGTGGCAATAATCAAACTATTTTATTAAGAAAAAAAATTATAGAATGTTTTTATTACCATTTAATGATCTATATCTCGATTTTTGAATTTTCTAGTCATATATTTATATCATTCCCTTTAAGAATGTATAAATTCATATAAAAATTTATTTTTTTACAATATTTACTCGTATGATCATTGATTTTATTGGTTGGAAGAATTGGTTGGGAATGTTTCATACCAGATCATCCAATGTAGTGATGGAATGTGAAGGTAGGATTTGGATCCAATCTGAATTTATACCATTTAATGAAATTAGTAAAATAAAGACTCTTATTGAATTTCGTGAAACATTTTGGAATTGAAATGTGTTACTGAGCTTGAAAAGGTTTCCTAATTGTGTGTTCATATCTTCATGAAGTATCCCAATGAATTGAATGTTGTTTGAGATCATCTAGATGATCTTAGATTTAATATCAAAATAGGTTTGCAAGAAAAGTGGGTTCTAGGATTCTTAATTTCAATCATATGTTTGATAAATGACCATAGACTGCGAACTTACATAGCCCTAGATATCTTTTATAAACACCACTAGTAGCTAGATATTTCTTTTGTGCGGCCATGATTGAATTTTCCCAGATCTTCAATAATATTTTCCCCAGTTTAATTTTCAAGACAAAAACCACTTTTCATTTTTCTCATGTTTTTTGGTGGTGTATTTAAAAATTAAAAAATGAAATCCATATAATGAATACAACCAGTGTAAATGGGGAAATTAGAATAAATTAAAAAAATTAAAAAATTAAAAGAAACCTAAAAACTAAATTGTATCTTTCCCTAGAAATTGCAATAGTTTTGATAGGATTAAAGGATATCATTATTTCCCTACGATTCTAATCAAAATACAATATTTAGTAAATCTCAAACTATGCTTCACAATTAATTGAAATGTTGTATTAGGTATGTTTGAGGTCAAACCCGCAGAGACGGTGAATTAGTTTTTTTAGGTTTTCAAAATATTTTATTTGATTGAAATGAAGAATGATGCAAAGAATGTGATTGGGGTTTTGGAAAAATTTTGAATGAACAAGAATGAAGATGAATTAGATTGATGATTTCTTTGGAAATCATATTTGAAAGGCGTGTATGGATTTTTTATTTTGAGGGTTCATGTGAAATTTAATTTTTAGATATTTTTTGTTATTTTAGGATTGGTTTCAGAGTCCAGATGAGGGAGATCCAAGGGTCATGGTATCCCATCATTAACATGGGAATCCCTTATTTCTCCTGGTTCATAAATTTACAGTTTCACTGAATCATGTTTGTTTCAATACCATATTTAAACATGATTCTATGAAATATGACATTGTTTATGCCCCCATTTAGGGTTTTTTATAGTGAAATTTTAACGTTCCTTTCAGTATCAATTACCAATGTTTGTGATAAAATTAAAATAAAGGGATATGAAATGGATTAATGAATTATGAAAAACCAAATACATTAATAAAAAAATAAAATCAATACAATATAACCTTCCCCCTTCTATTACATAACATTATAAAATGGTGGGTTTACTCATTCATCCTAGTGATGATATAATAATAGAGAAGGAATAAATAAAAATAAATCATAATGAAAACAGAGATGAAACATTGGAGGACCCTACACAACGTAGCTTCTCATTCCAAGCTTTGGTTATTGGGGTTTCATTCACATTGTTAGCCTAGACCATTAATTATAGAGTCTATATAGGCTCCAACAGCATTAAATTCCATTAGGATTTGTCAAAAAGTGTTCATTAGTGGGTCCTAGTTCTTAAATGAGGTAAAAATTTGAAGATACATGGAGTATTGAAAGTTTTATCCCCTCTTGACCTTTTACATATCATTTAGTGATTACACCTAGTGTAAATCTTACAACATATGTATCATATTAATGACGTGCATCATTTCGGGGAATCATCACTTATGTCATGATGTGACACATAAGTGTCATGCGGTGAAGCGTATCAACTTATTTGATGGATTCCTTCCTCGACATCAAGAACTATAGTACATTAATGACATTAACCGATACACTATACATTGTGTAATGTCATTTTTCATCTCTGGGAGCCTCATTTTGAATTATTTATTAAGATATGTGCCTTGGAAGCTCTCCATGATCATCAAATTTTTTAAAGGCCTTCGTTTTATGGAATCGATTGTTTTTTTAATCCTTTTACTCAATTTCCATAACCTATTGGATCTTAAAAAATATAAAAAAACAACAATTGGAATATATTATTTCATTAATAATTAAATCATCAAAATAAATACATTTTAATATAAAAAATATATATAATAAATTCACTTATCTGTATTTGTAAAAGAGGGGAGAGGAACCCTTATTTTTGGAGAGTAGTGACTTAGGAAAAATATATAATGAGAGGGAAATGTAGTTTATCATTAACAAGGAATCAAATTAACAATAATTATGGTTATTAAAATCACTTAATAACATAATAAATTCAGAATTAAAGGCCAAGACAATGGAAGAACATGAATAGAAAGATGTTGAGGAAATAATCCTCTACCATGTAAGGATAATTCGTAAAGCTATATAAAGACTCATTGAAACCTTGGAACCACCTTTTATGTTATCTTGATAAGGATTTTAAAAGATAAATCATTCTCAAAATATTTAGTGTGGAATGTGATGATGGAAAGGGGGATATTTATACTTGAGTAGTGGTGGTTTAAGGGTTCAAATATAGGTTTTTAAATTATATAATCAAACCACTTATTTTTGAAATATGTTCTGACCAAATGTTTTGGATAATTAATGAGTTGGAGAGATTATTAGGTCATTCAAAGTAACCCTAATTCAAAACATACCTTCTAACCATCCCAATTGATGTGAAAAATCCAAAAAAAATAATTTTTATCTTAAAATTAAAATTTTTTGTTCCAAAATGTAAGGTATAAATTTCTAAATTAAAATAAATATGTTTAAATAAATTTTTATAATTATTATTTTATATTATTATTAAATAAAATGTTGTCAAATTTTTTATTCATGGTGACATCATATTTATTTCATAATATTGATGTGCTTTATAGAGTAGCTATTTTCACTTTTTCACAAAAACTTAAACATTATCATAAAATTCCCAAAACAATCGCAATAAGATAATTTTGAGGTTTTATGTCCAGAAATATAGTTAATTTTATCAAAATAATTATCTTAATTTTTTAATTTTTACTTTTAAATAAATATCCTCATTTATTGAAATTTAGCAATTTCATTGAAAAATAAACCTTCTGGCCACTATAAAAATTATTTAAGACTTTATTAAAATATATTATAATTTTAAAGATTATTTTATAATACTATTTCCTGAAAATAAATTAAATTTAAATCTTATAAATTTATCATAAAATATTTTTTTAATAGAATATGCTTATAGTCTACAATGAAAATAATACAATTTTTATTATATCATTAAATAATATATTTATTATGCTTGCTAATAGTTATACATGATGTGTAATGTTATTAGGAAATATAGAAGTATTTATATGTGCTCAAAATAAGAAATTAATTATAAAATATTATATTTGTTAATAACATAATGGAATTTTCAGAGTGTTATAACTTTCATATAGTTATGCATGATATCACTATTCCTTTCACACTAATAGAAAACAACCAGATATTTTCTTAATGAAGCGCCTCAAAATTCTCCCAAAGAAAATTGGTCACCCTTACCTTTTCTTTTCTATATAGAAGAAAAACCATGTCTAATAGCTACACCAACCGAAGCGACACGAAAACTAGTTCTCCTAGATATTTTTTCCTCATTTATAGGTGATTTTTCAGCTACCTCCCCAAAGGTCAGAAGGAATAACAGAATAAAAATCCACTAAATATCAACCCTCATACCCATCTCAAACCATTAAGGCTTAAGGTAATAATTTATAGGAATCTTGGGTGATAGCTTCAATAACATAGTGAAACATGTGAAATAATCAAAAACTATACATTCACCTTTATCTATGGTTAGATATCCAAATGTATTTTCCAAATATAATGATTCAAGATAAAACTATCAATTGAAGGTTTTCTTGAAAGAAGACTAGAGAAAATTCTCATTAAAATTAGCTATCATAATGGAGTCCCACCATCTCCTACCTAGCCCTTCAATAATATAAGTTGAAGAACACATGATAGTGTCATAAAATGTTTGTAGAAAATTGAATATCCTTTCAATGCATTCAAGAAATTCCTCAGATTCTGGGGGTCCATTATAACACTATAATATTGGTGGATTATACATAGTGAATTATAATCTATGGTCCACCATTCAGCCCTCTTATCTAATACCCACCTATCCTATAGTCTGAGTAGTGTGTAATACAACATCCACTAAAGAAGGGTCCGCTGGAGGATATGTCTGTAGATCATTTCCTATATTTTCTTCACCTAGAATCTATAGCTTTTCTCTAGGAGGAATTATCTAATAAATACAAGATAATAACAAATAATCATAGGATAAAATATCCAAATCATAATACCAACTTCAAAAATCTATTTTATTCCTCTAAATAACAAAAATTTAAATAAATCATGTATTCCTTAAATGAAAAAAGGAATGTTTCCATCCAAATAAACCACAAATAAATTTTATTTAAATAACCTCAACAACCAATCTAAAGCTTTGATAAATTACTTTACCACCCATGGTAACTCGAGTTCAGACTGTGCGGTGATCTAGTTTGGCATCATCCTACACTTACTAACTGAATTTTGAAATTCCTAACTCATGTCTACCAAGGACATCCAACTACACCAAAGTATTTTAGTAACACATTAGGAAGGTTAAAGGCATATGATATCATTTTTGTAAATAACCAAATCAGTTCAAATAGTCATGTTTCTCACGAAGGTCTATCACATGGTGAGGTGAAAAAAACAACACAACTCTCATGTATAACTGAAGAACAAACATATTTCAAAAAAGAAGAAAAATATGACACCATGAGACATAAAATTTCAGGACCAATGGGATAAACCAAATTATGAAACTAGAAATTTCATTGATTATGCTCTATTTGACTTTCCATTAAAACCAAACTATCCCACTATGATGATGACAACATCCAAGAGAAGCTGGAGAACTATATGACGCACCTCCCTTTACCTGAGTGCTATAAAAACACATCTACAAATTCCACAATGGAAAAAGTAGGGTGTAAGACTAATTACTAGAAATATTTCCCTAAAGAATCTATAAAAAATCAAATACCAAGAAAATGTTATCTCTCTCTTTAAAACAAAAAATATTATAAATAATTTCCAAAATATAACCATTAAGTAAAACATCCTTAGGTTTTTCATAAAATCATTTCATATTTATAGAGTAATGCAATATGATTACTATAGATCAGAAATCATATAATAATATAAATAACCAATGATGGATGTTCCTTATTATAAACAAGTGATCAAAAAACACTAAAATATACCATCATGTGTAAAACCCAGAATAAATGAAAATGCAAACAATTTAGTATCTAACCCATGGAAATATGTATTCATACATAAAACAATTCACTAATACATGCATCAGGTGAATCTAAAAAATATTGATTCCTAACACATAGTTTATTGATATCGAACCTCTAGGGGTATAGCATAGACTAAGAGTGACAAGTCCATTTCATGATACAACCAAGGTTCCCAAAGTTCTATACTTGTCATCACCATTTAGAAACTATGATGACATTTTATAAAAACATTTTCAAAGTTATCTTTATGCGTTCCATGATTGAAAACTAATTTTAGAATCAAATGCACCTTAAGGATTTTCATCAACAAATATTTTTTTCCAAAGACATTTTTAAATCAAACCCCTTTAAAAACATGTACCTATTTACAAAAAAGACCATTGATATCAAATACATCCATTCAATAAAACAATGAAATGGAATTTACAAGAAAATTACGTAATTCATGATTTAGAAACATTGTATAGAGACACCTATCTCTAAATTAGAGAGAACACACCAGGAATTGATCTTCCCAGTACTGGATTTGAATCTGATAAAAAAGGGTCCTAAAGGCCTTAGAAACCCTCCAATTGGGGCATAAGGTTTGAACGAGAAAATCGAAAGAATAACTAATTAGGAGAGAATTTGGGTTTCTACACAATATGAATAATATAAGACCATAATGCATAACCCACATCCATGTTGCATTCATCATGTTTTTCCTAAGATTACGACACAACCCATTACACTACCCTGCAATAACCCATGATCAAACTGGCCTCTAGAAACTATGGTGCAGACCACACAAAAATATTATTCTTCCATCATTATTCCATGGTGAAACCCATGAGCCATGCCATAGTTACCAAAAAAGGGAGAACCACTAAAGTCTCCCTATTGGAACACCACAAAAGAACCTCTAATTCCACACCATAAAGCACAATCAAACTAAAGGCCTATAATGAATCCCCTTCACCATTGTGTGGCCTGGTCAAAATTGGTTGTGGCACCAATATTAAACCTCTCATAACCCATGTCACAACCGTCTTTCACAATCCCTAGAAATAATCTCTGTGGCATAGCCACTCCAGTCCTTAGTGCACACTACTATAGGAAAATATTTTGACAGCACTACAAAAATCCATCAGCAGTGCTAAAAAGCATTTTTGATCTATGAGTCATTCGAAGGGGAGCCTTTTATCAGTTCTATAAAAGAATTGATAAAGGTAGAATTTATCATCTCTAAAATTAGTTGATAAATTTTGGAATTTATTAACACTAGTATATTATAGACGAGGTTTCCTGTTTATTAGTGTTATATCTAGAAATTATAAAAATTTAAATGAAATACAGAGAACAGTAACAATTAAAGGATATAGAAAATTAATATTTTAGTTGAAATAAAAATTTAAAATATAAAATAAAAACTATATTATATACATTTCAAACTTTTGTAGTTCAATTACATTTTCCAGTACAATATATCTACAAAATTTAAAAACATCAATGGTTTTATTATCTATGGCATCCAACCCCCTATTGAAAAGCACGATCATGGTATCAGTTTCCAAACAAACCACACCAACTCAAGTAATGGAGTCTTACTATAAAATATAAAAATTATTATTTTAGTGATATTAAAACAAATTAAATTATTCATAAACATGATTCAATACATTAATAAAATGTCAATTTTAAATTTATAACAGACATGTTGTATCATAATGATCACATTGTGTGTCGTATTGAGGTGCAACTGATTCCTACACGTGAAAAATTATATATGGATAATTATCCTATATTATAAAATAATCTAAAAGTTTTTTTCTCAATTTTGATTATGTCACTTTTTTTTACTAAAATGTAATTCTAAACTAAAAACATGCTCTTTGAGTCATATCTCACACATACCGTATCATTTTTATGTGAGAAGTATTCATACAAATTAAAATTTTTCTTATGAACATTTTTCTTATATTATAAAGACAATCCAATAATTTTTTCTTTGTTTTAATTGAGTGGCATATGTTTTGAATTAAAATTTCAATTTTAGACTAATAACAAACACTTTGAGATATATCAATCACACCATGCATTTGATTGAGTTGAGGCTTATTATTAATTGTCACAAATGTAGTATGGATAATTTTTATATATTAAAATGATAATAATAATTTTATTGTTCAGCTTTGATTGAGAAAATTTTCTTTCCTACTAAAATGTCATCTTTAAATAAAAAGAAATACTTGCAGTCATACCTATCACATTGTGTGTCATATTGAGGTGAATAATATTATTACAAATTACAAATAGCTTACGTATATTTTAATTAAATGTTTTTACTCAATTTTTATCATTTTAGTTTTTTTTACTACAATATCATTTTAAACAGAAAACATGCACATTGATTCATACCAGTCACATCATGTGTTTTCATGGCATGATACTAATTCTTACACATCACAAATGACTTACGAGTTGTTCTTCTAAAATTATTAGGAAAATAAGAGTATATTTTCTTCGTTTTCAATGTGTGACACACATTTTTAATTACATTTTAAATTTTAAACTGATAACAAACACATTTAGTTATATTAATAACATTATGTATCAGATTGAGGTTTAGTTGATTCCAATTAATCAAAAATTACTTATGGAAATTTTCACTAAAGTATCAAAATGATCCAAATGATTTTTCTGGGTTTTGAGTATGTGATATGTGTTTTAAACTAAGATGTCAATTTTAATCTAAAAACATGCCCTCTGAGTTATACCGGACACGCTGTGTGTAAAATAGAGGTGCGGTTAATTACTACACATAAAAAATTTCATATGGATCATTTTACTAAAGTATAAAAAAATATGAATTTATTTTCTCAGTTTTTACTATTTCACTTTTCCTTTTTACAAAAAATATCTATTTTAAATAACAACACACAGTTTGAGTCATATCAATCAAAAAGTGCATAATATTGAGGTGGGAATGATTCCTACATGTCACTAATTTTTTATGGATTGTGTTCCTAAATTATAAAAACAATAAAAAAATCTTTATTTGGTGTTTTTCACTTGTGTTTTCAACTAAAGTGTCATTTTAAATTGAAAACACATACTTTGAGTAATATCAGTCACATCAAGTGTTTGTTTAATGTGAGACTGATTCATACATATCACAAATGAATTTTCAATCATTTTCATAAATTATAAAGACAATCCATTTGTGTTTTCTCATATTTCAGTGAGTGATGGTGTTTTTGAATTAAAATGTAAATTTTAATGTATAACAGACGCTTTTAGTTATACTCGGCATACTGTGTATCAAGTTGAGGTTTGATTGATTCCAAAACATTACAAATTGCTTATGGATCTTTTTCATAATGTGTAAAAACAATATGAATTCATTTTCAATTTTTTCAGTATGTGACATGTGTTTTCAACTGAAATTCTAATTCTATATTGAAAGTATGAACTTTCAGTCATACTAGACAATCCATCTGTCAGGTTGTGGTGAGTCTTATTACTAAATTTAAAAAATTACTCATGGATCATTTTCCTAATGTATCAAAATAATCATAATATGTTTTCTCAGGTTTGAGTATACCACTAATCATTTTTACTAAAATGAAAATTTTATATAAAAAGACACAGTTGAATTCATACCAACCACAATATACATTGGATTGAGGTGTGACTAATTCCAACACAAAAAATGACTTATGGATCATTTTCCATAATTATCAGAACAATCCAAAAGTGATTTATCATTTTTTAGTTTGTATGTCCTGTTATTTACAAAAACGTTGTTTCAAACAAAAAAACAAGCACTTTAAGTCATACCACTCACATCAGGTGTCAGTTTGATATGAGAATAATTCCAACATGTCACGAATTTCTTATGAATCATTTTATTAAATTATAAATACAATATGATCATGTTTTTTGGTTTTTTGGTTATTGAAACATGATTTAAACAAAATGATTAATTTTTAACAAATAATGGATACTTTGCATCATTCTGAGCACACCATGTATCAGATTTAGGTATGTATGATTACTATATATAAAAAATGACTTATGGATCATTTTCATAATTTATAAAAATATTCTTATTGTGTTTAATTGTTATGGAGTATGTCACCTTTATTTTTTTACTAAAATGTCAATTTTAAATAAAAAGACACACTTAGAGTCATACTGGTCACACTGAACATCAGATTGAGGTGAAAATAATTCATACACATCAAAAATGACGTCTGGATCATTTTACTACAGTATAGAAACAATAAAAATGTGTTTTATGTATTTTTAATTTCTCACTTGTGTTTTTTTAATAAAATGTAATTTTAAATGGATAACATGAACTTTCAATCGTATCAATCACATCGAGTGTCAATTTGATGTGAAACTAATCTCTACCCATCCCAAAAGACTTATTAATAATTTTAAAAAAAATTACTCAAGACAATATGAGTTGTTTATTATTTTTTAGTGAGTGATACATGTTTTGAACTATATTTTTACTTTTAAACTGATAACATGCACATTGAGTCGTTCTGGGCACACTATGTATAAGACTTAATTTTCACTCATTCCTACACCTAAAAAATGACATGTGGATCATTTTAATAATGTATCAAAAAAATACAAACGTTATTTCTCTATTTTCTATATTTCAATTTTTTTAATAAAATGAAAATTATAAATAAAAAAGACACACTTGGAGTTATATCGGTCACACCGTTCATCTCATTTAGGTGAGGCTAATCTATACACATCAAAAATTACTCATGTATTATTTTACTAAAGTATCAAAACAATAAAAATAAATTTTCTAATTTTTTAGAATTTCACTTGTGTTTTTTACTGAAATATCAATTTAAACTTAGAACACGCACATTGTGTCATACTAGTCACATAATGTTCAATTTCACACGAGATTAATTATTAAGCAAAAAATTAATTATGAATGTTTTTCCTAAATTAACAACAAAATCCAAGTGGTTTTTCTCAATTTTCAGTGACTAAGACATGTTTTGAACTAAATTATTAATTTTAAATTGATAACAGACACTTCGAGTATATTGGTCACACCGTGAATCAGATTGAGGTGTTGAAAATTCATACACATCACATGTGACTTATCGATTGATGCATAATGTATGAAAACAATATGAATTTGTTTTTTGGACATGTGTATGTGATGTTTTTTTCAAATAAAATTTCAATTTTAAACTCAAAACACGCACATTGAGATATACTAGACACACCATGTATCTTATTGAGGTCTGGATGATTCCTACTTATCAAAAATGACTTATGGATAGCTTTCCTAAAGTATTAGATAAAATTTATTATGAAATTAACTAAAAATTATATAAATTGATGGGAAAATCAACATAATAAGTAGTGGTTAGTCACATTTTCATGATGTCTATATAAATTATAACACTAGGTATACTGCCCATTTATTTATAAACAAATATATTTCCTATTATGAATATGAAGAAATTATACAGTCCTGTTAGTTTTGTAAAAATATAAATAAATAAATATTTAATAAATATTTAAAATTAAATCATAATTATCTTCCAAAATACCTCTTTGCGAATTCTATTTTTTTGATATAATACGATATCTTTCATAAATTTTCAAACATAATAACCAAAATTCGTGCCATTGGTTTTTAGAACACTATAGATAGATTTATAATAATAAATATTTTTCATTAATATATGTTCTTATAGTGATATATTATTTTATATACCCTAATACAAATCCACTTATAGAAGTTTATAGGATCCTTCTTTTCATAGACTATCCTCATGCCATGATTTGGATGATATTTAAACACCCCATATCATAACATAATTTTCATTAAAAATAATATAAAATGTATAACTTTAAGTTCAGTTGTAAAATATTGAATGTAGTGTATTAAAAATTGATAAACATCGGAACGTTTAGTTAGATTTTTGGGTATCCATGTATTGAATCTAGATAATAGATCTATGGAGTATCCATATAGGCTACAATGAATAACCAATGCTACCTAAAAAAGTAATAAAAATGTAATGAATGAAAATAAATTTCATATGACTAAATTGTAGATATTTCCCCTTAATAATGGGTATTAAGAATAGTTTGTCACCTATGAGTTTGTTTTCAATAATTTTATCCAGTATATCCTCTATTACTTCAATTTTCTTTGGTTAAAATTTTCATTCTTATATAGAAGTTAATGATTTTAAATTTAATTTCATAGTGTTTTCCCTTTTAATAACATTCATATATAACATTACAAAAAATATGAATTCTATTAATTCATAATTATCGTAGTATATTGGATAATGGATAAAGAAATCATGAAAATAGACCTCATATACACCGTTAAAACTGATACTCCTAGCCATTCATGCATGGGGATTTTCATTACCTTATCAGGACCAATATATTCTATAACAAACTATATATTCATCTATTCTTCATAATTATTTGTGGTTATATCACTATTTTCTAACATTTTCTTTGAATTATCCTTCAATGACAGTAAATTCTAATTTTGAACAGGTAGGGTAAATTTACTTTGTCAAGATATTTTTTCAATTGGTTTTTTATCCTTTATTTTTTTGTTTCTAAATTTCATTTCACCCCCTCACATTTGTCCGTCTATAATAAAATTCATCAGTTCAAACATTTTTTAATTAACTGTATAATTTTTTTCAAGAAAAATAAATTGGAAATTGAAACCTCCTTATCAATATATTGTTACATGATTTAATGTTTATTATATGAATATTACAATAGATTTCTCAACCATATGAATATATGCATCATCAAGTGGAATAGGTATCTCGATGCTCGGCTCATGAGCTTTGTTAATCCATGCTCTCACATGATCAATTAAAAGGTGTATATTATATTTAATATATCCTTGGATATTGTACATGGTGTACATTTCAAAAAGGTTGTGGGTGGGTGTTGATAGATATAAATCACAATAATTTTCACCCTATATAATATTAGAATAGGAAGGAATCAGTGTCTACCGGATTCACATTCAATATAAATAATTATAAAAAATATTGATTACCACTTCTACGATAGCTCTTTGAGGGAAATGGATCGCCTCAAAGATGGTGGGGGTGGGGGATATTTATATATTGTTTTTTCATGTGTTTTTTCTTCCCTTTTTTTATTTTAGATACCCTTATTATTCCTTGTAATAATTTGATATATTTCTAGAGCTAGGTGGTGAGACAACGTGGGATTTCGAGGCTCGATGTACCAAAAAATAATTTTATAAAAATATTAAATAAATTTTATATTACACAATCAATTTTTTTTAGAAAACATGGTACCTTTTCATCAAAAAATTGAATAAAAAATAAAATATTGTGGTTCAATATAGAACATGTTGTTTACCCTATGAATGACCTAACATATATCGACATGTGGCGTTCATACATATATCTTGTTGGATGTATGTTCAGTGGATTAATTAATTAATTAATTTAATATATTTATTTATTTAACCTAACGGATATATCTATAATATACCTCCATGTTGAATTTCATACGGTTATCCTTATAATTCAGGGATATCTTAGTGATTCTCCTTTCTCCTTTAATTGATGAATCACATCATATGATGATGAAACTCTGGATCATAACATATTGGGATGCAGTGAATGGAACAAATTAATTTGATCATTGCTGAGACCATTATTTGAAGAATAATGATCCAATATCTTGGTAGGACACCTCATGTTGAGTTTTTTATCTTTTGATTAAATGGTTTGAGAAAATCATTCCCTTCTATTGATCTACACTAATTGAGGATCCTTGGCATGCTCCTATATACCAATAAAACTGGTTTTAAAATTTTACAAACATGTTTTTCTCCATTATTGATCATTGTCCAGTAATAATAATACAATTATGGTTGAAAATCTATTATTGTGATATTCCCCCTTTTCTTTGCGTTATTCATTCGTAGGACCCCACAATCCCGATTCGACATTGTCGGGCGGTACTGAGCACAATTAGACTATTGAAATCACGATGAATTGATGAATGCGGCATAGATCCATGAAACACTGATAGATGTGGTATGTTTTCAATATTTTAAAGAACATTTTGATGATCCAAGATCGAATAATCATTGATAGAACAATTCGGAGCATGTGTGGTGTGAGGCAATTTGTGAAGGGCTTTGGGAATTGGGTTTCCAGCAACCGGATGGCCGAAATCTTCCTTCTAATGCTAGATCCCCTATTATAAAAAAGATATTGGGCCAAAATCAAAGTAGAAATTCTATATTTGAAACATTGATCATGTATATGAATTTATGATAAAACCTATTAGAAGCTGTGTACTGTTATGAATACATGGAATGTACCCCCTTGGTTGTGGTAGCAAGGTTTTTGAGATTTCATAAGGATGGAACAGCATGCAGCCCTACTTCACACTATGTACCTCATCCCCTGGTAGAATACCCCTGTGGTGGAACACACTGGTAGGACCCCATATGGATGTACATGGCCATGCACATGGCCATGTCCCAAAGTAAACGAACACGAGGTAAAGTAAACAGACACAAGTTGGATACACATACATGACCATGAACATTATAGGGACCCGTAGCGGCATGGGAACACCATTTATATCACCAAAACAACATGTAATATTATATTTTTGGTGAACTGTGTACCACTGCGGACACAACCAGGTGAAGTAGTGGGACCTTACACTGTTTGGGTTCCTTCACATGGCATGTACCGCTTAGATCATTATGAGGAAAATTCAACCTTCCCTATCTCCATCATTTGAATTTGTATTTTGGCCCATGGGTAGCCTACCATTAGTGTTTGTTCGTGTATAATGACATAGTTCCCTATATTATGGATTTTTTATAAGAGTTAGTATGTTTTGGGAACGTCTCTTGGTTAGGTGATTCTCAACAATGGTAATGACCTGGTGTGATCTCTAGTGGTTCCCTATAGAGTGGAACCCCCCATCGACATAGATGGGAGTCCTCTTAAACAGCATACTAAGTGTAACACCCCTATCAAATAGGGTATAGGTCCTCGATGACTTGAGTGGAACCCCCATGTCAAACTAGGGTGCAGATCCGTGACCTATAGAGTGGAACCCCCATAATCATTTGTGCAGGTCCTTTACAGCTACATATCAAGTGAACCCCCAATAATATAAGGTATGTGTCATTTATGACTAGAGTAGAACCACCTATCACACCAGCAGATGGTTCCATGGTCTATAGAGTGGAACCACCAATCATTATGGATGGGGGTACTCTACAGCTACTTACAAAGTGGAACCTCCTTATTGGATAGGGCATGGGTCCTTGATGACTAGAGTGGAACCACATATCACACTAGGGAATGGGTCCTTGACCTGTTGAGTGGAAACATCCATTATCTTGGGTGAATACCCTCTACCTACCATGTTCACTCCCCTATCAGATTGGGTGGGGGTTCTCATGACACTTTAGTGTAACCCCCAATCATCATTGGGCATGGGTCCTCTACAAATATTTATACAGTGGAGTCCGCCTGATGCACTATGGTGTTGATCCTCTACTTAATGATTTTTAACCATCAACTGTGTGCCACTGTGAGATGTTGGGCATCGATGATGGAATTTTGGAATTGTTGGTTACTCTTATTCATAGACTGATCAATGAGATTGATATCCCCTTACTCCTAATTACGAGATTCATTGAATAAGAATATATATATATATATATAACTTTTTTATCAATACCTTTGGGTTGTGTTTATCTATTTAAATGAGATACGAAGATGAGTTGGGTATGCCACATTATTTCCATGTTTATATTCTCATGTATTGATGTGTTTACTATCCTACTATATATGGAAAAGACTTAATGTGTGGTTCATATATTCACCTTGTTACGCCCCTTGTGTTTGGATGAGGTTACTTACACTCTTGGTTTGGGTTTCGATGTTATCTTTCACTGTATCCTTATTTCTATATTTTATCTACAGTCTTTCTATTAAAATTGTAACTCTTACTTATCCCCATTCATCTTTTAGGTATCCTACTTGGTATGTATACACACACCCCTGCATGGAATTTTCTGGCTTGTTTCATGTCTTATGAAGATGACAGATAGGTAGGTGGTGAATTCATAGGACCTTAGGGATACATTGTACTTTGAAAACATATGGTGGTTATATCCTGGATTTCGAATATTAAGATATGTCAGGGTTTCAATTTTCAGTTTTTTTTAGTTTTGGATATATTTCTGGTTGGGCGTGTATTTTTTCCCATTTACTTTTCAGTTAACAATACCATAAACATGTATTATCTAGAAGTTTTACATGAATGGATAATTAGCTAGTATTTTTCATATTTTAATTTTACACCCTATGTACTTCTGCATCATGATTGTCGTGTTTGTGCATACAGGTACATAGCTTAAGGCCTCCCCATGTTAGTTATGCCTTCAGAACTAGTCTCCATCCCCAGGTCTATGGCGGTTGTCATGGGGTTGTTCTAACTCATGCCCCGTCTAGGGTAGGGTCATGAAATATTTGTATCATATGTGGATCAATACCTGGGATAATATGTGGTGTAGTACACATACAAGGATTTGGTTGGGATAATGGAAACAGTGTCAATGTGTCCCATGTGCGGATCTCAGACCAGGGAATCCAGTGATGTTGTTAGTGGTTGATGTATCCATTTACCAGGACCTTAACTAACTTCTTGTAGACTCATCAAACGAAGATAGGGGTTTTGGGATAAATGGTATATGAATCATATAATATTGATTCCATTACTATCCTTATTGAGTCTCCCCCCATTATATATATTTATGATCTCATTTGATTGTATTTATGTTGATTAACCTTCAGGATACTTCCATGGTGAATGCTATCCATGATACCAGTTTTGGATTTTCATGAAGATCCAATGAGTGATGAGGCATCAGTTCAGGGTCTATACAATTATATTATTTCTTCATGTGGGTATGTATAAGAACCACACCCTATTGAGTGGTAAATTATACTAGTTGATCCATCTTGGGATGCATGCAGGGTCAGTGCACTCTACGACTACCAACGTGAGAGGTGGTTGAGGTTCTATGGAGAGACAAATCCTTATGTATCATAGGATTTTATAGAGATAGTGGTCTATGTATTCAGTCTCATATCTACATCAATGTATCATGTGTTTGCACTGACATATAGCCATTTCCTTGGAGCATCTAGGCGACGGTGAAGTATTTTTACCCAGATCCGCAATGAGTCGACACTGTCATGGATCAACTTCCAGTAGCTATTCTGTGAGCATTAATACCTCAACTTCTTAATCTCATCTTGGATTAGGTATCTACTATATCCATGTTTAGAAGGGATGAAATTTGATGAGTACATAGTGTGGTTCACAAACCCCTCTTAGTATTCTCTTGACATGATCTAGGACAACTACTTCCAAGCACAGATGTTTGATCAGGAACTATAGAGAGAGATCAGTGCTTGTGTGCTACCCTTATTCATCCCCATCTATTATGGGGTACTACAATGATCACTAGTGATAGAGATATTTCTATCATAGGTATTCTTGGAACCATGACCTGGTAGTGGGTATCACATGGATGAGTTATCCACAAGAACTAGAAAATGTTAGACGACATGATCTCAACATAGGATACCTCCATGTGATTAGACACAATCATGTGGTTAGATGAAGCATAGAGAACAATGGAATCTTGAAGAGGGTTAGTGATATTATTTTAATGGGAAAGGTCACATGGTATGAGACTAGCTGACTAGATATGTCGATTAGCGTAGGCAGATAGGTAGAAGACCTCTACGACCGAGGCATCACCTTGATCAGGGATCTCCCATGAGAAGGATGGGTGGTCCCTTGGGAAGAAGAAATTGAATTGAACCATGAGGAGCATGAGGATATATGGGTGGTTGAAGAGTCTATGATATTCTTCCACCACCTTCCCTAGGTAACCCATGTCAGGGTCAAGGAGTTGGTGGTGAGGGTAACAAATAGCTATAGTCTTTGGAGCTTATGACCCCATATCACACGAGATTCTTTGTTGTATGATCTTTTTGATTTCTACTATTTCCTCAGTATTGTTAGACAACGGTTCCAATAATTCCTTTATCTCTATAATTCTAGTATGAGGTCTAGATCTCCCAATTGAGGTTTTATCCCAATAACTTCATATTTATGTTCATATAGGGAATGATTCTTCTGTATCATTCATCTTCCAGTTGTGCAAGATATTGCTTGGAAGATAAAGGTTCACATGGTTCCTTTTGGTATTCATGATGGAACCCTATGTAATCATCATAAGTGTGGATTTATTATCCATGGTCCTAAACAAAATGGAATTTCACTGTATATGAGTCGGATTCCTTTTCCTTGATGGGATGAGATTCACCGTTATGGGCAACAAATATCTCATGGAAGGACATGTGAGTTCTCCGTGTAGGAATCTACACCTAATCACCAATCAATTAGTGAGTATAACCCATGGTGTATAAGGCTCTTAAAGAATATAGCTTTTTTTATTGTAGAGGATTATATGGATTTATTCTTTGAAGACATTTTGGGACTACCACCAAGGAGGGCATGGAATACAAATTGTATTATGATGTCTTGAGGGAGGGGTTCAATTGTGCGTTGATGTCGAAGTAGGCAGTCGCGCATATGGGTCGAGGCTATTGATCCCCCATGATCATAACTTCATAACTCATGAACTAATGTTTTATGTTGTAGTCTTCACCTAGAGTATGTGCAGGCACTACCATCTGGGACCACACATTGTGGTTTACTCTCACCATTAGAGTGTTATTTATGTCTTCAAATAGAGAGACTTGAACATGAGACAACAGTTCCATATGGATTTCTTGTAATACTATGAATTCAAGATATTCAATACTCTAGGGATAAGAAATGTAGAAGTAGATTCCATTATAAGGATGTACACATATCCCTTGGTGAAAGATGCTTTAGAGTAGTTATCCTCCCTGTAGTTGACCCTAGTGGGTAAGGAGGGTACAACTCTTATGTAGTCGATGGTGTTCACTACTTCACCTCTCATGTGTGTGAGAGTGTCCTAGTTGGGACCCATAATGTGTGAGGTATTATGTGACCAAATATCCTTAGGGGATTCACATGATTGATATTTTGGAAGAGGGAATCAAGTCATGTTTTTTTCAGGGATAGATGGTAGTTCCTGTCAGTTTATTGGAGGATGTGATGCAGGGGTTCCATACTTCTCCCCTAACTATACATCACAGTGTGGTGAAGATGTATAGAGACCATTAGATGTAGTATTTAGTGGTCTGGCATGAGACAAAGTGTTGTTCAATTTGTCTCTTGATTCCACAATTGTCATCAATTGAAGGATGACCACCATGTTCTGATAGGTTTTTATGATGCCCTTGAGATCCCAGAGTGGAAGTGGGATGACTTATCTATATACTTTGTGGTGGAGAATCCATAAACAAATAAGGACCATTACACAATCTGGGTTGTATTTGACTGACTCATGAAGTTGAAAAACGACCTTTCTATTAGGGCGAATTTTTCTGTAAAGATTTTGGGGTAGATGTACAAATGGGAGATCATTTGACTTCATGGGGTGACCTCGAAGATTGTATCCATTCATGATTCATGGTTTATGTCGCAATTTTGTAGAGGCCAATTAGATTAATTCAGGACCCAAATAAAGATGAGTGTAGCCTTACATCCCTATCTGGATGGCTATACTGAGCAAACTATCCTTGGGTTGGAGTATATGATAAGGGCATGCATGTTATACTTCGGCTAGAGATGAGAGAACCGCTTTCCATTGTTAGAGTTTTTGTACAAAAAAACTACCACTTTACAACCGGTATGGATCCTTTTGGGGACCTATACAAGAGACCATGTATTTCACCCATGTGCTAGAAAGAGATCAGCGAGACATCACTTATGGGACCATAGTTGTTGTAGGAAATGATGGAGAATGTCTAGGTCATCTGAGATTGGATGAGGACAACTTAGAGGAGGCATAAATCTTAAATAGATCACCATCATAGGCCTTGTAGTTCATGTAGGGAGACCATATTTTCCTAAGAGTCTCCCAAGAATGTGAATTGTAGAGGTTTGTCTTGGGAAGAAATATATCCATAAGGTTTTTTAGGTATTTTGATATCACTCATAGGGTTGGTGAGTTTTCTTACCCACTTTCCTTACCCCGATATCTTGTGTGGGTGCACTGTGTCTTCCATGCATCACAGGTAAGGATATATGTGCATGAACCTATGCACATCACCGATTGGGGAGAGATAAATATTGAGGATGGATCCACATTTTCGGACCACCATGTGGCAATTGAGGATTGTTAGGAGAGGACCTCATGACGATGGACCATCTCCTTGGTATGTATGTTGTGGTAGCACAAAAATGTGAATGAGAGTTCTTAGGAGTGAGAGAGCCAGCTGTGGGCTCAATATCCTATGTTTTTTGATTATTTTTTCTTTTCAAAGTTGAAAATCTTATATGAGTTAATGATATTGAGACACATTTTTTCATTGTAAGACTTTTATATATATATATATATTTCCAAATATAGACGCTGATATGCCATACGATTATGAGGCCATGTGTTCCCACGATTAATTTTATAAAAATACAAGATATATTTTATATTGTGTACACATAATTTTTTAATGAAAATTTTATAACTCTTACATAGAATCATGAATCATAAATTTTATACCGTGACTGATTCTAGATTTTTTTGTACCCTAATTGCAACCTAAAATATGTTGGTGAACGGTGTTTGGACATCTCACCCATTAGCAGTACACCTAATGGATAAATGTATGATGTATTATAATTTATTTATTTATTCAAACTAAATGAAATATCTATACACATTTTTCCATGTATAATTTCCAATGGTTATCCCCATAATATTGGTATCACCAAGAGCTTCTCCTTCCTTCTTATGTGGGATAATCGCATCATACGATGATGAAACTCTAGATTGGAGCAGATCAGGATGCAGCGAATGCAATGACATCCTACGATCATTGAAAAATGTGCTCTTCAATGAAAATTGATACAATCTCCAGGAATGAATCTTAAATTTTATGTACACTCCCTTTTGGATTAAATTCTTTGATCATATCAATCAGTACTATTGTTCTAAACCAATTGAAGATTCTTAGAATACTCCTATGTACCGATTAAATTGGTTTTCTTATTTTACTAACCATGTTTTCCCCATTCCTGATCATTGGCTAAGAATGATGGTCTAATAATGGTTAAACATTTTTTCTTGTTATTTTCTCCAATTTTTAATTCACAATCTTTACCAATAGGACCCTGTGTTCTCAGTTCGATATTGTCGATCAATACTGAGCCAGATCGGACCCCCAAAATCATGATGAATCAACGAACAAGGCACGGATTGAAGAATCAAGTATATATTTGGGTTTTTGTGGGGTTTGAAATATTTTTTGAGAATTAAATAACAAATCATCATTTGTGGAAGAATATAGAGTGTGTGCGGCATGAGGTGATGCATGCAGGAATTCAAGAAATGGGTTTTTTACCACCAAATGGATAGAATATTCCAAAAGATGCTAGATCCACTAATATGGGGTGTAGATGGGTCTGGAATCTAAGTGTAAAGTCCATATTCCAATTGTGGATCATGGATTTATATTTCTAGAAAAAATCATGAATACACGTCGTGTACTGTGATGAACACACGATGTGTAGCCCCTTGGCTATGGATGCTACATTTTTTGGAATTCATAAGGACAATACGACGTGAATACTTTCTACATTTCATGTACCTTATCCTTTGGTGGATGATCCACATGGAGGAACACATGGTAGGACTCTATGAGGGGGTACACGTCCATCCACATTATTATGTACAAATGTACATGGACACAGGGTGGATACACCACTAAGAACATAGTGGGTACCCTAAGTGGAATGGGCACACCATTTATATCCCTTAGACACCATTTATACATACATGATTGTTGAACTTTGTACCTCTTGGGACATATTCAACTGAAGGAGCAGGACCATATGTCATGTGGTTTCCCTCACATGTCGTGTACCCCTTGGATCCTTTTGAGGAAATTTCCACCATTGGTATCTCCTTCATTTGAACTTGAATTTTGGCCCATGAGAAGCCTATCCTGAGTTTTTCTTCTGTGTAGAACAAGATGGGTCCCTAGATTTTATTTTTTGGGGTATGATGTGGAATATTCCATGCAAGGTACTAGGTTAGGAAATTCTTGATGATTGAAGTGGTTAGGCCGGATCACTAGTGGATTCCTATAGTGTGAAACCTACCATCATCTTTGGTGCAGGTTCTCTACTACAACCTAATTAGTGGAAACTCATATCGAATTGGATGTGGTGCCTCAATGACTATAGTGGAACCCCCTTATCACACCAGAGCATGGGTCCTCAACCTATAGAGTGGAACCCCCCCCCCCCCCCCATCATCTTGGGCACATTTCCTCTATAGATACATGTAGAGTGGAACCCCTACAAGATAAGGAATAGATACTCAATGACTATATTGGAACCCTAATATCACACCTGGGCACAAGCCCCCTACCCGTAGAGTGGAACCCACCATCATCATTGGTGCATATCCTCTAAAGCATATTGTTGACTAGTACCCCAAATCAGAAAGGGCGTGAGTCCATGATGACCAGAGTGGAACCCTCTTGTCGCACCACGGAGTGGATCCATGACCTATATAGTGGAACCACAAATCATCTTGTCCATGGGTCCTCTACCTATGATGTGGAACCCCATATCAGATTGGGCGTGGTTCCTTGTGACACTAGAGTGGAACCCTCCATAAGCATTTGGCACAGGTCCTCTATAGATAATTATTGAGTCGAACCCCCTGATACACTATTGTATGGGTCCTCTACTTAGAGATAGTGGCCCCTCGACTGTGTGTCATAGTGATTAGGAATGGGACTTTACATAGTTACTTCTGCGTAGACGGATGAGATGTTGGGCATCGTTGATGGACTTTTGGAACTATTGGGATCTCTTCTTCTTGGATTGATCAATAAGATGGAGATACCCTTACTCTCTTTTTTGGTATTCTTTGACTGATCATATATATATATATATATATATATATATATATATATTGGTATCAATACATTTGTATTTTTTTACTCTCTTTCCATAAGATGCAAAGATGCATGGGGTATTCCATGTTCTTTATATGTTTATCTTCTCATGGATGGATGATTTTACTCTATTACAATTGGTGGAAAAGACTAAATGTGTAGTTCATCTACACGCCGTTTTGATCCCCTATTGTTTTGATGAGGTTACATCAACTCCCGATTTGTGTTGAGCTATTATTTTTCACTATATATTTATTTCTATTTATTATATACAATTTGTATTCCTATTGTACCTCTTACAACTCCCACTTCAGCTTTTGGGGTGTTCTATTGGGTATGTGCATACTCACCCCTAAATGATCTTTTTTCGCATGTTTTATTACTTATATTGAATATAGAAAGGTCGATAGTGACTTTAAATGATCTTAGGGATACATGGTATGTTAGACCTCATATGGTGGTCGTAGCATAGAGAACATGATTTTGGATCTCTCATCATTTTCCCTTCCATTTTTTCATGTTGGGACATATTTCTGGTTGGGTGTGTATTTTTTCCCCTTTTAGTTTCAGTTTACACTATTGTACTCTTGTACTGTGTAGAAGTTTTATATGCATCGTTGTTTCCCTTGTATTTTAGATCTTTTAATTTTACTCCCTCAACACTTCTGCATTAATATTGATGTTTATTGGCATACATGATCTTTTGATAAGGCCTCCATATTTTAATTAAACCTTCGGCACTGGTCACCATCTGCTAGCCTATGGAGGCAGGATTGGGTGAGTTGTGGCTCGAGACCGAGCTTGGGTTAGGTCATGACATTCCTTCCCAAAAAATTATCTAACAACTCTATTTTCTAATTAATTGTTTCTTTAACAGAATCTATTCAAGCATATGACATTTTCTATTTTCTTATATTTATCTCCCTATAGATTTTCTTTTTCAAAATATGTTCGAGATGATACCCCAAAACCCATACCTCTGACGCGCCCATACAGTTTTGGACACTTCTAAGCCACTAATAGAATCTATTCATTGGGTACATCAAATGATGATTCTTATTTCTAAGTCAGATATAAAATATAGTAAAATAATTAATCATTATTTTTAATACACATTTAAAGAAATTTTCTTTTATTATGTCATAATTACACATTTTTCTAACACATTATCTATGTTTTCGTCTATTAGTATCTATTTTTTATTTACACATGTATCCTTCCATAACATGTGATGTTGGATAGAAGTGGCTTGGTATATCAGTTCATCAATATTTATATAAACAAATGAACATAATTATGTTTTTATTTCATATCACTTAAAATTATTTCAATAGATTCAATATATGGTACCAACTTTTTCATGTGATGCATACCTCATCCTTGTTTTTTTGTAGGGGTACACTGGTTTTGATTCCTAGTGCTTGTTTTTAGCACTCAATTTTCATTTCATTAAATAAAAATTCTTAATCAAAGTGATTATATATGTGTGTAATGAAATGCATCCCCAATCACAATGTACATGCAAGGATGCATCCTCGTGACAACAAATAAATGCATCACATACTTTTTGGTTTATCATGTATTCATAAATTTGTGGGGGTTGTGGGTTTATTTTCCCTTCAACATACTTGATATGATAATTTGTTATAATAGTGTGAAATCATGTGTCATTCTTTATAGAGGGAATTAATAGAAATTTAATTTGGGGTTCCTTTAATTTAAAAACACTATAAAAGGGATATTGAAGAGAGATTAAATGTTTTATTATTTTTCTTTGTAAAATAAAGAAATTATATCATAATGTTTCCCTAATCTCTTACCAAATTAGTGTCTTAAGTGCTGACACTACATTGTTCCATGAAACTGCAACAATCCACATGCACGTGAGAGTGCTGATCCCAATGTAACTACTAAACATGGAATTGATGTTGTTAATAGGATAACTGCATGCATTCCATCCACCCTCTAATTTGGTCCCTTTGTTTATTGCCTTAATAATTTTTTCTAACACCATCATTATAAGGTGATCCTTTTTTTGGACACCGGTTTTTCATCTTTTACAATTATCTCGGCATAAAAATTTTCAATATGTTTTTAATCTAGATTGGGAGAATCTTCACGTGTATAAGGTCTGTGTTTCTCTACAATGGGAAAACAAACAATTTTAGAAACATTTTGTTACTCAATATTGCGAGCATCGACATTTTGAGGAGTCATTATCTATAGAACTGGTTGAATATTTAATTTAGATTATGTAAATATGGTGGTGAATTGTTATATACATGAGGTAATTTAATGTGTATTAAAAAAAGATAACCAAATTATTAAACTCTATTTTAATGTTTAAGAGATTTAACCCCTCTATCGATTATCCAAATCTCTTCATTGTGTTCTCCTCTGACATACTAAACCTAATATACATTAGGACTGCTACGAAATGATTATGATGTCCCAAGAAAAATGTTTATATTTAATTGAATTGAAATCTAATCCTTTAGTGGTTTTGGGGGATAAAAAAACAATTTACCACTTTTTGTTTATAGGATCTGGATCATAAAATACTTTTACTTCCTATGATTCCATTATAAACGGATCTTCATTGTACCCTTCTTTATTGAAATCCACAATCACAAATCCCAATTCATCTATTTTAATATTACTTATATTATCAACCAATATGCATTGAAACATATGTAATTTTAATATTGTGTAATGAATATCCCATATATGTTTGATGATACCAAAGTATGAAATATTCACATAAATTGGATTTCATTCCTTGGTAAAAAATACATTAATCGCTTTAGCCAAAAAAGTAACACCACTATTTTTCATGGTACTATTTTCACCATGTTAATTTTAATAGATCATGTAACAATTAAATATATAAAAATTATAATATAATTCATTTTCACTTGGTCCTCTAGCTAGCCATTGAAGTCATTCTAAAATTCAATATGGTCTTTTAGAGGAATCTTTAAAAATATAGTCTCAAAACCATCATATAAACTATTGGTTATGTGTATTTGATATACAACCTTAGTCCCTTAATGAATTCAAATGACTATTATTTTCTTTATGGGTTTCAATATATGGTGAATCCTCTAAAATAATATGAAAATCTTAATGGCGGGCCTTCTCCCAATTTGTAATAGTGATTCTGACAACATCTATTCCATAAATTACTTCACCCAAACCCCACCCAGAGTGAAGAAATTTATATAGAACAATTCTTTCCACACTAGACTGATAGTGATTATAGAATTCAATAGCCTCCTCAACAACATATCACTATGTAGTACAACTTTATGTCAGAATTTGATTTTTGGAACTCCCTTTCAAAATTATCATATGCCATTCAGTGTGGTACATATATACACAATGTACATGACCAAATATTTTAACTTATATTACAATGTGAACCATAAATTGAACCGTCATAACAAATAATTTTGGTGGGAATAACTTCACCAATTCACATAATATGAAAACAATTTCATTTTCCATAGTTGGTAATTTCATCAGGGTACAACTTTGTTGGATATTTCATTGAAAAAAACATATATTGCTTAATGTATGATGGAAATTCATGTAAAAGTACATCATAAATCTATAGGAATTAGATCTTATATCAAAAAAAGAAATTCATATGATTTCAGACCCTTTTACTTTAAATCAGTTATTAACATGATATTCTTTATATTTGATAAATACACCTATGGAACCTTTACATCATTTCATAAGTTGAAAATCGATATCTCACCTATCTAGAATGAGTGTATGAAGATGGTGGAATAAAAGTTTGTTTCTAGCCTTCCATTTTAGCCAAATCTTCACATATTCTCATGTCAATAATGTCCAACCTAGCCATAATTCCATCCAATATTTTTATGGGTGCATTTTTTAATATTCCAATGACACTATAAAATGCATTTTTTCCATATCCATGAAATCAACAAAAGTATTGAGGTACAAACAATTCCAGTATTTTAATTTTAAAAAATGATCTATTTTTCCAATTGGATTTCATAAGGATTTTTGAAATGGGTTTACCAAAATCAGTGTATCTGTTTTTTACATTCTCAAATAGTTGATCACCAATTATTGGACATAGTGTAGTGTGTTCTTATAAAATCCCATTGAATGATGTCATCTAAGATCAGTAATGATGTAGTCAGTGTAGAATTACGCAATGTCATAAAAATACAGTCTTTAATGAACTTGTCAACCTAATTGACTATGCGTCTTGTTCACAAATGGGAAACCCTTGAGTTCCATTAATTCTATATCATAAACAATTTCCATAAGAATGAATGAAATTTATCATCCTATACGATATAGATTTTAGTGTGAAATATTTATTTTTATAAGCGTCAAACAACGTGACACTTGAATCCCACAATAGTTTTAAATCTTCGATCAAATGAGCCAAATAAACATCAATATCATTACCCAATTATTTTGGTCCTGATATAACTGAGATAACATAATATATATTAATTTCATGCAAAAACTTGGTGGAAAGTTATAATTTAGAAACCTAGTTGGCCATTTACTCTGAGTGTTTCATTGAAAACCAAAATAATTCAAACCATCAGTAGAGATCATAAGAAAAAATATTCTCACCTCATTTCTAAATTTGGGATACCTGTGATCAATTCTCTTCCACAGAGGCGAGTCTTCCAGGTGAAAAAGTATTCCATGTTTATTTCATGTATCTATATGAAACATCAATTATATTAAAGTATTTTAAATTCTATATATATGCCTAATATTTTGAATTATTGGGAAGTACCATGCAACTTTTGTAGGACCCAATTCATCATTCTTGTATTGAGAAGCATGAAACTTTGGAAAATTTTAAGTGATTTTTGGTCCTTACGAAACAACATACCAACATTTGGAAAGACATGTATAATTTTAGAGTTCTTACCCATTGAACATAGAAATATATAAGCATTATATGATCGGCATGTAAGCTCATTATTTTTTGAGATCATTTCATTTAAGAGAGAAAGTAGTTCAGTAAAGCTGGTGTCACTTCATCTATATCTTGATTTTAAATTATAATGATTTTGTATGGCTGAAAATGGTGTATATTTAGTACAACTAGCATACAATGGCATCTTTTAACAACTATTTTACTACTCAAGCAATTTTCAACAATAAAAAATTACATCTTCAAATATCAAATACATTTCCTCAATATGATCTGCATCATCGTTCACACCTATAATCACACCCTTAAAAAATCATCATCATTTTCAACACATGTAATTATATCCGTTAATCCATAAAATGAAATATTATCCCAGACACTATATACATTCAGTTTTTACCCATGTTTTGTATATATATTATAACTTCAATCTTTTCTGTGACAAATCAAGTGTTCTGGCAGCTCCTCAGAACTCATTATTCATGAATAACAACTGTGTAAACATAGACAGAGGATTTGAGAAATTTCATATGCATGATCTTTTGCCACTTGAGGAACACATTCACCCCATCCTCATACTATTTTGACATACGATTGGAATCCATCAATTTTAGATTCATATCCATCCTATTTGATTCTGTAATATTAATATTTAACAAAAAAAACAAAGCATAAAAACGATTTCATAGAAAACATTCATATTATGATTAAAATATTAGTGTAAGGTAAGATTATTAATGGTTGTGATTTTAACGTTAAAATTGGTTTATTGTTGGTTACGATTTTACTAACATTGGTTATCATTAATCTTGTCTATATTATATGAACCTAATCTTCAATCTCTTACAATAATTCATGTCCCAAGAGAGACTGTGCTCATATTAGAACCCAACATAGAGGTGATCAACATAAGGCCTTTAAAATAAAAGATATTTGATGGGGAGAAACAGATCATAAGTGATCACATACCATGATTTAAAAAATATAATTAGTCTTCAAGACAACAAAATTAGATACACTTTAAACTAAGAAAAACTTATTGATACATATTTTAATGTTTAAAAAATTGTTTAAATAATAGTAATTTTACATATAAATTAAAATCATTTACATAATACAAATATTTATTTACAAGAAAAATATAAATTTATAATTATATTTAGCAATATATAATAAATTATAAAACTATAAAATTAAAATGGAGAATTTTAGTAAGTATGTTTATATAGATTTACAATTTATAATATATATATATAAATATTATTTATAAATATATATGTATTGATTGTATTGAATTTATAAAAAATATTGTTATTTAGTAATTATGATTTAAAATATTATTTTTAATATAAATTAATAATTATTTTTTAATGTATATCATTAATTATATAAATCTAAAATTATATTCATAAATAAATATATGTATACATAAAAATGATTTAAAATATATAGTACTTAAAAATATTAATTAATAATTTATGTATTATAACAATATATATTATTTTAAAAAATTAAATTACCAAAATTCTCAATATAAGATCATTTTATAATTTCATTGTAATATTTAATTTTCATTTTTTCTGTTACATAGTTATATATATGATCATATTTACTCACATATAGATTTGTCTATGTGTGTCTATCAAAAGAACAAAATGACGCGTGCGTGTGTGAGTGATAAATGAATTCAAGATGTTTATATATATATATATATATCCAATTATAAACAATAAATGTAATATTAATTTTTTTGTAATTTATATATATAATAAACTGAAATTAATTACTAATATCAAAAAATTCTTATATTAATTAATATTGCTAATTAAATATTAATAATTATATATTATATATTAATATATATAATTGTGTTTTATTAATTTTATTATACATAATTATTTTTTCATATATGTTTGTGCGTATCTAAAGAACCAACAGACATGGATATCTATGTTTATAATAAGTGAAGTAAACACATACACGTCTATAATATTTATTTTATTATAATTTATATATAAAATATATGAAAATTAGTATTTAATATATAAAAAAATTATTTTAATTAATAATATTATTGTTATGCTCCAAAATGGATTCAAAGAAAAGATACAATAATTGGTGGTGAATTAAGGGATGGAGCTTTTCAAATTTAAACACTTTTCCTAAAAATCTCACTGCCCAACATGATCTTAAATTAATTATTTGTACCCTTCATTTCCTATTTAGATGATGACGATTTTATCATCAATCATATACAGTATTTATCCATTTTCAAAAATGATTTGATGATCCTTAACCCACACAGACCGATTGTGCCTGACAAAATATAAGCAATGAGGCAATCATAATAAAATGATTTTTGTTTTGTTCACCTGCACTAGCCTAATTCAAGGAGCATACAATCATCAATGTGATGATGAACCAAAATGTACTAACATAATATATATATATATATATATATATAATATTATATAAAACATTATGTAGTATTAGTTATTCCCAACAATGTTATAGAAGTAGGGTGAAAGTTTGGGGGGCCAGTAATTGTCAGTGGTGAAATGTCACGTATGAAAAATGTCAATCAATCGAATTTTCACACTCCTTACAAATACAAGAGGGAAGTGACATGATGATCAAATAATTTGGTAAAATATAAAAACCAAATAAAAACCAAAAATGTTAAAAAAAATTAATATTGAATGTCAATTAGTCTGAGGGAGAGTGATGGAGAGAAAAGGAGAGCACATGATGGTGAGAGTGACTCGAAGCATGCACGTCAGCAAGGAGGGAGCCCATAGGTGATGAATAATGGAAGGGAGAATGGAGGTGATGGCGATATGGATAGAGAGATGTGGTGCTAATGGAAGGTGGGATCAAGTCCACTTCTTTTCAAGAATTTTCATAATCATTTATGACTAATGATATTGTCAATATCTATGTATGGAAAGGGGCACAATCAGGTGATGTATTTGGTCCATCCAGAATTGAAGCCTCTGACCCCACCCACCCATCTATGAATGATAATTCTTACTTTATCTAAGAAAAACCAAAGTTTTATCATCCAATTACCAATCCCTCAAGTAGTAGTGCTAATGGTTTTGATAATATGGAGTGATCGTATCAACCCCATTTTATTGGCCTAATGAAAAATTCATGTTCCTATTTTGGAAAGGGCTTATATGAGGAATGTGATATTTCATATGAAAATACTCTAATATCATACCTCCAGAGGACAATGAATGTGGAAGTCAGACTAAAGACCTTATCAAGGAAGTGGAAGAATAGTTTTTTTCACAACATAATGTCATTTTCTATTTGACGGAGCCAGATGTATTCAGTTTCAATGAATATTTAACATTTTATAGGTTATTATTAATAAAAATTGTAGGTGGATTCTGATCCAATCCTAATATGGACTAGAGGGATCTATCTTGAAAATTCATGATTTTATCCACTCTAGAGGACTTCTCTAAATCGTCATAGAATTAAGAATATGAGGCCCACAAAGGTCCATGAAATTTTGTAATGGTCAACATCCAATGAGAAAATGAATATATCCTTTGAACATGGTATCTATAGTGACTTGCAGAGATTGCGTTACTATATTTGGCGTCATTACATGTTATGTCACCAGGGAAAATTTGTTCCTTAATATCACTAGTTAAATGGATTTATCAGTGTTAAAAAAGCACTGATAATGTGAGCAATTTTAAAGTGTTCGCTTTAATATTTCTCATAAAAAACACTAAAACTCCCATTTAAAAGTTTTAAAAAAAGATCTAATAAAAGGGGACTATATCACCACTATTTCTTAGCACTGATAATGGAAAACTTATATTCCAGGTTACAACCAATCATGTCCAGCAAGGCTACAAGACATGAACTAATGACTGAAGCACGATGAGGGTTTCATGCCAACCACTAACCTACACAATGTCCTAGTTAATAGGTTACTATATTATATGAACAATTTGATTAATATGTATTAATGATGAAACAATAATGTTTCTTTATAGCTTTAGAGATTAATGTATTAACCATATTGAATTTGCAAAATAGTTAGAGACAAATAGTTAGACATTTTCTCTCTTTTATAGGACTTATGATCCCTTAAAAGTTTCTTTTAGCGCTTTAGTCATAAAAAATATTTATTAGTAAATAATTTTCGAAGTAACCCTATTAATTAGAATATGATTAAATAACAACAAAAATTTAGTACTCTTCATATGAAATTTAAACATATCAAGTAATAATATTTATTTATATTCGTGGTCAGTAAAATAATTACTCCACATTAAGAAAGTGACTTTGAAAAAAACTATTGTACTAATAATTTAATTTCTATTAAACCGATGTTCTTAGAAATCATATCAGATTTTTGGATTTGAGGCCCTCATAATTCCATTGATCATTAATTTTTTTCTATGACTGATGATGTCATTAAATCCATATAAATATTTATACTTTTCCTCAAAGTACCCATTTTCACTTGCCACTAATGTTCTTCTACTTAGAGACCTAGTTACATGGTAGTCCATGAGACCATTGTACTTCCTAATCCATCTTTTCTAGAGGACGTCTTATGAAACCTTTTCATGTTGTTGGATTTCAATGATAGGAAATATATAATAATCAATCACCAAGATAATGATTAAATTTATAGGATGTAATTTAATTTAGGTGGGGAGAATGTAACAATTCTAAAATCTAAAGGTGGATCCTTATATTCGATAGCGTGTATGACACATGATCCCAATCACATAAGGGGATATAATAACATGACACTGTAAAATATATTTACTATTTTAAATAGATTTGATATATTATATATTTCAGAAATCATGAAACATTGTGTTAGCTTTTGTTACATGCTAGAGAAACTCTTTTTGAAAGCTTACATTACCTGAACAACCGAGTTTCACCGAACAATAATATATTATTATAATATTATTATTATAAGTTATAATGCAGGTGTTAAATTATTTGTAAGTTTTATTAATAACTATATTATGAAAATTATGGTTTACACAGATATAAAATGACCAAATTGGTAAAGAAATAATTTCAAATGAATATAATAAGAAATTGAATATAAAGTAAATATTTTTATGGAAAATTATTTTCATGAATAAAAATTTGTTTTACACTAATATATTATATTTATTATAATTAGTGAGAGATATTAATGAAATATATATATTAATTTTTCAAAAAAAATATTTTTGATATTTATCTAATATATTTGATAGGTATAAGATAACAACAAATCCAATCATGCACCTATAAACCTATATTTCTAAAAATAAAATTTTACATATTTTTAAGGAAGATCCCATTTTAAATTTGAATATTTACACTTTAATTGATTTAATATGTCAAAATAAACTTCATATTTTAAACAGAAACATACAAATTAGGTGATTTTAAATTTTTTGTATTTTTCTGTTAAGATTCATTTTCTAATGAATAGTGAAAATACAGATTTTTAGTTCAAAATTGATTTTTCATCTATATTATTAATAATGTTAAATTATGTTTTTTATTTTTTTTTCAAATTTTAATTATATAATATTTTTTTCAATTAATTTAATTTATGTCATTTGAATCAATTTCACTTTTAAATTGACTATAAAAACATAGTAATCTTTTGAATGTTTTTACTTTAAAAACCTGCATTGTCGTCCCATTCGTGATATTAAATCTAAATAAATTTTTTCCAATTAGGTGATTATAATTTGTAAAAATGGAATACATATTTGGAATCACCATAACTTGTAATTTCTAATGAGGTTAAATTATTTTTTTCTAAAAACATTAGTGAATGTAATTAAAATTAATAACAATAATTAAGGAAAAATTAATCTTAATAAAGAACTAAACCTTTAAAATAAGTTCCCAAATAACCTATCCAATATTCCAAAACCCATTTTATTGAAATAATTCAACATTTAACCATTAATTTTTCATTTTGGTTGGTTTTTGAAGACTTTTTTTGGGTAAAAATGTTGGTACAACTAACTTCTTTTGAAGAATACCAAGTGAGTACTTTTCCTCTCTTATAAAAGGCTTCCACCGCTCCCCCTTACTCACACCTCTAAAGTCCCTTTGGGTAGAACAATATCTTCCCAAATATATTTTAAAAATACATCCCATATACCTATGATCCCTTATTTTGGAATTAATCCACCTAAGGATTCCTTTTGGTACAAACTAAATAGAGTTACCTGATTCTTAAGGCAACATATTCCAACAATCAATTTTCTATCATTTACAAATCCATCAAATCAATTATCCATATTATATTATTGTTTAAAATTACCATTATAATAAATATACTAGTATATTTTTAGGGTAAATTTTTAACCTTCACATACACAAACATTTATCAATTGGGTAACAAAAATATTGTTTTCGTGTACAACGAATTGTTGCCTCACAAAAAGATGATTGTTAATTTTTACATTACCACCAATCATGATTTCCATTATAATGTAAAATCAACATATATATGAAATATATGATATTTATAATATCATTATTCTTTTTTAATTCTATTATAACACAAAACTCATTACATTCCATTTTACGTAAATATGATAACATCGCTTGTGGAAGTGTGGAGTACCTCCCCCTCAATGCGACGTGATTCATTCACGTTATACATGGAATGTGATAAAGATGGTATTAATAAACATATATTACATATATTACATATATTACATATATTACATATATTACGTATATTACATATATTACATATATTACATATATTAAATATATTACATATATTACATATATATTATACTATAATTATAATATACATGAGTATACATATCATTTAATTTACATTAATTTAAAATACGATAATGAAATGAAAGTAGTGTTCAAGCGTACATACAACCAACCACCTCCATGAGCGATGCATTTTTTCCTATATCTATTTATTATAGATTATTATAAATACATATATACATATTAAATGTGATAATTAAGTCAGATTTTACATTATAGAGATGATGAAATAAAGATATATTTAATTAGAACAACAAGTAACAAGTTAAAACTTACTCGAAAAAACTTCGCAATTAACACCTAAAATAGAGAAATTAATGATAGTTTGTTAAGAAATGAGTAATGAGATATTATAAGAATTTAATTTTATTATAAACATGAGTATGGTTATTATAATATATATTAACATATTTTAAACTTCTATATAGGAGGCTAATGAACTCATAACAAAATGGAAGAATAAGGTAAGAAATTTCATTCTTTATTTTCTTTCCATGGGGCATACACTATATCAACCACTTACTTATTTTTTGCAGTGTATCTTATGACATTTTTTATATATTATATTGTGAATCATTTTCTTCATGTTATAAAAAAAATATCTTCATTGTAATTTTTATTTAAATGTTTAAAGTGGTATGTGACACTTTGGCATGATTATATATTACATTCCTAAAAAAATATCTTAATGATTATCTTTGAAATATCACTTCCTTTTGTGATTGTTAACATTATATTGAAACAATAACATTATTGTAATAAATTTTCATTTGAATTTACCTTTAATATCCATGTTATCACATAATAGATATTATTATTTTTACATAAACCGTATATCATTTCATATACGATGTTCACTTTGATAGTTATTTGATTAACAAGGGAATTATGGCATAAATCTTATGTTATATTTAATACAGCTAAATTTTTATAATAAACTTTTATTATTCAATATATTATAAATTTCTTGGACTGGTACGATACTAGTGGGGCCCATATATATATATAGTCTCGCGATGCATCTGTAGTCTCGTGAGATGAAACATTTGGCCAAATCAAGTGGGTTTTTACCCAATATGTATTAAACCATATTTTGAAAGGACTTTATAGTAAAGGAACCATATTTTTTGAAAACATGGAGTTTAATAATAAATTATTTCCATCTTTAATATTCATTTATTATTCATCCATGATATTTTCATCGACATATCCATTAATGCATTTCATATTCAGGCTTCATTTATTATTTATCCATGAGATTTTTCATCGGCATTTCAATGGATTCATTTCATTATTAGTTTATTTATAAAATTTCATGTTTTTTAGTTATTAACCTTTCTATATTCATTTTTACTTATCTAGTTATGTTAATGGCATGTGTTAACAATTATTTACCTTTAAGTTTTCATTATTCTCATCAATTCATTATTTTATTCAATTTACATACACATACAAAGCATTTGAGCTCACCCTTATTATGATTCATTTCCATGGGTTATAAACAAGAAATATTTCAATTTGTGTTCAAGTATGTATTTTATCTCTTTTTATTATATATCATGTTTTATTTTCTTTTTCCAATGTATAATGGGAATCATTTATGTAATCTGGCGTTCCAAAACTGATACATTGTTTAGTTCTTCAGGATTTATTTCCTTGGAATCTTGCCAATGTAATAAAATATTTCACTGGTGCCTACCTTCTAGGGTTGGGGTGTTATAGATACCCCATTATGAGTTATTTTTTAATAGCACTGAAAAACGGTGGCATTTATTGGTGATTTTTTACAATCATTAATAAATGATCCCATTTTACAGTGTTATTTTTTAGAACTGTTAAATACCCCCTTTAACCGTGCTAAAAAGTGTTGTTAAAGAACCACTTTAATAGTGCTTTTTATAGCACTAACAAAGGTCGTCTATAACAATTATTTTAAATCCCAATCGTTGGATAAATATATTTTTGAAGTAGTGTGTGGGAATTTTATACCTTTCATGACCTACTTTTTCATTGTATGTTTTCCATTTATTAATAAATTTTGGTTCATGGGTTTGGTTTCCAAATCCATGATGAAGTCATCCTGGTATATATAATTTTAAATAAATATATTGAAAAAAATTGAATATAATTATAAATATATTTATATAATTATATATATTTATATAATAATAAATTTAATATATTTTTTTATGATTTTATAATTATTTTAATATATATTTATTTATAATTGTAACATTATATATAGTTATATATATAATATATTTATATATATTTATTTAAAAATATATTTACATAATTATAAATAATTTTATGTAATTATATATATTTATATATTTTTAAATATAATAAATTTATTAATTATTTTGGTGATAATAGTAAATCTATTTTGATTGTTATTCAATACCCTAGATAGGATGGGAAGCATATAAGGGATGATAATAATCAACTAGGTGAGGCACTAGATGAGTCTACAAATGAGCTTCTTATCCAGTGTATTGCACTAGAGGACTCTCCTTCACATCCAGATTGGCATGGTTGCATTATGAATCCAGTGATAGCGGTCTAATCCGGATATGTAACACAAGAGTATGGGTCCTAGAAATATGACGATCAATATAAAATTAATTATTATCAAGAGAATCAGAGTGGTTTTAGTTCATCAGGAATTTCTAGTACATGGTATAATATCTTAGATGGGGGAAGTGACAATGAGCAATAGATGGCTTCAATGGACACCACACATCACATGCATCTAGGTAGTGGTGGTGATGTTTCTTTTAATTATGATGTCATAAATTTAAATGGAATGATGATAAAAAATTAAGGGTTAACTATGATCCCACCAAAAATATGGTTGTGGAAGTATTGTTCTAATTTGACAAGGAATGTGTTTGCTAGAACATCTTCCAAGGAATCAAGGATCAAGATCACTTCAATGCCGGAATGGTCCAATACAACGATCGGTAGAATTCTCAACCATGGTAATTCATAGTTGGAGTGGGAAACTATAAATGGATCTAACTATGACTATGAAAATTATCCTTCATATTATGGTCCTTTATCTAATTTTTATAATGAGGGAAATTCTCTTTGTTTGACCTCGTATAATCTATTGTTAACATTTTCTTTCATCTTTTTATAAAAGGTATATAGATTTGCCTCTAACTAGAACTGTTTTTCATATTTATTATTTAAATATATTTATTATAATTTTAAATTTATTGATATATATATATATATAATTATAATTATAAATAAGTATATATATAAATATTTGTATATATTTATAAATATTTGTATTCATTTACTCTATAGTCAAGGTGAGATCCTATTTATTAAAAAATAAGAAAAAACAATAGAAAAATGTGGATGAGGAAGAGTTAGACATGAAAACTCTTGCCTCATTCAAACCTAAAAATGTTTTATAAAACATCAATGATCATATTCAAAATGATTACAATCTCCAAATTCCACAGCCCAGTCAGAGTCGTCTACCAATGAACTAAAGTAGCAATCCTAAGGATTCCACCCAACCGTATATAATGATGATATGGTTCTCATGGTGGTCTTAAGATGTTTGTAATCCTTCTGTGATCATGATTTATTCAATGATGTGGATGAGAAACCTTTATCCTTCTTCACCATACCTTTAAAAATAATGTATCTAAAGGATATCTTTAGATATGAATCCCCTTCCTACATATCATTCTATTTTCTATTAATCTTGTTAAATTTCTAGTTCTCTTTAAGTTCTTCCAGTTATTGAGAAACTATAAAGGACTAGTCATTAAAATATAAATCAATAAGGTGAACATTATGTTTTTCTTGTCTAATTGGTCCCAAATGTCTCCTTGAAGATAGGTCCAATATAGAGTCCATTAGCAGTCAAAAATAAAAAATAGATGATTGTTGAACACTTTGATTTCCCTCATAATGAAGCCTCCCCTGGCTGGGCCCTATACCAGACTCTCCCTACTTACAAGGAACACAATCCACAATAGAGGATATTATTCTAGTCTAGTCATCTAAATACAAATAAGAGACTCATTTATTCTGTATAGGATGTCCATCATTATGACAACACTACAAGCATGCTCTTCCAACGTAAGATCCACCCTTAAATTAAAATAAATTTCTTTCCACTGGAGACTTCACAATACTATCCTAATCACTATCTAATACTTGTACCTATTTCTGAATAGAAGAGACAATAACCGATAACAAACTAGTAGTAGCTACATCATCTGTTGAGTGAAGGTCAATGTTAAATGGTTGTTGTGGAATTGATGTTTTAGTAAGATATCCGATATCATTTCCTTGTGAGTTCACTCTGACATCTTGACTCACATGGAAATTATCCTCACTAATATTCTACTGTGGATGTTCATACTCTCCAGTAATTGTAGCACCGGGTCCACTTTTAGTTTTCCACATGAAGTGAGCCTCAACATGACTAAAGAATAAACAAAAGGAGAAATAGATTACCCTCCTACATTTAGAATTAGAATGAAAAAATAGGTGGGATATTATACTTGATGTGGGATGATTTTTTGGAAATTGATACCATGAGTGGACATTTATAGAATGGATCACATGCGTCAAAAAATAAAACATTAATATTTTTATAAATTTGTTGGATAATTGTAATTGTAATTATATAAAACATTTTTTGAAATTAATATAGTACTATTTTTTATATATACCATAGATGGATATTTTTATTTTGATGATTTCAATTTAATGTATATAACATTTTTTGAAATTACATGTTTTTTTGGGTGTGCTGTTATATTAATAGCACATTGCAGCAAGCTTGGTCTTTATCAGTTCTATTTCAGGCACTGATAAAGGTTAGCCTTATCCATGCTAAAATATTCATGATAAAGTGGGTAATTATCAGTGCTTTTTTATGTGTAGTAGTGCATGATAATATATATTCATTCTCTTTCATATGATTATTATTTACATCATAATATTAATATAAATAATAGACACCCATCTAAATATAGTTTTTTAAATATTCAATATATATTTATATAAACAGATGTATACTTAAATATGATTTTTTATGTAAATAAACTTTTTATTTCACTCAAAATGGGCATTGAGATGGGACCATTCTTTGACACATATGTTTCGAAAAAAACTATTTAATATAAATAACAGGTGAGAAGATGGTTACCTTCATTATCAATATATTCATAAATTATTATATTTACCACCATATAAATTTGAGGGGAGTAAATGATATGTGATTAACGGTGAATTATAAATTTTATCAAAAGTATAAAATAAACACATCCTCACATATTTAACATTAAAAAGATATGTTGCATTTGATATTGTAAAATATATTATATTTTTATTATTCAAATATGCATTAAAAATATGTTAAAAAAAAGTTTTAAAAAGTTGAGGGAAAAAAATAAATAAGACTCAATATATTTCCCAATAAATTTATTTTAAAAATATAATATAGAAGATGTTTTTTTCCAAAAAAATATATAAATTTCACTTTTATCATTTGAAAAACGTTTTCCATTTATACAATTCAAAAAAATTTAAATAAATTTTTAAAAAATGAAAACATAAAATATTTTATATAACCAGATATAAATTTAGTTTTTGTTAATTCATAGGACCAATAATCTAAAATCCTATGAAAAATAATCTCAGCATCGATAAATACTTTATCGTTCACAATATACCGGCGATTTGGGTCATAGAGTTCAGATAAAGGCATAAAATAAGTGAAACCCAAATCATACACTCTTGCATTAAATTGATATTGGGTGTCATTTTTTATCACATTTTGTGACTTTAATCAACTACAGGATGCCACCGGGAAACTCCTTGTGAGTCAGAAAAGGCTGAAACCCTATCCCAAATGCAATGCCCCAAAATCACCCACGTATACGTATGATATTTTCCAAAAAAATGTGGTGTGTTGGATTTTGTGTTTGTCAATCATACATTAAAAAAAGAGATGATGGTGGAGAAATGAGAAATCGTTTATAAATTTTTGAATCATCTCATAATTAGGATCCTTTGGATAGAAATGATAGTGGAGAAGTATATTATAATGTAATTAATTTTCTTTTATTTTAAAAATGTTAACAACAAGATGAAAGATAAATTAAATACATTTTCATTTATTTTAAAAAAGATTTCCATGATTTGATGAATGATCTAATTATAATAGTTCTATGTTGCATTTTTTAATAATTTCCATCATACATTAACCAAGAACCATTTCTTCTTCAAAACTATATGCAGAAAAGTTATAGAAATTGTGTAATTGTTAACTATGGAAAAAGAAATTATTGTTATATTATGTGAATTGTAAATGTTCTTCCCTACAACATTATTTTATATGATGGTTTGTTTGATGGTTCAGTTGGTGAGAGAGATTCAACTATGTTGTCCTATATGATATAGATGTATATACCTCATTGAATAGTATATAAAGATTTTGAAAGGGTATATCAATAATTTAAGTTAGCCAAAGGGTTTTATTGTGAAGTGATATATTGTTGAGAAATCCATTTAATTATGTAATAAATACATTTTATGTGTGTAAAGTGTTAGTTTACCAAAATATTTTCACATTCGGTGGCTTTTGGGTGAATAAATTTCTAGAAGAGATGTTCTCACAATCAATATTAAAGATCATGAGAATACCTGCCATTATGTTTTTCATAAAACTTTAGAGGTTTCCCCATATGTTGAAATCCACAATGAAATTATTTGGAATTTTAATCCATCGAGGGATGAACTATGGATATCAAATACACCTAATAAATACTTTATAGGATGGTTTTAGGATAATATTTTAAAAGAATCTGATGAAAATATGGATTCAATTTTAGAACGACTTCAATGGCTAGCTAAAGGACCAAGTCTTTTTGTATTATCTTACAATGGTTATGTAATTTATGGTTATATGTTCTATAAAACTGATCATTATTAAGATAGTACCATGAAAAATAGTGGAGTTACAATTGTGTATGAAGTGATGAATGTTTCTATAACTAAGTGTTGAAATCCAATTTTTGTGAATTGGTCATACTTTGGCATCATCAAAAAAATATGGGAGTTGGATTATACAATATTACACGTCCTGATTTTTCAGTAAAATTGTAGTGACAACATGAGTGATGTTAAAATAGATGAAATGGGATTTGTGAATGTTGATTTCAGTAAGTAAGGGTACATAGATGAACTATTTATAGTTGCATCACAGAAAATGAAAATATTTTCTGTTTCAGATCATGCAAACAAAAAGTGGTCAATTGTTCAGTTATCAACCAAAACCACTGAAGGGTTAGATGAAACATTAACTAAGGATGACACTTTTATTGGTATGTTTCTATTATTTCACAGTGTTCCCAATGTGGACAATGTTTTTTATGTTATAGGAGACCACAAAAAAGGGATTTGGATAGTCGATAAAGGGGTAAAATCCCTTCAGACATTAAAAATGTATTTCAATAATCAGGTTATAATTTTTTTTGTAATATACATTGTGTTAAATTATGATATTATCCGTTCACTTATACATTTTTGTAGTCTAAATTAAATGATAAAACACTTCTGTATATAATGAATTCTGCATATGCGGGTACTCCCAATCGTAAGGAATAATAGGTCTCTGAACCTACTGATGCTCGTAGTCAAGAGGATCAATGAAATTTTACACGTGTTGCTGCTCCCAATCCCAAGGAACAATAGGTTTATCAACATGTTACTACTCCCAATGTAGAGGTATAATGACCATATTCACATGATGATTCTACTTCTCTAGTGGAAAAACATATTGATTTCATTAACTCTGAGGAAATAGTAGGCGATGAAGGACTGATGACACATATAAAACAGAAGATCTGTAGTTTTACGGTGCTAGAAAAAATCATTAAGGTGAAAATAAAAGGCATCAAATATTTGGTCAGATGGAATTTGTAGTGATGTAATATTAACTAAAATATTTCCTTTTTAATTAGTTACATTGGAGTTTTCAGTTAATAATCAATGCTGATTGATGTATATTGGTGGCACCATGATGTGTCTGAACCTAAGACACTAATGTGGGAAGTTAATATGGAAGCATTCTGATACCATTTCATTATTTTAATAAACAAAAATATAATGAAACATTTAATTACTCATCATCATACCTTGTAGATTTCATTTATAGTAGATGGATATCACAAGAAATGTGTATTAATTCTTGTTGGAAGGATTCAGAGAGGATTTTACCCAATTATAATGATACATCATGTAAACGATGTTTAATGGAAAATAAACCCACAACCACCACTTTTTAATTCACACTTGATAACCTAAGAAGCATCAAATGCATTTATTGACCATCATCTAGATGTGTCTTATCAGGTATATTGTGTCTAGTAATATATTTTTTATGATACATGTATTCATCAAATTGATTGAAAATTTTTTATTTATGAAACCACAAACGAGTGTTTAAAATAAATAAAGGAAATAAAAACCCACGTACCCCTACCATAAAGCAAGGATGGGGTACTATTCTCTTGGAAAAAATTTTACACAATTTAAATATACCGTATTATTTTTATGTGACATGAAATAAAAGCATAATTATGTTCATATATTTATATATATATATTGATGACTCTAAATCCAAAGACAAATTCATCCCCCGCCATGTGCTATGGAAAGAGGTATGTGTAAATAAATTTGAGATATTAATAAATGAAAAATCACAAAAATTGTGGGAAAAATATGTACGTAAGACGTAATAAAAAAAATTCTCTAAAACTATAAGTTAACAATGATAACTTATCTTCCTATATTTTTTATCTAACACAGTCTCAATAATCATTAACACCTATACCGAATGAACACATACTGTTGGTGGAATTAAAGAGTCCAGAACAGTATGTACATGTCAGAGTTATAGGTTTTGGGGTGAGACACCGAACATATTTTGAGAAAAGAACAAGAGGATCAAGTTGAAAAAATGAAACCGATGAGAGAAAGACAATATACCCTTGAAGAAAAATTCCAATGGTAGTTAGAGGTGCTAAAAACTTTTATGGGGGGAATAAAAGTGAAGAAACAACTCAATAACAACCATTTCTTGATGATCCCCCAACCCCACCCCACCCCCACCAGCTTTTAGGCAAGACATTCCCCTCAAAGATATGTCTTGGCAGAGGTAATCAATGTTTTAATAATTGTTTCTGTGAAATATGAATCAGACATACACTAATGCCTTTCCTATACTGATATTGTATAGGGTGATAATGACTGTGATTTATATCTATCAACACCATCTCATAACCTTGTATCGAGGGCTACAATTATCAATATCCAAAACAGCATGCTACACCATAGTCTATTTCAAATAGGTCATGTGAGAGTGTCGATTAACATAGACCATAAGCCAACCACCGAGCTACATATTCTAATTGATGAGTAATATATTCATATTATTGGAAAAACTATTGTAACATTCATCACATGGATGTAAAAAATGTAAAAAAACATGTTGATATTTATTTCCAATTAAATTTTCAAGGTAAACCATTATCTATTAATGCAAAAAGGTCTGAACTGATGAATATTATTACAGAAAGATGAATGGAAGGGGTGAAATGAAAGACCCACGAAAAACCATATAAAAGACCGATAAACTGATAAAAAAAGATCTACTAAATGAACCTTTACCTCATGGATTCTATATATTCATTTACTATCATTAATGGTTCATGTGGATACAATGTTAAAAAATGGTTGTAATCACATAGTTGGTTTTGATGAAATTATGTATGGTGAGGATGTTCCAGACATCATCTGTATTGAGAATTTAAGTGAAATCCTCAACTCTAACTGGCTAGGGTCCTTAGTTTTAAATGTAAACATGAGGAATATTTTAATGATTTGATTTTCCAAAAGATTATATACTCTTTTAATTACGACTAAATACATTTCATGTTTTTGGAAGGCATATATATCAAAACAAATTTAAGGGATTTCCCCATGATTTTGTTGGACTTGTAATCCCACACACCACCACTAAATAACAACCAAAAATAGAATAAAAAAAGAAGATGGAATAGAGGAAAACCTGGTTGAATCGTTTGAAAGAAAACTTATCGATGACAGAATATTCTAAATACCAACAATTCAGGGGTAATACTCTTCAATTTAATCATATCAAATATATATTCATTTCATTAATTACTTGTTACTTTTTTTGTTTTGAAGCAAAATTTGATGCTCATTGTGGTCTATTGTGATAGTCCAAAGAAAAATTTTCCTAGAATCAATGCATGGACACCCAACAAATTGTCCACACATGATGGAATTTTTAAATTTGTAATACACTACATCCAACATTTTAGAATTAAACATCAAGATATATACTTTATATTATCTTTTAATGAGGATTATGTTATGATATGTTGGTGCATCAATATCATTAAAAATAAGAATGAGGCTAGGGGGAAAACATAACCACCCTAATAAGTTCTAAGACTGGACAAGTATCAGGGTATATATAACAAGATTCCATTATCCAATATCTATGTTTAATTTACGTTATTTTAGTATTACTCACATAAGAATTGTTTTCTTATATAGGTGGATTCCTTTATTCGAGTTGAGGTGGTTGTTTTGAAGGAACTCATGCTCATGAGAGATATGACTTTATGAATGAAACTCAGAATTCAATGATAAGATAATGTTAATTTTTAATACATTTTTTTTCTCTTAATATTATATATTCTCTACTGCATTAACAAATTATAAATAAAATGTTTGACAACTCATGCAGAAAATGTATTCTATAGACATATTCACCCTCAAAAACTTATCCCCCTACAGTGTCGTCATTTATCAATTTACTTCAAAGGTAGTGGAGAGAATGTGAAGGAATGTGAAAAATGCCAAAATAACATTTTTTCAGTTTGATAAATAAATATAATAGAAATTGTGGTAACATTGGCGGTTTATATTGTTTTGAGTCTTGGGACGTGTAAGAATCAGCCAGACCTCAACCATTTGTGATGTGTAGTAATTAGACACATTTCAAAATGATACATGATGTGAAGTGTATAACTCAAAGTGTCTCTTTTTATTTAAAATTGACATTAAATTATGTAAAAAATAACAAGTCACAAATTGAAAATCGGTCAAATTAATTCAGTTTATTTTGATACATTAGGAAAACAATCTATACATCATTTATGACTTGTAATAATCCACTACGCCTCAATATGATGCACAGTGTGACCGGTATAACTCAAATTGTCTATTTTTATTAAAAATTGAGATTAATTTAATTAAAAATAACAAGTGACATATTAAAAACCGATAAAACACATTCATATTTTTTTGAAACTTTAGGAAAATTATCCATGAGTCATTTTTGACGTGTAGGATTCAATCACACCTCAATCTGACCCATGGTGTGACCAGTATGACTAAAATTGTTTGTTATCTATTTAAAATTATCCTTTTAGTTCAAAACATTTCACTCAATTAAAACCATGAAAACAAGCTTTGATTATTATGATAATTTAGGAAAATTATTCAAATGTCATTTGGGATGTGTATGAAGAAATCATAACTTAAACCGATGCACAATGTGAACGGTATTACAAAAAATTCCTATCTCTAGTTTTAAATGACACATTATTTAAAAAAATAAGTGACATACTAAAAATTTAGAAAACACATTCGGATTGTTTTGATACATTAGGAAAATGATCTATAAGTAATTTTTGATTTGTAGGTATCAAGAAAACATCAATATGATGCATGCTGTGAATGATATAACTCAAAGTGGCTCTTTTTATTTAAAATTGACATTAGATTTCGTAAAAGGGACAAGTGGAATACTAAAAACTAGGAAAACACATTCCTATTGTATTAAAAAATTATAAAAACGATTCATGAGTCATTTTTGACATGTAAGAGTCAACCACACCTTAATACGACATATGGTGTGGACGATGTGACTCCAAGTGTCTCTTTTTATTTAAAATTGAAATTAATGTAAGTAAAAAGAACAAGTGACATACTGATAACTAAGAAAATACATTTATATTATTTTGATACATTATTAAAATGATCCATGAGTCATTTGTGATGTGTAGGAATCAACCAGACCTCAATCCAACACACGATGTGAATGGCATTACTAAAAGAAACTGTAATCAGTTTTAAATTGACATTTTTGCTCAAAAAGTGTCACTCACTAAAAACCATGAAAACACACTTTAATTTTCTTGATAATTTTGGACAGATATTCATAATACATTTGTTGCATGTATAATACAGACTCATTTCAACCTGATGCACGATGCGATTGGTATGATAGAAAATGTGTCTTTCCTGTATGAAATGACATTTTAGTAAAAAAAACAAAACTGGAATACTAAATATTGAGATAACCAATTTTGATTATTTTCATACCTTATTAAATGTTATATAATTCATTTGTGATGTTTAAGAATTAGCTACACCTCATTATGATGTACAGTGTTGCTGATATAACTCAAAGTGCCTCTTTTAATTTAAAATTGGAATTATTGTCAGTAAACAGAACAAGTGACATACTAAATACTAAGAAAATGTGTCTAGTTTGTTTTGATAATTTACTAAAACAATCTACGCATAATTTTTATGTGTAGGAATCAACGCAATCTCAATATGACGCACATTGTGTAAAATATATCTCCAAAATGTGTCATTTTATTGAAAATTGACATTAATTTAAGTAATAAAGAATAAGTGACACACTAAAAAGATAGAAAACACATTTAAATTGTCAAAATACTTTAAGAAAATGTGTCATATGTCATTGTTTACATTAATGAATCAACCACACCACAATCTGATTCACGGTGTGAGCGATATGACTAAAAGTGTCCGTTATCAGTTTAAAATTGACATTTTAGCTCAAAATGTGTCACTCACTGAAAACCAAGCAAACATACTCTAATTATCTTCATAATTTAGAACAATTATTAATAAGTCATTTGGGTTGTGTGTGAAGTAGTTTCACATTAAAGAGATGCACGATGCGACTGATATGACTCAAAAAGAATGTTTACTATTTGAAATACCATTTTAGAAAAAAAACTAACATACTGAAATCCAAGAAAACACATTCATGTTGTTTTGATACATTAGAAAAATTATCCATCAATATTATTTGATAAGTAGTAATCAACCAAAACTTAATATGATGCACAGTGTGACCGGTATAACTCCAAATGTATCATTATTTAAAATTGATATTAATTTTCGTAATAGAACATGTGAAAAACTCAAAACCAAACAAACACATTCAGATTGTTTTGATATTTTATGAAAATTATCCATAACTCATTTATGACGTCTAGTAATCTACTCCACCTCAATAGGATGCATGGTGTAACCCATATAACTCAAAATAAAACTTTTTTATTAAAAATTATAATTTTATTAATGTAATCATTCACATTAATATTTAATTTAGTACATTATAGTATCACTAACAGAATATAAGTTTTCATATATGTGGAATCATTTTCTCATGGTGGGATGATTTTTTTGGAAATTGATACCATGATCAGACATTTTTCAGAGGATATCACATGCGTCAAAAGATGAAACATTAATGATTCAAACTGTTTGTTGGATAATTGAAATTTTAATTATATAAAACATTGTTTGAAATGTATATAGCAGTGTTTTTATATATATACCATGGACTAATATTTTTGTATTGATGATGTCAATTAAATGTATATAACATTGTTTGAAATAACAATTTTTTTGGGTGTGTTGTTATATTAACAACACATTGTAGCCAAATAGGAATTTATCACCGCTATTTCGAGCTCTGGTAAAGTTTGGCCTTTATCTTTGCTAAAAAGTGATGATAAAGGGGATATTTATCAGCTATTTTTTCTGTGTAGCTCTGCATGAAAATATATTTTCATACACATTCATATGATTATTGTTAACTTCTTGATAATAATATAAATAATAGTCACCCATTTATATGTGGTAGTTTAAATATTCAATATATATTAATATTAAAATATGCATACTTAAATATGATTTTTTTAATATAAATAAACTTCTTTTTCGTTAAAAATGGACATTGAGATGGAACTATTGTTCGAAACATTCTAGTAGAAACTATCTAATATAAACTACATGTGTGAAGATGGTTATCATCATTATCAATATATTCATATTTTATTTTATTTACCACTATCTACATTTTAAGGGAGTAAATGTTATCGGATGCACAGTGAAATATAAATTTAAGCTGGATAGAATTAACAAGTCCTCACATATTTATCACAAAATAGTTAAGTCGCATTTGATATTGTAAAATATTTTAAATATTTTATTTTTCAAATATGCATTAAAATGTATGTTATAAAATATTTGACAATGTTGAGGGATGACAATAAAATATAAACAAAATATGTCATAATAAATTCATTATAAAAATATAATATAAATGACGTTTTTTAAAAAAAAATCTATAAAATTTATTTTTATCATTTGAAAAACATTTTTCATTTACATAATAAAACACATTTAAAATACTTTTTTAAAAAATGAAGACATAAAATAATTTATCAAACCATATATAAATTTAGTTTCTTTTTAATCATTGGAAGAATAATCTAAAATCCTACGAACAACAACTTCATCTTCGACAAATACATTATCTTTCATAAGATACTCGCGATTAGTGTCGCAGAGTTCAGATAAAGGCATAAAATATGTGAAGCCCTCATCCATCTATCTTTCATTAAATTGATGCTTGATGGCTTTTCTTATTTCCTTTTGCGACTTAAATCAGCGTAGGATGCCACCGAGAAATGCCTTGTGAGTCGGAAAAGGTTGAAACCCTAACCCAAATCCAAGGCCCAAAAATCACCAACTTATACTGATGATATTTTCCAGAAAAATGTGTTGTGTTGGATTATGATTTTTTCAATCTTAAATTAAGTTGAAAGAGATGATGGTGGATAAACGATAAATCGTTTATAGATTTTGAATCATCTCTTAATTAGGATGATTTTGATAGAAATGATGGTGGATAAGTATATTATAAATTAAATATTTTTCCTTTATTTTAAAATTTTTATCAACAAGATGGAATATTAGTATCCAAACGAAACTGGAGAAATCAAAATAATGGAATATGCGAGGAAAAATGTGTATTTTAATTAAAATAAAGAGTGCATATGAATGGGTCAACACACAAGGAATCACATTGTGCATTAAAAGAAGAAAACACAATCAGGTTGTTTTGATACTTTTGTAAAATGATCCATCAGTAATTTGTGACAGGTAGGAATCAACCACACCTCAATCTGATGCATGGTGTGACTGATATAACTCCAATTGCATCATTATTTAAAATTGATATTAATTTTATTATTTGATAAAGTTACATACTAAAAAGAAAGAAAAACCAATTTGTATTGTTTTGATTTTTTAGGACAACGATCCATAACTCATTTAATACGTGTGGGAATCAACTCCAACTCAATAAGACCCATGGTGTAATATATATAACTCAAAATGCATCTTTTATTAAGAATTAATATTTTATTAATGTATTCTTTAATATTAATGTTTAATTTATTTATTTATAGTATTACTAACATAATATATGTTTTCCTATATAGGAAGAAGGTTTTGCTGAAGTTGGGATGATTTGTTCGCCAACTGATACCATGAGTAGGCATTTTTTAGAGGGGATCACGGGTGTTAAAAGATGAAACATTAATATTTTTAACTCTTTGTTGGATAATTATTTATGTAATTATATTAAACACTTTCTAAAATGTATATAGCAGTATGTTATTGTATATACTGTTGGTGGATATGTTTTTATTCATGATGTTAATTAATTGAATATAGCTTTGTTTGAGATTAAAGGTCTTTCCTGGGTGGATGATGTTTTATTATCAAAACATTATAGCAATCTAGGAAGTTATCAATGTTATTTCGAGCACTGATAAAGGGTGACCTTTATCCATGCTAAAATAGTTTCGATAAAGGAGGGTCATTATCAGCGCTTTTTTAGTGCGGATAAAGGACCCCCTTTATCAACATTGCGATTAACATAGCTTTTAGAAATGTTAAAATGCCTTTTGTGCAGTGTTAAAAAGCATATGTGCAGTAGTGCATGCAGATATATATTCATACACATTCATATGATTATTATTAATATCTTAATATTAATATAATTAATAGACACCCATATATATGTGTATTTGTTTAAATATTCAACATATATTTATATAAATAGATGTATACATAAATAAAATTTTTTAGAAGTAAATAATATTTTTATATCACAAAAAATGGGTGTTGAGATGGAACCATTGTTTCAATCATATTTTTCCAGAAAAAAAATGTCAAATAAAAACTACCTGTGAGAAGAAGGTTATCGCCATTATCAATATATTATTATTTGATCTTATTTACCACCATCTCCATTTGTGGGAGTAAATAATATGGGATGCATGGTGAAATATACATTTTAGCAGTACGATAAAATAAACATGTCCTCACATATTTAGCATCAAAAGGTTATGTTTCCTTTGATATTGTAAAATATTTGACATTTTTATTCAAATATGCATTATAATGTTTGTTAAAAAATTTTCTACAAAGTTGATGGAAAATAATAAATTATACAAAATATATGTCCCAATAAATCCATTTTTAGAAAATAATATAAATGATGTTTTCTCCCAAAAAATCTATAAATTACATTTTTATCACTGGAAAAAATCTTTTTCCATTTATATAATTCCACACATTTTAAATACATTTTTACAAAATTAAAACATAAAATATTTTATCAAACCATATATAAATTTAGTTGTTTTTAATCATAGGACCAATGTTGAAAAATCCTATGAACAATGACCTCAGTTTCCACAAATATTTTATTGTTCACATGATACCCAAGATTAGGGTCATAGAGTTCAGATAAAGGCATTAAAGATGTGAAACCCTAGTCACTCTATTTTTCATTTAAATTGTTGTTGGTTGTCTTTTATTATCACGTTTTATGACTTTAATCCAATGTGGGATGCCACCGAGAAACACCTTGTGAGTCGGAAAAGGATGAAACCCTAACCCAAATGCAATGCCCCAAAATCACCAACTTATAATGTTGATATTTTCTAAAACAATGTTGGGTGTTAGATTTTGGGTTTTCCAATGTTAAATTAAATCAAAAGAGATTATGGTAGAGAAATGAGAAATCGTTTATATATTTTGAATCATCTAATAATTGGGCTCATTTGGATAGAAATGATGGTGGAGAAGTATTTTTTAAAGTAATTAATTTTCATTTATTTTAAAAATGTTATCAACTGTATGGAAGATAAATTAAATCCATTCCATTTATTTTACTATATTATTGTATCCAAACAAAACTAGAGAAATCAAAATAATGTGGAAGACGGAGCAGATCCATGACAGGAAGGAGTGAGCTGTGTGTGATCGCACTGGTAGCGGACGTCCTCACAGCACTGGGTTGTCCAGGAACAGCGTGTACAGCCACAGCAGGAGGATGGAGAGTGGAAAGGTGAGCGGTGTGGCCATGAGTTGTGGTATGAATAAAACCACCAGGGCTCCGACCGAAATGGCATTCAAGGCTCTGATGTAGAGGGAGCAGTGCGGTAAACAAAGGATGAAGAGTATGGTCACCATGATTTATTACCACACTCACGCTGCGCATTTTCCTTAAAGGCAATATCCGTCAGAGTCATTGTGTTTTTTTTGATACTGGAATTCATTGTCGCACCAATCTCTTTTCTCCATAGCTTCATACTACTCCTACTGTGTTTCAAACACACTTATATAGTCATCTCATTCTATACATATTTTCTAATTGTTCCCAGGCTAAAGATCTCTTTCCTGAACCTTCTCCACGTTCGGGTAGGGCTCTTTCAGGTCAAGCATCAGGGGCAGATGGTGTCCCCTTTTTACTCCCACCCCACATCCATGAATCCCCTCCTACTCTACATTTTATTTCCCTCAATTTTATTCATTTTCAGGATTTATTACCATGCTCCTAACTCTGCACCCGAGCCCTAAACATTACTGATCTTTCATTTCTTTCACATCCCCTAGAATTTTGGGGTGTTACAATAATAATAAAAAAATGTAAAAACATTAATATGAATGGTTCTCTTAAGTGTCTTTAATATACACCATACATACGTAGAATAATTCAATTAAACTAATGCAGATGAAAAAAATGTTTATTTTAAAAAAAAGCATAAAACAATGGCGGTGATATTTATAGTGGACTTTGGGGGTGTTACACATTTTAAAAATTGTAAAACTAGTGTATTTCATATTTAACATTAGAAGGCATAAAAAATTAAAAAAAAGTGATGTGAATGAAAGAAAAAAAATAAAAAAAAGGTTTATATGAAAAAAAATTGGAAGAAAACATTGATGGGAATAGGTAAATATTATAAAGAATGAAAAACCATTCAAATGAAACATATATAGTATACATTTGAATATATATATATCTATATAATGGATAATTAAACAAATAAATATGTTTACATATGAGGATAATTAAAATTGTAAAATAAATTGAATTTATAAATAAAAATAAAAAAGCATTATATAGTTAATACAATTGGAATCTCCTAGTTCATTCAATCAATGTTTGATTCATAATTTATCCATGTCCGGCATTCCATGAACGGTTTTTTCATATTGTAGTCATTTGTGTCTCAAGTAGAACTTGAAATTCGCAACCAGGAAAGACAGGTTTAACAATGATTTTTAGTGGCGATTTAAACCACCGATAAATGTTGTGTGGTGATTTAAAATAGTGTCATGTATTTGGGTGCTTGGAATCTTTTCGCAAATGATATTTAACAACAATTTAAACCATCATAAAATATTTACCGATAGTTATTTATATCATTTTTTATTTTCTTATTTTCATTATTAATTATATATTTATAAATATATCTATATATATATATATATTAATGTATATAAATATTCATAAATATATATCAACACACACACACACACAAAGATATATATATAATTAAAGATAATTATAAATAAATATAAATATAAATATAAATAAAAACATAAATCTCATATAAAGATACATTAATAAAAACACACATAGAGATATATATGTATTCCCATATAATATATATAAATATTTAAAAATAAATAATAAATAATATATGAAATATAATATATGATATATAATATATAAATATGCACACACACATATATATACATATAACTATAAACATATACCCTCATAACATGTATAAATATATATAAATATAGAAAAATATAAATAAATAAATTTAAAAATGTTTTAAAATTAGTAATTAATAAGGAATTATTAGAAATTAATAAAAATTTAAAATTTAAAATTTAAAAAATATTATCTAATCATTATTAATTATTTCAGTTTTTAAATAAATAATAATAAGTTATTATTAAATATTTAATAATAAAAAATCATACATAATGAATAATAATAATAATAAGAACATAATAATTATAATAATACTAATAATAATGATAATAAATAAACAATAAAAATATATAACATTAAATTTACAAAGTAAAAAAAATTATAAAAAAATTAAATGCTTCCACTTATTATTTAATGAAGGTTTAAGTCGATGAAAAACCAAAAACCAATAAATAAAAACTATCGTGAATTAGCTATGGTTTTCAAAAAATTCTGCTAAATAAATAACAACTAAAAATTTAGCATTGGTTTCGAAAACTACCACTAGATAAAACACCAATAAATGCCATTTCATTTTGTAGTGTCATTCTAGCATACTCAACACCATTTCTGAACTCAGACACTTCACCGTATACTTTTTTTCCAAAACCACCAATGCTTTTCCTTGAATGAAAAATCCAAACACTTATAACTTGTGTTTCAATAAATATACCCACATCATTACAACATATTCATGCACATTAAGCACTACCTTCTATCAGTACTAAATGAAAAGCACTCATAAAGGTGGTACAATTATCCACAATAACTAAAAGAACTGATAAAAATGGTCTTTATGAATGCAATAAAAGCCATGATAATGGCTGTTTTTTGTTAGTGTTTTTTAGTGTTAATAAAGATCAGCTTTATAAGTGTTTTCTTAGCCTTTATCTATGCTTTTTTAGTAGTGGTAAAGGATCCCTTTATCATAAATTTTGAATGTGCTATTAAAATGTACCTTCATAGAATATATAAAGTATAAAAAATCACATATTAGTATATAATCATTTTTTTATATATATGAAATATATTTTTCTAAATATGATTTATATGATACTAAATATGTATTGACACTTAATATGTAATTTATTTAGTGAAAATGGCTTAAAAATAATTAGATATTAATATTAATTATTAATTTGTAATTTATAATTATTTAATAGTTATTTAATAACAATTGGTGGTAGAAAAAATTAATGATTTAATTAATATTTAAGATATGTTGAAAATGTGACTTGATCATCAAACATCCATAACTTTTTATTCAGAGGTCTGCTTAGGATATATGAGATATGAAATCGAATCTATGGATGATCTCATCATTTCAAGATCCAAGGGAACATCAATCTATGTGTTGTCTATGTAAAAAAGGCATAGAAGGCCTCCAAAACTGAGTTTTTTGTTCGGATACTCATATTTTTCAACATTTGATGAAATTTATTCTTTTTTAAGAGGGTTTTCATATCCTTTTTTTTATAGAGATGTAACTTATATCGAAGGATTAGTTTCATATATATATTATGGTGTTAAAATGTTAACATTTTTAATATTTCAGTACTACAAAATAGGGTTTGTTCAGCGCGAAAAAAATCTTTTATCAGTGCTAAAAAGCATTAATAATAAAGGTGATATTAAAAGGGGATTCCTTTTATCAATGGTCAAAAAAGAGTATATAAATACCAATTTTATCAGTACTAAAAAGGATGATAAAAGGTTAATTTTATTAGCACTAAAAAAGAACTAATAAAAGGCCTGGAAGGCCTCTTTTGGATCCAAAATGGACATATAGATCAAACGTTATAATCGTTTGAAGTTCAAGTCAAATTTTTAACTTATCTTAAGATATTAATCAATTATTTTATCCAGATGTCCGTTTAGGATCCTTGAGATATGAAGTCAAATCTATGGAAGACACCTTCATTTTCAAGACCCAAGGGATCCCCAATCTCTATATTTTCTAAGTAAAAAAGGACTTGAAGGCCTCCAAAACCTTGTTTTTAGATTGGATTCCTCGATTTTTAAACATTCGATGAAATTTAATATTTTTTAGAGGGTCTTCTTATCCTTTTTCTATAGAGACATAATTTGTATTCAGTTATTAGTTTCATATAGATAATATGGTGTTCGAAAATTAATATTATTCAAATTTCACTACTACAAAATAGTGGTTTATCACTGATAAAAACATTTTATTAGCCCTAAAAAAGAGCTGATAATCGAGGAACTATTAAAAGGGGATCCCTTTTATCAGCTCTCAAAAAAAATTTGTTAAAAGTCAAAAAATATATAAATAAATTCTGTAAATCGGAGGGTAGACCCACCCCCCTTTTATCAACGCTTGGCCCTCTTTCAACAGTACAAGGAATCCCCACCCATGAGCTCCACTACCACCCGTTTAATTATGCTAGACACACACCCCCCAATCCTTTAAAAACACGATCACTCATGCACCTGCCCGCACACCCCTACCTCCGCTTGGATTTGGACATGAGACCACTCCCTTATGCGACTGCACCTTTACCACTCGTATATCTTGTTTCTTTCTCTCTTTAAGGATATATCTATATATATATATATGTATATTTATTTGTGTATTAAAATAGATTTATATTAAAATAAATATATTTAGTTATATTAGTATATATATATATTTATTCATACATTAATATATATATATATATATTAATATATATATATAGTTAGCTAGTTATATTTATTTAATTATATTTATATTTATTTATTTATATATATATAGTTATAATTTCTTATGAATATATTTATTCGTATATTAATATATATTTATAAGATTAGTTTAAAATACATTTATAAAAAATGTTTTTTTTGTTTTTATAAATAAATAAATACATAAATATATACAACATACATACACATGAATATATATATAATATATGTGTATATGTAAATATAAATATACATATTTATATATATTTAATTATATTTACATATATTATATATTCATATTCATATTCATATATTAGAATATATAGATAATATATATCAGTTTTTTAAAACACACACACACTAATATATATATATATATATATAGACACACACAAACACACATATTATATAGGATTGTAAATATTCATATATTTTTATTTTATATAAAATAAATATTGGTTTTTCTTTAGATAAGGCTTATATATTGTGAAATAAATTATATTTATAAATATGATTAATTATTTTTCTATAAAATTAAATTTTAATGTGTGAATATAATATATATATATATTATTTGATTATAAATTATAGTACATTATGAAAAAAGATAAAATTTTAAAGCCATAACATCAATATGAAGCAATCCCTAGGAATAAATTTAGTCTCCACTGAAAAAGGGTAAAAGACCCCCTTAAACGAGGTTGAAATTCCATCTAATGTTAAAAAATTTGGGTATCTCAACTAAAACCTCTATTTGGAGGCCTTTTGTGCCTTTTTTACCTTAATAAATGCAACAGAGTGCTCTGCATTATCATTAGTGCATAGAGCTCGTCTCAAGCATTTATTTGATATATGGTAGAGCTCAAACGGACACCCAGATAAAAAGTTATGGTTTTTTGAGGATTCAGTTACGTTTTCAACTTATTTTAGATATTTTATTGATTTTTTGATTTTTTGTGTCTTTAAATTGTCATTAAATGATTATTACTTGATAATAGTTACTTCATTATCAATTAATAATGTTTTTTAAAATATTTTACAATCCATTTTCACTAAATATCTTATATATTATTTGTGAATGTATATTTATACTTATATAAAACATATTTAAAAAATATATATAATATTTATATCAATATAAATATATTTAAATATTTATATATTAATATATTAATTTTCTTTATTTTTTTAAAATATACCCTTTATATTCACTAGTAAAAAAAGTGATGAAAATACCACCCTTTATCAGCGCTAAAAGAAGCAATAATAAAGGAATATGTTTAACAACATTTATTTAGCATTGATAAAGGGTGGCACTACAAAAACCTTTTTTGTGGTAGTGTTTTTTGGTTATTTAAAAATAAATATATACATATATGTTGTGGAAAAAATATGGTAGCCAAATTATCATTAATGATTTAGATCAAGGTGAAGGGGATCTTTATGTTTTTTGATCTACTATGGAAAACCCTGATACATGGAATCGAAGCCATAATATTGTGTGTTTCCCTTTATTGGTAATACAGGTAACCACATTACCCATTTTCTTACCTCTTTATGGGTTAGTCGGGATTCCTTTTACTGGTTTTCCAGGTTTTCCTCACGACTTGTGTAATGTTTCTTTGGCAAATATTTTAATATTTACTTTAATATATATATATATATATATTCATATATAAATATATACAATTTTTTATAATTTGATATATAAATTTTATTGTATAAATAAACCATTAAACATATTTTTATCTTAAATATATTTTTAAATATATATATATTATATAAATTAATTTTAATTATCCATTTTATTAAAAATAAAATTTATCAATAATATGTACCATATAAAAATATGAATGTGTATATACCTACAAAAATGTATATATGTGTGTTTGAGTAATGATCCTAAAAATATTTACATGAAAAAGTAAATTTAAATAATTATATTATTGATTTTTGATTGATTTGATAAAATTATGAATGGTTTTATCAAATTGTTGTTAATTTACATATGAAGAGGGTATATCAACAAAAATAGTTGAAAATGTAAAATTCAATGTTTGATTTTGTTTATGAATTTTTGGTTGAAAATTTATTATGTGGCTGACACATGTATAGTACTCAACCGTAACAAAAAATCACTTAGCATTCCAGAGTGCTGAGAGAGGAGTTCCATCATGGGAAGAGAATAGAAGGAAAATCCCACTAATCGAGCGTAGGGAGGGAATCAAAGACTACTTCGACATGCATGCTTCCATGACACGTCACTCTAAAGTGTTACGGGGACAAGACACAATGATGTTCTAAAATTTCTACACATGGTGTGCTACTGTCAAGCTCTACCACTGTCGACCGCCACTGTCCCCTCCGACCGTTGGCTCTTTCCATTGATTTCTATGATGAAGATTGTTTTCCAAATGATTCCCACCATTGCTGTCAAATGTGGATGGTGAACCATCCCCACCTAATATCATGGTAGGTGTAATCCATGGGAGAAGTCCATGGTAGCTAGCTTCCATGAGATAAGTCCTTAGGTAGGAGGGGGATTTAAGATTTGGTGTCCTAGAATCAACTGGTTTTACTTCGATTACATGGATATTTAATGTATTATTACATATTGTTCATTTTTCTACATGACTATGATGTAATAATTTTCTAGAGTATTTGTTACACTGATAAGGTCATTCGAGTTCTCCGCTATGATGAAAACCTATAAATGATATAACAATATTCTGAAATATAGTTCTGTGGTTGGATCACATACTATGATGGGACACATAGCATGCAGACCGTCTGGTGTGAGTACTCATAAGCAGACGAGACTTCCACTCATGCTGTTCTCACTTGGTAATCTCTATGATAGGAGATTATGAGAACAGACCCGCAAGTATGAATTCTACATGGTTTGGTTTTATTGGATACTACTATCTACGAGTGTGTGTAATGATCCTTATAATTTAGGATTATCGTTAATAAATGTCATGGCTTATGCACTTTGATTTAGTGATGATAACCATCACACAGATAGTTGGTTGACAGTAGGGTATGTTGTGTGTGTCACGAGTTCCATGTTATTAATGGATAAGTCGAGGAAGGATTTGTCCCTTCCATTTATGGAAGTTGATATCTCATCCCATTGATTGAAAAAGAACCATCATGTGAAATTTCATGGCCATGGTGTAACGATGATTTTATTTAAGGTAGTCATAGAATGAAATATCGAACATAAAATTTGATGACACAATCCTGAAACCTGCTTGATGGGATATTATGACAAAGGGATTATATTTCATAGTGAGTGTTTGTATGTGGATGTCGTTGTTGTGACTTTACATTCATTCTCTCGGGTGCCTTCACCCATTGCTAGACAATACTCTTGGACTTTAGGCCCGCTCGCCTAATATTAATGAGAAATAATCCTAGTGGTTCACACACAAAGTGTTTTTAGTGGTATCGATTAAATTCTATTTGAATTTAATTAATGAAATAAATATTATTCTCGAGACCATGGAACAATTTTATTAATGTTAAAATGATTTCATAAATTAAATAAAATATATATTTTAATTTTATTGAAAATTTAATAAATATTTCTTTATTAGTTTGTATATATAATATTTAGTTAAGAGAATAATTTACTTATTTATTTATTCTTGTATTTAATAAATGGAAGTGGAGTTCGATCATACCAAGGTCAGTTCGGTAGTAAAATAATTATTTTCAATATGATAAATAATAATATAACTAGTTGGCACAAATTAAAATAATGATACAATTATTTTGTGACACAGAATATTATTTATAATTCCATTTTGCACAGGTTGGAACACCATAAATAATGATGCGGTATTATTATTAAATGCATGGTGTTTCTTTATGTTCATGAATGTATTTAATTGTTTCTATTCAATTAAATATTACAACTTAAATTCCATGTATATAAATAGATAATTATTCCAATTGTTTGATACACCACACAACGGGCCTGGTGAATTCAGAATTGTCGAGCCAAACAATTTCTCTCTAGAATACTCTTCTCTCCCCTATCAAGAATGAGAGACATTCTTCAAGACTAAAGGACAAATGGTCAAGAACGACCGACACAAGACACTTGATTCGCCACACTAGAACCCAAAGAATGAGCATTGTCAATCGGAGGCCATTGTGGCATATGTAGATCACCTCTAGAGGGATTCTAGTTTGGATCCTTACAAGCATAATGAGATAATCTGGAAGGGTTGTTCTGGACGATCAACATCTTCAATGATGGAAATACTAAAGTTCCATCTATTTTTTTCTTTATGAAATTAATTAAATTAATTATAAACATGATGTGAAATATCATCTCTAGGTTTTTTATCCCCTTTCTTCGTTATCTAAATATTTGATTATAATACGTGGAGACTGACGTTCATCATCGTATTGATCCCATAATAATCATTGATCATGGTAAAATTCAAAGTTGGGTGTCATCCCAACCATGCTTTCACTATGCCCGGAACCTTCAAGTGTAATTAGAGTGGTTAAATCATAGTTTATAATTATTTAAATATTTTTTTGATGACTTAGGAATTGAATTATTTAGTTGTTTAAATTCAAGTTAATCATTCTACAAATCTGAATCTCGAGATCTATTCCTCCTCTTTAATTCCTCATTCACCTTATAAAAACGATCTTTTCTTTTAATTTTGATTAAAATAAACTATAGGATCTCATCTGAAGTTACCAAATCATCCTGGACATACAACACCAGAACACACGGCGTGTATTCAGCAGTACACTCCGTGTTGTCAAGATTCAATGCATCGGACCGGTCCGCCAAACCAAGACATGTTTTGGAGTCTTTCTATGTCTTAAACAACTCCATGTATTGACTAGGAGTAGGTGCCACACATTTTCTAGATTTCACGCCTTGTGGCCCAATGGAAATGGCGTGTAGTCCTTTCGGGTTAAGATTGGACTGTGTACACCAATCACGGCTTGACCAGTTGGAGACTGTGTAACGAAGAAGTACACGGCGTGTGGCCCACTGGACATGTTGTGTACTATGGTGATTTATAATGTACCCTCAGATGTCGTTTACCTGGGCGTGTACTCCAGATAGACGGTGAAAAATAGTACCAACAATGTAGTTGGAACTACATGTCCTGTACTCATCCAAATTACGCAGATTTATTAAAATTTATTATTATATTATAAAAACCCTTGAGACATGTACCATCGTGTGAGCGTAAAGATGAGTCACAACAAGTGAGGGGAGTTTTATTTATATGTGTTTAATTTAAAATCTGTGTAATGTTCATTTCTACTCATTGGGAAGTTATGAATATGAATTCACTGGGTTGCCTCCAAGGTACAAGTAAATTACAAAGATAATTTTAAATAAATTTATTTGTTTAAAATTATGATGTATGAGAGTGTCAAGGAAATTTATAAAAGGATTCAGGATAAACGGATTGATTAATTAAAGATGATAATTTATTGATTCTGGTGATATTTATCATAAATGAGAATGATTAAAGAATTGAATTCAAGTTTTATTTATGCATGAATATTGTTGCATGTATGGATGATCACGATCTAGACCAAGACCTTTTTATATGGATGTTTTTGTTTAATTAATTTATTTGAATTAAATTTGTTGTCATGTGAGCATTCTCGTCATTAATATATAGGACCAGTGTTTCTGATGTTTTTTTTATGTAAACCCCCTGTTTACGCCTCAACTATATAGCATCCCGTCTTTTTATAACATAACTTTTCATTCCATTACACGGAACTGAGGATCTTTAAGGTTTAGTGTCTTGGAAACGAGGAACATAAAACATGAAACAAAAAAAAACATTCTTCTTAAACACTTGAAAGGATTCTCCTCATGTTCACCCTAGGCTCATTACTGCATCTCATAACCTGGGGACATACATCAAAAGAAAGGGTGAGCAGAAAGCCCAGTAAGGGAAACAAGAGGAACATTTTACATGTGAACTTGATATACTTTAATAAGGACATGAAAAGAACTTTAAGGCATGAGAAATAAATCATGAGGCATTTCATAATAAAAACAACATTTTTCATAACTTGAAGATGTGGCTACATCATTTAACATAGACAATCATGAACATATCACCAAGGTCCATCCCCAAGGTGTCATTTGAAAATTACCAAGGTTATTCACCAAGGTATCATGAAAATTGTAATCTCTAGTGGTTACATCATTACCCAATGCATTGGAGCGCTATCAGGGCGCACCCTTAAATTTGCCTTTATTATCATGTGAGCCACATATATCATCATCTAAAATTTCATAAATAACCCACATAGCATAAAATAAATGGGTTTCATTTCATAATCATAACGTTTTAAAAACTTCTTTAAAGACATGATCTTTACGTCACTTTAAACCCACGGAAAGGGAAAGCGGGTCTCATGTATGTAAATCACAGAATTTAAAATGGAACATTTTGATATATATATGTGAATAACCTTGTAGAAATAAGAGCTTTGAGTATTCACTTTATAACATAAAATATTTTTTGAGAAAAGAGAGAGGCATTTTGAGGGGAAAATTCTGCAGCATAACGGCTAAGTTTCGGGGTTTTAGAAAACATTGAAATGAGAGGGGACATGGGTCACCCACTCATAAATGATCCATAAAACAGTAGGGTGAAAGAATAAGAAGGACATATGGACATGGTACTGAAATTTTAGGTACATACCATTTGAAATGAAAAAACATGGAAGGAAAAAAAGATTAGATTTCTCTTATGAAAATTCGGCAGCCTTACGGCGTCACTTAACTTCAAAAGAAAATGATTTGAAAAGATCAAATAGGGTCCCTCATCATATGATCATAAGAGATCAGTATGATAGATATAGATATAATACCCCAACATAATAAAAAGGAACTTGAAAGACATGACATGAAAATCGAACTTGAAAAATGAGAAGGGTGAAAGAATCCCTTAAAAATTTGGCAGCCTAACGGCGTCACTTAAACTTTCATAAAACGAAATGATGAGAGTAAGAGGGATCTATCATCATATAAACATGAAAGGGCAGTAAGAAGAATATAAAAGAACATCCTCTCACATAAAAACATGGAGCAGAAAAGGAATGACATAAAAGAGATTACATGAAAAGAAAGAGAGGGGTCGGATCCCTTACCTTAAAATGTGACTCTTGAAACTCAATGGATTGGACCTTGAGGGCTTGGGGGAACCTTGGGAGGACTCTTTGGAAGGTAAGAAGACCATAACTTCGTTGGGGGAGAGTTGGGAGTGAAAACTAAAGGAGGAAAGGGTGGGTATTTATAGGGAAAGTGAGGGGACAAAGCATTAATGGCCAAGGGACACCTCACTAGTGGTTTTGGCAAAACCATGGGCTTGCCCATGGTATTTGCCCATGGTATTGGCCACTTGGGACACCTCACACCTTATCTTACTATTCATAATTCGAACATATTGAATATATACTTAATACATCATTTAATGATGTCATTAAACACCCGTAACTTAAAAACTATACTTTCACTATTCACCGAAAATTCAACTTTCTCAGAATAATCCCAAAATTTCACCTTAACCAAATATCAATGCTCTGATTTCAAAAATTAAATCCATTTTATAAAAATAATTTTCTAAATATTTTTAATTTAATTTTTAAATAAAAACACTATTCATCGAAAATTCATTTTTTTCAGAAAAATCCCCAAAAATTACCATAACATAATATCGATGCTCTGAGTTCAAAAATAAAGTCATTTTTATAAAAATAATTTTCTTATTATTTTTAATTAAATTTTTAATTAAAAAACACTATTCACCCAAAAAAACTAATACTTGAATAATAATTAATGAAACCGTTATTTAACTATTTTATTGAATGACATTACTTAATCAAGGTGCCTAGATTATTTTAAAACTTTCTTTAAGTGAGATTACTAATCCATTTGGTCATATTACTAATCCTAATCATAAAATCACTATTCATAATTTACTATTCATCAAAAATCAAGTTGGTCTTATTAGACTCTAAATTTAGTACTGAACATAATTGCAGAAGACCATTTTTTGAAAATCATTACACATTTTTAATTATTTAGGGTTTACATAAACATATTTAAAATATCCTTTTTCTAAAATTCATCAAAAATCTGCATACTATATTTATCCGGTCATTTCAAAATTCATAAACTTCATCATAAGAAGAAATCCCAATTTTTATTTAAAACAAGGATTACACAAGGTAGTTACGGTCTTGTTACATAACCCCTTATAATACCAGCATAGGACCTAAGAGTAAGGTGTGCTAGGGTGATAGAAGCTTGGGGCGGCTCAGTCAACATTGCCCGAGTAGTAATTTCTATCAGTTTGAACTTCTCACGAAGGCGATTCCGTTCCAACTTCACATGATGAAGTTTGGCTTGGATTTGATCCAGAGCAAAGCCCAGTGGTGCTACCTCCTTCCCAAGCTCTGTTAGATGGGCTTCGATCGGTCCAAGACTACTAGGTGAGGCCATCGAATCTTCTTTCTATAATAATTAACCAATATTACTTATATCAAAACATTTTGTTCACAGCGGTCATATTGACCGATGGTTATATAATAGTCAAAACCCACTGATCTCATTTTAATTATAATCATGTTTATCAAATAAAACGTTTTTGTTGAGTATAACAATAACACATAAAATTGGGAAACAATATTTATTTAAAAAAAATTCGGGTCGTTACAATCTTCCCCCCTTAAGAAATTGCGTCCTCGCAATTTTAAAATTGGGTTTTGAAATTTCATTGAAAGGCCCACATCGGAAAAGGAGTCAGTAAAACTATTACTTTAAAATAAAGAAAGGGAAGTACAAAGGTCACCCGAGTTAACCCACACTAGGGTTCCATGTAGGAAAACATGGACATGGAGGAAAAAACAAAGGGTCAAGTTCTGAGGGAGAGTGATAGAGAACATGATTAGGAGAAAGTTAACCATGAGAAAATCCCAAACTTATGATGTGTTTAAACGGTCTTTGATTACCTAGTAGGAAACGTAAACCAACAACATTTTTGATTTACGTTTCTTTTCATAATTTTGAGGATTTCATTTACTTCATAGAACAAAAACATAAGAAAATATACCTACCTTCAATTAGAGTTTCATCCTTTAACAAGTCCCTACCAACACTAATCTTTTCTCCAAATGATGAGAATTCAAAAACACTTGGTCTCATAAAAGCACAAGAATCATCTTCTATAGAATCACATAATCTACAAAATATTAACTATCTATTTATTCTATCTTTAAACATTATCCCAAAAACTGAAAGGTTAAGGTAAAACAACTCTTTCAAAAAGAAAGAATCCCATAGGAATGTAAACTACTTTTAAATCATCAAAGTTCCATGGTACTACCCAAATTTCATTATAGAACATTCCCTAAATAACGGTCCTTAATATTCCTCAAAACAAACCAAACTAAGATTGAAACCCAAATACAATAAGGATTTGATAACATAGTATTTCAAAACAACTTCATTGTTCATCTCCAGACAACATCAACCACTCCTAACATCTTATAAAAAAATTAGCTAACCTAAACATATTTTACCCAAGATAGGTTAGTCATTCCCATAAGTAACCTAAATTACTATAAGTCCACCTTAAATTCATCGACTCTTCAAAATATAAGTCAACCTTACTCCTCAATGAAAATACTATAGTAATCTATTTACCTCGATCATATAGGGTCCCCAAAATAGTGAACGCCTTCCAAAATAATAATCATCTTTTAATCCCCTAATCATCTCTGACATATTAATACGGAAATTGTCGCATTTCCTATCACATTGGTTGTTGGGACACGTTATTCCATTTCCCACCATTAACTAAGAAGATAAAGTATAATTAGAGGCTTAAATACTTAACCAATAATCATGAAAAGGAACTTAAAGCATATAAGGATAACTTGTAGAAGAAAAGTATACCCTAACTTGTGATCCCCTAGGTTCCCATCTAGGTTATCCATGATCATATATTCTTATTTGAATCTTTATTTTATTTTATCTTTGTTCCTTTAATAATGGTTCATATCAAGCTTATGAATTTACCAAAGCATATCCCCCAGGAGTGTCGTAACCAAGAGTGCAGCAAGGCCCGTTGTTGTGTACCAGTTCCCATTCGAGTCTAGCTCAAAGCGGTGTTTTCTGGTTTTACCCCTATGTACATCTGTGCCAGAGCCACCTCTACCTGCTCGTATCCAGACAGGGATGTATTTGCTTGGCAACCCCTTACTCAATACTCACCAAAATACCAGGAAGATTTCCTATATTAAACTTTTCTATAGGGTTCCTCCTAGAGTTTTCATATCCTAATTTCCACAAATAACTAAACCATCCTTTGATACCAACTATAGCATCCCGTCTTTTTATAACATAACTTTTCATTCCATTACACGGAACTTAGGATCTTTAAGGTTTAGTGTCTTGGAAACGAGGAACATAAAACATGAAACAAAAAAAACATTCTTCTTAAACACTTGAAAGGATTCTCCTCATGTTCACCCTAGGCTCATTACTGCATCTCATAACCTGGGGACATACATCAAAAGAAAGGGTGAGCAGAAAGCCCAGTAAGGGAAACAAGAGGAACATTTTACATGTGAACTTGATATACTTTAATAAGGACATGAAAAGAACTTTAAGGCATGAGAAATAAATCATGAGGAATTTCATAATAAAAACAACATTTTTCATAACTTGAAGATGTGGCTACATCATTTAACATAGACAATCATGAACATATCACCAAGGTCCATCCCCAAGGTGTCATTTGAAAATTACCAAGGTTATTCACCAAGGTATCATGAAAATTGTAATCTCTAGTGGTTACATCATTACCCAATGCATTGGAGCGCTATCAGGGCGCACCCTTAAATTTGCCTTTATTATCATGTGAGCCACATATATCATCATCTAACATTTCATAAATAACCCAAATAGCATAAAATAAATGGGTTTCATTTCATAATCATAACGTTTTAAAAACTGCTTTAAAGACATGATCTTTACGTCACTTTAAACCCACGGAAAGGGAAAGCGGGTCTCATGTATGTAAATCCCAGAATTTAAAATGGAACATTTTGATATATATGTGAATAACCTTGTAGAAATAAGAGCTTTGAGTATTCACTTTATAACATAAAATAATTTTTGAGAAACGAGAGAGGCATTTTGAGGGGAAAATTCTGCAGCATAACGGCTAAGTTTCGGGGTTTTAGAAAACATTGAAATGAGAGGGGACATGGGTCACCCACTCATAAATGATCCATAAAACAGTAGGGTGAAAGAATAAGAAGGACATATGGACATGGTAATGAAATTTTAGGTACATACCATTTGAAATGAAAAAACATGGAAGGAAAAAAATATTAGATTTCTCTTATGAAAATTCGGCAGCCTTACGGCGTCACTTAACTTCAAAAGAAAATGATTTGAAAAGATCAAATAGGGTCCCCCATCATATGATCATAAGAGATCAGTATGATAGATATAGATATAATACCCCAACATAATAAAAAGGAACTTGAAAGACATGACATGAAAATCGAACTTGAAAAATGAGAAGGGTGAAAGAATCCCTTAAAAATTTGGCAGCCTAACGGCGTCACTTAAACTTTCATAAAACGAAATGATGAGAGTAAGAGGGATCTATCATCATATAAACATGAAAGGGCAGTAAGAATAATATAAAAGAACATCCTCTCACATAAAAACATGGAGCAGAAAAGGAATGACATAAAAGAGATTACATGAAAAGAAAGAGAGGGGTCGGATCCCTTACCTTAAAATGTGACTCTTGAAACTCAATGGATTGGACCTTGAGGGCTTGGGGGAACCTTGGGAGGACTCTTTGGAAGGTAAGAAGACCAGAACTTCGTTGGGGGAGAGTTGGGAGTGAAAACTAAAGGAGGAAAGGGTGGGTATTTATAGGGAAAGTGAGGGGACAAAGCATTAATGGCCAAGGGACACCTCACTAGTGGTTTTGGCAAAACCATGGGCTTGCCCATGGTATTTGCCCATGGTATTGGCCACTTGGGACACCTCACACCTTATCTTACTATTCATAATTCGAACATATTGAATATATACTTAATACATCATTTAATGATGTCATTAAACACCCGTAACTTAAAAACTATACTTTCACTATTCACCGAAAATTCAACTTTCTCAGAATAATCCCAAAATTTCACCTTAACCAAATATCAATGCTCTGATTTCAGAAATTAAATCCATTTTATAAAAATAATTTTCTAAATATTTTTAATTTAATTTTTAAATAAAAACACTATTCATCGAAAATTCATTTTTTTCAGAAAAATCCCCAAAAATTACCATAACATAATATCGATGCTCTGAGTTCAAAAATAAAGTCATTTTTATAAAAATAATTTTCTTATTATTTTTAATTAAATTTTTAATTAAAAAACACTATTCACCCAAAAAAACTAATACTTGAATAATAATTAATGAAACCGTTATTTAACTATTTTATTGAATGACATTACTTAATCAAGGTGCCTAGATTATTTTAAAACTTTCATTAAGTGAGATTACTAATCCATTTGGTCATATTACTAATCCTAATCATAAAATCACTATTCATAATTTACTATTCATCAAAAATCAAGTTGGTCTTATTAGACTCTAAATTTAGTACTGAACATAATTGCAGAAGACCATTTTTTGAAAATCATTACACATTTTTAATTATTTAGGGTTTACATAAACATATTTAAAATATCCTTTTTCTAAAATTCATCAAAAATCTGCATACTATATTTATCCGGTCATTTCAAAATTCATAAACTTCATCATAAGAAGAAATCCCAATTTTTATTTAAAACAAGGATTACACAAGGTAGTTACGGTCTTGTTACATAACCCCTTATAATACCAGCATAGGACCTAAGAGCAAGGTGTGCTAGGGTGATAGAAGCTTGGGGAGGCTCAGTCAACATTGCCCGAGTAGTAATTTCTATCAGTTTGAACTTCTCACGAAGGCGATTCCGTTCCAACTTCACATGATGAAGTTCGGCTTGGATTTGATCCAGAGCAAAGCCCAGTGGTGCTACCTCCTTCCCAAGCTCTGTTAGATGGGCTTCGATCGGTCCAAGACTACTAGGTGAGGCCATCGAATCTTCTTTCTATAATAATTAACCAATATTACTTATATCAAAACATTTTGTTCACAGCGGTCATATTGACCGATGGTTATATAATAGTCAAAACCCACTGATCTCATTTTAATTATAATCATGTTTATCACATAAAACGTTTTTGTTGAGTATAACAATAACACATAAAATTGGGAAACAATATTTATTTAAAAAAATTTCGGGTCGTTACAAACTACATGTGAGTTAAAAATGGGGGAATATGTAATGGATGGAATTTTCAAGCTAGTGGAGGAATTTCAAGCTAGAGACGACACAAAACCAATCCAAAGAGATATAGAGGTGGACCAGTGGAACCTGTAAACACGAACCCAAAATGTTCAAGGTTTTCCCCCCATAAGCCAGTGATAGTTTATCAACCACTAGATAAACTATCCATTAGAAAATATCTTGATCATTACATTTACTTTATTTTATTTCTGTCATTTTCATGTTTTATCATTATGTATGTGTTGGTACGATCACATAATTAATGAATTAAACAAATCACTCAAGATGGAACTAAAATAAACTAGATTTATGCATAAATATTATCCAGACGTGGTTAATCAATTATGTATGTTCCACTTAATATTAACAAGCCTGTGATAATAAGAAAATTACAAAATAGTGGGAGACTTAATAAAATTCATTATTTCTCATAAAATGATAGCAAGAAAGTACTAATGATCTATTCTGTTAATTTTAAAATAATAATGAAAAGCTCATCAACCACACTATCCCTGCGATCAATTATAGATAAAGACAACGTACTCACTAGAAGTAACTGATAGGAATGGTTTAGAAGGCTTCGGGATATCCTATTTCTATGAGTGGAAGTCTTACGTACTGGAGTCAGCATTACCTGATCCACCTACCAAGGAGGTAAGTTATGAGGATTTCCTTGTCTATGAGAAACATATGTATGATGTGGTTGATGTCCAATTTTTGATGTTATCATCAATGTCTAGTAAGCTCTGGACGTCTCATGAAAACAGGGATGCTTATAAAATGCTTGAGAACCTCCACGGTCTTTACCAATAAGGAGCAAGGCAACAAAGGTTTGAGATCTCTAAGGCACTCTTTCGGAGTAATCCTGGAGAAGGTGACCCAGCTGGGCCTCATATATTCATGATCATTGACTACATTGAGTTATTGGAGGTTCTATGGTTTAAACTACCTAAAGAACTATGCACCAATCTTATTCTCCCTTCACTCCCTCAAAGCTGCTCCGTCTTTTTTTTTCAATTTCAATATGAACAACATTGAGAAGTCTCTATCTAATCTTCTTATCCTCATTCTCTATGCGGACAATGATATAAAGCATGAAAAGCCTTCTGTCCTTATGGTGAATAAGAGGAAAGGGAAGGTGATGATCTTTAAGCCCAAATCATGTTCATGACCTTCTATGAAAAATAAGATAAAGGGTAGGAATGGGAAGATGACATTGTTTGTTTCAGATGTGGCAAGAAGGCCCACTGGAAGAAGAACTACACCCAACCTATGAATCAAGGGGAAGCTCTCTGTGCGACTGTTATCTAAATCAATCTATCTATTTCTACAAATTGGTTATTAGATATAGCTTTTTGTGCTCACATATGTATCCAAATATATTAACCAAGTATATTCAAGAAGATTGATCATGGGGAGGTAGATCTATGAGTATCCAACGGAGCGAGACTTACTACTCTAGTTATTGGGGATTCTGACCTCACATTGCCAACTATGATGATCTTGGTGTTAAAGGGTTTTTCTTATGGGCCTTCTATATTCAAAAATATAATTTCTATATCCAAACTAGATATAGATGGATTTGTTTTAATTTTTGGAAATTAATGTTTCTTCTTCTATAATGATATCATTTGTTTTGGTAGGGAAAATTTATACAATGGTCTTTATGTGTTGGATTACACAAACCATGCAATGGAAATCGATGACAAAGATACTTCACATGAATCATACCACACCCAAATTTGGCATCATCATCTAGGTCATGTAAATGAGAAACACTTGACAATGTTACGTCAAGATGGATATTTATATTATTTTGAACTAAAACCACTTGGTGTATGTCATGCATGTTCAGAAGGAAAAATGACCAAAGCCTCATTTGGTGGGAAAGGTGAAAGGGAGAAATATTTTCTTGAATTTGTTTATACTAATGTATTTGGAATATTTCTAGTTGAATCAAGGGGTGGGGACTCATAATTCATAACTTTTACTAATGATTTTAGTAGATATGGATATACCTATTTAATGAGGTTTTAGTAGGATTCCTTTGATAAGTTCAAGGAGAAAAATAATGAAGTTGAGAACCATCTTGGTATGAATATTAAGAAACTCCACTCAAACCGAGGTAGGGAATATCTTAATCAAGACTTCATTGATTACCCATGAGTGTTTGGGATCCCATCCCTACTCACTCGTCCATTCACACCGCAATGGAATGGTGTAAGTGAAAATAGGAACCACACCTTGTTGGACATGATGAGATCAATGATGAGTCATGAAAGTCAAACATTATCCTTTTGGGGGTATGAATTACCAACAACGGTACACATACTGAACCAAGTACCAAATAAATCGATAAATGGTTTTCCATATGAGTTATGGAGTGGAAGAAAGACCATGTTATTGAATTTACATGTGTGGGGTAGCGAAGAGTTTGTTAAGTCCTCTTCTGGTAACAGACTCACACCCCGAGGAAAAAAGTGTACCTTTATAGGATATCCCAAGGAAACAAGGGGATATTACATATACAACCTCTCAAAAAAAATTTATAGTGGCAAGTCATGCCATATTACTTGAGAGGGAGCACATCTCCAAAAGGGATAGTGGTGGAAATATAGACTTCGATGAAGTCGAGGATCAAGGTACCCAAGAGTTGGTATAGGAACAGATTCCACACACACCATCGAGGAAGAAACTGTTCTAGATACACAAGTACTACGTAGGAGTACATGAGAGTTTAGGGAACCAGAACGGTATAGTTTTCATGTTACCAAGGATAGTGACTCATTATTAGTCGATAATAATGATCCTGTAACGTACATGGGAATCAGTAAGTGGAAAAGACGTTTCCAAGTGGCAATAAGTCATGAATTCTGAAATGGATTCCATGTACTAAAACCTTGTCCGGATTTTTATAGATCATCTAGTCAATGTAAATACTATTTTTTGAAAATGGGTACTCAAGAAGAAACTAGACATGGAAGGAAAGGTCAGAAACTATAAGGCAATACTAGTTGCAAAAGGGTTTAAACAACATCAAGGAATTAACTACGATGAAACCTTATCACCAGTTGCAATGCTGAAATCCATCAGAATTCTACTTGATATTGTGGCATACCATGACTATGAGATTGGGAAAATCAATTTCAAAATAGTATTCCTTAAGTGGAACCTTTAGGAATATGTCTACATGACACAACATGAAGGGTTTGTGACGCCAAAGGATGCCAATAAGGTATGAAAGTTTTAGAAATTCATTTATGGATTAAAAAAATCTTCCAAGTCATGGAACATTCATTTTAATGAGGCCATAAAAGAATTTGGTTGTTTCAAGAATAAATGTGAGCCTTGTGTCTACAAACGGTTTAGTGGGAGTGCAGTCATTTTCCTAATAGTATATGTTGATGAAATATTACTTATTGGAAATGAGATACTAGTTTTACAGTCTATTAAGGCATGGTTGAATGAATTCTTCACCAGGAAAGAATTTGGTGAGGCAGCATATATTCATGGGATGATGATCCATCATGATAGATCCAAGAGATTTCTAGGCCTATGTCAAAGCATATACATTGATAAAATTGCGTAGAGATTCAGTGTGGATCATTCTAAGAGGGGATTGGTTCCAGTGTGACATGGCAGTCATCTTTCCAACAAAATGTGTCCCTAAAAACAATAGGAAAGAACAATAATAGCATGTACTCCATACACATCAGAAATTGGATCAGTCATGTATGTCATGCTATATACTAGGCTAGATTTTTCCTGTGCATTGAGTGTGGTAGGTATATATCAAGTTGACCTAGGTGACCACCATTGGATGGAAGTCAATACTATCCTAAATTATCTGAGGCATACTAAAGATATGATCCTAGTTTATAGAGGATATAAGGAACTAGTCATCAGAGTATTTTCATATTATAGTTTCAAAATTGATCATGATGACATGAATTTGCAAACGGGATACATCCTCAATTTCAATAGAGGTGCAGTGAGCTGGAAGAACACAAGGAAGAGTGAGGTCGTAGATTCTACAATAGAGTCTGAGTATAACACAGCTTCGGAGGTAGCTAAAAAAGTATTTTGGACACAAATATTTAACCAAGAGCTAGATGTGATACCTAGTAGTAAAGATCCCATCACACTGTTCTTTGATAATACTGGAGCGGTGGCTCACGCAAAAGGGCCATGGTCACATCAACGGACGAAGCACATACCCTGGAAGCATCATATCTTGAGGTATTTTTCTCAGAGAGGCGAAGTTACAGTGAGAAATATTTCCACAGAAGACATTGTGGAGGACCCCTTGATTAAAGCCTTGACTCAACAAAAACATTATCATCATGTGAGGTCTAGAGGACTGAATGTTTTTGGAAATTGGCTCTAGTCCAAGTGAGAGTATGTTAGAGTTTGTATCCTAGAACCAATTTGTTTTACTTTGATTACATTGATATTTAATGTATTATTACATATTTTTAATTGTTTTACATGACTATGATGTAATAATGTCCTAAATTATTTGTGACATTGATAAGGTCATGGAAGTTCCCCGCTATGATGAGAACTTTGAAACACTATAACAATATTCTTAAATATAGTTATGTGGTTGGACGACATACTATAATGGGACACATAGCATGTATACCGTCAAGTGTGAGTACTTGTAAGAAAATGATACTTCCTCTCATGATGTTGTCACTTGGTATTCTCCAAGATAAGAGATTATGAGAACAAACCCGCTAGTAGGAATTCCACATGTTTTTGTGTCAGTAGATATTTCTATCTATGAGCATGTGTAATGATCCTTAGACTGTAATATTATCATTAATATGTGTCATGACTTATGCACATACATTTAATGACAAAAACCATCATTAAGATAGTTGGCGGGATGTATGGTACATTGGGTGTGTCACGAGTGGCATGTTATTAATGGATAAGTCGAGGAAGGATTTGTCCCTTCCATTTATGGAAGTTGATATATTGGTCCTTTGATTGAAATAGGATCGTCTCACAAAATTCCATGACAATTGTGTAATGACCAGTTTATTTCAGGTAGTCAAAGAACTACATATCACACATAAAATTGGATGACACTATCATGAAACCTTCTTGATGAGATATTGCGACAAATGGTTTATATTACACAGTGATAATTTGTATTTGGTTGTGGTTGTTTCGACTTTATGTTCATTCTCTTGGGTTCCTTGACCCATTTCTAGATAGCACTCTTGGACTTTAGGCAATCCCACCTAATTCCAAAAAGAAATAATCCTAGAGGGTCACACACTAAGTGTATTTGTGGTCTCAGTTAAATTTAAATTTAATATAAATAATTAAATAAATATTATTCTCAAGACTATGGAATATTATTATTCAAGTTAAAATCATCTCATAAATTAAATAAAATTTATTTATTTAATTTATTGAACACATAGAAAATATTTATTTACTATTTTGTAAATAAAATATTTATTTAAGTGAATAAATTAGTTATTTATTTATTTAGGTGTTAAATAAATGGAAGTGGAGTTCCAGTAGACCAAGGAAATTCCAGTAGTAAAATAATTATTTTCAAGACAGTAAATATCTATTTAACTAGTGGGAAAAAATTAAAATAACACGTCTATTATTTTTTGATGTGGAATTTTATTTTTAATTCCATTTTGTGCAAGTTGGTTCACCATAAATAATGAGGCGGTATTGTTAATAAATGCATGGGTTTTATCTAAGTTCATGAATTTATTTAATTGTTGCTATGAAAATTAAATATTTAACTAAAATTCCATGTGTATAAATAGACATGTATGCGTATTGTTCCATACACCACACCACACGCCTAGTGAATTGAGAATTGTTGGGAAAAAAATTTGTCTCATGAATCCTCTTCTCTCCTCTCTCAAGAACGTGATACGTTCTTCAAGACCGAAGAACATCGATCAAGAACGACCGACACAAGACACTCGCATCACCGCGCTAGCACCCATAAAACTATCATGTTGATCGGAACCCATCATAGAACATTTGGATCACTACTGGAAGGATTCTAGTTCGGATCCTTACAAGCACAACGAGATAATCCAGAAATATCATTCCAGATGATCAACATAATAAACGAAGAAAATACTGAATATCCAGGTATTATTTTCTTTATGAAATTAGTTAAATTAATTATAAACATCATGTGCATGATCCTCTCTATGTTTTCAAGAATATTTCTTTATCTAAATCATTGATTATATTCCATGGATATTGGCATTCATCATCGTATTGATCCCAGAATAATCATTGATCATGGTAAAAATCAATGTTTGGTGCCATCCAAACCACGCTTCCACTGTGAAAAAACCTACAGGGGATTAGTGGGAGTTTATAAAAACATGACACCTCCCACCATACATATTTAAGGAGGTATTGAGGAGCTTACTTCATCATTAGTTTATCCAAGAGATATCCCCTATCCAAGAGAGGCTTATGAGTTCCATGTGTGAGGATGAATGGGAGGTGTAGAAGGGGTAGATTGTAACATTTATTTTTGTGAAATAGAATGCATGATTTCTCCCTTCATTCATCTCTCTTAGTGGTCAGTGACCAATAAAAATTGGTATTAGAGGGATTTCTAATGCAACGAAGGTGAGCATTTGAGTTTTTCCAGGGACCAGAAAATTCATGTTTCTCATAATCCTATTTTGTAGGATGATTTTGAATGTTCATGTTGAACCAATTCCAATGGCACAAACGGTGTCTCAAATAGAGCTAAAATGAGCTACCTAGTCTTGGTAAGACTTTAGTCAAACATTGGGTACTACAATACCTCCTTACCAGAGAAGAAGGTATAATACCTGTGCCAGAAAATTTTTCGAGAAAATATCGGTGAAATTCTGGTAGTTTCTCAGGAATGCCATGTCAGTGCCATGTCATCACCACGTTATCAGAAGATCTAGGCTGTTGATACTATTTTGATCATATCATGATCAATAGGTGTCCAATTTTTATGATCCATGAGTCGATTCCACAATATTTTATCATTATTGACACAAAAATGAAATTCATTTTTTCAGATTCTACAACAATTTTTTTTAGAATTGAATTTCCATGGAGGTACCATCCACAAGAGGTGGTCAAGGGGTTGAAAACAGATGTGAAAGCCAAATAAGGTCTATAGATTGCAGGAGACCGTCATACAAATGCTATCATTGTGGAAAGATGGGTCGCATAAAGAAGAACCTTCGAAGGATGCTACAAGAATAGGGTCAAAGTATCAACTGACAAAAAGGAAATGGATGTTCACACATGACGGTCTTTGGAGAAATCACACTTTTCTCCAAATATGAAGAAGTGACATACCATCATACATCAGGCCCAGACATAGAATGGGTGGTCGATATTGTACCATCATAAGTATTTCTCACTTTATCAAGCTGGTGAATTTGGTGCAATCAAGATGGGAAATTTTAGATCGAAGTAGATTGTTAGAATGAGTGATATCCAAGTCAATATAAACATTGAATACATAATCATCCTAAAGGATTTTCAGTATGTTTCAAGCCTTTTACTCAAACTATTATTAGGTTTACACTTTGATCGACAAAGGTATGATAACATCTTCAGAAATGGAGCATGGAAGATGTTAAAAGGGTCCATCATCATTGCTCAAGAACACATATGTGGTATGTTGTATAAAACAGAAGTGAAGATATCTGCCGACAACCTCAACATAGTAGAAGGAGAGACGTCATCCAATATTTGGCATATGAGACTCTACCACATGAGTGAAATAGGGTTATCTACCCTAATGAAGAAGAAGTACCTCAATATTAAGAATGATGCATCAATTGATCCTAGTAAATGCTACTTTCATGGGAATTAGCATAGAGTCTCCCTCAATACTGCTTTATCAAGGATATTAGAGTTATTGGATTTCGTGCAAATGGATTTATACAACCCTATAGAGGTGGATTCACTCGGAAGTAACAAATGTTTCCTATCCTTTATTGATTATTCATATCTGAGGGTGTGGGTATTCTTCCTGTGGATGAAGGACCATGTACTGGACTACTTCAAGATGTTCGATGCCATGGTGGAGTGTGGAACTAGAAAGAAGCTAAAGTGTCTTCATTCAAGAAATGGGAGAGAGTATACATCTAGATAATTTGATTCATATTACAGAAGGCAGGACATTCAACATGAGCGGATAGTCCCACGCACCCCACAACACAACAGAGTTGTAGAAAGGATGAACAGAACCACCATGGAGAAGTTTATAAGTATGATGAGTTAGGAGAAGATCCCTAATCCATTCTGGGGAGAAGTCTTTCAGTTTTCATGATACATCACTAATAGATCACCATTAGTCTTGCTTACTTTTTAGATCACACATAAGAGATGTTCTATTAAACATCACTCTTACTCTCATTTATGAGTATTTGGATGTTTGGATGTTTCACATCTTTCCAAGGAGATCATGCAAAAGCTAGATGTGAGATATACTCCATGAATCTTCATCGACTATGGAGATGATGAGTTTGGATAAAATCTTTAGGAACCAAAGGAGAAAGAGGTGATTAAAATCAAAAATTTCATGTTCCATGAGAACTTGATGATCGAGGACATTCAAAATCCTATAATGTCTCTAAGGTAGAGTATAGAAGACTCAACTCATGATCCAACACTCATACCAGGACCACCGAGAAATGAATAGGTGGAGGTGCAAGAAGTCTCATTGGATGTAGATTAGGAGGCAGTGGAAGAGGATATTGAGTAGGGGGAGACTCAATACTTTTTATAAGAAGTTGTAGAACAATCATAGGAGCTTGGTGATATTGTGCCTCCAAAACCTAATATTTCACAGGTTCTATGATATTCATGAGGAAGGATTCCTTCAACAAAATATTCATCGTTAGATAACCTGTTTTTGACTGATTAGGGGGTCCATAAGGATACCAAGAAGCAGTGTCTCATCCTCAAAAAAATCGGGTGGCTTTTTGAAATGGTGGATGAGATTATGTCCTTGATGAATAACCAATCGTATGATATGGTGGAATTATCCAAAGGTAAAAGGGATCTAATGAACAAATGGGTGTTTAGGATAAATAAGAATGGTAGAAAAAAGGTGTTCAATGAACCACAACATGATATCAGTCTTTCAATATCTATGGGTGCACTATCGTCATCTGCTATAACCAAGTCATATCGTCATGTTCCACTAGCACCAACGACTGTCGATCCCTCCCACCATCACATTCTACCTCTTGGGGCGCCTCCTTGAACATTGATAAATTATCCACTATTTATGTTTTCTACCATTTCATTCCCTTATTATGACTAGTCTATGTTCCCCTCTATTGTTGGAGTTGGTATCAACAACCGCAACTATCGCCCTTTACCGCCAATTACAACCATTCTCTCATACTACCAAAAATATGTCTACTACTGCATGGAAAATGTTTACCACCACTATCACCCTTACCAATAACTGAATGATTCACATAATGAATGAATCATCACTGCAACACAGGATCCTCTAAAACTCCATACTCTCAATCGATGGGGCTCAATAAGAACAATATAAAGACCTGATAATGATGATAATAGAAACTACCACTAAACCACCATGGAAAATGATTTGAAATAGAATCATCTTTAACCCCCTATTTAAATCCCATAGATGAAATAAATGCATGAACAATGGGTAGATCAAATGAGAATCTACCAATATGTAACGCCCCGACCCCAATTACTTAGAATCGGTGCTTTATTACATAGCATTGGCATGATATAAGGAATCATGTCCTAAAAGACCGATCTATTATGTATTATTAGAAACAAGATACATATGGAAGTTCAACATTACAACTTGAGATGTAATACAACACTAATTAATTCCATTAGAAACATCCAAGCCTCCTATTTTATTCTTACCAGTAACTCATAATTAACTTGTTCATATCCTGTGAAAATGAAATTTAAGGAAGTGGTGAGCTCAAATGCTCATTAAGAGTAATAAATACAGTGTAAGATAACAAAAACATTATGAATGGGGAATAATTAGGAACACATGCCTTTACAAATAATAAACATGAGTACTTTATGGCAGGAATATGAGCTGATTAAATAATTCCATAATAAAACATAGTCATGGGTATTTTACTAGTCTAATAACCACATTAACCATCAATATCATTTTCATAACGAGGGAATGTATAATGCCGAACATTCTGAAACATCTTGTCAAGTCCTTGACCAAGATGTCTTAAAATTATTTAGGCCTCGACTAAAACCATATACCAAATTGGGAATGGCCTTTTCCAATTCCACGTCTAATTGTCTCATGAGACCCACCGATTCACTGACGAGCTATAGAGGGGTCCACCCATCACTTACTAAGTCCAATACATTTCTCATATGAAATGGTTGGAATATAACATAAATATTCGTATTAAAACTAGCATACAAAATGTCAATTCTTTAACTATAAACCATGAATGGTATAAAAATAACAAATCCACAGTCAAACTTATCAAAAAAACATAAATACAATATGGTAGATTTGTATCACAATAAATAAACTTCAAACAAGTGTAAAAATTTATAAAAAGTTTTTGACATAGATGAAATCAAAAATATTTGAGAGAAATATCTCATTCTATTTTGAAAAAATTTAAGAGTCAAATAATTAAAAAATAAAACATTTATTTTGAAAATATTATTATAATATTTTAAGGGATTCTTCGACGACATTATGACGGCGGAAAATAGCCGCACCCGCTGTAAAATTTAAAAAAACAATTTTACCTTAATTTGGTCGAAAAGGTCATAAAGTAACTTGTTTGGAAATTGGTGAAAAGATTCCTTCAAAACATATAAGGTCATATAAAGGTATAAATGACTATAACCCATAGTCTAGTAAATAGTCAAAATATTTTGAAGTATATTTTTAAGAAAACACGGATGTGGATGATAAGAGGTCCTAGAAGATACTTACGTAAAAACAACCTTGTATAATAAAGAGATTGTGAAATTAGCCCTTACCTTTTACTTTTCCTTGGTTGAGGGTACATTAACCTAAATTATAATAGTTAAATCATTGTTTTTAAATTATACAAGACCCATATACATAAATATTATATCATATCTGACCTTATAATATTTCTTTGTTAATAATATTGTAGTATTATCGTCATTTAATATTTTAACTGATTCATTTTCCATTATATGTTTTTCTACATAAGATGTGTTTTTCATGGATGGGATGTATTTGATTCATATACAGAATTATATTAATTTCTTAGAAATTATTTTTAATCATAAAAATGAAAATTATTCTTGAATGGTTATGATGGGGAAAGGAATCTCATCATGTTTATGGAGACGGTAATCCATACGTACGCACGAGCGATAATGTCATTCATATGATTTTAAAATAATCTATAAATAGATGGTATATGTAATGACCCATAAATTTCAAGGGAATTTTTTTTCTAAATTTTCTTTAGAATTTTACAAGAACGTAGTTTCTGACGGCGCCTGGTTCCGAGGCCTGGTGTGCCCAGAATCATTTTCCGATGTTTAGCTCGGGTACGTTCAGTGAACGAACGAGCGGGTTTTTTTCTAAATTTTGAACCGTTGCTCGGAATAGAATTCTAAGGGCGCCGATGAAATCGCAGCGCCGGTATTTCCATAGAAACACCATTTCCGGAGTTGCATTTGCTCAGGTGTGGTTTTTTAATTTTTTGGCTTTATGTTATGAAATAATATAATGTGGTACAACAAACTTTATATTATTTCACTTAGATCCACTTAAAGCTGCTTAAGATGAGTTGAAGCGGATAGGGTGCAATCCAAAATATCCTACCCTCTTGGTAGGATATTTGTGAGGTGGGGCCCGCACGAGCCCCACCGTTTCTTTTCCTCTAAGTAACGCACCCGCGAAAACCCCTTTTAAATAAAAATCAACAGTGTGTTTTTCTGGATAAGAAACGCCTCATTAATTGGGCAGTTAAATCGTTACAATTAATTCAATGAATTAATTGTTCGTTTCTTATCTTTTGAATTTCAAAAGCTTAGGTCAATAATAAAATAAGGGTTGAACTTATTTTATTTATTTGGTCTTGTTGCGTTGAGAGGATTTTGGGAGATGCTTGAAGATCTTCATCCTCCTTCCTGGAGAACGCGAAGAATGTGAAGAACGTGAAAAACGTCAGCCTCTGACAAAGGGCGACGAAGAACGCCAAACCATCAGAGATCGACGACGTGATGCCGACGGTTCTTCCTCTATGACGCTTCTTCCACGTTGATCCATCCCCGCGACAATCTTCGATCGTCATCTTGAGGTAGGGGGTTTACGTGATTTTCCTTACGTGATTCTCTTCCGTCTTTAATCCGCGATATTGGGACTGCATGATATCAGTTAACGGGAGGAGGCCAGACCGCACAATCACGGCTGCCCCCCTCCCCTTTTGTTTTTATTGTTGTTGCGGTAAAAATGAAATTGACGTGGTGTCGTCGCACTTCGCGGGATCGAGCAACAAGGATGTGCGACATCATCACGCCAGTCAAATTTTAAACTCTCGTGCGTCGGTATTTGATTGTAAGGTTTTCATATAATTTATTTTGGATAAACATTACCCTCGTCAATGATTAAAATCATGTGTTTATTATTTTCCTATTGATAACACCTAACACGGAGGGCGCATGCCGAACAAACACGGCCCGACAACCTTCCGCAGCTTGTTTATCGATGTGCGGATCATCGGATGACGACGAAGCAGGCCCCAAGGGCGATTCGAGGGCCTTGCAGTGAAGATCGGGTCCCGGGAGGACCACTGGCGAAGACCGCAAGCAAAATGGACCAACGGAGCGCGTCCGGTGGTCCGCGGAAGCTCCCGCCAGCGCGTCGCTGGGAAAACCCGCCGCTGCTGAAGCCGCGGCGGCGACGCGGTTCCGCGGCCGCGCGGAACTGGGAGGCGGGATGCGGCTTGAGCCACGTCCGGGTGTTGCGGAGCGGCCCCCGCGCGGGGGGCCACGGTTCCCTCGCTCGGCCGGTCGTCCGAGCCCCGCCGACCTGCCGGGTCGGGCCGCGCCCTACCGGGCAAACCCCGACCCGGGGGGGGGGGGGAGGGGGGGGAGGGGGGGGGGAGGGGGGGGGGGGGTCGGGTCGGGTCGGTCCGGGCTCAGACCCCCCGTTTTCAAACCATTTTTGATCTTTTCCCCATATCATGGGCTACGGACCTCCGATTGACGCGCCGTCAGTGGAAACATGATCCTTGAATTGAGACGGTCGTTTCGGTATATTACACTCATGGTTTCAGAATACTTTGGGTTTGGCCGGGTTGGTTCGTCCACGAAACCAATCGGGCCCTCGGAGCGGAAACGCTCATAACATGAGGTCCGGACGTCCGATTGACGTGCCTTCAACTTTGATTGATTCCTTTAAGTGAGACGGATCTTTTGGCTTACTCCGCCCGAGGTTTGGATGCTGGTGGAGTCGGTCGGTTTGGTTTTGACTTAAAAACCAACCGGACCCCTGGGACGAAAAAGCCAATAACTCACAGACCAGGCGTCCGATTGACGCGCCACCTGTCTCGTTGAATTCTTCTTGATGAGAGGGATGTTTTGGCATACTCCGCCCGAGGTTTGGACGCAGTTGGAGTATGGCCGGGTTGGATTGTACCCGAAATCCAACCGGGCCCCTGGAGCGGAAAAGCTGATATCTTTCAGACCGGACGTCCGTTTGACGAACCGTCAGCGGCGTTGGTGATCACGTTGAGAAACGGTCCCTATGAGTATACCCTATGAGAGTTTGGGGTAAAATTGAGATACGGCCGGGTCGGTTCGCTCACGAAACCAACCGGGCCCCTGAGACGAAAAGGCTATTAACTCACAGACCGGGTGTCCGATTGACGCGCCGTCTATTGCGTTGAGACCACTATGACGAAGCGGTACTTTGAGATAATTATTCGTGGGACTTTGAGATACTTGGAGTATCGACCTGTAGCTCGTGGAGAGGACCCTCCCAAAGATTAGTGTGCGGAGTACGGAGACCGTGTAGCCGACTGAGACCGGACGACTTCTTGACCGACTCGACATAGAGTGAGTCGATTAGCCCAGTGGACAGAGAACTAGTTTGTTTGGGTGCATACCCATGGAGGACGGATCACTACCTGTTTGACATTGTAGACCTGCGGTACTCGTCCGGAGAGTACCTCGGTAGGCTACTAGGGGGTGTGCACTACTGTGTTTGGGTGGCATACCCCGGTGGGAAGCACTACTGTGTTTGGGTGGCTGACCCGCGGTACTAGACAGGGGGAGTACCTCAGCAGTCTTAGGTTAGTGAGCAGTACCTCGGAGTCGTGACAAGACCACTGTACACTCTAGAGACGGAGCTCTTCAACAGTTACGGTTTCGATAATGAAAATCCTGGTTTGAGCTCAGACTTTTGACCTTTGTGTTTACCTCATGTTTAAGATGGGTCACTTGATAACTTAGGTATATGTATGGGCATATACCTGGGTAGTGGTTATCCATTGACTTCATGATCTTGGTGTTTTCCTCATGATTGAGATGGCTTACTCGATAACATAGGTATATGCATGAACATATACTTATGTAGAGGTTATCTGTTGCAATCTTCTTTGTGGTTATTCTTGTTTGTTTTAGTGAGACCTTGAGCATCTCGGGGTCACTACTGAGTATCGTTATACTCACCCTGGCACGGGCTATACCCGCACCTCATTGTGTTGGTTGCAGACGACGGGCAGTGCTAACGGAGGCCGAGTGTTCGAGGACTGGACGGTACCCGGAGGTGGACTACATGAAGAGTGAGTACCTGGAGGTGGACCACACGACGAGTCATTATACGGAGGTGGACTTTGCGACGAGACGACAGACGGAGGATGTTGACGGGCGAGAGCATTGTGGAGGCTATATGTACCTTCCCTTCAGGTAGAATCTGTGGCGGATGATCCAGGAATTGCACCATCTGTACCTACCCTTCAGGTAGGATCCAAGGGGGACGACCTAGGAGCCACTTCCGTTCTTCCAGCTATTGTCTTTTTCTGTTGTACTTTGTTCAGTTGTAGTTTTACTTTAATTTGTGTTTGTATTCTGGCCCATTTACTTTTCAGCACTTTCTTTTGTACTTAGTGTTTTACATTCCGCTTGTACTGTGTGGTGTTTTGTTTACTTTTATAATGGCAATGCCTTCCCAGTAATCTGGATTTACGCCTTTGGTGCTAGTCCCCAGCCCCTAGCCTATGGAAGGCGGGCATGGGGTAGTCACGACACGGGCCCCGAGGACGGTTCGTGACAGTATATAATATATACAGAATCTTTAACATGATATATTAATTATTTACATCAATTATACATCATTATTATACTCATCCAAATAAATAATGTATTGAATAACAACTACACCACAACGTGGAGACAGTAAGTCGTACGTACGCACTTATAGTGACTTTGTCATTCATATGATGGATAGAATTATGAATATGGTTGTACCATTTTTATAATGACATAATTTTATATAGAAATTACTATATTAATTATTTTATAATATAAAAAACAAATAAATAAGATGTTGAAGAAGAAAATAACTTGAAATAGGTGAGGAAATTTGTTCCTCTTCTTCGGGTTTTGCCTTTAGATTTTATTAAAAGGGCTCCTTAGGGTGGATTTCTGACTAATGTAAGGCCATTAGAATGAAGGGAGGATAGTGGAGAGGATATTTGGGCATGGTTTTGTCAAGCCAAATGTCTTTGGAGATGTGAATTTGAGAGAAGAGGAAGTTCCATTTTATAAGAGAGGTGAGGGGCACCTTAGAAGAAGATTGATATATTATTTTATAATAAAATCATTTTTAGTTTCTAACAGCTCCAAATTGATTTATTTAGAGTATGAGGTAGGGATGGGTTGAAAACCTCTCAAACAATTGGTTTTGGACTAATTTAGGTCACCATATAAACCTTATCATTGAGATTTATCCCTTAGTTAAATAGTTTGACATTTACCATGTCTCTTTGTATTTTTGTATTATATGGCTAATTTACATATGATAAACTACCAAAAGAATCCCATGTAGTTAATTATTAGTATATCTAACCTCATCTATGTCATTTGGCCAATCCTTATGTTTTTGTGAATTTATATCAATTAATAATATAGTATTAGTTTTAAAAACTCATTTATGTCAATTTTGACACTATTTAGTAATTGATTTTTGTTAATGTCCTAAAAAAATTATTACGTCAAACAAAAATTCATCTAATAAACCCTAAAAAGTCATATTAACCTATAAGATTAGTGGAATTCATTAATTGTCTCAAATTAGATTTAATTGGATATTTATATTATCAATTATTTTACTCTTTTGTTAATATGGTAATTGCATTTTCATCATTGTGTCATAAATATATTAAATTATTTAATTTTTAAAAATTATAAATAAAATATAATTATTTAGGAAATCTTTTTATAATTCTAATGAATATTTATAGTTGAATTTATCTTATGTTTAACCGTATACAAAAACTGTTTTAGTTATTAATCATTGAATTTAATACTTTTAACTCTTCTTTAAATAAAAAAATAATATATGTCCTAATATAATAAAAATGGATCTAAATGATCATATTTTATTCCTAATGTTTTTTTGGTCAAAAGACACTAATCCAATAGATTAAGTACATGTGTTAGGGTAATATTAATACCATTTTTACTTTTAATTACCCTATTATCTTTTAACCATAGTAGATAAAAGTCAAAAGATACTATTCACCAATAATTTTTTTTATCTTGTTGAACCACATTTTACTTACTGGTATCAACTATGTAACTTTGGTTTTCAAAATTAAACTCACAGAAGCTGTAAAATTAATTTTATGAAAATTTTGAAAATCTCTTAGAAAGGGGTTAAAAGACGGTAAAAAGTTCAATAAAATTTTATACATTTGTTTTTATTATAAAATGACTCCAATGAATTACATTGAACTAATATAGGTATTATGTATCTATTTTGACTAAAAAAATTTACATAAAAAAATAATTATTTAAATAAAATGTCGGTTTTAAACAATAACACAATGTTTTTTACTATTAATCAAAAATTGATAGTTTTTAGAAAAATACAAAAAATTCACCATAAGCTAATTTTGATATTCTAAATCCAAAAAAGAAGTCCATTTTGAAAAATAAAATTTACAAAATTTTAAAGAGTGGGTATTACTAATCATAACAGCTAGATTGATTGGTCGTAGTGTGTTAGAATCTCAATGTTGCGTACAATGGAGGCTATTCCATTATTCAATGGGAATGGTTCTATGGAAGGTTGGGGTGTAACAATCTTCCCTCAAAATAATTTTATCCCCAAAATTTCTAGAATACTACTGCAAAAAAAGATTCAGGTGGTTCTTCATCATAAGTTCATCGGGTTCCCACATTGCATCTTCCATCTTATGGTTTCTCTATAGTACTATTATGAGGCAAGTCGTCTAGTTTCTGAACACTTGTTCACTAGTATCAAGAATCATGATAGGCTCTTCACAATAAGACAGTTCTAGTTCCAGTTCAATTTACTCATAACTGAGTACATGTGTTGGGTCTGACATGTATTTTCTCAATAGTGATATGTGGAACACATCATGATCTTTGGAGAAACTTGGAGGCATTTCCAAACGGTAAGCTACAACCCCAATTCATTCTAAAATTTTGAAAGGTCCAATGTACCTGGGTCTTAATTTACCCTTCTTACCTAATCCTATAACTCCCTTCCATGGAGATACCTTCATTAATACATGATCTCCTTCCTAAAATTCCAAATCCTTCCTTCGGTTATCGGCATAGCTCTTTTGCCTACTTTTGAGCTACATTGATGTGGGTTTGGATAATCTTCGCCTTTTCTATTATTTACTCAAGATGTTCTGGTCCAACAAGTTTTCTTTCACCAACATCATCCCAACAAGTTGGGGTGTGACATATATTTCCATATAACGCTTAATATGGTTCCATTTGAATTCTTGAATGGAAGCTACTGTTTTTGGAAAATTCTACCAGATGTAAATATTGATCTCATACACCATGAAAGTAAAGTGATCATGATCTCAACATGTCTTCTAAGGGTTTAATAGTCCGTTCTGATTATCCATTAGTTTGAGGGTGGTAAGCAGTGTTAAAATGTAGCTTTGTATTCAAGGCCTTCAGAAGAATTTTCTAGAATCTTGATGTAAGATAGGGATCACGATCCGAAACAATCGATAGGGGTACACCATGAGGTCTTACAACTTCATTGATATATATTCTTTCCTGACATTAAAGTGGTTAATCCTCTATTATAGAAGGAAAATGTGACGACTTGTTAAGATGATCAATAATGACCCATATTTTATTGTTCCTTCTAGGACAAATTGGTAGCCTCATGAAAAAATCCATCATAATATCATCCCATTTCCACTCATGTATGGGAAGATGTTGGATGACCCCTCTACGATTTTTCCTTCGAGCCTTCACCTATTAGAAAACCATACATCTTGACACATAATCAGAACTCTCTCTCTTCATGTTGTACAAGCAAAAATATTCCATTATATGCCTATACATATTAGTGCTACGGGGGTTTAGAGGGAAATTGGAGCTATGAGCACCATCCAACAGTTCCCTTTTTAGATCAGGTATGTTAGGAACAGAAATTCTCTTCTCGAATTTCAAAATCCCATCATCATATAAGAATTTGATCATTCTCCAATCATTCACAGCTTTATTTTTCATTTGAAACTCCTCATCATCAGCATGAGAACTTTCTATCCTTTCTTGTAAAGATGGTTTGGAATCCATTTGAAAAAGTATCGATGTTTCAGCTTCCATGAATATTCCCATATCCATTTTTACAAGATCCATGTACATAAGATCCCTTTCAACTCTTATCTTATTCAGAACTCCATGACCCTTTCTGCTCAAAGCATTTGGCACCTTATATGCCTTCCCTGGGTGGTAGTGTATTATGAAATCATAATCTTTGAGTAGTTCATGCCATCACCTTTACCTCATGTTATGTTCAATCTATGAGAAAATATACTTCAAACTCTTGTGATTGGTATATATCTCACATTTTTCACCATAGAGATAGTCTCTCTATGTCTTCAAATCAATGATTACAGATTCTAACTCTAGATCATGAGAAGTATGGTTCTATTAATGAATTATTATCTATTGTGACGCATAGGCAATAAATCTATCATTCTGAATAAGGACACAACCAAGTCCTTTCAATGAAGAATCACTATACATAACAAACCCATCATTCCCTGATATTAGAGTAAATATAGGAGCATTGAATAATCTTCTCTTATGTTCATGAAAACATTTTTCACACTATGTGTTCAAATAAAATTTAACCCCTTTATGTGTGATCTTGTTTAATGGGTTAGCCATTCAGGAAAAATTATGGACGAAATTCTAATAATAACCTATTAAACAAAAAAAACTATGTACCTCAGTTATACTCGTTGGTGATGGACATTCTTTTATTTCACTTATCTTAGATGGATCAAAATAGATTCCATCCTTAGTGATAATATTTCCAATAAAATGAATATTCTAAATCTAGAATTCACACTTGCTAAACATCCAATATAATTCATATCTTCTAAGAGTCTTTAAGATAATGAACAAGCGATTTTCACGATCTTCATAGCTTTTGGAGTATACCAAGATATCATTAATACATACCACTATAAAGTCATCATGATATTCCTTGAAAACTCTGTTAATTAGATCCAAGAAAATAGAGGTTGCATTAGTCATCCCAAAAGGAATTACTATAAACTCTTAATGCCCATACCAGGTTCAAAATTCAATATTTGTAATGTCTTCCATCTTCACACACAACTAATGATCTCCAGATCGAAGGCCAATCTTTGAAAAATATTATGATCTATGAAGTTTTTCGAATAAATCATCAAGGAGATGTAGGGGATTCTTGTTCTTTATTGTTATATCATTGATCTCCTTGTAGTCAATGCACAACCTCATAAATCCATCTTTCTTCTTAACAAAAATAACATGGGCTCCCCATGGAGAAATACTAGGAAGAATACAACCTTTATTATTCAATTCATCTAGTTGTTTCTTTTGTTCCACTGATTCCACAGTGGCCATTCTATAAGGGGTTGCGATATGGGCCTTGAACTAGGAATTAAATCGATAGAAAACTCAACTTCTCATTATAGAGGATGTCCAGGTAAATCCTCTAGAAACACATCAACATATTCTTATAAAATAATTACATCCTATATTTGAACATTCCTTTCCTCACCCATAGTTATTTCATTACCTTCTTCCCCAATAATTGAATTTAGTTGAGCTACTGGGGGAAGATCTATATAATAATCATGTTGTGATGTTTATGATCTAAAGATATGGTACTACTTTTCATTATATAAAATTATAACCTCCTTCTTCTTTCAATAAATATTCACATAATTGTATTAAATCCAATAAATACCTAGGATTATATCAAAGTCAATCAAGGGAATGACGATGAGATCAGCAGATAAAGAACATTTATATGCCTTAATTGGAACTAATTGAAAAAAATTTGTTGCAATGATAATTCCCATAGGATTTTTGACTAAAAATTCCTTTGTTAAATAATATTGGAAATATATAATTTTCTTAGAAAACTGGGAAGATATGAAACAGTGTGATTATCTAGAATCAAATTATGAATTGTCTAAAAATGATGAAACCATTAAATTACCTTCCACTATATATTTCAGAGCTTCAACATCAACATTAGTGATCACATAAGCTTAGTATTGATCTATTGTAAATTTCTAAGGTATGTATCCCTCACGATTAGGACATTCATTTGCATAATTTCCCATCTGCCTAAAATTGTAGCATTGAAGATTGGAATCTTCTATCTTCCCCTTACAATCACTAGTAAGAGGGAATTTCAGTCCACATGTGTACCATACTCCTTTTGCTTTTAGAGAGACACCAAGGTTATTCCTACCACAATTATCACAGGGTGGAAATTAAACTCTTCCCATCTTCCATGTTTCCTTATTTCCTTTCCTATAGTGTTCATCATATCTCTTCTTCTCTTTCTTTGGTTTAATGTCGTAAGACTTAGAGAATTTATTTTCTGTCTTGATGGCACATGAGACAATATCTTTGTACAATGAGAAGTATTGTGATACTAATTATCATTGGATAAATGGTTTTAACCCATCAAATAAATGACCAATCTTACTTCTTGGGTTATGTATATAATCTTCAGCATGGCATTCTAACCTTGTAAAGTTAGCTTCATACTTTGCAACATTATCATCCTCCTTTTTCCTAATACTCAGAAATTGACTTTCTATATCCACTTGATGGTCACGAGGAAATTATTTTTCTAATAAAAGTTCTTTAAACTCCCTCTATTTCATACTCGATACTTGTTCATCCTCTGTAGCATTTTAATCAATGAACACCATTGATCTGCATCTCCTGTGAGGTAATAAACTGCCATGACAACTTTTTCCCATTCACTACTCCCCAAAGTATTAAATATTTTCTCTAAGGAACTTATACATTGCTCAGATACAAATGGATTTGTAGTCCTATTGAATGTTGGTGGATGTTTCCTCATGAAGCGGTATAACATTGATCCTTCGTGTAGTGGATCAGGGTGCTTCATACAGGTAAGGTTATTATTCAAAACCTATGTGAGTTGTCCTAGCATGGTGATAAGATTATCATCACCAGTTGAATCACCATCTCCACTATAATTATCTTGAGTAGGCGAGAAATACCTATATTGATTACGTGTGTTGATATGATTTCCATTTCTTCCACTAGGATCAATTTCTAAACAATGGAATACACTATATTAGTTTATGAATCACAATACATAATTCCAAACTTGTAAAACATTTAACATATATTGAACAGTTTATGGATATAATCCATAATCATAAAAATGTTTTATTTGAGGAGGTATATACTCATAAATCCTTCATAATGGTTTGTAATGAAAATGTGGATTACCCTAAGCATATCTAGCGGGAGTGTCGTATCCAAGAGTGCAGCAAGGCCCGTTTTCGTGCAGCAGTTCCCATTTAACTCTAGATCAAAGTGGTGTTTTCATGTTTTACCCCTAGGTACATCTGTGAAAAGGATGCCTCTACCTTCTCGTATCCCGACAGAGATGTATTTCCTGTAAAATACACATAATCTCTACATTATGAAAATTCTAGGAAGTTCTTATATACTAATCCTCAAAGTATATCTTAGGGTAACGTTCTATAATCAATGTTTTTTTACTAAATCTAGTTTCCAAGATTTGTACTAAACTTCCTCTGATACCAACTGTAATGCCTAGACCTCAGTTACAATGATTCGGTGCTTTATTACATAGAATCGGCTTGATACAAGGAATCATGTCCCAAAAGACCGATCGGTTTATTATTATTGGAAACAAGATACATATATAAGTTAAAAATTATAACTTGAGAAGAAATGAAACAATAATTTATTCCATTAGAAACATCCAAACCTTCTAGATTATGCCTGAAAATCACTCACAAATAACTTCTTCAAATCCTGGGCAAATGAATCATAAGAAAGGGGTTATCTCAAATGCTTTGTAATAGTAAGAATTACAGTGGAAGATAACATAAACATTAGGCATGGTGAATAATCGGGAACACATGCCTTTACAAATAATTAACAAGAACACTTTATGGCATATATATGAGCTGAGTAAATAATTCCATAATAAATCATAGTCATGGGTATTCTACTAGTCAAATAACCACATGAACCATCATTATTATTTTTATAATGTGGGAATGTATAATGTTGGACATTCTGAAACATCTTTTCAAGGCATCAACCAAGACATCTAAAAATTATTTAGGCCTCTTCCAATTCCATATATGAAATTGGGAAAGGCCTCATCCAATTACATGTCTAATTTTCACATGAGACCTACCGATGCACCACAGAGCTATAGATGGCTCCACCCGTCACTTAATAAGTCCAATACAATCATCATGTGAAAAGGTTGAAAAATAACATAACCATTCGTATTAAAACAAGCATATGAAATGTCAATACATTGACCATAAACAATGAATGGTATAAAAATAACACATCTATAGTCCAAAATATCACAAAAACATACATAAAATATAAGAGATTTGTGTCATAAGAAATCAACTTCAAACAAGTGAGAAAATTTTCAAAGGATGTTGACATAGATGAAATCAAAACTATTTGAGAGAAATACCTTTTTTTTTGAAATAATTTAAGAGTCACATAATTATATAAGAAAACATTTATTTTGAAAATATTATTATAATCTTGTAAGGGAAGATTTGATGATGTTATAATGGCAGAAAATAGCCACGCCCACCGTATATGTTAAAAAACATTCTTCACTTAATTTTGTTGAATAGGTCATAAAGTACCTTGTTTTGAAAATGACATAATGATTCCTTTCAAAACATATAAGGTTAAATAAGGGTATAAATGACTTTAAACCATATTATAGTTAATATAAAAAATGTTTTAAAATACATTTTTAAGAAAACATTGATGTGGATGATAAAGAGGTCCCAGTTGATACTTACGTAAATACAACCTCAGATAATAAAGAGATTGTGAAATTAACCCTTACCTTGTACATTTCCTTGGTCAAGGGTAAGTAAAACTCTTATATAATATTTAAATAATTGTTATTAAAATATAAATTAACCATATACATAAATATGATAGCATATTTGATCTACTAATATAGCTTTTTTAATAATATTTTAGTATTATCGTTGTTTCGGGTGTTAATTGATTCCTTTTCCTTTATATGTTTTGTTACATAAGTCACATTTGTTATTGATAAAATGTACTTGATTACTATACAGAATTATAGTAAGATATTAAAAATTATTTTTAATCATCAAATGAAAATTATTCTTGAATGGTTATGATAGGGTAATGAATCTAATCGCATTCGTGGAGACGGTAATCCGTATGTACGCACGGCCGACCATATCATTCTTTTGATATTAAAATTTTATGTTAATAGATTGTATATCACAGATAAAGAATAATTAACATGTTATATTTATTATTTACATCAATTATACATCATTGTTATACCCATCCAAAAAAATATTGTATTGAATAACAACTACACCACGACGTGGGGACTCTAAGCCATACGTACGCATGTATGGTGACCTTTTCATTCATATGATGGATAGAATAATGAATATGGTTGTACAATTTTAATAATAACATCACATTATACAGGATATACTTGATTTATTATTTTTTAATGGAAACAACAATGAAAGAAGAAGTTTAATAAAAAAATAACTTGAATGAGTTGATGAACTATTTGCCGCTTCTTCGGGTTCTTCCTTTTGATTTGATCTAAACAGATCATTAGGTTAGATTAATGACTAATTTATGGCCTCTAGAACTAAGGGAGGATAGTTTAGAGGATATTTTGGCAGGTTTTGGCCATAACAAATGGCTTTGGGGGATTTAATTTGAGAGAAGGGGAAGTTCACTCTTATAAGAGAGCTGAGGGGCACCTTAGGACAATATTGAAATAATATTTTATAATAAAAACATTTTCAATTTATAATGGATCCAAAATGATTTATTTCAAAGATAAGTTGGGTATGGGTAGAAAAACTCTCAACAAATATGTTTTAGATAGGTTTTGGTCACCATATTGAACTTATCATTAAGATTTAACTCTTAGTTAAATAGTTTGACATTTACTATGTCTCTTTGTATTTTTATATTATATGGTTAATAAACTAACTATAAATTTCCAAGAAACACCAAGTAATTCATTAATGATATATATAACCTTATCTATGTCCTTTTGATGAACCTTATATTTTTAGTAATATTGTGTCAATTAATATAATAATATTGGTTTTAAAAACTCATTTATGTCAATTTTAACACTATTTAGTAATATATTTTTATTAAAGACCTAAAAACATTATTAAATCGAACTAAAATTACTTTATTCAACCCTAAAATGTCATATTAACCTATAAGATTAGTGTAATTCCTTAAAAGTATCAAATTATATTTATTTGGAAATTAATATTTTCAATTATTTTAATCATTCATTAATAAGGTAATTACTACATCATCATTGGGTCATAAATAAATTTAATTATTTAATGTATAAAATTTGTAAATAATATTCCATTAGGTTGTAAATATATTTATCTTTCTAATTAATAATTATAGTCGAATTTATCTTCTGTGTAACCCTATATTAAAAATAGTTTATTTATTAAACATTGAATTTTACAATTTTAACTCTTCTTTAAATAAAATAGTAATAAATGTCCTAATATAATACAGGTGGACCTAGAGGATCATATTTTATTATTAAGGTTTTTTTGGTCGAAATAAACTTATCCAATACAATTAGGACATGTTTTAGGATAATAATATCATTTATACCTTTAATATCCCTATTTACTTTTTACCGTGGTAAATAAAAGTCAAAAGTTACTATTCAGTAATAATTATTTTCATCTTGTTGAACCACATTTTATATACTGATATCAACCGCCTCTCTTGTATTTTCTAAATTCAACACACAGAAGTGGTAAGATTCGGTTTTATGCAAATATGCAAAAGCTCCTAGAAGGTGGGTAAAAGACGGTAAAAAGTTCAATAAAATTTAATACATCTAATTTTATTATAAAATTACTTCAAAGAATAAAATTGAACTAATATAGGTATTATGTATATATTTTGACTTAAAATAAATTTAAATAAAATAAATAATTATTTAAATAAAAAGTCGGTTTTAAACAATAACGTAGTGTTTTCACTATTCATCCAAAATTAAAAGTTTTCAGAAAAATAAAAAACATTCACCCTAAGATAACTTTGATATTCCAAATCCAAAAATGATGTCCATTTTGAAAAATATAATTTATAAAATTTCAAACATTGGGTATTAATATTCATAACGACTAATTTGATTGGTCGGAGTGTGTTAGAATCTCAATGTTGCGTACAATGAAATCTATTGCATTATTCATAGGGAAACATACTATGGATTCATGGGGTGTTACACAATCCCTATGTGTGGTTGGAATATGGATTACAAAACCTAAAACATTAGAATTGTTTATACAAAAAAGGGGAATAAAACATGAGATGATAATTATTACATAGAATGTAATAGTTATGAATTTAATATCCATATGATTTATATTAAATTGGTGGATCCTTAAAAGAAATCCCCAAAAATACTACATGTGAGACTCCTTCCAAAGAGACACTTGTCAAGATCTAATTCATTAAACTCAGTGGTCATGGTAATGCTGGGTGACTCTTGGTTATATTGTGTAAAGTAAAAAAGTAATGAGTGACACTCGATTATTCTATGGGTGGGTCATGCTAAAGTTGGGTGTCATTATTAGGTTGAAATATATATATATATATATATATTATTATATTATATATAAAGTGTATACTAATTTACATGTTTTTTATGAATGTAATTCATGTATAAAGTATATGCAATATATATATATATAAATATTTGTGTGTGTGCAATATATGTTTATTTCTCCCAAATGGATTAATTATAAGTTATAATCCATTATGAACTGAATAATTTGATTGACTGGTCATTGAATAGGATTTCATGAATTATGAGAATAAATGTACATGGATACATTAATATGGACACAACATTTTCATTTAATGAAATGTTTCATGTGTGTATATATAAAGGGATGTGACCCCTCTTGTAAATATAAACAATTGCAAGAAAGCTTCTCATTTATCTCTTCTTCACACAATGTACTTCATAGTATCGGATGACGGTGATAAAACCCCTTCAACATTTTGGTATTCTCATGATATTATCATGAATCCTTGGGTCATTTTACCCCCTCTTATAGGTAGGGTTATTTTGTTTACTGGTAAATAATTTTTATCAAGCGTTCTCCTTTGCTGAGAATGAAGAAAACTACAGTCATTGATGATTTCCAGGTACACTATTTATACAGTTTATTTACATATTTATTCTCAAAGATATATCTTTATGTGTTTGGGTTTTCATCCACGAAACATGGTAATGTGATGATAATTAAAAACCCAAATACTCGTATTAGAGGTGAAAAATTCTTTGAAAAATAAATATGTTTATTAATTTATTAAAAATAAGTTTTAATAGTAAAACAATATTTTTCTCATGCCTATAAATTAATTTGAAATGTTTAGATATATTACTCTTGTTTATTTCAAAACAAATGAAATATATATTTTAATGAGGAGGATTAAATTTTGAAGTGAATTATGTTATTTATAAATAGTTTATAAATAATGAAAAAGGTATCACAAAATATTTTTATATAAATTAATAAAAGTGATTTATAGATCAATTAACTATAAAATGTATAGGATTAATTGTTAAATATGTTTTTTATAAAATTTCCTTTTGAAAAAATAAATTTTATTAATTACGTTACAGAAATAAATACTCTTTTAGAAATCATTAAAGAAAATTTATAAAGATATTATAAATTCCAACATATATTATATTTTGAATATAAAAATATTTTTATAAAAAATATATTGAATTATAAAATGTTTATAATTCATGAAATATAATATAAATTCCATTTAATATAAAATGTAAAGGGATCATATTGATGAGAATATAAAATATTTATATTCTTGATAAATTATAAAATTATTATAATTACCATCTATTTATGAATAGTTCATAAACGTTTATATTTTGGAAAATAAATAAATTTTTCATTTAATAAATTTCCATAATATTCAGGTTTAGTTCATAATTAATTGAAATGAAAATTTTGAAATTAAGGGCGCTTTATATGGATATTATTTTTTCTACATCAAAAGGTGATTAGATAATTAATACGATAAAATTATAAATAATAATTATGTGTATGATATAAATATTATAAAAAATGTTTACATAATAGAAATTGAATTACAAAGAGTTTAAATTCATATAATATTATATATTTAAAAACTAAATGCCTTATTTTAAAAAAAATGAAATAATTCATATTGGAAATAATATAATGAGTTTATATTCAAAATTATGGAATTTCCATAAGGTTAAAGGTGAAATTATAAACAAGTTTATAATTAGATGTTATTAATGAAATTATTCATAAATTTTTATCTCATGATTAAATATTTTAATTGTTAATTTATTTAAATATTATTCCCTATTTTATTAATATATAAAAATAATTTATATTATTAATAACAATATGCCAAATTTTATACGATGAATTTCTTTTAATGTTGAGCCTTTCATATAATGCTAGGTTTGATGTAATAAAATTTATTTTCCATCTACATAGAACATAGTTTTTAATTTTAGTTATGATCTTGAGAGTTTTTGTTGGGAATAGTTTGTAAATATTAGGTGTTATAGTTTTCATTAATTGAATTCTCTCTAGAGTAAAGTATCCCCAGGTAGAGGGAATTTGGGTCAGACCGTGTAGTTTCATAGAGGTTCACCATGGTTAAGAAAGTGAAAGAGGCTGGCTATCTATCGCTCCAGGATAACTCTTGGGGAGTCTTCCAATTTCATATAACATTATGACTTTACATGAAGTGATCATGTAACTTATGTATTCGATGAATATGTATATGCCCGAATATACATAACTTCTATTTCTGTGTGATTAACCCAAACTTGTGGGCTGTGTAAATAGTTACACAGTAATGTGGTTTGAAAAAATTATTTAGGTTATTAGAGTAGAGATTCCAAAATTAAATCACCAAAATCATGCATACAAAGAAAGCGAATAAGACATGAAAACATAATTAGTACATCTAATTTAGTAGTTATTAATTTAATATGCATAGGATGTATAATAAAATTTTGAGTCCTTAAAATTAAAAACCCCACAAATACTAGGTGTTAGATTCCATCCAAAGAAACACTTATTAGGACCTCAAACTTCCAACTGGGTAAGTCATACTAAAGCTGAGTGCCTTTGGGTTACCTTGTGTAAGGATAGAAAGTAATTCATGGCTCTGTATTATTATGTCAATTGGTCATTCTAAAGCTGGGTTCCTTTGGATCGTCTATTGTTAGTATGTTTTTGGAGTTTTAATTGGGTTACACTAGTTGGGAGACCCTAATAGGATTAGGATACTTGAGTAGTATAGTTATGTGAATCCATATATGGATTTGTATAAATGGTTATCCATTCAACTATCTAAGATTCACTATTTTCTTATTGAGATTATGACCCACATAAATATCTATGTAATGGGATAAATTCTAAATCAACCTATAGTTTAGTGAAATTTGGATCATGGGTAACTAAATGGATATTATGTATGAATTCATCAATTTTAGTGGGAAAACTATCATTAAAATCACTTAATGAAAAGATAGAAGATATTATTTACATATTGTTAAAGGTTATATTGTAGATAATGCATCAACATCATCAATATAACCATCATATTAATTCTTGAAATAAGGAACTTAAATTAAGAAACTCAAAAGAATGGTAGCTTAAAAAAATTTCTTGACCAAGAGATATATTTTATGTGTCTGAAAAATTCATTCCTGAGTAACCAAGTGATGAATTTGTTTAATAACTGAATTTAGTTTATTATGGAATCATGAAATAATTCATGTAAGGTTTCAAAGGCATTTAATTCATAATTGACCTATGGAATTCTAGTGTTCTATACTCAATATGATTTGGTATTTCCATTATATTCAATAAGACAGAATGTGTTTGGAATGATTTAATAATTCCTAAAATTTCCTTTTATGGTTATGGAATTCATAGTTTTTCCATATATGGAAATGTTCTGAAAATGTGAATGAATTCAAGAAGAATTTACCTAATCTTCTCAAAGTGTTTAGAATAGATTGACTGTGCATATAATATCTAGATTCTATTACTATATAGATAATATAATTGGGTAAAATTTCAAACCATAAGGAGGAAAGTAAGTTGAAATGTTCAGAAATGTTTGTTAAAAAATAAAATAAATTTCATTGAAATTAAGGGCCTTCGTGAAAAAATATTTAAAAATAAATACTATTGGATTATCCCAAATATACCTGAAAAGTATGGGAACTCTATATAATGTCCATGATAGGTATGTATGTTATATAAATTAATTCATTTATTTTAAATAGTATTCGATAATGAGTATATGTTTTATTAATTTTGAAAATATATTGGAATTCAAAATCAATGGAATAAATGATTGAGCTTGTAGATTTCATTCAAATGATGAAGTAAATAATTAATACATTGAGATATTTAATGTAATGTAATTTATAAAGGTTGGATGAATCTAAATAATAGATGTGTATCTTCTCCTGAATTCTCTTATAGGATAAAAGATGATGTTTAATAACAAAAAGTTTTTATGAGATGATTAAATGTATGCACATGGTTTATGATTCATCAATTTATAAAAAAAATTGTAGAAGAAGATTTGGATAAATGTATTTGTCTAGGATAAAATTTTAATCCAAATATTTGTTAAAATATATGGAAATGTGTTCCTTATACTCATTGGAGAGATATTTTAATAAAGTCGTATTTTTAGAAAATAATTTTGTAAACACATAAAATTCCATATACGATATGGAAAAAATAATTAATTTTTTTAATATTCCAACTAATATGAATTAATTTGTTTTTCCAAATACACAAATTATTTTGAGTTGTCAAAGAATTATATTCTTAAAAGAATATAGTATCTAAGAATCTAGTGGGAATATTTTTGAACCTAGAGAAATTAAAAATTAACAAATAAAATATTACACCACATTTAGTTTATGTGATTATTTTCATTATATCCTAAAGAGTTAAGATATTTGACAATAAATAGAAATTTAAATTGGTACATTTATTTACTGTGATAAATTGAATAATATTGTTAACTAAAAGATTATACCAGACTAAGATTGTAGTGATTCTTTCCTGAATGCACTACAGAGTTTATGATATATAAAAATAAAAAAATGTAAATAGTTATATTTATATTCCATAACAAGTTAAAATCAATATTTTTTAAAGTATTATACCGGATAATACTAAAATTATTACACATTATATCCCAAAAGAGGATCTGGCATAAAGTTAAACAAAATTATAAATAGTCATATTAGTTACCCTAAAAAATTTGATATCACTTTATCCAAAAAGAGTTTAAGATGTGCTGGTAAAGTGATAAAGTAAACAATTAAATTATTTATAAAAGATTTCAAGGATATAGTTTGATGGAATGGGTTTATAGGATGATTATTGTATACATAGATATAGTTCTATGTAGAAAAAGTAATATAATATTATAATATTTTATGATATGAAGATAGGATCTTTCAATTAATGTTAAAAGAGTTGAAATTATGGAATATAATTCCTATATCTTACCATTATTAAAACTCAATTTCTTTGTAAATGATTCACCCTAAGATGTTAGTGGTGTTAATTTATCATATGGTCACATAAGGATAGTACATGAACTAAATTTGGATTTAATAGGTAAAATTAATTACTACAACAATTGCATGAGGGTCATGTATATATCTCAATGTTTTCAAAACATAAGAGATTGATTGTAATGGTTGTAAATGTATCATGTTATTATAATAAAGGAGATAACCATTTATCATTCATTCATGTGTACATCAATTTATTTTACATGAATGGTCAAAGAATAGATATCCCCTTAGACTACAAACTTTGAGTTTTTCCTAACTGATGGTCTTCATGTAGTTTAATGTGTTGTGATGAAATGTAATGTTTAGAATGAAAGGATTCTAATTTATGTCATAAATGGTTGTAAATGAGATATTGATGAATATATTCTTGATTAAATAAGTTTATACTTTTTACATGGACTGGTCCACAAAATTATACCTCATGGAATGTCATAAGGTCATAGATATACTTAGGGGTGCATGCTTATTATCAATCCTTCTAACCTAAGGTTAGTGAGATACATATCATGATAACATTAATAAATTGATTCCCTACATATGGAAGTCACCATATGAATATAGCTAATTAGGGGTTGGTTGTGTATGTTCTTGATCATGTCGTTAGTTAGAGTGAAACCAATAAGGGGTTTATCCACTTGTATGATAAGGAATGTAATGTATCCCTTTATTGAATTAGTATAAGGGAGTTACTATCCATGCTTAGTTTTTTCACATATGATGTTCACATCTACATGGATAAGGGATATGTAATTTTATTATCATATAGATGTATAACATGTGATATATTCATCTATATGGTTAGTCATTTTTAGAGAATAATGAAAATTATGAGGCCTTTACTAGATTAGCATGTTCCTTGTCTACTGGTTGTATGATGTCATAGGAAAATAAATTATATAAAATACATATGTTTTATATGATTCATATTGTGTGGGTAATTTTCATATTGAGATATGATTATGTTTGATAAAGATCACACCCAACCCCTTAGTAGCTTGAGTAGCACTCATTCTTTACTAGAGCTCACTCTTTTCTTACATCTATAAAATAGAGATTTCATAGTTGTTTTCAAAATTTCTAAGGCCATAATGGTCCTACAATTAAGCCCCAATATACGGTTAAAATTATAGAAAAATTATTTTTTTAAAATGATGTAACTTTGATGAAAAATTGTACCCAAACGAGTTTGGATGGATTCACAAAGATTATGATTCTATGAATAAATTACTTACGAGATTTTAGTTTAAGTGGGACATTATTAGATACGCACTAAATATATATAAAATATTTGATATTATATATATAGTTTATATTTAATTACATGCATTTGATGGATGTAATTCAAGTATTAAATAGATGTGATAATATAAATATATATATATATAATATATTTTTTCCCAAATGGTTTAAATACCAGTTAAAATTAGTTATAAAAAAATTAATTGGATTGAATACACATTGAATAATATTAAATGAATAAAATGAATAAATTTATATGGATACAATAATATGGTTGACACATTTTCATTTAAGGAAATGATTCATTGATGGATATATAAAGGGATGTGATCCCTCCATTAAATATAATCAATCAAGAGTAAGCCTCTCATTTATCTATTCTTCCTACACTACTTTTCATCATCTGATATGATGACATTTGCCAACCTTCAACATTATAGTATCGTTATGATACAACTGTTGATCCATTAGTAGGTGTACTACACGTGGAGGTAGGGTGATATTTTCACTACTACATAATCTTTATCAAGCATTATCCTTCACCGAGTAAGAAGAATACTTATTTCATTAATGATTTATAGGTACACTGTTTATACGATTTATTTACATGATGATTCGTAAAGATAGATCTGCATGTGTTTGGGTTGTCATCCAGTACACATGTTCATGTGATGGTCTTAAAAACCAATCAAAATCCACCATGGAAAATTGAGATAAAATCAAATCATCATGAACCCTATGTTGATATCCTATGGCCTACATGAATGCATGAACAAGGAGGAGACAAATTTAGAAACTTCCATTCACTCTACATGGTTATGATCATGTTGCAAATACATGCATCAGGAAGAAAACACAAGGGTTCACTCCACCCTTTTGAGGCATAATAGGTCCATCAATGAAAGAATAATTACAAATATGCATTCCTTGCCTACTAGTCGACTATGAAGCCCAAAATCAAAGCACCCACTGAAATAACTTTTAATTCAATGTTGAAGCCCCAACAGAGGAAACAGTTTTCTTGGGGATCCTCATCCCTTTCACATGTGATCTAGGGTTTAAAAACAGAGTATACTTTGGTTATGACACCTCATTCTATGAACATGTGATCTGAGGATAGTGATGACTCAAATCCCACATGGGAAAATGAATTTATCAAAAATAGAGGATGAAGTCAAATTATATCATGACATATACACGGGTGAAGATAAGGAAATATGGTCAATTCAATTCCATGTTATCTCAATCATGGATAAATAAAGTACCATATAATAGTTATATTTTCGTTGAATTAAAATATGGAAAATTTACCAAACTCAAATAGAAACAATTTTTGGGAATTTGATGATGAGATTTTGAGATTCGAAGACTAGATCATTGAGGTTTTGATGCCAATAAATACAGTTCTTCTATGCAGCTGAAGGGGGATCAAAAGTATCACTAAGAAATTAGGATAAATATATTGTTTTCTTCTATGCTGTAGTTTAGAATTTTAATTATTTTTCATGAATCCTCATGTGCATATTCAAATAAAGGGTTCTTCTATTATCTCTCTCTCTCTATCTCTCTCTCTCTTATATTATCCACTATGAACTCTCATACTCATGATTATGATTAAGTGACAAGAGGAATATCCTAGTGGAGTAATCCAGTGTTGAACTCAAGTCAATTATTTATATTATCATTTTGATAATCCAAGGATAATTGGTGGTGGGTTTAATCCTCGCTAAGGTCATCTAATGTTTAACTTCATATTCTACTCCCATTATCCTTCGATCGAGGAGGTGGATGTATGATGTGCATGATGATTCTTGTGTGCAATGTGCATTCAAAAATGTGGTAGGAGGTGTTCACACATATTCAATAATGTGTTAATTAAGTTTATATAAATCAAGATGTTGAAGGTTATACATGGATGAATTTCTTGGGAGAATTTCCTTTCTACTCTAACTTCAATCATTCTATTTTCCATGGAATTTTCATGTTAATTTTATTTTTCCATTATATTATTCTTCCCCCCATTTTAACATATTTTTTATAAAATAAGAAAAACATAAAAAAGAAATTATTGAACTAAAAATCGGTGAGTGAATGATCATGAATCTCTTAATGTGGGAAAACCCTAGTCATCCACTATGCTACACATAGAAAATAATTGTAGCATTTTGGAAACCCTATGACATGTGTGTCATGTAATAATAATATATATATATATATATATTAATATATGTATATAAATATTAATATATATATATATATTAAAAAAGGTATATATGTTTCAAAATATTCATACATATATATATGAATATATCAATATATGAGGAGTATAATAATTTAGTCAAGGGTTTACTATGATTGTTGGTGTTTCTATAAATTTATTTATCTTTATAAATTGAAACCAATACATATTAAAATAAATATACAATAATATATGTGGACACACACACATGTAAAATAAACAAGAAACAAATTTAAACACACACACACACATATAAATATACACACACAAAAACATTAATGTTTTTTCAATAAAAAAAGATAGTGAGGTTATAAGGATCTTTTATTAGAAGGTGTGGGTTCCATGATTGAATCTACGTCTTTGTGTATAATTAAGGTTCATGAGGCATGATGATAGGTGGTGAGTCAAGCACACATAAAAGTGGGAATGTGTAGAAATCACATGTAAATAGAAGAATGGGCATGGGGTCCTGACTATTGATAACAGTGGGGCTCGAGCCCTGATAAAAGGGTGGTTTGAGAAGTGAATGAATAATATTCTCATTTTATTTAGTTGTTTCAGTGTTAAAAAGGGATAATAAATAAATCCATTGTCAAGACTAAAAACCAACCAATAAAAGGATTCTGTTATCAATGCTAGAAAAAAACAGATAAAATGGTGCCTTTATCAAAGGTTTGTTTAGCACTGATAAAGGGTGCCATTCTCAGCACTTTTTTAGCACTGCTAAAGGTGACCACCTTTTATTAATACATTTAACATATAATCTATTTCATCATTGATAAATTTAATTTCTAGTGCTGATAAATTTTAATTCTATAGTTGTTCACTTTACTCATATTGAGACCTAGATGTTTTGATATGTATTTGAACAATAAAGGAATATTGATTTGTGTTGTATTTTGTTGCTAATATATAAATCCATTGACAAATGTGAGTATTATTTATAATGTTTCTGAATAAAGTATATCGTATTGTGAAATCTAGGATGAACGGGCTAAGGTGGTCTGAGGAAGTAGATTAAACTAATAATATCTTGTGGATGAGAGAACCAAATTTTTGTTCAAAATTATTCATTTTTTCATTATATTGAGTACTTCAAGACAAAATAAATTGGTTTATGTCCTTTAGATATATTCCTGTTTACGAAGAACAGTTTTTCGTTCCTCAGATAGAGGAAAGCTTGTGTGTTCACCAAAAATTTGAGTTTTTCCAAAAAAAGTTCACCAGATAAAGAATGATAACAGAGAGATCATACAAAGGATTTAGAGTGATTTCACCAGGCATATGAAAGGATGTGAGTTCACTTTATGAACATTTGAAATGCCCTCAAATATAGGGATCCAATAAAAAGAATCAAACATGTATTTCTAAAATATGTCTATTGGGAATATTAACTTTTAGTTATATGATAAAGGTATAAAATAGAGCACTATAGGTCGGGGAAGTTCCTACAGTGGTGTATCAAAATAGAACTTTACCAGATGGAGTAGGTCCTAAAGTGGAGTTTTTGATAAAGGAATAATGGTATTTTTTGAGTGTTTGTAAATACATTATTATTAATGAGGATGATATAGATGTTTAGTGACTCAATAATCCTGAAAGGAATATCATTATTCTTTCCATGGTTCAAGGAGGTTTGAAGAATGATTGAATCCAAGATTTGAGGAATGTCTTGATGATATTTTCTGAACGCATTATTTTTGGATGTTTGAATGAATTCAAATGAATAATTTTTCATAGGGATATTCAAATTTTGAGTAAGAATTTTGAGTTTGAAGTTCATGTTCCCCCATTTATTCTTAGACATATGCTGCCTATATAAAGGGGGGTATGTGCACTGTGAACAAGTTTCATAAGTTGTTTTATCCTTGTAAATTTTTGAACATGTGAGGTGTCGAAATAAGAACTTGAGATATATATTTTATAAAAGCATCATATATAATAGGAATAGATTATGTGTTATCAAAAATATGATATTATAAAAAGTGTTACCAAACTGAGGATACCAAATGAAGAACCTATCAGACAAAGTGTTATTAAATTGAGGTTACAAAAAGAAGTAGTAATATTCCGAGGCAACCAGATAAAGAAAATAATTAATTAATAGGGTATCATATAGAGGGTACCAAAATTGAGGTTAGCAGATTGAGAATCTATTAGACTGATAAGTTCAGGAAAAGAAGTTCAATCAGCTAGTTCTCACTTAGTGTTGTGCAAGTAATAAATGAGGAAGAATAAGAACTTTCTATTTGATTTGGTGTTATAGAACTATTTTTTTTGCTTTATATTACATTTATAATCAAATAAGTTAATATTAATTTAAATATCCTCTTAAATATTATTAATAGTTATTCATGACTTTAATGTAATAATGTTCTAGAGTATCTGTCACATTAAAACGGAATATCAGTTCCCTCCTATGATGAAAACCATGAAATTCCATGTTGATATTTTTAAAACCTTATTATATGGTTTGATAAAATTCAATTATAGGGGACATAGTATATTGAAAATCATGTATGGGTACTCTTTAAAATATGAGGCTTTATCTCATTAAGTTTATACATAGTAGTCTCTAAGATGGGAGATTATGAGAATATATCTTTCAATAGGAATCGACATGTTTATGTGTCATTGAATATTCCAGTATTTATGCTTGTATAATGGTCCCTAATCATTAATATTAATTTTAACGCATGTGTTATACCCACAATGGAATTTAGAGAGATATTCCCTGAGAGGGGGTTGAATCATGGTTTAAAACTCATTCTCATTTCCACACATATTTGTGAAACTCTCACAATCCAAACCAACATTGATGTAAATTATTATTAGGTTCGCACATCTATTCCCTTATTAAGTGATGATCTGATTAATTGGATCACTTATCAAATCCTTATTCAGATAATATTGAAGTTCATTCAGTCCACATTCACTAATTGTCATTCTGTAGAATGTAAGAAAATAAAAAACGAATGATTGATGAATTTTACTTTTTTCCTACAGCGGGCTATGTCTAATGGTCACACACTAACATTGTGTATTTGTTAAAAAATCAATAATTCTTTGCTAGTCTTTTGGAAATAATATTCGACTACAGTCACTCCACGTAAGGACCACCTCCTTTACAAGATTTAGAATTTGGTTCACTACTACCCACGAGTCAATCCCTTTGTCCTCCCCCTTTTCTCATTACATTAGGTGAGAATTATTTTTGGATCATAAGAAAATACACAACTTCAATGTCCGAAAGTTGATGCACTGATTAGTTCAAATTGAACTTCATAATGCTCTATCACAAATTAGTTTTCAACAAAAGCAATGAAATAGCTTCTAATTCATTGCTAATCTAGTATTAAAGGATTATATCCATTTTTAAGGTTTGAAACAAGTTCCAATCACTTTGTGTATAATTAAACTTAATTCATTAACAAAACATTTGCACCACTTTTGAGAAAAAAATTTCTTGTTCATAAAACATTGCACTTTAACAAAAAAAATGTCTTTCATGAAACTCTCAACCTTTCATGAATATTTATAAATAAAATTTAAACCCCTTGGATAGACTATCACAATTCCTTTATTAATGGTGAATATGTTCTTATGAATTATTTGTGCATGAAATAGAGATATTAGAAATAGATATTATGAAATGTGTTTATTGAAACATCTAGGAGTTCTTGAAAAATGTAAGGGAAAGTTCCTAAAGGTGTTTCTCTTGAACGATTGAATATGTTTATTTATAATAACATAGATTCATATCATGAGGAAGTTTCATATATTATAGTATCTTAATAATATAAACATAATAAAATTAATATTTTTATTAGTGTTGCTATTTTTAGGGATTATGTAAAGATATACTGTGAATCATGAGAAATAATTCATTCCTCATACTGATGGGTCTTATAGTTTTTCAAGAAAAAGTAAAATATTGGATGTATTTTATCTATTATTATATATATTATTTTATTATAAGTTAATGTATTTTATCTTATAAATATATTTTTTATAAAAGCTAATGAATTAGGTCACTCTGTTGGTCAGATAGAGATGTTTCTTGACATTCATAGAAAACTCAACAACATTTTTGTGAATAAACCTACCAGAGACATTGGAGTAAGTGCTTTTCACTACTATTTACTATTATTTTATTGCTATAAATACATGATAATGTTTTTTGAAAATAATTAAACCTTGTTAAATGGTGTTGAATACATGGATGAAAATTTACCAATTACCTATATTAGTATAATTTGATCCATGCAGTGATCCATAATTAATGGGTTTTATGTATTTTTTTGTTATAAATTATTTTCCATTTTTTTGTATTTATTTTTATGAAATAACAATAAATAGTAATGAAATTTTTTTAAATATAAAATATCATAAATTTTAGATAATTTTAAGAATCATAGGTAATATAGTTGTACTAATATATTAATTTTCAAGAAGCTTGGGATGGGAACCCTTCAGTATCATCATCGGTGTCCTAGAATAATGCAGTTGAAATAGTTTTAGGGAATGAAAATCCAAAGAGTATATACGGGATGGGTTTTGGGATTAATCCATAATTTATATTTGGTAGGGTATTGAAATTATTTGTTTCTACACCCAGTGGGGGTTTCAACAATTAAATTGATCGGGAAGCAGAAAGAGAAATTTTAAGGTAGAAAGTAAAATTGCAAGAACATGACTCTTATATGAAAACATAGGATCAATGGTAGTCGAAATTGGAAAATTATTTAGTCTCTATATATCATAGGATGGTATTAATGATCCTAATGGAAATTTATAGTATTATAAATCATCGTTCTAAGTGAATACTAAACTCTATAGATCATTAACACATTTTCAAAGAACACAATAAGTAGCTCAAAACTCTCAATGCTTATTTATTTCAGTACTCATCTCAATGATCATCCCGTAAAAATAATCTTTATAGGGTACTTCAATCAAGAATATTTATCAATTTAAGGATTATATAAATTAAATAACATATTTATATTTTTATTGATAGAAACTGTATGATTTTTCCATCCGACAAGTTGTGTGCTCAGAATGACTAAATAAATATTTTTCAAATATACCAAAGCCTTTAAAAACATCTATTAGGTATAGAAAGTCAATTAAAAAGGGTCAAATGGCTTTTAAATCATAGGAAAACAAATATATATATTTTTTGGAAATGTACTAACTAACACCACGTCAATATGACATACATTTTTATAAAGATACTTGTAAACACATTTTTTGTGTTTCAAAACACTAAAATGTGCATGTAATGGTCAAAACCAAAGAAAAATATCTCATATTAGTGTGAAATCATAGGAAATAAACTTTTTAATTATTTTTTATGTGTATGAGTAGACAACATATCCATCCAACATGTGGTTTGCTTGTGATGACTTAATATAAAGTTTTAAAAGATACCAAAGCCATTGAAAATATGTGTTAGAGGGTCAAGACCAAGAAAACGATGTCAGGTGACCATTGAACATTAATTAAATGATGGTATATTTATTGTTGAAATTTTGAAAATGGTCCCACATCAATCCATGTAATTATTTGGTTTTGATACTTGTAAAAATGTTTTTAGTGTTTTGAAACACTAAAATGACTGTGTAATGGTCCAAAAAATATAAAACAATGTTATATTGATTATAAATCAAGGGAAAATAACCATTGAATTATCAAGGATGTGTGAGAGTATAAAACATGTCCAACCGACATGCAGTGTTCTTGGAACGAATCAATAAGAAATTTTAAAAGATACCAAATCTTTTAGAAACATGTTTTAGGGGGTCAAAACCAAACAAACCGTGTAAAATGGATATGCAGTCCTATGAAAATGACTATATATTTATTTTTTAAACGTAGGAAAAAATTCATTTCTATTCATGTTATGGGTTGGATGATATACCCATAAACACGTTTTTAGTGTTTTTAAACACTAAAACGTGGGTGTAATGGTCAAAATCGTAGCATACAACATAATATTAATATGAAATCATGGTAAAACCACATATGAATTATTTTTGATGTGTAATAGTATAAGAACATCCATCTAATGTTTACTGTACTCGAAATTACCCAATAAGTAATTTAAAAAGACACTAATTCCTTAAAAACATGTGTCATGGGGGGGGGGGTAAAAATAATGGAAACAATATCAGATGGATGTAAAATCATAGAAAAATTATAATAGATTGATTTTTGAAAAGTATAACCAACAACACATGAATTTGAGTTAATATTTTACTAGGATGCCCATATACATGTTATTGGTGTTCTAAAACACTAAAATGTTTGTATAATAGTGAAAACCATAAAAAATCATCAAATTAACATGAAATCAATGGGAAACCACCATTGAATTATTTATGTTTTGTACGATTACACAACAAATTTATATGACATGATGTGTGCTTCGAATGTGTCAATAAGTAGTTTTAAAATATACCAAAGCCTTTAATAATATGTGTTAGGGGGTCAAAACCAAGTAAAAGGTGTCATATGTCTGGGAAATAATATGACAACACCAATTGATTGGTTTTGGAAATCTAGGAACCGATTCCATGTCAATCTGAGATACTTTTTTTGAGATGTCTGCAAATGTGTTTTTAGTATTTTAAATAGAAGAACATGCATGTAATGGTCAAAACCACAAATAACATCCTAGTATTGGCATGAAATATTTGGGAAAACAACATTTAATTATTCTTTATGTTTATGAGTAGGTAATTTATCTTCCAATGTGTGGTGTGCTTGAAATCACTCAATAATCATTTTTAAAAGTTACTAATGACTTGTAAAACATGTGTCAGGGGGTTAAAACCGTACAAACATTGTCAGATAGATGGGAAATATTAGTAAAACATCCATAGATTGATTTGTAAAATGTAGGAATTGACATCATGTCAATTTGAGTTAATGTATGAAGAGATTCCCATAAACACATTTTTAGTGTTATAAAACCCTAAAATGTGTGTGTTATAGTTGTAACGAACCCGGTGGGCCTAAAGCCCAATGAACTCAGCCACGCCCAATCCCAGCCCTCTGGGAGATCGTAGACCCCCACCCCACTGGCAGATAACAGGCCCCCACCTCAGACTGGCCAAGATAACACGTGGCAGGAACTGTCCCCTTCCTGGCGAGGATTTAATACGCCTCACCCGCAACTCGAACCTGTGGCCACAGGCTAAAAGTCCAACTAGGAAGTGTTACGAGTACCACTGAGCCAATGGACCAGTGGTACTCATAACACATCCCGGTTGGCCTTTAAGCCTGTGGGAAGGGGTTCGAGTTTCCAGGGAGGCGTATTAAATCCTCCCCAGGTAGGGGACAGTTCCTGCCACATGTTATCTAGGCTAGTATGAGGTGGGGGCCTGTTATTTTCTCGTTGGGTGGGGGTATGCTATCTGCCAGAGGACTGGGCTCGGGTTTGGCCGAGTTTGTTCGCCTTTAGGCCCACATGGTTCATTACAATAGTCAACCCATAGAAAACGACATCAGATTAAGTTGAAATCATGGGAAAACCATTGTTTAATTATTTTTTAAGAGTACGAGCATAAAACAGATCCATTGAACATGTGGTGTGCTCAAAATGAATCAATAAGGTATTTTAAAATGTACCAAATTATTTAAAATTGAGTAACAGTATGTAAAATTCAAGGTAAAAAATCATAAGACCATGAAATCATAGGAATGTGACTTTAGAATGTTTTTTGAAATATAGGAACGAACACAATGTCAATATGAGTAGCAATTTGGTCGAGATTCCCAGATACGTGTTTTTAGTGTTTTAAAACTCAAAAACAAGGGTGTAAATTTTTGATCCATAGAAAACGACCTCATATTGACATAAAATCATGGTAAAACAACAATAGAATTATTTATGATGTGTATAGATAGAAAAAACAACAATACAATGTGCGGTGTGCTCAGAATGAATCAATAAACAAATTTAAAAGATACAAAAGCCTTTAAAAACTTGTTTCATGGGGCTAAAATGAATGTAAAAATATCCAAATTCCTTGAATCATTGTTCTATATATTTATTTTTGTACCGTAGTAACAAACTCCATATCAATATAAGTAATGGTTTGGCTGAGATTCAAATAAACGTATTTTTAGTGTTTTGAAAAACTAAAACATGAGTGTAATGGTCAAAACCCTATAAAATGTGCTCAGGCTGATGTGAAATCATGGTAAAACCAAAAATGAATTATTTTTGACGTGTAAAAGGATATAATATGTCCATTTGATGTGTGGTGTTCTCTAATAGACTCAATATGTTGTTTTAAATGATACCAAATCTTTTAAAACTTGTGTGAGGGGGTAAAAACCCCAGAAACGACATCAGATTATTGTGAAATCATAGGACACTGAATGTAGATAAAAAAAATTAAAACCAAATCCATGTTAATCTAAGTTACAATTTATCTAGGATTCTAGTAAATACATTTTTAGTGTTTTAATACACTAAAACGTGTGTGTAATAGTCAAAACCATATAAAACGACCTCATATTGACTTGAAATCATTAGACAAACACCATTGAATTATTTTTTAAATATAGGGAATTTTTCCATATAAAATCTCTGAAAATTTTATTATTGAGTAATTTTAGGGACAATACATGTCAGTTTTAAAATTTATTAGATTATTTTATATTTATACCTTTTCAGTTCTAAATGATGAATCATATCTTAGTTAGGCGTTTTTATGTTTTAAAGTGTTAGTAGTGTTTTATTTTTTATATTTAAATTTATTATCTTTTATTAACAAAATAAAAAACTATTGTGTGAAAAATTATAAATATATTTTGTGTTTGTTCTCTTCCATATTTCTTTTCATAAATGTTTTGAATATATAAATATATATATATATATATATATTCATATATATACTATTAAATACAATATTTTAAATATATATATATATATAATATATTTTAAATGTTTTAATATATATTTAATATATATATATAATATCAAATCATTGTGCTATAATAATTTAAAAACTTCGATTCAAGAAATAATCTCATTTCAGGTCTTTCGATGCACGTTTGCTCTGAATAGGGCCGTCGCACCCCGTTTTGGTGTTTTATGGCGCCGGAAATGCATTCCCGGCCGCCGCGGTCACACGACACCTCCGAATGAGGTGCCGTCTGGCCGACCATTTCAAAATTCACACCTCGGATGTTGTCGTACGATTTCGTGGCATTTGGAGGTCGTTCGGGTGGTTTTGACCCCCCAACGCGTCATTTCAACGCGCGCCGCGCTGCTGAAAACGACACAATCGGACGTGCCGCGCGCACTGCACGTCCGATGGACGTGAGGCCTCCTCCTGCATCTCAGGAATAATATTTCTATCGTTCCCGTGCGGTTTCAGGTCGTTCGGAGCGCGTTTGGTCCGAATTGGACTGCCGCACGCCGTTTTGGTGTTTTAGGGCACCAAAAACGCATTTCCGGCCACCGCGGTCAAACGGCACCTCCGAATGAGGTGCCGTCTGGCCGACCATTTCAAAATTCACGCCCCGGATGTTTTCGTACGTTTTCGTGGAATTCGGAGGTTGTTCGGGTGGTTTTGACCCCCCCCCCCCAACGCGCCATTTCAGCGCGCTCCGCGCTGCTGAAAATAACACAATCGGACGTGTCGCGCGCACCACACGTCCGATGGATGTGAGGCCTCCTCCTGCATCTCAGGAATAATATTTCTATCGTTCTCGTGCGGTTTCAGGTCTTTCGGAGCACGTTTTCTTCGAATGGGACCGACGCACGCCGTTTTGGTGTTTTATGGCGCCGAAACACGTTTCCGTCCACCGCGGTCACACGGCACCTCCGAATGAGGTTCCGTCTGGCCGACCATTTCACAATTCACGCCCCGGATGTTGTCATACGGTTTCGTGGCATTCGGAGGTCATTCGGGTGGTTTTGACCCCCCAACGCGCCATTTCAGCGCGCGCCGCGCTGCTGAAAACGACACAATCGGACGTACCGCGCGCACCGCACGTCCGATGGACGTGCGGCCTCCTCCTGCATCTCAGGAATAATATTTCTATCGTTCCCGTGCGGTTTCAGGTCATTCGGAGCACATTTGCTCTGAATTGGACAGTCGCACGCCGTTTTGGTGTTTTAGGGCGCCAGAAACGCGTTTCCGACCGCCGCGGTCAAACGGCACCTCCGAATGAGGTTCCGTATGGCCGGCCATTTCACAATTCACTCCCCGGATGTTGTCGTACGGTTTCGTGGCATTCAATGGTCGTTCGGGTGGTTTTGACCCCCCAACGCGCCATTTCAGCGTGCGCCGCGCTGTTGAAAACAACGCAATCGGACGTGCCGCGCGCATCACACGTCCGATGGATGTGTGGCCTCCTCCTGCATCTCAGGAATAATATTTCTATCGTTCCCGTGCGGTTTCAGGTCTTTAGGAGCACGTTTTCTCCGAATGGGACCGACGCACGCCGTTTTGGTGTTTTATGGCGCCGGAAACGCGTTTCTGGCCACCGCGGTCACACAGCACCTCCGAATGAGGTGCCGTCTGGCTGACCATTTCACAATTCACGCCCCGGATGTTGTCGTATGGTTTCGTGGCATTCGGAGGACGTTCGGGTGGTTTTGGCCCCCCAACGCGCCATTTCAGCGCGCGCCGCGCTGCTGAAAACGACACAATCGGACGTGCCGCGCGCACCGCACGTCCGATGGATGTGCGGCCTCCTCCGGCATCTCAGGAATAATATTTCTATCGTTACCGAGCGGTTTCAGGTCGTTCGAAGCACGTTTGCTCCGAATTGGACCGCTGCACGCCGTTTTGGTGTTTTAGGGCGCCAGAAACGTGTTTCCGGCCGCCGCGGTCACACGTCACCTCCTAATGAGGTTCCGTCTGGCCAACCATTTTACAATTCATGCCCCGGATGTTGGCGTATGGTTTCTTGGCATTCGGAGGTCGTTCGGGTGGTTTTGACCCCCCAACGCGCCATTTTAGCGCGCGCCGAGCTGCTGAAAACGACACAATCAAACGTGCCGCGCGCACCGCACGTCCGATGGATGTGCGGCCTCCTCCTGCATCTCAGGAATAATATTTCTATCGTTCCCGTGCGGTTTCAAGTCGTTCGGAGCACGTTTTCTCCGAATTGGACCGCCGCACGCCGTTTTGGTGTTTTAGGGCGCCGGAAACGCGTTTCCGGCCGCCGCGGTCAAACTGAACCTCCGAATGAGGTGCCGTCTGGCCGACCATTTCACAATTCACTCCCTGGATGTTGTCGTACGGGTTCGTGGAATTCTGAGGTCGTTCGGGTGGTTTTGACCCCCCAACGCGCCATTTCAGCGCGCGCCGTGCTGCTGAAAACGACATAATCGGATGTGCCGCGCGCACTGCACGTCCGATGGACGTGCGGCCTCCTCCTGCATCTCAGGAATAATATTTCTATCATTCTCGTGCTGTTTCAGGTCGTTCGGAGCACGTTTGTTCCGAATTGGACCGCCGCACGCCGTTTTGGTGTTTTAGGGCGCCAGAAACGCGTTTCTGGCCGCCGCGGTCAAACGGAACCTCCGAATGAGGTGCCGTCTGGCCGACCATTTCACAATTCACGCCCCTAATGTTGTCGTTCGGTTTCGTGGCATTCGGAGGTCATTCGTGTGGTTTTGACCCCCCCAACGCGCCATCTCAGCGCGCGATGCGCTGCGGAAAACGACACAATCGGACGTGCCGCGCGCACCGCACGTCCGATGGACGTGCGTCCTCCTCCTGCATCTCAGAAATAATATTTCTATCGTTCCTGTGTGGTTTGAGGTTGTTCGGAGCACGTTTGCTCCGAATTGGACCGCCGCAAGCCGTTTTGGGGTTTTAGGGCGCCGGAAACGCGTTTCTGGCCTCCGCGGTCAAACGGAACCTCCGAATGAGGTTTCGTCTAGCCGACCATTTCACAATTCATGCCCCGGATGTTTTCGTATGGTTTTGTGGCATTCGGAGGTCGTTAGGGTGGTTTTGACCCCCCAACGCGCCATTTCAGCGCGCGCCGCGCTGCTGAAAATGACACAATCGGACGTGCCGCGCGCACCGCATGTCCGATGGACGTGCGGCCTCCTCTTGAATCTCAGGAATAATATTTCTATCATTCCCGTGTGGTTTCAGGTCGTTCGGAGCACGTTTGCTCCAAATTGGACCGCCGCACGCCGTTTTGGTGTTTTTAGGGTGCCAGAAACGCGTTTCCGGCCGCCGCGGTCAAACGGAACCTCCGAATGAGGTGCCGTCTGGCCGACCATTTCAAAATTCACCCCCGGATGTTGTCGTACGGTTTCGTGGCATTCGGAGGTCATTCAAGTGGTTTTAACCCCCCAACGGGCCATTTCAGCGCGCGTCGCGCTGCTGAAAACGACACAATCGGACGTGCCGCGCGCACCGCATTCCGATGGACGTGCAGCCTCCTCCTGTATCTCAGGAATAATATTTCTATCATTCCCATGTGGTTTTAGGTCTTTCGGAGCACGTTTGCTCCGAATGGCACCGCCGCACGCCGTTTTGGTGTTTTACCGGCGCCGGAAACGCGTTTCCGGCCGCCACGGTCACACGACACCTCCGAATGAGGTGAAGTCTGGCCGACCATTTCAAAATTCACGCCTCGGATGTTTTCGTACGGTTTCGTGGCATTCGGAGGTCGTTCGGGTGGTTTTGTCCCCCCAACGCGCCATTTCAGTGCGCGCCGCGCTGCTGAAAACGACACAATCGGACGTGCCGCGCGCACCGCACATCCGATGGACGTGCGGCCTCCTCCTGCATCTCAGGAATAATATTTCTATCGTTCCCGTGCGGGTTCAGGTCGTTCGGAGCATATTTGCTCCGAATTGGACCGACGCACGCCGTTTTGGTGTTTTAGGGCGCTGGAAACGCGTTTCCGGCCGCCGCGGTCACACGGCACCTCCGAATGAGGTGTCGTCTGGCTGACCATTTCACAATTCACGTTCCGGATGTTTTCGTACGGTTTCGAGGCATTAGGAGGTCGTTCGGGTGGTTTTGACCCCCCAACGCGCCATTTCAGCGCGCGCCGCGCTGCTGAAAACGACACAATCGGATGTGCCACGCGCACCGCACGTCCGATGGACGTGTGGCCACCTCCTGAATCTTAGGAATAATATTTCTATCGTTCCCGTGCGGTTTCAGGTCGTTCGGAGCATGTTTGCTCCGAATTGGATCGCCGCACGCTGTTTTGGTGTTTTAGGGCGCCGGAAACGCGTTTCCGGCCGCCGCGGTCAAACGGCACCTCCAAATGAGGTTCTGTCTGCCCTACCATTTCACAATTCACGCCCCGGATGTTGTCGTATGGTTTCGTGGCATTCAGAGGTCATTCGGGTGGTTTTGACCCCCCAACGCGCCATTTCAGCGCGCGCCGCGCTGCTGAAAACGACACAATCGGACGTGTCGTGCGCACCGCATGTCCGATCGATGTGCGGCCTCCTCCTGCATCTAAGGAATAATATTTCTATTGTTCCCGTGCGGTTTCAGGTCGTTCGGAGCACGTTTGCTCTGAATTGGACCGCCGCACGCCGTTTTGGTGTTTTAGGGCGCCGGAAACGCTTTTCGGCCGCCGCGGTCAAACGGCACCTCCGAATGAGGTTCCGTCTGGTCGAACATTTCAAAATTCAGGCCCCGGATGTTATCGTACGGTTTTGTGGCATTCAGAGGTTGTTCGGGTTGTTTTGACCCCCCAACGCGCCATTTCAGCGCGCGCCACGCTGCTGAAAACGACACAATCGGACGTGCCGCGCGCACCGCACGTCCGATGGATGTGCGGCCTCCTCCTGCATCTCAGGAATAATATTTCTATCATTACCGTGCTGTTTCAGGTCGTTCGGAACACGTTTGCTCCGAATTGGACCGCCGCACGCCGTTTTGGTGTTTTAGGGTGCCGGAAACGACAGTTTATTGTAAGAAGTACATCCAGGATATAATTCTGTTTTCGCATCATCAAGTACTTCATAAAACCCTCTCGAATCTCGATCTGCACCAGAGCGAAGATTTATCTCACCGGTCTCAAGATTCTGGATGTCAATGCCTTCAGGATCAAACCCACGTACCATTTCAGTAAGCATTTCATGCATTGGATCAGTCATCCTTGCATCAACATCCATATAAGTTGCATCTGTATTTTGACAACGAACATATTCTTCTCCATGACGAGTACAACTCTTATAATTTTTTAGAAATCCATTAATGAAAAGGTGCTCCCTCATAGTATCTCGTGTGAATTGATATCTGTTAGCACATTTTCTACATGGACAACTAATATAGTCACTTTCAAATCCTCTCGTGAAGTCAATAAACTGCATAATGCCATTGAAATATTCTCTAGACGTTCGATTTGGAAGATCAATCCAACTCTTATCCATAATAATATCTGTATAACAAACATTTACACAATACTTATTACATTTACATTTTTCAAATCAACTATATTCAAAATAAATATTAACCATTTGTTTATGAACCAATGATAAAATAATAATGTAACTAAATGCTCATGTTACCTGATTGAGCTACAAACCTGAAAGGGAGGGGAGCCGAAGGCGGTGGTGCGAGGGAGAGGAGGCAGCGAAGGGGAGCCGGAGCCAAAGGCGGTGCAGCAAGGGAGGGGACGGGCAGCGGCGGTGGCGTGGAGCTGGAGGAGAGGAGGCGGTGAGGGGACGGGGGACGGGCAGCGAGGGGGGGGGGGTGTCCGGGGTCAGGGGGGCTGACCGAGGTGCGGGGCGGGGTGTCCGGGGGTGTCAGGGGCCTATCAGGGGTGCGGGCAGGGGTGTTCGGGGTGCGGCGGTGTCCAGGGTGCGGGGGAGGGGGGGCTGTCTGGGGTGCAGGGGGGCTGTCGGGGGTGCGGTGTGGGGTGTCCGGGGTGCGGGGGGCATGTCCGGGGTGCGGGGGGGCTGTCCGGGTTCGGAGGGGGGGTGTCCGAGTGCGGAGGGGGGGGCTGTCCGGGGTGCGGGGGGGGGGGGGGGGGGGGTTGTCTGGGTTCGGAGGGGGGTGTCCGAGTGTCGGGGGGGGGGGGGGGGGGCTGTCCGGGGTGCGGGGAGGCATCCGGGGTGCGGGGGGCGGTCCGGAGTGCGCGGGGGGGGGGGGGGGGGGCGTTCCGTGGTGCGGGGAGGCGTCCGGGGTTCGGGGGGCGGTCCGGAGTGCGCCGGGGGGTGCTGTCCGGGGTGCGAGGAGGCGTCCGGGGTGCGGGGGGGGGGGGGGGGGGGTCCGGAGTGCGCGGTGGGGGCTGTCCGGGGTGCGGGTGCCGTCCGGGGTGGGGGGGGGGGGCGAGAGGCCGGAGGGCGGCGGCCGGAGGCCGGAGGGCGGCGGCCAGAGGCCCGAGGGCGCAGGGCGGAGGCCGGAGGGCAGGCGGCGAGGGAGGGCGGGCGGCGGGGGAGGGCGGGCGGCGAGGGAGGGCGGGCGGCGGGGGAGGTCGGGGCAGCGGGGGAGGCCGGGCGGTGGGGGGAGGCCGGGCGGCGGGGGAGGTCGGGCGGCGGGGAGGCCGGGCAGCAGGGGAGGGGGAGGGCGGCAAGGGAGGGAGGGGGTTAGAGCTGCGATGGAGGGGGCGCGGGGGGGGGGGGGGGCAGAAGCCCCCCGTTTTTCTTATGTAGGTAGAGACCGCCATTGGCGGTCGCTATTGGTTAGCTTTAGCGACCGCCAATGGCGGTCGCCCGAGTCTGGGGGGCTCCAATGCCCCCTTTTCTAGTAGTGAATCCTGATTTATATTTTATCTTTGTCCCAATTGATGTCATGATGTGGTAAGTTTTTCATATGATGGTCATGGATATATAGCTATATGGATGAGGTGGAGATAATTGTATGGATGTATTGGCCATGGGTTTCTAGTAATAATATTTCTAGGTTATCATTATAGGTGGGAAATTTTATAACCTATTGATAGGATAATCAATCTATGGATGTTGTGATGCAAATTGTGGATGCAGAATTGCTGACAATATTATGGAAAGTATTCATCATGCATAAATATGTATATATGATTTGGTATTTAAACATTACATTTCTAGTTTGGTCTAGGGAACTAACTTTTAAAACACTCCCACCTTCATTAGATGCAACTTTTTAATGGTCAAATTGTTAGTTCTCGCATGATAAGATCATTATTATGATGACTTATGGATTTAGTCATTGGGTCAATTGTATTTTTCTACATGGTTACTCTATTGTCTATGAATTCATGTCCTTGAGTGAATCTTCCCATGAGTTGATATCATAATGTATAACATTTTTATTCTATGATATAATCTTTACGTCATGGTTAGTTCCAAAAGTACAATTCCATAAACTAGAAGAAATCATTAAATATATAATAATCATTAGCTACATCAGAATCCAAAACAGACTTTATATTTATATATATGGATACCACTATTTTGAATGATCTTTAATTTATAATTACCTTAGAATATATATGATATTAGAGCTTTTTTTATAGCCCCTATGTCACTGTATTTGATTATTTCTAATATTTTATGAGGTTGAGTTTTGATTAGATTTTCCATGGGGTTTTCCTTGAAACATGGGAATTATCATATGTTAACTTCTATGCATGTTTAATGTTAATGATTAGAGGGAAACTTTGCAGCTTCCATTCATGAGAACCCTCCTCAATTAAGTTTTACATGTACATGACCTGTCAGTATGTTTAGGAATGGTTATGTCTAAAATGGTCGATTCATAAGGAGAAACTGTGCAAGTTATCTAGTGTGTCTGGAGTGTGCTGCATGACTTTATTATATTCTGGTAGATTTTATGGAAACATGTAATGTGAATTTATTTTTTGATAGTACTAAATTGAATGGGGGGAGCATTGTTTTCCCAACTTTTCAGTACCCAAGGTGGACCATTAAAGGGGTTTCTATCATAGGTAGTTTCCATCAAATAAAGGTTGGAAATTTGTGTGGACAAAATGTTCTACTTGACAAGGTATTTAATTTTTTGTAACTTTCAACTTTCCCTCTTTTAATTAATAGGTGTTTCAACCCTCTTATCTCCCATTCTTACCATCCAACTATTGGGAGCCCTTTTAGGATCTCGAACATACTCCACCTTTGATCCTTTCCTTATATTTTCTGATTATTATGAGATTTTATAGTATTTATTCCTCTCTTTCTCTCCTCTTCCCTTCCCTCTCTCTCGTCTCTTTTCTTTGGTTTCTGCTATGAATTATAGACATATGGTGGATTATTTCATTTTTTTAGTGGATCTAATGTTGGGGTTTCTGGTGTGTTGGGTTTAAAGACTCTATTATTATCCCTATGGGTGTTCTCTTTATTTAAGGGGACATGTTTTTGGCTTTGTTTTCACTTCTTCGAAGTAGGTGTTTCCATGGAATTTCTCATTTTATAATTCAATGTGTTATTGTTCTTTCTAATTTAATTTTATTGAATTAATGATTATATTTAATACCCTTTTGATGTTTTAAAACCATTTTGTTGTGTTTGGATCTTGCCATAATTTATTTCTCTTTTAAACTCCATTTTTTCGAGTTTGAAATGGAAATTTTATACGTGTTGATATTTTATAAGTTCCTTGAGGGACATTTTTAACTTCTTCTCATGATGGGAGTTGGATTTTGATCTAGTTTTGGTTTTTAATGAGTGAGAACTATATTTTAAATTGGGTTTTATGGACCCAAATATAATTTATAAAGGGGTTATTTAATGAATTTAAAATTGTTATTGTAATTGTGTATGTGGTTTAACCCCTATGAAAAATGAATTAATAGCTTTTTTGAAATTTGTTTGATATAAATAAATGTCATAGTCCACGTTTTGTATTTCCAAGAATAAGACCCATTTTGGAAGGATGATTTTAAATTTTTTTATATGATCTATGTTTTCCATCCTTTTATAAAGAGTGTTTGGAATGGCTTTTTATGAAATATGAAAGAGATTGGCATCTTAAGATATGTTTTGGTGTTAAAGGACTAGTTTTCACATTATTTTTTAAATTGATAATTTGAAAGGAACCCCTTGATTTCCACTTGACTTGATTACAACTTTTGTGGGTTCTTTATCACTATGTGAGGCTTTTTGTTTCCCTTATGTGGGTTACTGATATCTATGAGATGCTTGTTGCTCCCATTGTGAGGGAATGTTCTTGATTATACCATGGTTGAATTTTTTATATAGGGTTATTCATTATTTGGTGTTAGGGGTGAGGGTGAGAGATGGTAATTTTTTTTGGTGTTAGACATAGCTTTCATTTTCTTATGTCTCACATCATTTCTGGTCAGGGGAATATGGGTAATAAGTGGGTGATATATTCTATTATTCTAGTTGGTTTACAAACCACATGTGTCCTTATAGTAATTCTAGGTACAAGGGCTAGGAGGGGATTTTCATCGCAATGAGGATCATGTGGTCTAGTTAAAAGTCTTTTGTTTTGAACATTAGTGGATTTTGGATTCTAATTATTGATTTGGTATACTTCTATATGGTTAGGTGCTTCATATGATAATAAAAAAAATGGTAGATCCCATGGAATACTCAATTACTTAGTTGGTTATTTATTGATGAAATTTTGATCTAGTTTTTATTTGTATCATTTACCCTATATTCATTAATATAGAAACTATTCTTGTTTATATTTGATATATTCCTTGTTCCATGGATGGTGCCTATTTTATAATGCTTGACCCGTTTGTGTTTTTTTCATTTCCTTTGGAAAAATGAAATTTGAAGGATGTTTGGAAAACCTGTTTTGAAATTAAAGACACTTATTTGGTTCTTAAACCATATTTAAATGTGGGTGTTTTGATTTTGAGATGGCATTAACTGGTTTGATGGTTTAAATTAACAGTTTTCATTTAAATAAATAAAATGACTTGTTTTATTGAGAAAAGAGAATGATTTTGTGGATTTTAAATGTCTTAGGATAAGGGGAAATTTTTTTAATAAAGTGTATTCAATTTTGGAAAACCAGGAGAAATTTTTTTAAAGATAAATATGGAATTGTTTTTGTTTCCATTAATGTTATATATGAAAAATTTACATTCTAGTCTATTTTCAGACTAGTATTTTTTAATTTCCTTATGAAAAATATTTCATAGATTCATTGGGTTTTGGTGACCTAATTGTCACGACACCCTCCCCACAAGGTGTACCCATCCTGGGCCGACAATGTGAGAAGGGAGATAATGACCCCTGAGTCCCGCCTCCAAAATGCCCCGGGTTGGTGACTAACATTGAGGGTATATTAAACACAAAAATGATAGTCATTTCCCTCTATGAGAACACATACAGAATAGGGAGATAGGAAATACATAGACCAACTCAAAATCAAACTCCAATATAAAATAAATCCCAAGTACACATATGTAATTTCATGAAAAACTACTACAACTGAAAGGGAAAAACTACAAGTACCCAAAAGAAAGTGAAAACAGTAGTGACAATGAAGCCCAACCAGCTCCTGTAACCCCAAGCAAGTAGAAACCAGCCTGATCTCCAACCTTCTCCAAGTGACTAGAAAAAATATTTTATATATACATAGGGTGAGTATAATAATATACTGAGTAGGATCCTCCTAGACCCTCTCATGAAAAACTTAATAAAGCATGCTAAAGCACAGTGAACAACAAGTGAAACTAACTCGTCACCTAAACAGGTATACTAAGTTTCCTACACCACCATGGATACTCTCTCCATGTAATGCATAAAAGAGTATATAATATAATAATGAATATCAAGGGTACCTGGCAACTACTTCCCCATTGGTTTTCCGCTTTGCCCTAACGGCGCACGACCTAAGAATCTCTGTCCAAAAAGTCTTTCCTGCAGAAACCGGGGGAATGCACCAAAACATACACCTTGGGAAACAAAACCACCATGGCCACGTAAGAAAATTAACCAGGTTATTTCAGGAAGGCATCACAGCTCTTATAACATGTATCATACATCAGGTATTATACCTCAAGCCATTATATCTCATACACCATGTAAGGATCCTCAAGCCATCATAGCCTATACACTTTACACCTATAGTAGTCAATATGAATAAATATCTATAATATGTGTGTGTGAATAACCACAATACATTACAACCCTCTACAAACATATATAGGTAAAACTAACCACTGTACTTACCATCACAAGTAACCACCAATAGAAGAGATCAAGGCTAAAGAGGGTAGTCAACCATCCATCCTCCCTTTAGAATGTTAAGGAAAACACCCTCGGGGCTCAGAATCCCTGGGATGTCAGTTTCCCTAACTGACGGGGTGGAGTGGTGTATAAAAACACAAAATTTATAGAATATACTATAGCTCACAACCACACTATTGGAATAACCTATTCTTAGAATCAAATGCTGCTATCATCTCATGGACTCCTGACAACCACTTCTAATACTGGATAACTTATAAATACACAACTATATAGAGAGATTTAATAAATTACTTCATACCCTTTTTATCTCTTTCACATTATGTTATTTAATTATTTAATCATTAATTAACCATAAATAAATTCCAAATTTTATTTCATTAGTATCACACCCAAAGATCACTATTCCTTCAAATTACAACCTCAGCATTGCAACCCAGCAATATCCAACCCCATGGGTTAACACCATTTATTCAATTATTTATTTATATCATTACTTTCCCATATTCCCAAGCATTCTATAAAAACATTCTATGCTACTAAACACATGGGGGCTCAACATGGTGAGTAGATGAACTACCCATAGAGTATTTTCCACCTATAGAAAGAGCGTAGACCCATCCTCCATTGAGAAGCTAAACAGAAAAAGTACATGGCATACCCCATGCGTATTTTACCCTTTTAGAAGGAGGGTAAGCAAACAAACTACCTTGATAAGTGGGGAAATTAAAGGAGATAAACAACCAAAAATATCAGCAAGCATCCAAACATTCACATACAACACGTTCCATCATCCCTCGATGTCCTCCCTGATACCAACATGCATAAACCGATGCATCTTTCCACTCTATGTGTCAATTGCTTCTATAACCAATTGCGCTACCTGACCGCACATATCACAACTGCCTTCTAGGATCACATCACAACACAAGTAGTAGGAAAACAACCACCATATCAATTGGTCTCTTGGACCTTAAATAAGTAAGAGGGTGACTCAGAACCCTACAATGAATTATCTTTCATCTATCAACTAGTTCTTTAATATATCTTTGATTAACTAATTTATTATTCGTAGGTTCCAACTTTGGAAAACCTAATAAGTAGGTTATCACAAATAATTAAGCATGGTAACTACACCAATTTGATTAACATCAAATTACAACAAGATGAACCAAATTCATTTACATTCCTCTTTATCTTTAACCAAACAATTATCAATTAATTATAGTTTACGTTCATTAAAAATTTCTATCAAAAATGAAAATCTAAACAAAGAAAGCAGAAATATCACACTATATAGAAAAATTATAGTCAATAACATATGATCGATATCAATTTATTTATCTAGTTCAAATATTTATTATGCCTTTTGAATCTAGTAACCACTCCCAGTTCAGGACAGGTCCTACTCCCCCCATTGTCTAGAAACAATTTGAATCAGATTCTAATATGGATTCTGAACATGAAATAGAGGAACCATATGATCTAAGAAATTATCAGCTCACTCAGGATAGAGAGATAAGAGTTATCAGGCATCTAGACTATTTCGATCGGGTATAAATTTCTTAGTATGTGTTTAATGTATAATTTGATTTGTTTAATAATGAACCTCAAACTTATAATCAAGCCCTAAAGTGATAAGAGGCCACAAAATGGTTAGGTTAAATGAAAGAAGAGATGAATTCACTTCTCAATAACAACACTTGGGTTGTTGTTTACAGAAGTAATAACCAGAAGTTCATAGATTCTAAATGGATAAATAAGAATAAAGAGAACAATGTTAGAGAAACAAAAATCAAATCAAAATCCCAAATGGATTCTAAAGGCTTTCTTCACTATGAGATAATTGATTATAGTTATATATTCTCCTCAGTTGTTATACATTCATCTATTTGAATTATTCATTCATTTTCTACCAATTTCTATTTTCATGTTGAACAATTAGATATAAAAAACATTTTTTTACATGTAACCCTTTATAGAAATATTCATATGACCTTTCATGATGAATTTTCAACATGGTTCAAACCAAGTTATGTTTTTCTTCTTAATAATTATTTGTATGGGCTTTAAGTGTCCTCAAGACAATGGTATAAATTTTTTGATTGATAATCGGGTTTCTAGAAGAAAATATTATGCATGTGTATACTATAAGACTGTTAAAAATGAATCTCTTTACCTGTTATTATATATTGATGACATGATTTTAATCCTTATGAAAATGAGGATTATAAATTATGTTAAAAATTAATTAAACTATGTCTTTGAAATGAATGATTTAGGACATGATAATCAAATAATAGATTACATAATAAGAGATAGGTTGGGTAGAACAATGTACTTATCCCAATCTACGTATGTTAAGAAGGAATTAAGAAGATATCTGTTTGAGCAAGTTATACCTATTATTATTTTTCTAAAAAAAATTAAATTTTCATTGGATCAATCCCCTAGAAATGATGTTAAGGATTAATTTGTGAATAATATTTCTTATGATAATTTAGTAGGAAGTCTTATGTATGCTATATTCTGATCTAGACTAGACATTGCATTTTCTGTTTGTACATTGAGAATGTTTATAGGGAAACATAGTAAGCATCACTGTCGTGCATAGAAATGGATATGTGGGACCAGTATCCTATAAGTGAAATATGAATTAAATTGTTTCAATCTCCACTACTTAAGAAGATTATATTTCTTTAATAGAAGCCATAAAAGATGTTATATGGTTTAAAAAAATTCTTTTTGAGTTGTCTTTATCTTTTGATAGAATAGTAGTACACTGTGATAGCATATCCTCATTTCATTTATCTACAATCATTATATTCCATGTAATAATAAATAACATTGACATCACACATCATTTTTTAAGGATATTATATAATCTAGGATTGTAAGTATCACAATGATACCCACTGGGGACAATCTGACTGATAGTTTGACTAAGGTAGTGCCATTATCCAAATTAATGCATTGACATAAATTAATGAAATTAGTCCCAGTTCGATAACTCAGGTTGTGATAACATCATCCTTAAATAAATTTTCATTTAATGGGGGATATTTGATGTATTTTTTCCCTGCATTATTTAATTTAAATTCCTTTAATATATTTTGTTATTTGATTTATTCATAATGCATTAACGGTTTTCAATTTTCACAGGTATATGCATACATGGAACTGGTCAAGTGGGTTTTAGTTTGATTTAATATGATTATTTGATCATCAGAATGTTTTTTTCCTTTAATTATATTAATAATTTACTTGGACAGTTGACTGAATGACATACAAGTGTCTAGATTTATCCTAGGTGTGTTTATTTTGCTCGACTTTGATTGGGGGTTCCACTACCTCACCAATCTCGTAGCGCCACATGTCCTGAACATTTTACCACCTTCAATTATGTGAATTATCCTCTTGATTTGGGTTATCTACATGATTGAAATCCTAGGATTCTGTCTATACCTCCTGATGTTGTCTAGTATTCCATGATTTTCTCACTGGTTTCATAAATTTGATCGATCCATTCTCTCAAAGTATGGCCTTTCATATGGTTCATTCAATGAGTTCCCAACGAGTATCTCCTTCACTGTGAAGAGGGGTTCTTAGAGAAAAATAATGATACAACGGTTATCCATCCACATGAACTCTCCATATTTGAGTTCGTTCCACCTCATAGAACTAGAGTACTTCTCCTATGAAGACTTAGTGGAGATCAGCTCATTCCTAGTTATAGGAAGACTACACATCCAGAAGGTTCCCGATCTTGAATTTCTTTTTTTATCATAAATAGGTTTATGTTTAGTTTATTAGAAATGTATAAATATATTATTTTATATCATGTATAGATCTGTATCCTTTTTGGGTGTGTGAATGAGTCTGTCCATTAGCAGATGATGTTGACTCTATGTGTCAGGCTTCACCGCTGCTACCTAGTTCAATAAGTCTAAACTCTTACATATTTCATCCAGTTCTTATTTTCATTTCTTTTAGTATATATTTGATTTTCATTCTTTGTTGTTTTATTATAAAAGGACTACCTGGGTGGTGATCTCATTGTGAATATATGATCACGCTCATCTAAAGTATGATATATGCTATATTATTTCCTTTCAATATTTTATGTTTTCTTTCTTCTAGTAGCTTAATTATTGAAGAATCTTGTTCTAGTTCCTTGTTTCCAATTGATCAATTTAACATATAAAATAAACAAACTACTAATATGCGGATGTGGATCTTGGATTTTTTAGGGCTTAAAGGTTTAACCTGAATAGTAGAAATACTATAAATAAATAAAATAAACATTAATATAAAAGAATAATTTAACAAAATTTCATATTTAAATAAAAAGACACACATGGAGTTATACCGGTCACAGCATGCATTTTATTGAGGTTTGGTTGATATATCCATGTCAAAAATGATTTATGGATCGTTGTCCTAAAGTATTAAAATTATTTGAATGTTTTTTCTTGGTTTTTGGTATGTAATTTTCCCTTTTTACTAAAATTAATGTCAATTTTAAATAAGGACACACTTGGAGTTATGCTATTCACATCATGCATCAGATTGAGGTGAGGCAAATTACTACATATAAAAAACTACTTATGGATCATTTCCCTAAATTATCAAAACAATCGAAATGCATTTTCCCAATTTTCTGTATGTCACTTGTGTTTTTATACTAAAATGTCATTTCAAACAGGAAACATGAACTCTTAGTCATACCGTTCACATAATGTGTCAGTTTGACATGAGACTGATTCATAAATTTCCAAAATTAATTATGAATCAATGTCCTAAATTATTAAGACAATTGGAGTTCATTTACATGGTGTTAAGTAAGTGACACACGTTTTAAAATAAAATGTTAATTTTAAACTGATAACAAACACTTTGAGTCATATCGTTCATAATGTGCATTCAATTGAGGTTTTCATGATTCATCCATGTCAAAAATGATTCATGGTTCATTTTTTGAAAGTATCAAAATAATACAAATGTGTTAACTAATATTTTAGTATGTCACTTATTCTTTTTACAAAAATTAATGTCAATTTTAATTAAAAAAAAGATAAACTTGGAGTCATATCGGTCGCACATTGTGTCAGATTGAGGTTCATTTTATCTATACATGTCAAAAATGAGTTATGGATCATTATCCTAAATTATAAAAAATAACCTGAATACATTTACATGGGTTTCAGTATGTCAAATTTTTGTTTTACTAAAATTAAAGTCAATTTTAATTAAAAATACACACTTGGAGTTATATCGGTCTCATAGTGGTTAATATTGTGGTGTGGTTGATTCCTACATGTTAAAAATGACTTATCGATCATTTTCCTAAAGTATAAGAACTATCTAAATGCATTTCTTAGTTTACAGTATGTCACTAGTTCTTTTTACTAAAAACAGTGTTAATTTAAATTGTATATACACATTTGGGATTATACCAGTCACACCACATCTCATATTGATGTTTTTATGCTTCCTACACATCTCAAATGACTTATGGACCATTATCATAATGTTACAAAACAATATGAACTCATTTTGTCCGTTTTTAGAATGTTAGTTTTGTTTTTCAAGTTAAATGTCATTTAAAACTAGAAACATGCACATTGATTCATATCGATCGCATCAGGTGTTTGTTTGACTAGAGACTGATTCCTACACATCAAAACTGACTTATTCATTTTATTCCAAAATACCAAGACAATCAAAGTCAGTTTTCTTTGTTTTTAGTGAGTGAAACGTTCTGAACTATAATATTAATTTTAGACTAAAAATGAACATTTTGAATCATAACGATCACATCGTGTGACAAATTGTGGTATGTTTGATTCCTACACTTCAAAAATTAATTATGGAATGTTTTCCTAAATAATCAAGGCAATTGGAATGTTTTTTCATGGTTTTTTGTATATCACATCTTCTTTGTACTAAAATTTATTTCAATTCTAAATAAAAAGCCCCCTTATATTTATATTGTTCACACTATTCATAGTATTGAGGTGGTTTTGATTTCTACATGTTATAAATGACTTATGAATTGGTTTCTTAAATTATCAAAATAATATGAATGTGTTTGCTCAGTGTTCAATATATCACTTGTAATTTTTACTAGAAATTATGTCAATTTTTAATAAATATACACAGTTGGAATTATATCGGTCATACCATATGTCGGATTGAGGTGTGGATGACTCAAACGGGTCAAAAATGACTTTTGGATCAATATTTTAATGTATCAAGAAAAAATTCAAATGTAATTTCTCATTTTTGATTATGTCACTTGTGTTTTCTATAAAAATGTAATTTGAAAATTAAAACACGCACTATGAGTCTGATAAGTCACATCGTGTGTCGGTTTGACATGAGACTACTTCCAACACATCAAAACTGACTTATGAATCATTTTTCTACACTGTCAAAAAAATTAGCGCATGTTTGTTTACTTTTCAGTGAGTGAAAGATTTTGAATTAAAATGTCAATGTTAAACTGATAGTGGAATGTTTGAGTCATACCAGCCACACTATGCATCAAATTGAAGTTCTATTGATTCTGACACATAACTAATGATTTATTGATCATTTTATTAAAGTATATAAACAATTAGAATGCATTTGGTTGTTTTTTAGTATGTGACTTTTTCTTTTTACTAAAATTAATGTCAATTTTAAATAAAAAGACACACTTAGAGTTATACGGGTCACACCATATGTCAGATTGGGGTGGGGTTGATTCCTACATCCTAGAAATGAATTATGAATCATTTTTCTAAATTATTGAAAAAATCAAAAAAAAATTCTCAGTTTTCGGTATGTCACTTTTTCTTTTTACTAAAATAGAATTTGAAACTGGAAACATGCACATTGAGTCATATTAGTCACATCATGTGTCATTTTGATATAAGACTACTTCCTATAATTCACAACTAACATACGAATGATTGTACTAAATTATCATGAAAATCAGATCATTTTTTGTTAGATTTTTGTGAGTGACACACATATTGAACTAAAATGACAATTTTAAACTAATAATAGACACTTTGAGTCATACCGGTTTCACTGTGCATCATATTGAGTTTTGGTTGATTCATACTGATAAAAAATGACTCATGTATCATTTTCATAAAGTATTAAACTAATCTGAATTTGTTTTCATTTTTTCTAGTATGTCAATGTTCATTTTACTAAAATTAAACCCAATTTTAAATTAAAGGACACATTTTGAGTCATACCAGTCACAGTACTTATCAGATGTAGGTATGATTGATTCATACACATAAAAAATGACCCATGGATCATTTAAATAAAGTATAAAAAGAATATAATTTTGTTTTATCGGTTTTTAGTTTGTATTGGTACTTTTTACTAAAATTAATGTCAATTTTATATAAATAGATTCCCATGGAGTCATATCGGTCACACCGTGCATCAGATTGAGATGTTTTTGATTCATACATGTCCCAAATGTCTTATAGAATATTTTCATAAATTATTAATTAAATATTAATGTGTTTGATCGATATTGAGTATGTCACTAGTCATTTTTACTAAAATTAATGTCATTTTAAAAAAAAGATACACTTGGAGTCATATCAGTCACACTGTGGATAAGATTGATGTTTGGTTGATTCTTAAACATTAAAATGACTTATGGATCATTTTCCTAATGTATCAAAACAATCTGAAATCATTTTCTTAGTTTATAATATCTCAATTTGCATTTTTACTAAAATTAATGTCAATTTTAAATAAAAAGATGCACCTAGAGTCATACCGGAACACCATCCCATTTTATTTCATTTTCAAACTCCCAACATAGAATGTTGAGCCAATGCTCTTTTCTAAAAAACGTACTATACTCTTTTGGTTTAAAAAAAACCTTTTCATCTTGGAACATCGACTCAATATAATGTTTAAGCAGTTCGACAATTAAATTCAATGGAAAACAAGGTATCATTAGAATAAAAGAACATGTTATCTCTTTTTGGATTGGTGTAGATAATTAAATAAAAATATTACTCCCCAAAATATCAATGAAAAAGTCTAAATAGGTATTTCATAAAACTCAAAAGGAAATTAACTTATAAATATTAGATAAAAGGATGAAAAAATTAATTAAATAAGTAGTAGAAATTCACCTTTTCAGGATGTATGTATACATTCTTAAGCCATTTCCTTGTTTTCATTATCATATTTGTAGCCTCAGATTCAAATATATCATGTCCATGGGAAGCATCAAACATACCACCCTAAATAAAGGAAAACAATCCACCAATATAAGAAAAAAAATTCTTATATGAATAATACTAAAAATAAATAAATTAAACATAAATATTAAACAACCCATTATTTATATAAAAGTCACATCTTCCTGATATATGTGCACATTTTTTCATAAGGTATTCAAACCATACATTAATAAACAAATATATGTCATCCTATGAATATGATAATTTTTATAGCCATAATTGTTCTGGAATAATTTAAATAGAAAAACGATTAATAAATATTTTCAATGGAATAGTAATTATCATTGAAAATTCTTCTTCATGGATGATATTTTGTAGATGTAATATGAGCTCTCTAATATATTTAGAATGATAATAACAAAAAACATTTCCATTTTTTTGTTTTAGACACTAAAAAATTATTTTGAAAAATATTTAATTTTTTTAATATGTGGTTGGATAGTGAAATATTATTATATATACCTTGATACATGTCCACTTGTAGAACATACCAGGCTCCTTGAGAGAATTGTTGTCCTCATGCCATTATATTCATTATTTTTACAGACCACCCTATCATAAAAAACTTCTCGTTGAAACATAATATAAAATATATAACATGATGTTTATTTCTAAAAATTAAAAATTAAAAAAGCATCATTACGTGTAGTCGGTTTGTGGAGTATCCATGCTCTGAATTAAAGAAATAAATCTTTGGAGTATCCAATTTGACCACAATGATCATCCAATGTTTTTTAAAAACATATAATGTAATAAGTAATGAATGAAATGAAAATATATTAGATATGATTAACTTATAGAGTTTTACCCCTACATCATTAGTATTAAGAATATTTTTTTCCATAAGTTTTATTTCAAATAATCAGGCTAGTTTTGACATGATTTCTTTCATTTTTTATTATATAAGTATTTGTTCTGTAGAAGTGACGTGAGGAATAATGTGTCAAAATTTATATTCATAGTGTAATCCCATCAATTAGCATTCATATAATTTTATGAAAAAATATGATATGTTTTTATTTATAATTATCATAGTATATTATCTATTGGAAAACAAAATCATGAAAACACACCACATGTATACATTTAAAATTGTGCCTCTTATCAATTCATAGTTTCATATTTTGTTTAAATTCTCAAGAGAAATTTATTCTGTAACATCCTCGCCATACTGGTTTTCTTTAAAATCAACTGTGTGATTACTAAAACATTGTAACTTTGTATTATCGAGAACCCTAAATGTTTAAAAATTTAGATATCGAACGGACATAGTAAAAGGGAATTTTGAAGATCTTTCTAATTAGTTATTTTATCCTTTAGATGGTTTTTATATGACCTTCCATTTCACCCCTTCCATTTTTATATCGATAATAACATTCACCATTTTTTCCTTTTTTTAATTGTTAAAAATTATCATGAAAAATAAAATGAAAATTAAAACCTCTTTATCGACATTTTTTAGAAGATCTGATGGAAATGCTATGAATATTCCAATATCTTGGTCACCATATGAATATCTATGTCATCAAGTGGAACAGGTAGCTCAACACTCCCGTCATGAGCTATGCAAATAGCTACTATCACATGGACTATTATAAGTTGTCTCTTGTGTTGAGTTTCTTCTTGGATATTAAACACAATATCCCTTGCTAAATAGAGAAGGGTGGATATTGATAGATATAAAACACAATCATTTTCACATGATAGAATATTAGTATAGGAATGGTATCAGTGTCTTCATAATTCACATTTCATAGAAACAATTATGATATTATAGTTTACTTCAACTAAGATAGCTCTTTTGAGGGAATGTCTAACCTCAAAGATGGTGGGGGTGTAGTGGGATATTCATGCTGTGGTTGTTATTGAGTTGTTTCTTCACTTTTTTCCACCATTAATTTTTCTAGAAACATATTTTTTCAATGAATTTTTTTGTCAAGGATAGCTAATATTGCTTTAATATGTTTCATTTCTTTATCTTTATCATCATGTTATTTTATTTTCTCAAAATTTGTTTGGGGTGTCACCCCAAAAACCGCACCTCTGACACAACCACACTGTTCAGGATGCTTTAAGGCCACTGATAGTAAGTGTTCATCTTGTACAAGTTTTAAATATTCTTGTGATTAATTTAGGCAGAAAATATAGAAAAATAAGTAATTATTTTTATGTAATAGGTATTTAATGAAAAAAAATTTGTTTAATGTCATACATACACATTAATCCCACACATTATGTGTGTATTCATCTATTAGTATCATATCTTTATTTACATGTGCCTCTTTCTATAGGATATGTTATGGGAAAGATGTGGATTTCAATTTGGATTCATAAATCTACATATAAATATAGGAACATAATTATGTTTTTGTTTCATACCACATAAAATTGTAATGGTATATTAAAAATATTTAACAATTTGTTTCCAAATTATTCTAACCCATCCATGATTTATGGTATAGGTACATTGGTGTTTTCACCCATTCCATATTTTAAACACGATGTTGTTGTTTTATAAAGAAATAATTATCAATCAATGTGATGAATATAATTATTTTCAAATATTATATTACCATCCTTAATTTACATGAAAATCTTCCTCCCCATGATAGCCAGTAAATGCATCCAGCGCTACATGGATTATTAGGAATGCCTACATATGTGTTGGGTGTATGCTTTGTTTTTCATTCAAAAACTTTAATATGAAATCTCATTAGAATTGTGTGAAAGCCTCTTTGAATCCTTCCAGCAAGAATTATTAAATTTTTTTTTCAGGATTCACAAAATATAAATGAACTTTTAAAGGGATTGGCTAAGTGTAAGTCATTGTTTCATTAGTTTAAATTTATTAAGATAAAGACATGATATCTTAATGTTACTATAATATTGTCCAAAATCAGCGTCTTAAGCATGGGAAAACATGTGCCCTGAATCTACTTCAATCAGCATGCACTGCAAAGTGATGAGGCTAATGTAACTACTGAACATGGCCTTGTAGGGGTTAACAGGATGGCCACATGTATTCCATCCATCCATGAATTTGTTTCCTTTCATATTAACCTTAATAAGTTTTTCTAACACCGTAATGCTATGATTCTCTTGTTTTTTATACGAAATTTGTTTCTTCATCCTCTATAATTTTATCATGTTCAACATCATCAATATATTGTTCATCTATATTGGAATCATTATAATGTGTACTAGGTTAATTTTCCTCACCACAAGGAGCAGTAGTAGGTTGAGAAACCTATTGTTCTTCATGATTGTGAGCCTCAACACATGCAGAATTCATTATCTGTAGAATTGGTTTAACATTTAATTTAGATTACATAAATGAATCAATGAACAAATAATAACATGAGGTACCACAATATATATTACAAAATTATATAACCTTATTATTTAACTACTTTTTAATGTTGAATGGATTTTACCCCTCAATCGAGTATCCAAATCCCTTCATTGGGGTATCCTCTTACATACAAACCCCCCATCTACATTGGGACCACAAAGAGATTAATGTGAGACGCTAATGAAACAGTCATCTCAATTGAATTTTCATCAAACACATTAGTGGTTTTTATCGATAACAAAACAATTAACCCCTTTTGGTTTTTGGGATCTAGAACATAAAATAATTTTATTGCCTGTGATTCCATTATAACAAGTTTTTCTTTGTACCCTTATTTACTAAAATCAACTTTCATGAATCCTAATTCTTCTATTTTAATAGTACTCTTGTTATAACCTACTTTCATTGAAAATATGGAATGTGGAATGTTGTATAATCCAAATCCCATATTTATTTGATGATGCAAATGTATGATATATTTGTATAAATTGGATTTCTATCCTTATTACAAAACACATGCATCACTTCATCCATAAGTGTAACTCCAATATTTTTTATGGTTCAATCTCCATAATGTTAATTTGTATAAAATGTATAACAATTGACTACATAACCATTATAATATAATAAATACACAAGTGGTCCTTTGGCTAGCCATCAATTTCATTCTAAAATTGAATTCGTATTTTCATCTGACTCCTTAAAAACATTTTCTTAAAACCATTTTATAAACTGTTGATTATGTGTATTTGATATCCATATTCTGGCCCTTGATGTATTAAAATTCCTAAGAATTTCATTGTGGGTTTCAACATATAAGTCAACAAATAAAATTTTATGAAAAACATAGAGGTGGGCCTGATCATGATCTATAATAGTGATTGTGACATCATATCTTCTGAAAATTCCTGCAACCACAAGTCTCTCAGTGTGACGAGATTTCATTAGACCAATTTTTTCTACACTGGATAGGTTGTCTGTATAGAATTTAATGGATCCTTCGACAATTTATCACTCTACAATAAAACCCTTTGGCTAACTTTGATTATTGATATAGCCTTTTAAAATATTATTATATCATTTAATGGGGTACATCCATTTATAGTTTACAATACCAAATAGTAAAATCTTCCTCACTAAGTGAACCATTATGTGAACAACCATATTAGTGAAATCTAGTGGGAATAAAATTTCCAATTCACATAATATGATGACAATTTCCTAATCCATATTTATAAATTTGTATGATTCTATAACTTTTCTTCATTTAGATTTGAAAAAGAAATTGATCTTGGTTAATTTATGACATACATTCTTTGAAAAAATGCAATGTAAAGCTAGAGGAATTATATCATTCATCAAAACATGAAAATCATTTGATTTTAGAACCATTAAATTTAAATCATTCATTGAAATGAAATTATTGATATTAGATGAATAAAACGTTATAAACATTACATCAATTAAGATGTTGAAAAATAGATATATCTCCTTCCTGGAAAGAGTGTAAGTATCTAGAGGAAGACAATCTATTATTTACCCTTCACTGGTGCCAACTCTTCCCATATTCTCTTTTCAATAATTTCCAACGTATCCTTAATTCCATACATTTTTTGTGGGTTCATTTAGTAATGTACCAATGAAACTATAACATATATTTTTTCAACATGTATAACATCATGATAATTTCTGAAATACAAACCTTTTTAGTATGGAAATTAAAAAAAACTGATATCTTTTTTGCAACCAGATTTCATAAGGTTTTTCAAAAATGATTTACCAAAAGTAGTGTCTGTATATTTTAATTTCTAAAATACTTGATCACCTATTAGTGGAGATGGTGATTTATGTTCTCCTAAACTCCCATCGTATGATATCATGCAATAGTGGAACTTATGTCATTACAGTTTAAATATATGATGTCTTAGAAACATAGTATTTGATTAATGTTTCAACCTAATTGACTATATAACTTATTCAAAAATGTAAATACCTTGAGTTTGATTAATTATATATCCTAAAAAAATTCCATAGGAAGGAAATTCATTTATCGTCCAATACAACTTGGAGCTTAATGTGAAATATTCATTTCTATAAGCATCATACAACGTAACACTAGAATCACAGAATAATTTAAAATCATTGATTAATGGATCCAAACAAACATCAATATCATTACCCAGTTGTTTTGGTTTGGATATAATCATAGATTACATAATTCATTTCCATTTCATTCATAACCATGGTGGAAAGTTAATCTTTTCTAACATAACCAACCATGTATTTTGAGTTCTTCTTTGAAAACCAAAAGGATTGGCTCCATCTGTAGATAATGAAAGTTGATGGTTACGAAACTCATTTCTAAATTTAGGATACTCACGGTCAATTATCTTCCACTGAGGAGTGTCTGTTGAGTGAAAAAGCTTCCCATATTTTTTAATTGTATCTATGCACCGTGTCAATTTCCTTGTATTCTCCTCATTTACATATAATCACCTCAACCTTAGATTGATTGGAATGTTCTATAAAAATTTCTTAGGAATCGATTCATATTTTTTTATTAAGAATCACCACTCTTTGGTCATTATTTACGTTATTTTTGGTCCTTGTGAAATAGTATACAGTCATTTGGATAGACTTGTATTATTTCAGAGATCATACCCATTGAACATATCATTCCATTATATTCATATGTTTAGAAAGGGATCTCATTATCTTCTGGAAGCATATCATTCAAGAGATCAAGTATTTCATTATAATTGGAGTCACTCAATTTGTTTCTAGCTTTTAAATTATACAACTTTTGTACAGATAACAATATTGTGTATTTAGTGAAACCAACATACAATGATTCCTTTTCACAACTCTTTAACTTCCCAAATAATTTAGGAAAATCATGATGTTCATATTCAATTATCATTTTAGTTTCCTCAATTTGATCTGCATCATAATTAACACATTTAATCACATCCATGATGTGTTTTTATTCATTTTCCACAATTGTAATCATATTAGATTATCCATAAAACGTAGTAATATCCAAGTCACTAGCTAAATTTTCTTTTACCCATTTTTATTACAACATTTATAACTTCTATCTATTTCATAACAAATCAAGTGTTCTTCCAACTCATCTTGACTAACAAGTCATTAATAAAAAAAATTCAAACATAGAAAATAGATTTGAGAATGGTTGTATGAATGATCTTTTGAAAAAATGATGAAATATTTCACCTCATCTTGACATTATTTTCTTACTCGATTTTCATCCTTACATTATCTATTCATATCTATCCTAACATCTATTAATATTTATAATTTAAAAAATAAAAACAATAAATGGGCCTTTCATGTAATGGTATCCCAAAAATTTAATGTTTCAAATAATTTCATCATAGTTTAAAGGAAATTTTCAATTGAATTTAAGAAAATAACTAATCCACTAGTGGTAGGTGTTATCCTCTGAATTCATCTACAAGAGATGGGGGATGAGTATGATGCAATAAAATGCAATAATAAATTTTGGGGGGATAAATCCAATGAGGATGATAGTTATTATTTCATTTTGTTTCCTATTACGCATCCCCTTAGAAGTTGACACCAAATCAACGAGAATACATGGTTATGGAGGACTCACCAAATTTAAACCATATAGATTATACTCAATGAAAAGTAGGTTTCATATTTTTCAATTGGGATAAAAATTAATTCACCTTTTGTATTTGTGAGGTCTTGATGGATATCATATATGTTGGATAGATTTAGTGACATGTCCTTTTCATGGTGTTATTGTAAATATATATTTTGTAAGAGGTGAAGATGTTTCTATGTGAAGATTGTTTTAGAAATATATAATTCAAATACATTACTAAAGATACTGAAAAATAAAATAGAGGCCATTTGGAAGAATCTAGGAATCCTCATAATGAATGAATTAAAACTTCATATGTGTCCACTTTATTTTTTATTGGAGACGAAACTAGTGCACATGGAAGTAGTGGAATTTCGTGAATTTGATTGGATTTGAGGTAGTGGGTTTGAGTCTAGGGGAGGATTCTTTAAAAGAAATAGTTGGTCGTTTAACAACAACTCATTCCTCAGATTCCCTTAAGTTCGACCCTTATATATCACTATAATAGTGTGGTGTAGGCCAATAAATAAATAATTTTTGGGTTCAATGACCTATCAAAAATTTAAAATTTAAATTTTTAATATTGAAATTTTAATGTTATTAGAATATAATTTTTTATTATGCTGGAGAACATGAAATAGGGTGGTTACCTTAGAATATATATTTGGAATAATATTTAGCTCATGAGCAATTTATGAAAATGATTTTAGAACCATGTATGTTTAAGGAATTGGAAATGTTACATCATATAATAAAAAACATGATTAGTTATCCTTGTGTGTTAACTATACGAGCCTATTTTTATTTTGTACATGAAAACTATACTAATATGTTTTTGTTATGTGTTATCAATTTAAAACCCCCTCATTCATCCTTAAACAACAAAAAATTACCCTAAATCATCTTTGACTGAGTTTACATTTTCTAAAGGGAAATTTTATGGGTTTTGCATCATTACTCAACGATTTTCTCTAAATATATTTTTAGATAATTATACAAGATATTAAAGGTAAGAAATTCACCATCTCAATCACTCATTGCCCTTTGTCCGTTTTTATAAAACCGTATAAAATTATATATTTGATATAAAAGTATATATAAATTATAGAAGTAAAGAGTTTTAAAAAATTATTAAGGTATAAAATTATAATACATACAGTTAGTATTTATGAAACCATAAAAGTATAATAATTTATATGGAATAAAAAAATAATTATATATTAATTTATAAATCTAAAAAACTATAAAAGTATAAATAATTAATAAAATTTTATATTTAAACTATCAATGTAAATATGATATACTATAAAATTTAAAAAAGTATATAAACTTATGAAATAATAAAACTATAAAAGTATAATATAAATTTTAAATTGTATAAAAATATAAAATTATAAACTTGAAACAATTTGAATATGTCAAAATAAATTCGTATACCAAGCATTTTTTATTCAAAAATAAACATGAATCACTTTATTAACAAGTTTAAATTCAATTATGACTTGAAATTCTAAGTAAAAAACAGTGAACCAATTGAAAATTAGTTTTTTAAGATGAGAACAAGTTTTTAAATTACACACTTCGTTCACTATATATTTTATCCAATAGCATGAATATCAAGTGGAATAAAATAGATGGAGAAGATAGAGAAGATGAAGGAGTGCTCGCATACCAGATTCAATAAATCATCAATTTATAAAATAAAAGAGTAAGAATAAATATCATATCACTTCTTATATTCTTGTAAAAAACACCACTAATGAGATCCATCACTTAATCACTACATACATAAAGCACAAAAAATAATGGGAAACAATTAAAGGAGAATCCTGAGGATCTCACAAACTGAGTAGTCGTAAAATTATAAAAGGTACCAAATAGGGATTCTAAAAAAATTTGCATGGGATGATAAGACACTTCACTAAATTTTATATTAAAATAAAATTTTAAATTCCTCTTTAAACAAAATCCACATAAAAAACAAAAATAGAAATATAAAATACAAACTGACTCAATTCCATTGACTTAAGATATTTGAAAAGGAAAGGTACACTTTAACCAAATTCATGCCCTAAATGTGGGAAAACACCTTAAAATACCCTTTACAATTAAACAACGTGACTCGTTTAAAAAAAATATTTTTCATTAAAATTTAGATTTATAACCTAGGTAAAACCATTTAAAACCTTTATGAGATGTGATCCCAATTATTAAATAATTACTAAATCCATCAAAACTATTACATTTAGGCTTAGCCAATCAAAATAATGAATTTAAACCATAATGAATTCAATAATATGAAATTTTAAGGGACGAAAAAAAACACATACCTTAAATTATGTATATCCAATTCAAAAACATTTCAAAACCATATAGAAAAAAATCACCTATAGTTTTTAATGATGATATAGGAAAGAAAATTCTCTAGGTAAGCACTAGAAAATAAAACCCAACATTTGAACCAACCGATAACCATATCATGAGACAAGAAACCATTTAAGGGTTTGTGAGAGACATTTAATCATGTATGAAATGTTGGTAGAGGAATGAGGATGGAATAATAAGAAAGAACATGTCTTACTATATGGAAAATGTAATGACCCAAACTTTTATCAATGGAATCTCTCTCTTTTTATAGTAATGTCATGTAGTATAAATCCCATAAAATAATTTAGAGGCCATAATAAAAACATCATAAATAAATATTTAATTAAATAAGAAGTATTTTTATAAGTTACGGAACCAATACCAATGAAATAATCACTTGACCTTAAGGATTGTAATATTACCCTTAGGAATAGTAAACCAGTCAAATGACTAGTAACCTCACCCATGAGAGTAAAAATAAAATTTATGAATCTTACAAATGATTGTATAATATAAATATATCATATTATAAGTAAATAAATGTTTTAAAAATTATTAATTAATTGTTGGTATTTCTTTAATTCGTAAATATTTAATTACAATTTTATGATCAATTTAATAATTTAAATGAAAAATTATTTTCATAAAATATATTCATAAATTAATATTTTTATTTCTTATGATTTTCATATATTTTTACAAGATATTAACTAATTTTTCACAGTGTTATAAAATCAATTATAGTATTAAAACATGTATTTTCCAAGTAAATGATGATTTTATATAAAAATTATGTTTCTCATATTTAGAAAAAAAATTTCATAAAATTTTGTATATTTTTTAATTCTAAAAATTGAAAAATGGTTTGGGTGATTTTTTGGAATTTTTATAAAATACTTGAATTTTTGGTTAATAGTAAAATACAATAATTTAAGATAAAAGCTAAATACATGAATTATAGAGACATAGACGATGTATGGATGCTGTATTCCTAGAATATCAAAACATTAATCATTTGTTCATCATATTTAGTCATAAGGCCAAAACTATTCAGAGTATTAAGCCAAAATAATAAACTAATTAATATAAAAATGAGAAAAAACCACTCTCCCCAATATTTTTACCACCCCTAACCACCTCTTCAACTCACACCACCCAAGAATTGATCCTTTTCAAAATATATCTCAATTATATTTCCAAGGTCCTCCCCCATGTATACGATCTCTTTTTCTCATCAAAAGTTCTAGACCATTTCCCTAAGGACGTTCTCAAGGAGGATAGATTAAAGTGGTAAAATCCCATTCCTTTTTCTTTTAAATTTTTTAATATTTTTTCTTATCCTCTCCCCACCTCATCTTTCAAAATTATCATGATAACTATAGAATATTTTATATACTAAAATTAAATCATTTTAATGGATGATCCATCTTAAAACTCTCTATTCTCTCACTCTCCCTCTATCTCTTATTCTAAAAATGAAATCATCACCCAAGATGTGTCAACTTATCGATATCATGGATAATGTGTTTTAATTTTCCTTTAATACCTTTAATTATTTTTCTAAAAACACTATAACGATTTAAAAATAATTTAAAATAAATTTTATAACCTTTTTTATGTTTTGGATGTAAAATATTTACATGATACTAAATGATAAAACAAATTGAGTTTGTTGGGATAAAAAACTGCCAAAAGAAACCTGAACTATTATCATTAACTATTAATCTAATGATTCATCCAATTTAATATTAACCAAATTATATATATAAAAATTTAAAACTATTAATTTCTATTAATAACATATATTTTTAATTCTGTAGAATTATACCCATTTTAAATAAACTTCAATACTCATATTCAAGTAAACCCATCATAAAAACCACGAAAATGAACACTCTTATACGATGAAGATAAACTATAGGACTCTTCTAAAATCCCATAAATTAAATTAATAAAAATATAATGAATAAAATTCATGTATAATTTTTTTTATATTTTTTAATTAATGAATTTATTTTGATTTTCGATAATATTATAGAGAAGAGAGAATTCAGACATATTGTAAGGGGAATTCTCGAACCCAACTCTCTTTCTTTGGGTTTTCCTCTTTCACCCCATTTTCAGTATTGATATTACATTTATGTTATTTATTAATAATTATATCATCTTTTCTAGGATAAACATGTTACCAATCTGGTTTTAAGATAAATTCAATGTTTTTCCAAAAGAAATATTCTTTCTAAAAACACATCTTTTACATATCATGAGAATGTTTTTTCTTCACTCAAAATTGATGATTCTTATACCAAGTATGTAATTACCACTATATTTTGGGAACCCTAATGTTTATTTAGTAATGTATTCTTTATTAAATGAAACCCATTTCTTCCTATTGTTTTTTTGACAAATATTGATATGAATTATCTATGGAATTCATTATAATGTAAATATTATGATGTGATGGTTGCACCTGGAATTATGTAGTGCATGTAAATGATATGATGTGATGGGTGAACATGGAATTATATAGTGATCCAATGCATTGGGTAATATTATGTGTCTCAAGGGATAATGTTAATTACATGTGGTAGTTGACTACTGAGACATGGTGTTTCATTTTTATTCATTACAACATTCCAAGCCTTTATTTAATGGTTCCTTTCATGACTATGATCCTATACCTATGTTATGATGATAATTATTTTTTACACCCCGTGTTATATTGATTGATGTTATTATCTATCCTCTATCTAAGATTTTATCTCATCCATTTATATGATGTATATCCTCAAGGGATTACTTGTTCTAAGGAGAAGACGAGGGATAATAATAACCTAGAAAAGAAGGAATTAAAAAAATAATTATGTTTTATTTTGTAAAATTCATGTATGGTCCTAATTTTCCCAAAACACTAATCCTTTTTATCCTTGATATGAAATTACTTTATGTTATTTTCCTTTAAAATTATTTAATAAGTTATGTAAAAAATTAGGGTTACTATAGTTTGTATTATAGAACTGTTTAGTTAATTTGAGAATAAGGATTATAAAAACTTAGTAAAAACCCTTAGAATGAGACTATGTATAAGAAATCACCAAATAATCATTATTTTAAAAAATTCTAAAGATAGGGATATCACAAGATATTCCTTTAGAATTAATTTACTAATGGAATAAATTAAATATTCATTACTTATTGACTTATGTTTTGTTCTATCATTTTCTATTTAAGAAAATGGTGTGAACTAGGAGAAACTAGGACAAAAATCAAGGTGAAGGACATTGCAGTGATTTCCCAAATGACATCACCAATGCCTTGGGAGGTGGAGTTATAAATTTCATGGTGATTCTTATCCATCTATATCAGGTTATGAACATTAACCTAAATAATGTGGATCATCCACCTTCACCTAAGAAGGAGAAACTCACTATCAAGTGTTTTATGTGACAATGACCATCAACGATTAGTGGATCTTCTTATCCACTTGTCATAGAACAATGCGTCAAATCAATGTAGAAGACCATTTCTATGCATAACTATTATGAGATGTAGACAGAGACTCTATGAATTTACCGTTTAAATTGAGAGGTCGAACAATGACGGGCTCTAATTAAAAACACCAAACCAAAGTATTAAGATGAAGTGATTGAGTGTGAATACTTTAATCTAATGTTTCTTAATATGTATTTCCAACAAACTTTTCATAGAATGATATAGATCGAATTCATAGAGGTTAAGAAAAAGGATGGTGAATCTATCAAAACCTAAGAAGAAAATTTCACAAGGCATGGAAGGTATGCTTCAGTTTTTCTTAAAAAATGATTGAATAATTGATAAATTCTTTAGTGTTTTAAAACCACACCTTTTGATGTCTAGTAAAATTCAATACTTTTGGAGTTATTAATAAGATGTTTGAAGCGATGTTAAAGTGTAGATGGAGTTTAGAGAATGGTCCCATGGCTATGGAGATAATATTCTACACAAAAAGACAACCTAACTTGTCAATGTTTGGTGGAGGAACCATAAGTATAATGATGAAACATGGGAACCAGAGGATGAGATGAAGGAGAAATACCCACACTTGTTTTTTTAAAATGAAATTTCATGGGTGAAATTACAAAAGGGGTGAAGGATATAATGACCCAAAATTTTATCATTTGAATTTATCCCTTATTATTGTAATTTAAAATCGTATAAATCATATAAAATCACTTAGATATTATAAAAAAACATTATAAATTAAAAATTAATGAAATAATAAGTATTTATAGAAGTTAAGGAATCAATAATGATTAAATAGTAACATGACCCTAGAGATATTTGGTTCATTAAACCATATATGGTGGTTTCATATTATAGATCACCAGTCGGGGTCTCTCAACATTTTACATTCCATTTTTTCATGTTGGGACATATTTTATGTTGGGAAGTTATTTTCCCCCTTTATACTTTTCAGTTTACACTACCGTACACTTATATTTTCTAGAAGTTTTACATACATAGATGTTTCCCTAGTATTTTTAATCTTTTAATTTTAATCCATATACACTTCATCATTGAGATGGCTATGTATTGGCATAAAAATACTTAGGAAAATTCCTCTATATTTTTGATATGCCGTCATCGTTGGTCGCTAGTCCCTAGCCTATGGAGACGAGCTTGGGGTAGTTGTGGCTCGAGCCCCGACTTGGGTAAGTCATGAAATTCATTCCCATAACATTATCTAACAACTCAATACTGTAATAATTTTTTTATTCTATAGAATGTATTCATACTTGAGACTCCTCCATTTTCTCATTTTAACCCATGTTCATTTTTTATCAAAATATTTTCTGGGTGACACTCCAAAACCCACACCTCTGACGCAACCATACTCTTCTTGCCACATTGAGGCTACTAATAGAAGTTGTTAATTTGGTAAAACTAATGATGATTCATGGCTCTAAGTTAGATAAAAATATTGGAATATAAGTAATCATTATTATGGAATACAGATCAAAAATCGTATTTTATTATGTCATACTTACACATGTTTCCTACACTTTTAATAATTTTCAATCAATTAAGATCTCTTATTTATTTACATATGACTCATTCCACAACACATGATGTGTGATAGAAGTGGATTTTTATTTCAATTCATCAATATACATATAGAAAATTGAACATAATTATGCTATTATTTAAAATCACATTACAGTATTACGGTAGATTTAAAATGTGTTACATTTTTTCCAATTAATATATACCACATCCATTCTTTATGGTAGGGGTATGTTGGTTTTTCTTCCTATTTATTATTTTCAAAAAGAAGTTTTTGTTTCATAAATTAATTTTTTTTAATCAAAGTGATTTATATATGTATTTTCATGAAATGAATTAACAATCACAATGTACAAGAAAAGATATCTCCTCATGATGACTAATAAATTCATCACAAACTCGTTGGTTTAATCTGGTGTCTATACATTTTTGGAGGGTGAGGGTTTATTTTACCTTCAACATATATGATATAAAAGCTTGGAATAATTCTATAGAAATATATGTAATCCTTTGCAATGAGAAATAATAAAAATTTAATTTGGGTTTCATATACTATAAATACACATTGAAAGGGATAATTTATAGTAAGTCAATGTTTCATTATTATTTTTTTGTACAATAAAGATATTATTTCATAATTTCACCCTAATATCTTCCGAAATCAATGTATTACGTATTGTGAAAACATTGTTACATGAATCTAAATCAATCATCAAATGCTTGTGAGTGGTGAACCCAATGTAACTATTGTACTTGGAAATCTTGGAGTTAACAGGCTAGCCATAATCATTCCATCCAACCGTGAATTTAATTCCTCCATTTCTTTCCTTCATATGTTTTTTTAACACCATATTAATATGAAACTTCTTTATTTTGTGACACTGTTTATTCACATTCTGCCATTTTCTGGGATTCAACATTTTTAATAAGTTGTTCCTATGGATTGTTAGCTTATCCATGTGTAAAAGGGGGTTGTTCTTTTGAAATAAGAGCACCATCATTTTGAGAAACATTTCGTTCCTAATGATTGTAAGCATCAACATTTGAAGAAGTCATTATCTACAGATGTGGTTGAAAATTTATCTTAGATAACATCAATGCGCTAGTGAAAAAATAATAATATGATGTGACACAATGTATATTTCAAAATAAAATAAACAGATTATTGAACACTATTTTTTTAAAAGTTTAACAGATTTGACCCCTCTAGAGAGTATCCAAATCCCTTTCATTGTGGTATCTTCTGACATATAGTTCCTCGTCTACATTGGGACCACTGGGAAATGATTATGATGTCCCAATGAATGGGTCACCCTCAGTTGAATTGACATCTGACACTTCAGTGGTTTTGGTTGATAGCATAACTATTAACCACGTTCAATTTGCAGGATCGTGACCATAATATACTTGTACATCCTTTGATTCTATTATAATCAATTCATTTTTATACACTTCCTTTATAAAATTAAATTTCACAAAAAAAAATTCATCTATTTTAATAGGACTTGTATTATCAAACCACTTGAATTAAAAAATTGGTACTTTGAATATTGTGTAATCTAACTCTGATATCTGTTTGATGATTCCAAATTATGAAATATTCACATAAGATGGATTTCCTTCCTTGGTAGCAGATACATGCGTCGGTTTATCCACAAGTTTAACCTGACTATTTTTCATGGTGGTGTGTTTATCATGTTAATTTGTATAAAATGTATAACTAAGGGTGTAATTTTGGCCTGAAAGCATGAGGGGTCTGGCCCTAAATCCAGAGTGGCATAGAACGAATTGATGAGCATCCCATCATAGAAATGACTGAGATGGGCCAGGCTCAGGCTATAGGTTCGTCAGGCCGAGATGATCTGTAGTTTCGTTAGGCCGGGCCTAGGCCTATTCAAGAAATCCGGCGGGCCGAGCCAGCCCGGAAAATCCCCGCCTAATGGCTTATACAAAGATTAACTCATTAAATCCCATATGTTATAAAAACATAATTGAGAATCTTCCAGTAAAGAGATTAAGACCCCTAACCATAGGAATCCAAGGCTACGCTTGGACAAACTGGTCCTGGCGGTGCACTTGTTTAAGAATTACCAGACTGTATATATATATATATATATATCAATGATATAAAATTATATATATCATTATATATCATTTATTTAACATAATATATATAATAAATCATTATATATTAATGAAAAAATATAATTATACATCAATGATTTAACATAATATATATATATATATATAAACAAAAAAATAACATTCACTAAGTAATGTTATCACATGACACCCCGACCTAATTTTTTTATTTCTTCCCCCTAAAAACGTTAGTTTTTTTATGTCTACTTATATATATATTATATTTTCATATAAAAATATATTTAGAAAACAAAAAAAATTAACACAACTATTGGATTTTTACATCATTCACATAATATATATAAATTTATATGTATAAATTTATTTAGAAAAAAATTTAACATATCCACCAATTGTTACACACACCCATCCTAAATATTTTTTTTACATCTTTCACATATTATTATAATTGATACTTATAAAGGCATGGAAAATGCTACAAATTCATTTTTTTAATTGAATGTTTTCAAATAAATTATTTGGGATTTAATTTTTTTCTAAATTGGTCTATATTTTAGATTTTTAATAAATTACATAAAATATTATAATTATAATATTCATGTGATGTTGGGGTTGAGGTTTATAATGAAACTCATGATGTTAACAATTTAAAACATGTAAAATGATTCAAAATTAATTGAAAAATATTACAACTGTAAAATGTAAAAAAAAAGAAAAATAAAATAAATGATTTAACAAAATTATATATCAATGAATTAAAAATATATATATTTTTTAAAAGAATAACACACATTCACTGATGTTCACAGAACTCCCCCAAACTCATCATTTGTTAAGTCTATTTTTTGTATTATATATATTATAAATACATATAAAAACATATAAATATATTAATTTATTTAGAAAAAAAGTTAACCCACCCATTATATTTCACCCCTCATCCCCTCATTAATATTTATTACAACTTGAACATAATATATATAGATTCACATGTAAGTCTATTTAGAAAAAAATTAGCATATCCACCCACTATTGCGCAACCTCAACCGCTCATTAATTTTTTTAGAACTTTTAAAAATTCTTATTAATTTTATTTATTATACTGATTGATATTTATTTGGAAATGGAAAACACTATTGATTTTTTTAATCGAACATTTTCAAATTAATCATTTGGCCTTTAATTGTTTTCTAAATTTTCTAAATTTTATATTTTTATTAAAATAATGAAAATATTATAATTATAATAGGTATGTGACATTAGGGTTGAGGGTTTCTTATGAAATGCATGAAGTGATAAATTTAAAACATGTAAAATGGTTAAAAATTAAATAGAAAACATTTCAATTCAACTGTAAAATGCAAATAAAAAAGAAAAATAAATTGATCATTTTTACAAAAAAAGTTAAATGTTAAAAAAATTCATTTAAAAAAATTCATTTAAAAAATAAAAAAAATTAATAAACAGTTAAAAATATGTTTAAAAACAATGATAAAAGACAGTTTTGTTTTTTTTACGTCAAAAAAATGTTAAAATATACATTTCAGGAAAATATTTTTAAAAAATATAAATATAAATTTATTTTAAAAAATAGTTTATTTTTTTTTCAAAAAATAAGTTTGTTTAAAATTAAATTTTTTTAAAAACATTTTAAAAGAAAAATTTAAATTTTTTGTACAAAAATTCTTTAAAACAAACATATAGAAAACAATTACAAAAATAATTTTAATGAACATTTTAAAAGAAAAGTTTAAATAAAATGTTAAAAATCATTTTTAACTCTATATATTTTTTTATTTTGAAAATAATGCAAGCCCATAAGGACCGGCTTGTGGCCCTGTCCAACCCGATGGTTTGTGCCAGCCCGATGCCAGGCTTGGGCCGCCAAATGGAGTTGTTTAGGCTGGGCCAAAATAGCTGAAATAGTGGTTCGTGGACCAATTTATTGATGGGTCAGAATAATGCCATTACGTATAACCATTATAAGATAATTAATTCATAATTGGTCCTCTAGGTAGCAATATATATCTTGCTAAAATTGAATTTAAATTTTTAGATGACTCCTAAATAATATAGTCTTGGAACCATCCTATAAACTATTGATCATGTATATTTGATATCCAACCTTCATCCCTTGATGAATTCGAATGCCTGTGAATTTATTTATGGGTTTCAACATAAGCGTAAACCTCTAAATTTTAATAAAAAATATAAAGCTGGGCCTACTACTAATATTAAATAGTGATCATGACAACATTTATTCCAGAAATTCCTTCACCTGCAACCTTCCCTGAGTGAAGAGATTTCAATAGTCCAGTGCTTTCCACATGATAAAGGTAGTCGTTACATAATTCAACAACTTCCTTGACAAAATATAACTTTCTAGTACAACCTCAAATCTGAATTTTATTTTTTTAATACCCTTTACAAATCATCTTATACTATCCAATGGGGTACATTCATATATAATATATTGGACCACATAGTCAAATATCTCTTAACAAGTGAACCACCATGTGAACCATCCTATCAAAAAATACTATCATTAAGAACATCTATAATTCACATAATATGATAGCAATTTCATTTTCCATAGTTGGAAATTTTATTGTGTCTTTAATATTTCTACATATAGCATTGAAAAAAACATAGATTTGTTAATGTGTGGTGGAAATTCTTGGAAAAAATGCAGCATAAAGCTACATGCATTAGATCTGACATCAAAACATGACATTCATATGATTTCATAACCTTTAAATTTAAATAAATTATTGACATAATATTCATGGTATTTGATGAATACACCTATGGAACCATTAAATCCTTAAAGAAGTTTCGAAACAGATATCTCTCTTTTCTGGTAAGAGTGTAAGCAGTTGGAGAAAGAAAAGTGTGTTTTTAGCCCTTCACTGGAGCCAAATCTTCACAGATTCCCATGTTAATCATGTCTAACCTAGAATTAATTCCATCCTTCCTTTTTCTAGGAGCATTTAGTAATGATCCAATCATAGTATCACACACATTTTTTCCACAAGCATGAAATCAATAAAATGTCTAACATTCAAATAATTCTAGTTTTTTATATAAAAAAACCGATCTCTTTTTCCAATCTTATTTCGATTAGTTTTTTGTAAAATGGTTTATAAAAAGGAAGTTTATATATTTTAATACTTTCCCAAAAAAATTATCTCTTATTATTGGACATAGACTTGTGTGTAATATGGAACTTCAATAAAATGACGTCATACAAGATTAATACTTATGTCATCAGGATAGAAATCTATGATGTCCTATAAAAGCAGTATTCAATGAATGTTTTGACCAAATTGACTATGTATCGTGTTAAAAAATGGGATACCCTTGAGTTAATTTAATGCTATATCCTATCAAATTTCCATAATTGGTAAATTTATTTGTCTTATTATACAACATGGATCTCAACATGAAATGTTCATTTATGTAATCATTATAAAATATAAAACATTAATCCATCAATAAATTCAAATCTTCAATAAATGAAGAAAAATAAGCATCAATATATTTACCTGGTTTTTTTAGTCCTGATAAAAGAAGAGATAACATAATGTATTTTAATTTCTTAAATATTCATATTAGAAAGTTATAATTTAGAAACATATTCGGCCATGTGTTATGAGTATTTCAATGAAAAACAAAATGATTCACTCCATCTATATATTTAGAATGATTAAGGTTTATCATCTTGTTTCAAAATTAAGGATACCTATCATCAATTCTCTTCCACTGAGGAGGTTTTTCTAGTTGATGAGGTTTCTCATCTTTCTGTCTTATATCTAAAAGACACATTAACTATCTTAAAGTATCCTCACTTACATATAGGTGCATAATCCTTGGAATGATTGGGGGGAACCATACAAATTTCATAGGACCCAATTCATCATTCTTGTATCGAGAAGCACAAAACTTTTTGAAATTATTATGATAATTGTGTTCCTTATGAAATAGTATATAGACATTTGGAAAACCCTTTATTCTTTTTGAGATCATACCCATTGAACATAGAATTCTTTTATCATCATAAGTTTTAAATGTAAGGTTATTGTCTTTTGGTGTAATATCATTCTAGAGAAAAAGTAATTTAGTAAAACTGGTGTGACTACATAAATTTCTAGATTTTAAATTATACATCTCCAGTATTGTTGACAATGCTATTTTTTTGTACAACCCGCATACAATGGCATTTTTCACAACTCATTAACTACTCAAACAATTTTTTACAATCAAAAAGATCATCTTCAACAACAAATAAAATTTATATTATATGATCTTCATCATCATTCATACCTATAATCACATCCTCTATGTGGTCTACATCATTGTACACACTTTTAATAATATTAGTTCATCCATAAAACTCAATCTTATACCAGTCGCTAGATACATTCATTTTCCCCCATGTTTAGGCCAATATTTATGACTTCAATCTATTTCAAGACAGTTCAGTGTTCTTCCCACTCCTTTGGACTAATTTTTATTGAATTAGAACTGTGTAAACATAGATAATTGATTTGAGAAGGGTTGTATGCATGATCTTTTAAAAACATAATGATCTCTTTCACCCCATTCTTATAATTTTTTTCATACGATTGGCATCCATCCATTTTCATTTCATATCCATAATATTTGATTCGATAATATTAATATTTAATAAAATAAATAAATCTTAAAAACCATTGTATAGAAATAGTTCATTTTATGATTAAATTATTACTGTAAGGTAAGATTATTAGTGGTTTTGATTTTAAAGATATAAAATATTTTATTAATGGTTGTGATTTTACTAACATGGGATATCATTAATATTTTCTATATTATATGAACCTAATATACCATCTCTTGCACTAATTTAGGTCAAACGAGAGACTGATCCGCTATTATAACCCAACATAGAGGTGATCAACACATGGCCTTTTAAAAACAAATATGTTCGAGGGGGAACAATAGATCATAAGTGATCACATGCCTTGATTTTAAAATATCATAAAATTTTCAAGGAAAAAATAGAAAAAGATTAAACTAATACCAATATATTAATAGGAAATTTAAAATTTTAGAGGATATGGTCGTGTTGATTGGGATTCCAAACAGGAGGAAACATATTCCGAGGCAGACTCTGATGGATCTGACAATGAATGTCTCATTCAGCAAGAAGAAAGAGTCAATGAGCATTACACTAGGGGATGAGGACGCGGTCATGGATGAGGTATTTATTGGAATTCCTTGAGATATGGAGAAGACATGATTGGATCTAAGATTAGAAAAAATATTTTTATGAAAATGGCCTTGATGAGGGAAGGTTTTCCTTGTTTGATCCCATCCTTACTTTCTTGTTTTTCTCCTATTTTTTTATTCTAATAACAGGGACTCTATCCTGAGCCTTTTAGAAATTAAATGTATAAATAGTATTTATTTAATAAAAAATTATTATTAAATAACAATTATAATTAAAAAATTATGTTTAATATGAATCATTAGTTACTTTTTAAAATATATCATTAATTATATTAATATATAATTATATTGATAAATAATTATATGTATACATAATTTTTTTTAAATTATAAATTCGTAATAAATATTAATAAATAATTCAAGTATAATAATATATATTATATTTAAAATTAAATTACAAAAATTATCAATATAATTCCATTTTATAAATTCATTTAAATAATTAAACTTTCATTTTTTTTAATTACTAATTTATATATAAGATCATTTTTATTTACATATAGATGTTTGTGTGTTTGTGTATAAAGAACCCAATGACATGTGTGTTTTTGTGTGTGTGTCTGTGTGTTATAAATGAATTCAACACATACATGTGTATATCCAATTATATACAATTCAAGTAATATTCCTATTTATAAAATAAACTTAAATTATTTAGTAATATCAAAAAAATCATATATATATTAATATTTTTAGAAAAATTTTTATAATTGATAATTATATATTAATATTTATGATATTAGTTGTATAATACATCAAAAATTGATCACATGTGTGTGTGCGCGTGTCTAAAGGACTAAAGTTCATGGATTCCTATGTCTGTAATATATGAACTCAACACATACAAGTCTATAATATTAATTTCATTCAAATTTATATATAACATAGACTAAAAAAATTCCTAGTATATAAAAATTGTTTTATTAATTAATAATACTATTTTTAGTCCCCACAAGGGATTTAATGAAATGATACCATAAGGGCAAGTGAATTGAGGTATGGAACTTTTCCAACATAAACAATTTTTTGTTAGAGTCACACTATACAAGATGATCATAATTTAATTATTAGTACCCTTCAGTTATTTTTTAGATGATGATGATTTTAACATTAATATTCTATATTCTTTATCCATTTAATCATATTATTCAATGATTTTAACCCACACAGACTGATTATGTAAAGAGGAATATAAATAAGGAGGAAAACATAATAAAATGATTTTTGATTGGTTCACACACACTAGGATAATTCAAGGAGAATACAATCGCCAATGTGATGATGCACCAAAATCTACTAACATAAAACTAAAATATTCATATAACTATATTTTAAAAACTTAGGTTACAGTATATGTTCCTAGTAATTTTGATGAAGCATGATGTAATTTTGGGTCACCAACAATTGTTGGTGGGGAAATGTCAAGTATGGAAAGTGTCAATCAACCGAATTTTCACAATCATTCTTAATTCACGATAGATGTGACATTACGGTCAAATCCTTTTGTAATATATAAAAAAAATCAAAATAAAACTAAAAATGTTAAAACCATTAATATCAGAGGTCAATTTTTCTGAGAGAGAGAGAGAGAGAAGGATAGAGATGGAGGGTGAGAGGCAGTGATAAAGAGTATAAGCATAAAAGAAAATGAGGGAGAGTGGAATTGATGGATGTAGGGAGGGAGAGAGGTGGTGACCGAGGGAGTGATATCAGAGATGGAGGGAGGGAGGGAGAAGATAGATCATGGTGGCAAAGAGGGAGAGCAGATAAGGGAGAAAATGGTGGTGGGGTTTCACTTCTGAAAGGGCTTGAAGAAATGGCTGAATCATGGTTAGTTGGGGTTAAATTTATAAAGTGTAATATGGTTTTTTAGTTCTTCCAATAAAGCACTGATAAATAGGGCACTTATCCATTATATAATAAAAAAGCGTTGAAAAAATAATCTTTATCAGTGTTATGAAATCACTAATAAATATCTTATAATATAGTTATATAATTAAAAAAATTAGATTCCTATAATTAAATAATTATATAACTATATATAATTTTTGAATTGGATATGGGTGAACTTCGGGATCTTCTCTTTATATCTCATCATGGATTCCAATTCTGAATTGCGATGGTCTTCATTAGGGAATGCTATTTAGATATGAGGGATGTGTCCATCTGTAATCAGAAACAAAATAAAGATTAAATTGATTTGAATAGGGAGGATCCAATTTTTGGAAACCCTGATTTGAAAGTCACTCAACTAAGATAGGAAGCCGAAACCGTGACTGGAAAAGTTGAGAAGGGTCGATTCTTCTCTGAGGTTAATAAATCATCATGGAATCTTACTAAAAATGGAACCCTCATATTTTTAGAGCATGGCCATGTGATTTTTCAATATTGAATACGGAAATTTGAACAGTTTATCAATTCTTGGGTTATGTCATTTTTTCCTGAAATACCATGGAAGATTGAGGGGCTTTAGATTCATCTCTCTAAAATATGGGGTTTCAAATATTGGAGCCTAACCTCCATAGGTAAGGGATTTTTTCATATCATTTACCTTAAAAAATCTAAAATACATGGAATGGGGGTGCAGAATTATGTCTCTCAAACCTGTAACTCATAGGTTCTAGAACTGGGATCCATTATTCAACACCTGAAATATCAAGAAAACAATTTCTCAAGTCTGGTTCTCAATAATGTGTATAATATGGATCTTATGGTACTCAAAGATACATTTGGAGACTACCTTGATCATGGGAATTTTCTTCATGTTTGAAAAATAGACTAGAAAATAATGGTTTGGTTACTTTTTCAAGGTACTCATTGAGGATGATGTTCGATCTCCGATTATTGAAACAATTATTTTGGTTGTTGGTGAATTTAGAATTGAAATATCAATTTCTCCATATAGGCTTCATATATTTTTATATAGGTGTGAAAACAATGGGCATATTGTTGGAAATTATCATAGGAATCTGAAGTGCCCAAATTGTATGAAGATGGATCACTCAATTGAAAATTTTAAATTCAATAAACCACCCCATCCAGTGGAAAATTCATTGAAGGATAGTAAATCAGACTTCGGATCCATGGATTCTGGGAGTGCACCTACAAGAACTGGTCAGGACTCTTAGGCTTATAATGTTGGGATTAAATCCTCATTTGTGGTAATTGTAGCTGGTGGATTGTTTGATCTTGTGGAATCCCATTTTGACTATAATCATATACAAGGTGTCAATCCATGTACTTCTGTGTCCAATTTTAGGTTCTCTCCACCATAGGGTTGATTCTCCCTCTGATGCCCAGGGTGTGGGTTTGAGTCCTTCTACACATCATGACATGTTGAGTTCTGGATTGATTTCCCTTTAGTGAGCACATACTAGATATTGAGCATCTATTATTGACAAGGAAGTGAAGCAGTTTACAGGAATCATGCTACAGCCTAAAGGAGACTTATTGTTCAAGCAGATGTCCAATGATAGGAGAGACACCACATTAAATGAAGGCCTAATTCTTGTTTTAGGTGGTGGTAAAAAGAACTTACATTATTTTTAGCCTACCATGGGGGAACCACATGTGGCTGTCTCAAAATATGGGTAGTCTTCTAATGATTATCTGTATGAAGATGATTTCTTTGAAGTATCTTACTTCAATGATGGTGGCATCTGGGCGGGATAGAGAGCTTCTGGAAAAATCTCTTCTCTATAGATAACAAATAAGGGAGGTGGGATCATTTCATCTTCTTTTTAGGCATTGTCAAAATCATTTATGACTAATGAGACTATGATTACAGGTGAAATGAAAGGGGTTCAATCAAGAGAAGTTGGGGGTGCATCTATAATGGAATCCTCTAACTTACCCATTTACTAAGGGAGAATCATCCGTGATCCAAGACCAAAAAAAGGTTGACCATCCAACTGACAATAACTCACGCCGGAGCACTAATAGTTTTAGGAATATGGCGTGGTCTTATCCACCCCATTGTTTTGACCAAATGAAAAAAATCTTATGTATCATTCGTAAAGGAATCATATGAGAAATGTGATATTTCACAAGAAAAAAAATCTAGTATCATACCACCAAAGGACCAGGAAGGTGAAAGGATAACTCAAGACCTCAGTAAGGAAGTGGGAGAATGGTTTTTTTATAAAATGATATCATTTTTATATGATGGACTTGGATGTATTCAATTTCAATGACTATTTAAATATTTAGAAGATGTAATCAATAAACATTTAAGATGAATTCTAATCCAATCCAGATACATATTTTTGGGATCTATCATCTAAATTCATGATTTTCTCCTCTCTGAAGGACTACTCGAAATTGTCATCAGATAATGAATATAAGGCCCCACAAAGGGCCAATACATAGCGGAGAGATCAAGATCCAAAGGGAAAAGGAAGATATCCAAGGAATTTAGGATCAAGAGTGATTTCTAGTGATTGACTTGATATATTAGGCTTCATTACTTCTGAGGTCACTAGTACAAATCTGGCCTTTAACGACAGTAGTAAAAGTACATTATCAGTGCTATAGAAGCACTGATAATGTGAGTGATGTTAAAGGGTTGGCATGAATAGCGCTTAAAAAAAGCACTGATAAAGGCCCCCTTTAACAGTGGTAATAAAGAACTAATAACGGGGGAATTTATCAATTCTTTTTCTTTGTGCTAATAAAGGGAACCTTTATTAGTGATTTTTTAGTACGGTTAAAGGTTTCCTTTATGAGTTCTAATAAATCATTGATAAAGGCCTTGATAATGGGGGATACTTTTTTTATTCCAACCCACCACACCTTTTTTTAGTGCCCCCACCCCCTTTTATCCGTGCTTGTGGGTGCTCACCCTATCAGTGATTTTGATAATTCCACTCTCCCGTATGCACCCCTGCCTCTAGTGAGTTTTAACCCTAAGACCTCTAGCACCTAAGCTTGCACCTTTTCTACTCCCCTATATTTTTTTTGTTTTATGACATATATATATATATATTTATATATAAATATCATTATCTTTTTTTATCCATATATATATATATATAGAAAAATATTTATGTACAATATTTTTAAATACATATATAAAATATGTTTTTTTGTGTTTATAAATACATATATACATACATACATACATACACCCATACATATATATATATATATGTGTGTGTGTGTCAATCTATAAATATAACTATACATATTTATATTTATTTTCATATATTATATATTAATATTTATATACATATATTAGAATATACAAAAACATAAATATATATGTATGTATATACAAATTTTATGTACATTTACTATACAATTATATAAATATTAATACATTTTTATTTTAAATAAAATGGATATTAGTTTTTGAAGGATTCAGGTGTAATAGAAGTGTGTGTTGGGCGGTGCCCAAATTTACTTTTTACCATAATTTATGATCAATCCGAGATCTATTCGATGATGAATGATGTGATCCATGGAATTGAATAAAAGAAATAGACAACGTATAATAATTCCATAACCAAGAGAGAGATATCAACACATATTTTTTATAATTAATTTAATTATATAAAGAATTACCTTTTAGGAATTCATTCCTCATTGATGATTATGGTGATAGATTTTTGGGGCACCTTCATTGTGTTTTAGAAACAAAGTGTATTTTTCCTCTAGCAGTGATCCAAAAATGTTCTAGGAATCTCCAGACATAACCAAAAGATTCTCTAGGTGCTAGCATAGATGATACTTACGCTTGTGTCATCTGCCTTTGATCGCCTTGAGAAACACTTCCAAATTATTCTTCTTGATTCAGTGGAGGAGGATTTCTCTCTGTTCTTGAGAGCATTCATGGAGATGATAACTCTCTAAAACTGAGAGGTTTCTCCCTGATTATTGTGAAAAACTAAATTGACTAATGAGGAACATAATTTAATTGTGTATTTTTATTTCAAGGGTCAAAATAAAATAATTTCACTAGTTCCCTTTAAGATTTAATAAATCAAAGAAAAAACCCATGTCAAATTTTATTATTATAATTATTATTTTTCTACAGGTTCCTAACCTTCGAATTAAAAGTAAATAATATTTAATTAAATAATATTCAGTATTTTTTATTTCTCACTAGACCATTAAACTCATTTGGGCTTTCCTCCGAAATAATTATTGTGGATTTAATAATGTATATATATTTATTAAATAAATATCAATGAATTATTATATAGTAAATAAATAAGTATTATATTCAGTAAATAGATAATCAATATTTATTAAATATTCCACTCACAAAATATTCTCTCTAATAACTAGTGATTTAATAAATGTGATCAAGCATAAAAGAATGATTTTTAAACCATATGTGGAAATAATATTTATTCAACCTCATAAATGATAAATAATAATTTATTATTTAACTAATATTTTTGATACACTTAGTGTGTGACCCTCTAGTACACTTTCTCTATGGCATTAGGTGAACCATCCTAAAATCCAAGGATAGAATTTAAAAACACACTAAGGCTCCCATAGGGAAAGAAGTTAATTCCACAATGACATTTCACCTCATTCGGATGCTTACTGTGTAAAATAATCCCTTTATCACAATATCCGTAATCTAGTAGGTTGAATGCTTGTGCCATCATCGTATATTATCAATGTATTTTTGTTTGACATTCAGAAATAAAACTCACCTATAGAACACCATGGACATTTGTTTATTTAATCTATACAATTTCCATGCATGCACCAGAGATATTAACTTCTGTAAATGAACAGAATGGATAAATCCTCTCTCCTATTATTCATTAATTAAATATTACTCGTGATGCACCTAATGTATCCTACATCGCCGTGAACATCAGTTATCATGGTTTTCATCCATACATCAATCTATGAGACACATAATATTCATTAATAAGAATCAAAATTTCTAAGGACCAATACACACATCCATAGATAAGAACATCCAATGACACATATAAATGTGGATTTCTTTCTTGTGGTCATATTCTCATAGAATCCTACTGGATATTAACAAGAGTATACATTGTGACAAGATTCCTCAAAGTCCTATGAGCATCCACCCCTAATAGCCTATATCATTTTTCTTCCTCAAATGTTATCATCCAACTATAGAACATTTATTTAAGAATATTGTCGTAGAACTTCTGGGTTCTCATCAGAGTGGGGATTTGCTATATTCTTTTAGTGTGACTACTACTCTTAGTAAAATTTATCATACTATGTCACATAGAAGAAAAAACATTATGTGATAATTAGTAAATTAATATTAAAAAAAATTAATACATGATTATTATAAAGTACAAATAAGTTTGTTATAGGGAACCAACTCCAATAGTATCACACATTCACTAGAGCCAACAGATGATATCGTTCAGTCCACTAGCTCACACATGATACTCATTCTTCTAATGAGATAGGTCATTATTCATGGGGTCTGCTGCATTCTCCTCCATGGGAACTCTGTTCACTGCAACATCACCCCTTTGATAAAAATCCCTCAAGAGGTGATACTTCCAAATTATTTGATTTGTCTTTTGGGGTAAACATGGATCTTTTGTAAGAGGAACTATTGAAGTATTATCACAATACAATGTGATAGGGTCTTTACTTATAAGTACCACATCAACCTCCTAGAATTTTTTTTGTATCCAAATGGATTCCTTGGCTACATCAAAAGCCTTTATATACTCAGGATCTGCAATACAATCATCGATAAATAGATTCTTTGAACTCTTCTAGCTCACATTTCCTATGTTTAGATAGAAAAAATATCATGTTTCCACTTCAAATCATTCTGATCTGTCTAAAAACTAGCATTAGTATAATCTATGATGACTATCTATTCATCTCCTACATACACCTGAAACATATCCTTAGTTCTTCTTAGATACATAATGATAGCCTTAATATCAATCGAATGTTGTTCACTTGGATCTTCTTGATATCTTTCTACCATGCTCAATGCATAGGAAACATCAATTCTAGTAAATAACATAGTATAAATTATTGATCCAATCATTGAAGAGTATTGGTTATTAATAATTCTCTCTTTTTGTTTTTGTGTCTTGGGAAACATTTTCTTAGAAAGATGTAAACCATGTGACATAGAAACCAATCCCCTCTTGGATTGTTCTATACTAAATCTCTTTATTATCTAGTAAATATATGTACTTTGAATTAGTCCAATGAACTTCTTGAATCTATCATGAAAGATAATGATCCCTAGAATGTAAGCTATTTCAACTAAGTACTTCATAGATAAGCACTTGTTCAACTAGTCCTTAACTGACTGTAAGACTTGTATGTCACTTCCAAAAAGTAATATATCATCAACACATACTTCTAGGATAATGTACACATTTCCACTAAACATATTTTAAACAAAAAAATATTATTCATTATTAATGAAACCAAATTATTTTATGGATTCATGAAATTGAATGTTCCATGACCTAGATGCTCGATTTAATCCATAAATGGATCTCTGAAACTTTAAAATCTTTTTGGCATCACTTGGATTCACAAACCCTTCTGGTTTTTTCATATAGACATCTTCCTAAAGATTACCATTATGAAATGTAGTTTTAACATCCTACTACCAAATCTCATAGTCAGGGTAAGATACTATGTAAAGTGGAATTCGGATGGATTTAAATATGGTAACTAGTGAAAATGTTTCATCGTAGTAAATTCAGTGATGTAGTTTAAACCCTTTAGCCACTAGAAATGATTTATAGGTACTTTCTTTACGTTCCATATGCAGTTTCATCTTGAATACCCATTTTCATCCAATAAGACTTATATCAACTGGCACATTGACTAGAAACCAAACTTTGTTATGATACATGGAATCCATTTCAAAATTCATGGCTTCTTGCCATCTCGCAACTTCTGATCACTCTACTGACTCCTTATATGATAGAGGTTCATTATCATCAACCAATATTGATTCACCATTCTAGATTACTTGAAAACCACATCTCTCTTATTCTCTTACTTCACTTGATAACATATGTAGTACTTGTGTTTTTCGAACTACTTCTTCCATGGGGTCCTATGGAATATTTTCCTATACCAACAATTGTGTATCTTGAACATCAACTTCATTGAAGTAAATATTTCTCCCACTATCCTTTTTAGGATGTATACCCTCTCATGGAATAATTATTTTCTAGAGATAATAACTTTCTTATATGATGGGTTGTATAGGTATTGTCCCTCTATTTCCTTAAGATACCATATAAAGATACATATTATTCCCTAGGATTGTAGTTTGTTTCCTAATAAGGCCTTAACAAATGCTTCACAACCCCATACCCATGTATGAAATAAAATGGGATTCTATCAACTCTATAACTCGAATGGAATTTCAGTTTTCACTTTAGTTAGAACTCTATTTAATGTGTATAACATAGTTTGTAATGCATATCCCAAAAAGTATAATGGAATATCTGGATGCCTCATCATTGACCCTACCATTTCCAATAAGGTAAGGTTTCTCCTTTCACTAACAACATTACACTATAGTGTATAAGTTGGAGTGAATTTTGATAGAATCCCCAACTCCCATAGAAATTCAGTGAACTCTTGGTTAAGATATTCATCACCTTAATATGATCATTGATTCTTTATTTTCGTAACAAAATGATTCTCAACATCATTATTAAATTCCTTAAATTTATCAGAGGACTCAAACTTATACCTATTCAAATAAATATATCCCTACCTAATCATGTCATTGGTGAAAGTTATGAAGTAAGAATATCCACCTCTATATTCTAATAGATTTGGTCCACACACATCAATGTATTCCAATCATATAATCTTATTAGACCTTTCACCCTTTACACCAAATGGCGATTTGGTCATTTTCCCATGTAAACAAGAATGAAATCTATCATGTGTTTTTAGCTCAAAAGAGTCTAAATAACATTCTCAAAAGATCTTTGTCAATCTCTTCTTTTTTACATGTCCAAAGTGGTGATGCCACATTTGTGTGTTATAAGAGTCATGTGAAATTGATTCATTATCGATTTCCAACACATGGTTTTATTAATTTAATACATAAAGGTTTCTATTTAAATGTGTCATACCATAACATATTTTTTCCTTATAAATGAAACTACTTTTATTTCTAAAATTGTAAATAAACACATATTTATCTAGGAATGACACAGAAATTATGTTCATGTTAATTGTAGGTACATAATAAAAATATCTTAAAACCACAATCAATCTCGTTGGCAATGATAGTTGGTAGTCACCAATGGCTAGGAAAGCCGTCCTCGCTCCATCGGTGGCTCTCTGGTCCACCTCTCATCTAGAAATCGTTCAAAATATAGTTGTTTCTAGTATTTTGATAAAAATATGAGCAACACAAGTTATATATAAACCCCATTGTGTAGAAATGGAATGATTACACTTGATAATTAATGCACCTTTTGCTTCCACTTTCTTATAGGGGCAGTTTATATTCCAGTGGACTGACTTTACACATGAAAAATATACTACCTCCTTTTCCTTTCCCTTCCTCTAGATATTTTTATTCTTACTAGGGTGGTTATTGGGATATTTATATTTTTATAAGTCCTGATCCCATTTCCCATGTCCTTATTTTTATTATTCACTATAAGGAATGGGGGTTGTCACACCCCATTTCCTTATCCACATGGAAAATTAATGAAAGATATTGTAGAAGAATATTCTCACTATTGATCATATTTTAATTGACAATAAAGTTGGCTAAGGTCTTGGTTAGTGATGAAAGTATGTGATCTATACACAACATATCTTGGAATTTAATCCCTAATTTATCCATGCGTTCAATGTAACTGATTATCTTGAGTGCATGTGTCCCAGATGGAACCAAATCTCCAATATTAGTTGTGAAAAATGAATTGGAGATCTCATATGTAACGTCCCGGTTTCGGAAGCCACCCAGAGGCACCCCGTACCCGGTTGGTCACATGGCCTCAAGCTCATTTCCCCAAATGCCAGAGGCTGCTGACTAGCAGTGAAGGAATTGTGTGTGACAGTGGGGAAACTATGCCCTCATTGGCAGAGTAAACAATGGTGAAAAATAAACATGCAATAGCGGATGTAGTAATAACCAACAATATAAACAGCGGAAGACTAAATCAAAAAAACTGGAGCACATATGTATATATGAAATAATGCATGATACATATATAGGAAAGCATCCAAACAAGTCACAATGCTGGGAAAAAATACAGTGCCAAAACAAGTACAAAAAAAACATCTCCTCAGCATCACAAGCCAAAGCTTGGTCCCATGCTCTCCTTCTCCAAGCAATCAAGTACCGGAAGATGAAGGGATCTTGCACAAGCCTATACCTGCAACACCATTGTCTGTTTGGGGCCAAAATCATTACCCAAACAGTGTGTGAGACTAAATCCCAGTAGGCATTCACTTGAAGATCTATGACTAAAATTCAGTGAGTATATGGTAGGTAAAAGATCGATAAGCAATAAACAGCAACAACAATGTAGTAGGCAGTCATAGTATGCAGTAAAGTAAGATGATACACAATAGTAATCAATCCACAAGCAACAACAGCATTGAAGAAACAACTAACTAGCAGGAAACCCTCTGGGAAGCACCCACAGTCATCCCCTCTGGTCCTATACAAGATGTACCACATCTCTCTGGGTAGTGCAATCAGCCTAACCCCTCTGGCTTGGTCATATTAATTTATAAGACTCTCTGGGGAAGCTCACTCATTAAATTCCCCTTATAGTCTAGGGTAGTCAGGGACTCACTGGGAACGATCACGTGGTCTAACCCTCTTATCCAAATGGTCTAGAGACTATTTGAGGAAGCTATCTCATTCAATTCCTCTTATAGACTCAGGTATATCACAGACTCTCTATGGAAGCTCATGCGATCAATTCCTCCTCTATCATGGGAAGGTTATTAAAAAGATTCAAACAAGGTAATACTCTCTGAGGAAGCTCACTTGGTCTACCCTCCTATAGTCTATAATATCTGAAGGTACTCTGGGAAGCTCGCACGGTCCATCCCTTGTGGCCTATTGTAACTCCCCGACCCCAGTTACCCAGAGTCGGTGCATTATTACATAAGATTGGAATGATCACAAAAAAGATAAAATGTTGAAAGACCGATTGGTTTAGTAGAATTGGAAACACTAGATATATTCATAAAGTTTTACATTACATCATAATTTGAAAAACTACTACAACAACGTAGTTTCCATATTCCACACTCATATCCCAACATAAAATCCCTGCAGGTCATTCATAACTTACATCTTCACATCCTCTGAAAAATGAAACATAGGAAAGGGGTGAGATCAAATGCCCAGTAAGGATAACAATATAGTAGAAACTTTCAAAAATACGCATAAACATTTAAGGCAATGTATAACTAAAACAAAAGCCTTTTAAACTTGAACTTCAACATAGTATGGAAAAAGTAAAATGAAATAATGCCATTTACTTATTCACATGGATATTATACTAATCTAATAATCACATGCAATATCAATAACCACTTTAATAATGATGGAATGCATAATTCCAGACTATCATTACCACATAGCCAAGGCCTCGTGCCAAGACTACAAATAAGATTTTTCCAAGGCCTTGTTCCAAGACACTAGTTTGTCTCATGAGACCTAACGATGCATCAAGGTGCTATAGCGAGCTCCACCCGTCACTTACTAAGTCCAATGCATTCCCATATGAAAAGGTTTAAACATAACATAAACATTCGTATTAAATCTAGCATATGAAATGTCAATACTTTCTCCATAAACCATGAATGGTATAAAAATAACACATCCACAGTAAAACATATCACAAAACCTTCAATAAATTATGTAAGATTAGTATCATAATAAATCAACTTCATATAATCATAAAATCCATCAAAGAATGTTGACATAGATGAAATCAAAACCATTTGAGAGAAATATCTCCTTTTTTTTAAATCATTTAAAAGTCACACATTTATAAAGGAAGTAATTAAAAAGAGATTTTCGAATCAAAGTGTCCCATACCACTTTGAAACTTTTGAAAGGAATTACCATTTTAAAAACATTCATGTCCATATAAATAAATCCATAAAAAAAATTTTGAAGACATGGAAATTAATTAAAAATATTTAGAAAGATAAATCTTTAAAACATTTAAAATTCTGATTTTGATAAAGAGTAACTTTCCGAAATTCAAAAAATATTCATTTTGAAATCATTTAAAAGTCACATAATTGTAAAATAAAACATTTAATTTGAAAATATCTGTGTAAGCTTGTAAGGGAAACTTTGACAATTTTATAATGGTGGTAAATAGCCACACCTGTCGAATAAGTTAAAAATAACATTCTTACCTTATTTTTTCAAAAAGCTTAAAAAGCACCTTGTTTGGAAAACGATAGAAGGATTCCTTTATAAACCTCTTATAAAAAGTCAAACAAGGGTATAAATGACTTTAACCCATATTATAGTAAATAGTAAAAATGTTTTGAAATTCATTTTTAGGAAACATGGATGTGGATGATAAAGAGATCCCAGTAGATTATTACCTATAAACAACCTTGGATAATGAAGAGATTGTGAAATAAACCCTTACCTTTCACTTTTCCTTGGTTCAGGGTAGGTTAAACTCCTGTATAATGGTGAAATAATTGTTATTAAATTATACAAGAATCATATATATTAATATGATATCATATATGATCTTTTAACATTGATTTGTTAATAATATCTTATAATTATCGTCATTTCGGGTGTTAACTTACTCATTTTATTTTATATGTTTTATTACATAAGCCATGTTTGTTATGGATAGGTTGTATCTTATTCATATACAGAATGATATCAAGTCCTTAAAAATTAATTTTAAATCATGAAATGATAATTATACTTGAATGGATATGATGGAGAATGAATCTTCCCGCGTTCGTGGAGACGGTAGTCCGTACATACGCACAAGCGACAATATCATTCTTTTGATATTAATATAATATATAAATGGATGTTATATCATATATACAGAATCATTAACATGTTATTTTTATTATTTACATGAGTTAAACATCATTATTATACCCATCCATATAATAATATATTGAATAACAATTACACCACGACGTGGAGACGGTAAGCCGTACGTACGCACGTATGGTGACATGTTATTCAAAGGGTGGATAGAATACTGAATATGGTTGTACCATATTTAAAATAAAATCACAGTATATATATGATACTGGAGTTATTATTTGAGAATGGTAATAACAAAGGAAGAATAAGTGGAAGAAGAAAGGAACTTGGAAAAGGTTGGTGAAATCATTACTTCTTTTTCGGGTTCTTCCTTTTGATTTGATCAAAAGGGCTCCATAGGATGGATTTATGATCACACTAAGGCCTCTAGGTTGTAGTGAGGGAAGTTGGGAGAGTATTTGGGCAGAGTTTGACCGATCCAAAAGGCTGTGAAGGTGTGAAGAAATGATAAGTAGGAGTGCCCTTTTATAAGAGGGTTGAGGGGAACATCTGGAAAAGCTAGAAATATTAATTTATAATAAATTCATATTCAGTTTCTAATGGCTCCCAAGTTTATTATTCAAAGGTTAAGGTGGGGATTTTGTGCCAAACCACTCAACCAATAGAATTTAGACAGGTTTGGTTACATATATTAACCTTATCTTTAAGTATTAACTTTAAGTTAATTAGTTTCACTTTTACAATGTCTCTTTGTATTTTTATATTATATGGTTAATAAAATTAATATATACATCCAAGAGACCCCCACGTGGTCCATTAATGATACAAATATCATTATATAAGTCTCTTGTATGATTCTTAGATTTATTGTAATTTAATATAAATTAATTATATAATATTTTTTTAAAAAACTCTTTTATGTCAATTTTGAAACTATTCAATATGTGATTTTTGTGAAACTCAAAACAGAATGATTACTTCGCACAAGGTTAATTAAATAAATCATAACATGTAATATTAACCTATAAAATTAGTTTATTTCATAAAAAGTCTCAAATTATATTTATTTGGGTATTTATAATATCAATTATTCAAATTTGTCATTAATTAAGTAGTTACTGCATCATCATTGTGTCATATATAAATTAAATTATTTAATGTCTAAAAATTATAAATAAAATATCATTATGTAGGAAATCGTTTTATATTTCTAATGAATATTTATAGTTGAAACTCAAACATATATAACCCTATGTAAAAATTGATTTTCTAAAAGATATATGCTTGTATCATTTTTGTATTCATTTTTACTTAATTAAAATAAAGTGTCCCTATCACCTACAAGTGGCTCCATGGGGTCCCAAAATCGACCCAATGATTCCCATGGTCGGACATGTATCAACAAATAAGGTTAGGACACGTGTTATGTTAATATTAAATTATTATAATATTATTTTTAACCCTTATTTACCGGATTTACCCTTTAACGATGGTAAATAAAATATTTACCGCAGTAATTATTCAAAATGTCTAAAAATGAAAGTTACATATTTACACAATTTGAAAATAATGATTCCAAATATGGAATCCATTTTTCAAAATTCAAAATACAGAAGTGGCAGAAATTAATTTAAAATTAATTCCCGTTGTTAAAACAAAAAGCGTGTTTTTAAGAGATAATAACTATCAAAAGATTGACACTTGTTTATGTTCGGTTTAATTGTAAAATTATGTACATTGACCAACATTATATTTAATGGTAAAAATATATTCTAAATATACTTCAAAACCATTCATATTCATAATTTATCAATATAAATTATTTTCATTAAAAAAGTTGTTTTTAATTAAAATTTAGTAATTTTCACTGTTCATCAAAATATAAGTGTTATCCGAAAAGTTCCAAAATTTCACCCTAGGCTAAATTAGATATTCCAAATCCAAAAATGAAGTCTATTTTGAAATATAAAATATATATAATTTCAAAAAGAAGGTATTATTATTCATAACGGCTAGTTTGATTGGTTGTGGTGTGTTAGAACTCGGTGTTGCGTACAACACACGCTATCACATTATTCAAAGAGAAGCGTATCGTAGAAGATTGGGGAGTTACGTTTTAAATTTTTTATGTCCCCATTTAGTCAAAAAGTTTAAAAAATTGTATTTAAAAAGGTTTCACTATTAAAATTTTGTAAAAGTGCAATACTTAAAATGAATTTGTTCTTACATTATGTCTATGAAACTGATAATATGGATTCTAAAATTATATGGATTATATAAAGTTTAAAATTTACTTAATAATATTCATAACATCTTTTGAACGGCTTTTTTGGTAAGTCATGGTGCGCTTGAACTCGGTGTTGTGTATAGTGCAAGTTATTGAATTATTTTTAAGGAATAACACACTATGAAATCTTGGGGTGTTACATTCTCCCCTCCTTCAATAAATTGTGTCCTCACAATTTTAAATTGTTCTTTGAAAATATAATGTTGAAAATAGAATATATCTTTGTGGGGAAACCCACATCGGAAATTAGGTTACTAAAATTTAGTCTTAATATGAGGAAAAGAGAAATGAAACGGTCACCACCAAATTATGATCTCGATTAGTAGAACATTGGTGGCAATTAGAGACATATAATTGGAGGAAAAACGTAAATATTTTTAGGTACTAATTGAGTTCATCAATCACAAAAAATTGTTAAATTGAGGTCCTTAAATTCATCAATCTATAATTATTTGAAATACCATCGGTTCAACAAAACATAGGGTATTAGGATAACACATTTTTGGTTTTAGGATTCCTTAAATAAAGTATCATAATTAATATCTTCATAGAATAAGAGAGGAGGAAAAATATATTCTTGACAAGTAGAGTTCTTTCCTTTAACTAATTTCTACCACAAACTCATCTTTCAGTCTAAAAGATAATATAACATAAAAAAAATTCTATTTATCCTATTCGTATAGGGTTCAAAAAAAACGAATTTATAATTCATCTACCAGATCTTTTAAAAAAAACTAAATTATTTAATCCCAGACATCACGTGGGTCAGTGGTAGGTGATACACCTTTGTCGCCCTTCGGTTGTGGGTTCAAGTCTCGCGGCCTTTCCAGACGCGACGGGTTGCCGCCCGACCTCCAGGTAGTCCATTTATGGAAATCCAAAATAATCCAAACTAGAACTATCAAAATACTTCAGTCCCAAATTTATAAGGAAGGTAAACACAATGAAGATCCTTTTTTTTGCGTAATAACATGTGAAAAACTTCATCATGTATTCTTTTAAAACACTGCAACATCATGAATTATCATAAAACCTTATTGATTACATTCATGATCCCTTATTCCTTATAGAATAATAGATATACTCCTTCAATCCAAAAATGTTGTAAACCCCAACAATGATGGAATATACAAATCATTAATCAACTTCAAGGTAGTCAAGAATATCTAATATAATTTATCCAAATCAATCATGTATTATTATAAAATCACTATCTCGGTATCAGAACCATATTATGGTTTATCGTTCTCTAAACCATATATTTTCCATAAATTTAACCTGCTATTGAGTCACTTTTCATTGTTCCACACAATCTCAAGTCCTTAATGAAATAGTACTGCAGTACAATCCTTATATACTCCATAATTATTATAAAAAGTACATTGTTGATACAACACTCAAATGACCCAATCAACATAAGAACTCTAATCATTCCTCTTCATCTGTGGTAGTATCATAACTTTATTATTATCCAATCGCATCATTTGCGGTATAGTATGATGACTGGGAAATAGGTTCACGTAGTGTCCAAACTCCTTGAAAATGAAGCATTGTACATTTGAAACCATTTTCTTACCCTTGCAATCAAGTACTTTGTGCGCTTTTCCTCCACAATTATAACAAACTCTCATTCCTTTCAAGCAAGTTCTAGGGTGTTTTTTTCCAAAGTTATCACATATGGGAATATTCTTCTTTTCCCTCTTCCATTTATCTATATTTCCCTCTTCCATCTTGTTCTTCTCTTGCTTCCCTTCAAAGCCATAGGACTCAGTAAACTCTTTACATATATTATCAACACATGATATTATTTCTTCATATGATGATAATACATGAGAAACTATATCTCTTATAAATTCGGGCTTAAGACCATGAAATATATGATCCTTCTTTATCTTTTTATCATGTGAATTGCTGGAGTTCTCATTCCTTCTACTGGGCGCCATTTCTAAACAATGACATACACTAGATTAATTTATGAATAACAATACTTAATCCCAATCCTGTAAAACACATAACATAAATTAAATAGTTTATGGATATAATCCATAATCATAAAAATGTCTCCTTTGAGGAAGTATATACTCATAAACCCTTCATAATGGTTTGTAAAGAAAATGAGAATTATCCTAAGCATATCCCCCAGGAGGGTCGTAACCAAGAGTGCAGCAAGGCCCATTGTCGTGCACCATTTCCCGTTCGAGTCTAGCTCAAAGAGGTGTTTTCGGTTTTTACCCCTAGGTACATCTGTGCCAGAGCCGCCTCTACCTGCTCGTATCCAGACAAAGATGTATTTCTCGGAAAACTCACAAAAATTTATACAATACCAAAATTCAAAGAAATTATTCTATACTAATCCTCAAAGTCCATCTTAAATCTATTTGCTCTAATCAGAGTTTATCTAAATCTTGCTTCCAAGTTTGTACTAAACTTCTTCTGATACCAACTGTAACGCCCTGACCCCAGTTACCTAGAGTCGGTGCATTATTACATAACATTGGCATGATCACAAGAAAGGTCAAATCTCGAATGACCGATTGGTTTAGTATCCTTGGAAACACTATATATATTCATAACGTTTTACATTACATCATAAAGTGAAAAACGACTACAAAAACATAGTTTCCATATTCCACACTCATATCCCCACATAAAATCCCTGCAGGTCATTCAGAACATACTTCTTTACATCCTGGGAAAAAAAACCTAGAAAAGGGGTGAGATCAAATGCCCAGTAAAGATAACAATATAGCAGAAACTTTCAAAAATAAGCATAAACATTTAAGTCAATGTATAACTAAAACAAAAGCCTTTTAAACATGAACTTCCACATTGTATGGAAAAAGTAAAATGAAATAATGTCATCTACTTATTCACATGGATATTCTACTAATCGAATAATCCCATGCAATATCAATAACCACTTTCATAATAATGGAATGCATAATTCTAGACTATCATTAGCACATAGCCAAGGCCTCATGCCAAGACTACAAATAAGATTTTTCCAAGGCCTTGTCCCAAGACACTAGTTTGTCTCATGAGACCTACCGATGCATCGAGGAGCTATAGCAGGCTCCACACGTCACTTAATAAGTCTAATTCATTCCCATATGAAAAGGTTTAAACATAACATAAACATTCGTATTAAAACTAGCATACAAAATGTCAATACTTTCTCTATAAACCATGAATGGTATAAAAATAATACATCCACAGTCAAACATATCAAAAAACCTTCAATACATTATGGAATTTTTGTATCATAATAAATCAACTTCATATAATCATAAAATCCATCAAAGGATGTTGACATAGATGAAATCAAAACCATTTGAGAGAAATATCTCCTTTTTTTAAATCATTTAAACGTCACACATTTTTAAAGGAAGTAATTAAAAAAAGATTTTTGAATCAACGTGTCCCATACCACTTTGAAACATTTGAAAGGAATTAACATTTTAAAAACATTCATGTCCTTATAAATAAATCCTTATAAAAAGTTTTGAAGACATGGACATTAATTAAAAATATTTAGAAAGATAAATCTTTAAAACATTTAAAATTATGATTTTGATAAAGAGTGCCTTTCCGAAATTATTAAATTATTCATTTTGAAATCATTTAAAAGTATCATAATTGTAAAATAAAAAATTTACATTGAAAATATTCTTGTAAGATTGTAAGGGAAGCTTTGAAAATTTTATAACGGCGGTAAATAGCCGCACCTGCCGTATAAGTTAAAAAAACATTCTTACCTTATTTGTTTCAAAAAGGATAAAAAGCACCTTGTTTAGAAAATGACGGAAATATTCTTTATAAACCGCTTATAAAAAGTCAAACAAGGGTATAAATGACTTTAACCCATATTATAGTAAATAATAAAAATTTCTTGAAATTCATTTTTAAGAAACATGGATGTGGATGATAAAGATATCCCAGTAGATTATTACGTATAAACAACCTTGGATAATGATGAGATTGCGAAATAGACCCTTACCTTGCACTTTTCCTTTGTTGAGGGTAGGTTAACCTCCTTTATAATGGTGAAATAATTGTTATTAAATTATACAAGAATCATATATATTTATATGATATCATATATGATCTTTTAACATTGATTTGTTAATAATATCTTAGAATTATCGTCGTTTCGGGTGTTAACTTACTCATTTTATTTTATATGTTTTGTTACATAATACATGTTTTTTATGGATAGGTTTTATATTATTCATATACCGAATTATATAAAGTCCTTAAACATTATTTTTAAATCATCAAATGATAATTATACATTAATGGATAAGATGGAGAATGAATCTCCTCGTGTTTGTGGAGACGGTAGTCTGTAGGTACGTACAAGTGAGAATATCATTCTTTTGATATTAAAATAACATATAAATGGATGTTATATCAAATATACAGAATCATAAACATGTTATATTTATTATTTACATGAGTTACACATCATTATTATACCCATCCAAATAATAATATATTGAATAACAATTACCCCACGACGTGGAGACGGTAAGCCGTACGTACGCACGTATGGTGACATGTTATTCAATGGGTGGATAGAATACTGAATATGGATTTAACATATTTATAATAACATCACAGTATATATATGATACTGGAGTTATTATTTTAGAATATTAATAACAAAGGAAGAATAAGTGGAAGAAGAAAGGAACTTGGAAAAGGGTGGTGAAATCTTTACCTCTACTTCGGGTTCTTCATTTTGATTTGATCAAAAAGGCTCCTTAGGTTGGCTTTATGATCAAACTATGGCCTCTAGGTAGTAGTGAGGGAAGTTGGTAGAGTATTTGGGTAGGGTTTGACCGATCCAAAAGGCTTTGAAGGTGTGAATAAATGAGAATTAGGAGTGCCCTTTTATAAGTGGGGTGAGGGGTACATTTGGAAAAGCTATAAATATTAATTTATAATAAATTCATATTCGGTTTCTAATGGCTCCAAGGTTTATTATTCAAAGTTTATGGTGGGTATTGGTCTAAAACCACTCAACCAATAGAATTTAGACAGGTTTGGGTACTTATAATAACCTTATCTTTAAGTATTAACTCGAAGTTAAATAGTTTCACTTTTACAATGTCTCTTTGTATTTTTATATTATATGGTTAATAAACTTATTATATACATCCAATAGACCCCCAAGTGGTCTAGTAATGATACAAATATCATGATATAAGTCTCTTGGACGATCCTTAGATTTTTAGTAATTTAATATCAATTAATAATAAAATATTTGTTTTAAAAACCCTTTTATAAAAATTTTGACACTATTCAATAGTGGATTTTTTTTGAAACTCATAACAGAATGATTAATTCAGAAAAGGTTAATTAAATCAATACTAAAATGTCATATTGACCTATAAAATTATTTTAGTTCATAAAAAGTCTCAAATTATATTTATTTGGGTATTTATAATATCAATTATTTTAATTTTTCATTAATTAGGTAATTACATCATCATCATTGTGTCAGATATAAATTAAATTATTTAATGTCTAAAAATTATAAATAAAATATAATTATGTATGAAATCTTTTTATATTTCTAATGAATATTTATAGTAGAAAATCTGACATATATAACCTTATGTAAAAATTGTTCTGCTAAAAGATATATTCTTGTGTCATTTTTGTATTCATTTTAACTTAATTGAAATAAAGTGTCCCTATCACCTACAAGTGGCTCCATGGGGTCCTAAAATCGACCCAAAGATTCTCATGGTTGGACATGTATCAACCAATAAGGTTAGGACACGTTTAAGGGTAATTTTATATTATTATAATATTATTTTTTAACCCCTTATTTACCGGATTTACCCTTTAACCATGGTAAATAAAATATTTACCGCAGTAATTATTCAAAATGACTAAAAATAGAAGTTACCTATTTACAAAATTTGAACATCCTGATTCCAAATATGGAATCCATTTTTCCAAATTCAAAACACAGAAGTGGCAGAAATTAATTTAAAATTAATTCCCGTTGTTAAAACAAAAAGTGTGTTTTTAAGAGATAATAACTATCAAAAGATTGACACTTGTTTATGTTAGGTTTAATTGTAAAATTATGTACAATGACCAAAATTATATTAAATGGTAAAAATATATTCTAAATATACTTTAAAACCACTCAAATTCATAATTTATCAATATAAATTATTTCGATTAAAAAAGTTGTTTTTAATTAAAATTTAGTAATTTTCACTATTCATCAAAATATAAGTGTTATCCGAAAAGTTCCAAAATTTCACCCTAGGCTAAATTTGATATTCCAAATCCAAAAATGAAGTCTATTTTTAAATATAAAATATATATAATTTCAAAAAGTAGGTATTACTATTCATAACAGCTAGTTTCATTGGTTGTGGTGTGTTAGAACTCGGTGTTGCGTACAACACACGCTATCACATTATTCAAAGAGAAGCGCATCGTAAAAGCATGGGGTGTTAGATTTGAAATTTTTGATGTCCCCATTTAGTCAAAAAGTTTTAAATATTGTATTTAAAAAGGGTTCACTATTAAAAGTTGGTAAAAGTGCAATACTGGAAATGAATTTGTTCTTACATTATGTCTAAGAAACTGATAATATGGATTCTAAAATTATAAGGATTATATAAAGTTTAAAATTTAGTTAATACTATTCATAACCTCTTTTGAACGGCTGGTTTGGTAATTCATGGTGCGCTTGAACTCGGTGTTACGTGTAGTGAAAGTTATTAAATTATTTTGAAGAAATAACACACTATGAAATCTTGGGGTGTTACACCTATAATGTCTAAGACTCCCTGAGAAGATCACTCGATATACCCTCCTGTAGTCCATAATGTCAAAGACTCTCTAGGAAGTTCACTCGGTCTATCCAATATAGTATATAGCACTGGGTTCTCTCTACCCCATGCTAGTATGTGTATAATAATGTTATAAGGCCAAAGGACACCTATAGAGATACTTGGCTAACCAATGTACACCTATGGAGCTACTTGGCTAAACAGTCGACAAGGAAACAAGCATGTATGAAAAACACTCCATCCAATTGACACAAGGCATGGAATTAGTCATAACAGCCAAAGGCTAACAAGAACCAAAGGTCCTAAATAGAGAAAAGCATGCGAAAAACAACCATGCACAACATATTATCCTCTAACATGATTAATTTACCACCACAGAAGCATACAAGAAATGCAGGAAAACATCAAGGGAAAAAAGGTAGACATGCAATACCCCATTCACGGGTATTGGTGGGATTTTTCACATAAAACTCCAGGACATTGAACGGTAAGGCACAAACCACCTACCTCAATTCTAGGAGATCGATTTACATTAACCACGATGGCTGATTATCTTTAGAAAGTCAAAGATCTATGAAAATACCCAAAAAGCTCAACCCACGATATCTTGAGAAGGAGGAGGAATTGGAAAACAATGATCAAGAAGAAGGGAAAACTCACCACTACGATTCCAATGCAATCAACAGTGCTCAAATCGGAGAACGGAAGGAGGAACGGTAGCTCGTCGATGATCCGCGGATTTCCAGCGCTCTCAGATTAACAGGACCTAGAAGAAGACGTTTTTCACGATTAGGTGTGACCTCGGTCCATTTAATGAAAAAAAGTACACGGTGTTTACTTTCAGTGTACACTCCATGTAGTGGATTTTTCTGTACTCCGCCAAAATCGGCCTCTACGACACCCCTACACACTGTGTGTGAGGGCTGGACATGGCCAGAACACGGCTTCAAGTGGGAAAAGAGTACACAAAGTGTACTTGGAAAGTACACGGTGTGTACTTCAAAAATTTCCAGAAACTCCATTTTTTCCAAAACTCCAGAAAAAGGAAGCCATACCTGAAATGAAGATCCATGTTCTTACAAACTTCCCCCCTTAACGAAATTCATCCCCGAATTTCCCTAGCATGGTGGATAAGAAGAAACCTCAAACAACTCCGGCCACTGCGACAGTACATCGGTCTCCCTCTCCCAGGTCTCATCCTGTACTTGCCCATGCTGCCATAGCACCCGTACAAGAGGAAGAGACCACCCATGTAGAACCTTCGTACTACAATCGACAATCCGGATAGGATGCTTCTCAAACGACGCATTCGATTCAAGCTCAACCTCCTCGGGATGGATGACATGAGACTGGTCTAAAATGTAACGTCGGAGCTGAGAGACGTGGGAGACGTCGTGCATTTCCCGATACATCTGAGGTAGCTGCAACCAGTAGGAAACCTGCCCAACTCTCTCCAAAACCTCAAACGTCCCAACATACTGCGGTGAGAGCATACCCTGTCTCCAAATCCTCTTGTGTCCCAAACTCGGTCTAACACGTAGGAAAACATGATCTCTAACCTCGAACTCTAGAGGTCACCTCCACTGATCAGCATAAGACTTCTGTCGAGACTGTGCTGTAGCAATCCCATTCCAAATCAACTATATCTTCTCTGAGGTTTCCTAAATAAGATGAGGTCCTAGAAAAGATTCCTCTCCTACCTCCAGCAAATATAAGGGTGATCGGCATGGCCTACCGTACAAAGCCTCGTATGGTTCCATCTGAATGGTTGCCTAAAAACCGTTTTTGTAGGAGAACTCCACAAGAGGTATATGTTTCTCCCATGAACCGCAGAAATCTAGAATGCAATCTCATAGCATATCCTCAAGCACCTGGATTGTGCGCTCGAACTGGGAATCAGTTGGGGGATGGTATGTTGTACTCAAAAGTACCTGTGTTCCCAAAGCCTTCTGAAGTCCCTACCATAACCGAGAGGTAAAGAGTGCATCCATTTCGGAAACAATGGAGGGTGGAACTCCATGTAGAAGTACAATATCTCGGTTCTATAGTCATCCCAAATCATCAACACTGAAGGACTCCTTGATCGGAATGAATTGTGAAACATTCGTAATCCGGTCAACGAATACCCATACAGCATCACTCCCCCTGAGGTGACCTTGGTAACCCAGTCACGAAGTCCATCGCAACATCGTTCCACTTCCACTCAGGAATGGGTAACTGCTACAAAAGTCATGATTTTCACTGATGCTCTGATTTCACGAGGTGACAAGTAGAACATCTCATGACAAAACTAGCAATATCTCTCTTCATACCTGGATACCAGTACTGGCGATGATGATCCGGATAAATCTTTGTGACACCAGGGTGAACTACCCAAACTAAGGAATGAAAATCCAGCATGATATCCTAGCGTATGTCTAGTGGAACCCAAAGGTGTCCTTGGAAATGGATGATCTCATCCTCACCCATTGTCTATCCAGGAAGAGGGTGCCCTCCTGACACACTCTCTCACAAGACTAAGGCTTATGAATCTGATAGCTGCCGTATCCATACTCGATAAAGAAGTGTCGGGGTAACAACTATATAAGATTATTAAGTCTATATATTTCTATCGTGCAACTCCAGATGCATCTCAGAGAATAGAGCCATAAGCTGCCACTCACTGCTGGCCTCCTGAATTGCCTGAATCTAAGTTCTCCTGCTCAAAGCATTTGCCACTATGTTCCCCTTTCCCAGCATATAGGCAAGCTAGAAATGAGAATACTGAAGATACTCGACCCACCTACGTTGTCTCAAGTTCATATAACACTGAGTGAAGATTTACATGAGACTCTTGTGGTCGGTGAAAACCACGATGTTCGTTCCCAGAAGGTAATGTATCCAACAGTGTAAGGAATGAACAATAGCTACCAACTCCAGATCATGCGTCGGGTATTTCCTCCCATTTGGCATCAACTGCTGAGACTCGTATGCAATGACTCCATCTCCTTGCATAAGCACAACACCCAGTCTGATACCTGAAGTATCACAGTAAAACGTATAGCCCTTTCCCAAATCTAGAAAGACTAGTATTGGTGCTGACCTCAACCTCCCCTTCAGCTCGTGAAAGGATGAATCACAAGAATATTACCATAAAAACATCGCCACCTTCTTGGTCAGACGTGTCAACTATGCTGCTAGGTGAGAAAAGTCCTGAATGAAGTGCCTGTAGTATCCACCCATCCCTAGAAAAACATCACACCTCAAAGACATTATTAAGCTACTCCCAAAAAACTGTAGCTCTCAATTTCTCTGGGTCCACTAAAACTTTTGTCTCTGAGATAACATGACCCATGAAGTGAATCCGATCCATCCAAAAGTGGTATTTCGAGAGCTTAGAATATAACTGACTCTCTCTCAGTGTACTCAGAACAATCTCAAGATGTGTGGCATGGTCGTATCAAGTGTTAGAGTACACCAAGAATTCATCCACGAAAACCACCACAGAGGAGTCTATGTATGTATGGAACACTCGGTTCATCAGTACCATGAAAACCGTAGGCATGTTCATGAGACCGAACGGCATGACTTCATACTCGTATAGACCATACCTACTGCTAAAGTCTGTAAGAGGTATATCGTATGGTCTAACGTGCAACTGATGATAACCGGACCTCAAGTAAATCATCGAGAACACCCAAGATCCTCAAAGATGATCAATGAGGTCATCAATCCTCAACAGGGGATATCAGTTCTTGACCGTCAACTGGTTCAGCTTACGATAATCCACACAAAGACGAAGGGTACCATCTGCCTTCTTTGCAAATAGGACAGGCGAACCCCAAGGAGATGTATTGGGTCCGATGAAACCCTTTTCCTACAACTCCTCCAACGACTTCTTAGGTTCCTACAATTTAGGTGTATCCATCTTATAAGGAGGAATGGACACCTGTGTCGCTCCTGGCACGAGCTCAATCGAGAAGTGTACCTCATGCTCCGGAGGCAAACCTAAAAAGTCCTCTAGAATGAAATCCCTGAAACAATCCACCTCTAATGGAACGTCTAACTGTGAAGTCCCCTTGTCCTCTAGATAAAGACTGGATATCTGGCAGTAACTTCCCCTAGACCATGATGTTTCAGTCCAACTCTACCCGCTTGAACATCCCACACACCTATATGAAATAATGATCCACCCTCTGGTGATGTGAAACTAACCCTGCAGCGATAGCAATCGACGACATGTTGGAAAGAATCCAACCAATCCATCTCGAGAATGACGTCATAGCTCATCATCTCTAGGATATAGAGGTCCCAAAAGACGTGACACCCCGCAACTTCAAGAGGGCACTCTCTGCACTGACGTACGCTAGATTTCCTCATTCCCAAAGGTGTGTCAAGAGCCAACAAGTCCGAAGACGAAAATATATAGAGCCCAAGGCTCTCCAAAACCGCAATAGAGATAATTCTATGGGAAACACCAGTATATAAAAGAGTTGAAGATAAAAGTAAGGATACTAATATCATACCTCAAACTGTAGAAGGTCCGAGATCCTGATCCTGATAGGTCTGCACCATGGAATAAGACTGGCCTACACCACGGCCCTATGCCCCTGGATGACCGCTCTAAGGTGATCCACTCTGCTGTCGCTGATGAACTGATGACTGACCACCACGACCGTGACCTCCACCTCAGACCGAACGGCTGGAAGAACTCCAGTTCCTAGACTGGTGCGAAACTGGTGAAGTATCTCCATAACACTGGGTCATAGAGGATCCCCTACCACCAGATAAAGGTGAGAAGATACGACAAAAGTGCTGAAGATGGCCCATCTTGACGCAAGACTAGCACTCCATCGGATCCCTCTGGCACTAAGGCCTAATATTCCCACTTCTACCACACTGGTATCATACAACGTGGCTGCCAGAATATGCATCTCGTGAACCCTGATCTCCTCGTGAAAACTCTCTACGATGCTTCCTACTATCCGTAGGAGAAACACCATCTCTAGATGTCGAACCGCCCGGGCTCACTACTCTAGAATCCCTTATATTTCGCTCAGTGATCAGTGCTTGGTTGACGATGGAGGATATAAAATTCAACTAGGAGATATTCACTGGGGAATGGATCTCCTCCCTAAGACCGTCCTCGAACATCCTAGAAAGAAACAACTAATCACATATTGGGATCGGTGTGAAACACTACAGCTCTTTGAAGCGAGGCGAGTACTCCATAACAGAAAGAGTACCCTGCTGCAGACTCATAAAAATCCAGGCTCGATCGCCCCTTAGGGTGTCTGAATAGAAGTTGTCATAGAAGGTATGTCAAAACTCATCCTAAGACATACCCTGCTAACGCCATGATTGTGAGAAGACCTCCCACCACCTCTTGGGGTGTCTCGGATAAAATAGGTGGCCAGCTTTACCCTCTTACTGGGGGTATCTCAAGATTCTCAATGATAGTCAGGGTGGCCTCAAACCACGACTCTACAGCATGGGTTCCTCCATCCCCTAAAAGAGTAGGAGGATGTTGCTGCTGAAAAACCCTCATCACCTTATCCATCGATGGGGTAGGAGGAGGCGCTCTCTGAAAAGTCTCCATCATCCCCAGGAAATCCTCCCTGAACTACGCATCAATGCCTACGTCGAGTAAAACTACCGGTGCCATGGCTGGCATAGTAGGAGGATCTATAAGAGGTCCCTGATTGGCCATATCTAGTGTCTGATCACCGTCAGGAAACTGACGAACGACCGAAGGACGTCTCAGAGGCATAGATTTGAATGATCAAAATCACACATTAGATCATGATTAACAAAGACTAAAAACACAAGAGTAAAAAACAAAAAAATGGGAAATAAACCAAAATGTTTTATGAAACATGACTACACGGCGTGTATAAAAACTACATTATGTGTCTTATTTAGCTATGAACATGGGCGTGTACCCCTCCCCGACAGGTCGTGTAACACCCCAAGCTACATGGCGTGTATAAGGACTACATGTCATGTACTTGAACTCTAATCCCCTATTTGAGTCTCCTTACATGGCTAACCCACATGGTCCAACTAACCCCAGACTACACTGAGTGTTCCCTAGGGACATGGCATGTACTAGACATAGTCTCGGTGGCCCGTGTTTTTAGATACACAACTGTCTACATGGTTGTAACTTACACGGCATGTTCCGAACAAACATGGCGTGTATAAGAGAAGGTGGCATTGTCCCGTGTTGTTCGTGACACGACTGGGTACCTGAACAGGACTACATGGCGTGTTACGAAATCAACATAGTGTGTCTAAGAAAAGGTAACACCCACCCATGTTGTTAGTGACAAGGCCTGGTACAGAACTTCGAACTAAATGGCATGTACCTACTGTACAAGGTATTTTCTTGAAGTTATTTCTACAAAACTGTGTTCCTGCACACACAGTCAGCAACACTTCCTGAAAACTACACAACATGTAACCAGAAAGTACACGTCGTGTATTCTGGGTTTTTCTGGGTAGTAGCACAGAAACTACACAGAATCCCAGAAACAATGAAAACAAGGAAAATAGGTTCCAAATTCCGATCCGTGGGGCGCCATACTCCTTGTAAATCAAAGAATGGAATCTCCTACAGTCATGTATAATAGAAAACAAGATCATGATCCACCAATTTCCAATTCATGAGGGGCCATAATTCCTGAAGAATCAAAATTTAGCATTAATTTAAGCAAATTACAACACAATAAAATTATTTATCACAACAGCCTGGATTCTATCAAGCATCTATCACAATAGCATTCATAATCTACACAGAGTCTATCACAACAACATTCAATCGCTAATTCACCCTAGATGGCATGGTAAAAATGCATGTCATGTGATTCCTAAAAAGTCCCTATATGATGCATGAGATGGAATACCCTCATCTCATTGGGTTGCGACAGAAATATAACAATAGTATCAAAACAATAACAGTACAAAGCACGTGAATCACTCTAGGTGAAATCATATCAACCATAAAATCTCAAAACTAGAATACTGAAATAAACAAAGTTGTATGGTTTTTCCCTGTACACGGGTTATCTACTCCCAGAAACAACATATTACCAAGTACCAAATTCATCATATACCTAGCTAAATTCTCCAAATAGAAAAGCAATAGAAAAGAATTCCTCTCATACTACATTGTAACGTCTCGGTTCCAGAAGCCACCCAGAGGCACCCCATACCCAATTGGTCACATGGCCTCAAGAGCATTTCCCCATACGCTAGAGGCTTCTGACTAGAAGCGAGGGCCTTGGGTGTGATAGTGGGGAAACTATGCCCTCATTGGCTGAGTACACAGTGGAGAAAAATAAACATGCAATAGCAGAAGCAGTAATAACCAACAATATAAATAGCGGAAGATTAAATCAACAAAAATTGAACACATATGTAAATAAAAAATGATGCATGATACATATCTAGGAAAGAATAAAATCAAGTCACAATGCAGGGAAACACAACAATACCAAAACAAGTTCAAAAAAAAATATCTCCTCAGCATCGCAAGAAAAAGCTTGGCCCATTCTCTTATTCTCCATTAAATCAAGTACCGGAAGTCTAAGGGTGCTTTCCCTTGTCTATACCTACAAAAACATAGTTTGTTTGGGCCTAAAAGCATGAAACAAACAGTGTGTGAAACTAAATCCTAGTAGGAATTCACCCGAAGATCTGTGCATAAAAGTCAGTGAGTATATGGCAGGTAAAAGTACAATAAGTAATAAACATCAACAACAATGTAGTAGGTAGTAACAGAAAGCAGTGAAGTAGGATGATAAACAACAGTATTCAATCCACAACCAACAACAGTAGTGAAGCAACCACTAAAAAGTAGGAAACCCTCTGGGAAGTACTCGCAGTCGTCCCCTCTGGTCCTATCCAATAAGTACCACAACCCTCTGGGTAGTGCACTCAGCCTAACCCATCTGGCTTGGTCATACGAATTAATAAGACACTCTGGGGAAGCTCACTCGGTCAATTCCCCTTATAGTCTAGGGTAGTCAGGGACTCTCAAAGAAAAATCACGCGGTCTAACCCTCTTAGCCCCAAGTTCTAGAGACTCTATGAGGAAGCTATCTCAGTCAATTCCTCATATAGCCTCAGGTATACCACAGACTCTTAGAGGAATCTCACACGGTCAATTCCTCCTCTAAGCTGGGAAGGTTCTTAAAAATATTCAATCAAGGTAAGACTCTATAAGGAAGATCACTTGTTCTACCCTCCTGTAGTCTATAATATCTGAAGGAACTCTGGAATGTTTGCATGGTCTATCCCCTATGGCCTATAATGTCTATGACTCACTGAGAAAGCTCACTCGGTCTACCCTCCTGTAGTCCATATGTCAAAGACTCTCTGGGATGATCACTCGGTCTATCACTTATAGTCTATAGATCCAGGTTCTCTCAGCCCCATGCTAGTCAGTGCATAATATTTCTATAAGGGAAAAGTACACCTATAGAGCTTGTTGGCTAACCAAAGTAAACCTATGGAGCTACATGGATAAACTATCTATAAGGCAACAAGAATGTAATGAAAAACCCTCCATCCTATAGACACAAGGCATGGCAACAGTCATAACGGCCAAAGGCTAACAAGATCCAAAGGTCGTAAAAAGAGCAAATCAAGGTAAAAACATCCAAGCACAAAAAATTATCCTCTAACATGATAAATTTATCTCCAAAAAAGCATACATTCATAGCATAAAAAACATCAAGGGAAAAAGGTAAACACGCAATACCCCGTTCATGGGTATTGGTGGAATTTTCACATAAAACTCAAGGACATTGAACGGTAAGGCATAATCCACCTACCCCGATCCTAGGAAATTGACATACTAGTACCACGACCACAGATTCTCTTTATAATGTCGAATATCTGAGAAAACACCCAAAACTCTCAACCCATGATATCTTGAGAAGGAAGAGGAATTGAAAAAAATGGCTCAAGAAGAAGGGAGAACTCAACACTGTGATTCTAACGCAATCGACAGTGCTCAAATCGAAGATGGACAGAAGAATGGTGGCTCGTTGAAGATCTGCAGATTTCCGGTGCTCTCGAAAGAACGAGACCTATAAGAAGACATTTTTCGCGATTAGGCATGACCCTGGTTTTTTTAATGAAAATAAAGTACATGGAGTGTAATTTTAGAGTACACGGCTTGTAGTGGATTTTTCCATACTATACCAAAATCGGCCTCCACGTCACCCCTACACACTGTGTGTATGGCCCGGACACAGCTAGCACACGACTTTGAGCGAGAAAAGAGTACATGGTGTGTACTCAGAAATTACATGGCATGTACTTCAAAAATATCCAGAAACTCCATTTTTTTCCAAAACTCTATAATACAGAAGGCATACCTGAAATGATGATTCAGGTTCATACATTATACATCTCTTGTCTCACCTTCTATTGATAGTGATACTAAAGGTGAGGCATCACATTATAGGCATCCATGTCCTCATGTTTCTTTAAAATATCTTTGAACATGGATGATAGAATGAATCACTAAACATCTGTAAAATCATTAAGATGTTTCCCATAGAGATATAGATCTTGATGACTTGCCTTATTTTTAGGAACAACTGGTAATGGTTCTTCTGGCATATACAATTTAATTTCATGGTGAAGGATCTGACATATGCACATTTTCTACTCCTGATAATTTGTGCTAGTGAGAAGGTTTCTATTTTCATGAATGGATCACAATGATATGTTGGATGTAATTTTATTAATGATTCTACACTATAGTATTACCAAATTTTTGTACTTTATTTGATAAATTCATACAAATAAATAAATTTTATATTTATTAGTCTCCAATTATTTTATCAAAACCCAATAGCCCATAACATTGGATTTGGAATATCCTATTTCTTGAAAATTCTTGGGTAAAATATCCATATAACCATTCTTTTTACCCCAACATTGTTTGGTCATGTAACATGAATGGTTTTAGGTATGCATTCAAACTTCCAACTACATTAAATCACAATTCCTTGATCTGTTGAGTGGAATCCCCAATCCTGAAATCCTTTAATTGGATTTCCTCAATATTTCCCTCTTAGTTACACTAATTACTTCTTTGGAAGTCAACATTTTATGTTAACTATGTTTTTTCAACCCAATATCTCATGTTAGAAATCCCCGATTACTGAAATCACCCCAACATTGGATGGTCAATCACGTTGAACGATGGTTTGATTGTAACCAAATTAATGGAAGGATACACCAACTTAATATTTTATTGAGTTATTTTATCCTTTTATGCATAAATTTAAAAAAATTATATTTATCACATGATTTTTAATATTTAGTGGGATTTACATAAGTGATTAACCATGTCTTATATAATATTTATGCACAATCTGGTTTATTTTTGTTCTATATTTCATGCTTGTTAATTCATTAATTATGTGATCATGAAAAGACATTCATAATGAAATAACCATGTAATTGATAGAAATAAAATAATGAAGTGGTATGATCATGAGATCTTACTAGTGGTTAGTTTATCTAGCAGTTGATAAAATATCTATTGACCAAGGGGAAAACACCTTGAACCAATTAAGGTTCATGCTTCGGCTTTCAACCTAACCACCTATGTTTATCCTCAGATAGGTTTTCCCTCATATCAAAAATTGAACTTCCTCCAATTTCGTGGGAGATACATCCATTACATAATCCTTTTACTCACACGTAGATGAGGGGGAAATGGGTATTACATAAAAGAAACCATGAGCATGCAGGCCTTACCTAATGAAAGGGTAGATTGCATGTTTTCCAAAAAATTAATTTAATAATAAATTAACTGAAACCAATCACATACAAGATGTATTTTATGGCCCATGATCATACATATGCATGAAACTAATTACTTATTTAATAAAACTCTCTTTGAATTCATAATCAATATTATTAAGAAAAATCATGCTCAAATTGAGTAATTATTATCTTTAATTAATCAATCTATTTCTCATATTCCTTATCTGAATTTCATTGAGATTATCATATGTTATTATTTTAAGAAAAATAAATAATTTCATTTAATTTTAACCTTGTACATAAAATTAACTTGGAGGAAACATGGTTAATACCAATCCAAATCTCCCCAACATGTATTATACTCGCATAAAATTTATTCTCTGTGACATTTAGCATGCCTGACTTATCATGTACTTTCATGACGTGTAGTTTAAACATAATGATTACATGAATTAGATGAATGTTATATAATGTTTCATTTATTAATTCATTTATAGAAACAACTGTAATATAAATCATAGATGATATACAGACCTTTAACACTACACGTATATTAATTAAACATTTTTATATATAAATATTAAAACCTATCACATGGTGTGTCCTATCGACTTAATGACCACACACAGAAACACATCTCAAGGTTTACATAATATAACAAATAAATTTTAAATCTATGTAATTGGTATAAGTACACAACATGTAGATCCAATCGACAAGGCAAGTACATCTCTTACTGTGTATTTGATATACACCCCTAGAGACTCGACCTGTGAATCGTACCTCTGAAAATTTGCATCACACAATTTTTCCAGTAGGCCACATATTGTGTGATCTCTGAGATACATGGTCACTAGTTAGGTAGGTCGTGTATGGAATAGATGGTCTATCTGTGTCTCAAAGGGACTACATGCCATGTACGTGTGATACATGACATGTAGTCTGGCTGACCATGTTCCATTAAATTTTTGTTAACATGCGGTGTAATTTATTTCATGTATTCAATGAAAAAGACTAGAATTAACTTCCAAACAATTTCTTGATGCATTAAACATTACTATGCGACATGTAACTATAATTAGAAGGTGTGTAATTATATGTTGTCTAGCCACAAACATTATCACCTCAGGGTGAGTTCATCAATTTTATTTTAATCATAAAAATAAATGTCCTGATTAGATCTATAAGAAACGAAGGAGGAAAAAATATGTCTCGAAATTCATATTAAAATAATATTCAAACATGAATTGAAAAACTATATTAAATATGTTTAAATCACTATTTATTTTGAAATAATTTTAAAAAATTATGTGCCCACTCTAATACCTCATTAAGGTTTCGGGTATAGCAGAAGCATGTGTTGGGCAATGCCTAACTTTTTTTTATAATCGATGATCAATCCAAGATCTATAAAATGATGAACTCATTTATCCTTGGAATTGAATAAAAGAAATAGAAAATGCATAATAATTCCCGAACTGAGAGACATGAGATCAACACATATTGTTTATTATTAATTTAATTAGATAAAGAATTTTCTCTAAGGAATTTGTTCATTGTTGATGATTATAATGATAGATATGTAGTGCACCATCATTGCATTGTAGAAAAAAATTGTATATTTCCTCTAGCAGTGGTCCACATGTGTTCCAGAAATCTCCATACATCGGCAATGGAGTCTCATGGTGCTGGCACATAGGATCATTGTGCTTGTATTGTCTGCCTTTGATCGTCTCGAGAAACACATAAAAAACGTTCTCCTTGATCCAATGGAGGAGGATCACTCTCCAGTATTGAGTTAATTCTTGGAGATGATAGATCTCTAGTCTTGAGAGGATTATCCATGATTTTTGTGCACAACTGAATTGGATAATGAGGAAAATAACATAATTAGGTATTTATGTTACTAGGGTTAAAAGAAAATAATTTCACAAGTGATTTAAATTATTTATATAATCGAACAAAAACCAATGTCAAATAATAATATTATATTTTTATTTCATGAGTGGTACTTAACATGTGAATTAAAATTAAATGTTATTTAATTAAATAATATTAAATATTTTTTATTTCTCGTCAGACCATTAAACTCGATCTTCCTTTACTCCTGAATATTTTTTGGGCCTTGAATAATGTCCATTTATTTATTGAATAAATATCACTACATTATTCACTAATAAATAAACAAATATTATATTCACTAAATAGAAAATAAATATTTATTAAATATTATGATCACAATATATTCTTTTGAATAACTAGTTTCATAATAAATTTGAACAAGAATACAAAAATAATTATGAAACCATGTGAGAGAATAATATTATTCAACTTCTTATATAATAAATAATAATATACTATTCAACTCTAATTCTTGATACACTCAGTTTGTGACCCTCTAGGAGTATTTCTTAGTGGCATTTTTCGAAACAGCCTAAAGCCCAAGGTTAACATCTTGCAACATGCCAAGGAACCCATATAAAAAGAAGTTAATGTTGTAATGACACATCACTTCATAGATATGCTTACTGTGTAATATAATCCCTTTATCATAGTATCTCAAATCGAGCAGGTTTCTTCTAGTTCCATCAACTGATATTCTCAATGTATCTTTCATTAACATTCCAGAAATAGACTTTGCCTATAGAACACCATGGCCAAGGATTTATTTAGACTATATCATTTCCATCAAATTTCTTGACATATTAACTTCCATTAATGAAAAAAAGTGATAAATCTATTCTCTCATTTTTTATTAATGCAATATTACTCATGAAGCAACCAACTTATCCTATCTCATTGTGAAAATTTTTCATCAGGATTTTAGTCAATACATCAAAGTACATGACTCAAAATATTTATTAATAATACTATTAAAGTATAAGGACCATTAACACATCCTCAGATATGAACATTCAATGACATACATAAATGTGAATTTCCTACTGGCGGGTCATATTCTCATAATATCCTATTGGATATTACCAAGGGCATACATCATAAGAAGGTGCCTTAATGACCTATGATTCTCCTCCCTTGATAGCCTGTATCATTTTTGTCCCTAAAAAGATATCATTAATCTATAGAACATTTATTAAATAATAGTGTCATAGAACGTCTGAGTTCTCATCATAATGGGGAACACCTATGAACTTTTAGTACGACAACTACTCTTAGGAAATTATCACATACTATGTTACACAGAAGAACAGTCATGATGTGATAAGTAGTTTATTAATATTCAAATCAATGAATATATGTTTATTATAAAGTACAAATAAGTTGATTCTAACGTATCTACTCATACCATTTTTGTTTAGATATGGTTTATATATTGATAAATATATTTTATATATAAATATGATTAAATATTTATTTATAAAAATAAATTTTTATGTGTGAATATATAAAAAATATGTATATTTTTGATATCTTTGATTATAAATTATAGTATAATATCAAAAGAGATAAAACATCAAAACTTTATTATCAATATGAATGTAATATCTACTAATAATTTCAGTTTCCACTAAAAAAAGAAAATAAGGCCCCCTTAAATGAGGATAAAAATCCATCGAATGTTAAAAAATTGGGGTACCCCGAGTAAAAACTCAGTTTTGAAGGCCTAATGGGCATTATTTTGCCTAAAAAGGTGATATTTGGGTTCCCTAAGTTAATGGGGAATATAACTCATTTCTAAAATCAATTGGATATGTGGTAGAGCCCAATCTGACACTCGGATCAAAAGTTATGGTCGTTTGAATTTGAGTTACGTTTTCAACTTATATTAGATATTTTATTAATTTTTTGATTTTCTTTCTTCAAATTGTTATTAAATTATTATTAATCAATAATAATTATAAAATTATTAATGAATATTTTTTAAGTAATTTATAATCCATTTTCACTAAATATATTATATATTAAGTGTAAATGCCTAATTAAGCTTAACTAAAACATATTTAAAAAAATTATATTTTTATCAATATAAATATATTTATATATTATTTTTTTAATAAATAAATAAATAAATATATATATTTAATATCCCCTTTATCACCACTTTTTTACTAATGATGATAAAGGTCCCCATTTATTAGCAATTTTTTAATAGCACTCATAAAGGGGTACTTTTATCAGCACTTTTTTACAAACACTAATAAAGGGCCCCATTTAGTAGAAAATTTTTTATAACTATTAAATACCCCTTTAATGGTGCTAAAAAACCATCGTTAAAGACCCCCTTTTACATCTCTTTTTCTTGCACTGACAAAAGGGGTCTTTAATCATGCTTTTAAATCCCTAGCACTGAATAAACTCAGTTTGTATAAGAGTGTGTCAATTTTTTTCCTTTATTGACCTGCTTCCAGCCTTATACATTTTCCTTTTGACAATAAATTTGGGGTTATGAGGTTGTTTTCCAAATCCATGACTGAGCCGTCTTGGTATATATAATTTTAAATAAATATATATAAAAGTATATGAATATATTTATTAATATTTTTATACAATTATATATATTTATATAATTATTTATATTTATACATTTATTTATATTTATATAATTATAAATATAATAAATATATTTATTATAATTTTATAACTATTTTAATATATATTTAAAACTATTTTTATGTATTTATAAATAATTTTATGTAATTATATATATTTATATAATAATATATATTTATAAAATAAATTAATTTATTATTTTGTTGATAATTTTAAATCTAATGTGATTGCTAATCATAACCCGGATAGGATGGGAAACCTACAAAGTATGATAATTGGAAACCTGTTGAGGCATTGAATGAGTCTCCAAATGAGGGTCTTGTCTAGTGTGTTGCAACAGAGGACTCTCTTTCACAGCCTGAAGGGCAAGGTTTCATTGGGCAGCCACTGAAAGCGGAATCTCAAGACATATTCCATTGGAGGATGGGTCTAGGAAATATGATGATCAATAGAAAATTAATTATGACCCATATATTTAGAATTCATTTAGTTCATCAGGAGTGTCTTGTATATGGGGAAATATCTTACATGATGGAAGTGACAATGATAGATGAATAGTTTTTTTGGACACCACTTATATCAGGCCTCTAGTTTGTGGTGGTGATGATTTTTTAAGGATGTTTTCATAAATGGAATGATAAAGATGATCAATAGTGATGGCCATTATTCAGTATCATAAAAAAGACGTTCACGGAAGGATTATTCCAATCTACCATGGAATGTGTCTACCATAACATCTTCAAGGCATACAAGATATATCTGACTTCAGAGCAGGAAAGGCCCAATGTAGTGATCCTTAGTATCCTAAAAAAAGGAAATTCATAGTTTGATTGGGAAAATGTAAATGAATCTTACTGTGACTGTGAATATGATCCTTCATCTTATGGTCATTAATCATATTTTCTGGATGAGGGAATGTCTCTTTGTTTTTCCTCGTCTATTTTCTTATTATATTTTTCTTCCAACATTTAATAAAATTTCATGATCATTACTTCTAGAAAGTCCTTTTTAATATATTTATTACTTAAATATATTTATTATAATTTTATAATTATTCAAATATATATATATATATTAATTTATAGTGATAATTATAAATAAGTATTTTAATTAATATTTTTATCTTTTTACTGGAAGGTCAAGGTAAAAGACTCATTATTAAAATCGAATAAGAAAATAGTAGCACAAAGTTTATGAGGAAGATTCAGGCATGAAAACTCTTCCCTCATTAAAACATAAAAAAATATAGAGAAAAAATCAAAAATCATATTCCAAATGATTATAATATACAAATTCGACATTGAAATTAGAGTCATCAACCAATGAACTGATGTAGCTAGCCTAAGGATTCCACCCATACATATGATATGTTGATCTAGTTCTCATGATGGGATTAAGATGGGAGTAATCCTTCAGTGGTCTTGATTTCTTTATTGAGGCCAATGAGAAAAATTCAACCTCCTTCAACTTAACTATAAGAACCTGGTTATTTCATTAAGGTACAATGCTTTCCATTCTTTTTTATACTTATGAAAATCGGGGAATATAGGTCATGGTCCAACTGTAGTCCTATTGCATGACTTGACTGGGGTCTACACAATGTGTACTATTATATACACACCATGTATGTAGGGATAACATGCCATGTAATCCCAGTACACAGTCTTGTAATGGTCTGGCCATAAATTGTATAGACACGACATATAGTTTCAAGTATATGATGTGTAGATTTGTTTTTCTTGATTAAATTGGGTAGTAGAGTCACTTTTCGATGTCAGACTGAAATGATCCATTTCGATGAGCAGCGCTCCCATGAAAAAACTGAATGGGAATTCTTCTCTCATTTCATCATTCAAAACATGATTTGAACACCATCAAATCTGTTTAAACCCTCTCAATGAGTGCTTGATTCCACATGAGCCTTTATTTATGATTTATTCTCTAAACCTAGGTATCGATGGTTGTGTGTTTCTACTTGTTTTTTAGATCCACTCTGATTTAGGTCAAATCTATGATCTATAATGGATGAGGAGAGCCATACTAACATGCGGCAGGTGGTCTTTTATCTTTTGATTATTAGTGAGTTGATTATTTATACTAGAGCATACACACCCACTTCAAGAGTGTTACATGATTGAATAATAAGCCACATTATTAGATATTAATGATTTGGTAATTAATTATATGGTTTGGTAGTATCTTTAGGGTTGGGAACCTTGATTTGGGGCCACCCCATGAATGTGTTTCCATCAAATGGACATTTTTCTGAGAATTCCTAAGTCTCATGACTTGGATTCCCATTATAAGGATATTAACATTAACTAAATTGTGTTATATGAACTCCCTATGTGAGATAATTAAATTCTTATTCCAAGTAATTGTTTAATTTGCGTGTTATACTTGTTATGTGAACATTTCCTATGGGAGTTGTATAATTGATAAGCCCCATGATTGTTCAATTCACATGTGTTTTTATTATGGAATTGTATTATAACAAAGAGGGGTAATTAGTAATGGGATATCCATAGTCTCATTTAAAATACATGTTTAGGTTAATGTGACAAATTTCACCTTATGTATACCTTGGGTGAATGAGGGTCTTGGTTAAAATAACATGGATAAGATCAAGAGGTAATTATGTAAGGGCTGTGAGCAAGCCATGATATGGTGTTCAGGCTCATTGAGGCTTATTTAAAATGCTGAGATAATGTAGGATCCATTGAGGGATTAAATGACTATTATGTCATAGATTGATGGTTACTTTTATATAGGGGTCGTTGGGCCTAGGACAGACTTCGAGACTTTTATGTAATTCAATGAACATGAATAATGAAATGGACTACTTATGTAACATCTTCCAATCTAATGAAAAAGCATGGATTCAGTCATCACTTGTACTTTCTTACATTGTCTTCCAAGACATTTTTTGTTCTTTCTTTTGAATAATCATAGTTTACGACTCTCACTATTGTACATTCCTGGTTATATATATCCACTGAAAGATTGGCGTAGAACATGGGTGGTACCCTACTGGTATTTAGTATCACAGCCTATTTGGGTCATGCTTTTGGGCCCAAAAAGATTATATGATTTCATGTGTTGATTAGGAAAAGCACCATGCTACATGTACTTGATGTACTTCTTAGGAGTAGGGGAGCATGGGACCGAGCTGAGGCATGGGATACTTCTTAGTCTATTTTTGTTTCTTTTGTTCTTTTGAGTCATATATTGTGTATTATGGAAGTGTACTTTTTGGCTATTTTCGTAGAACATGTGGCATGTTGTATCATCTATTGTGTGGAATGATATATGATTACTTCTAATATCAATCTCTTGTTGTTTACTTCAGTTTTATGTTGTTCACTATTTCAAATATTATGTTATTATTTATTCCACTATGTAACACTCTTCCATTGAGGATATATTTTCCCCACTATCACACCTTATCCACTCAATGCTAGTCGGCATCCTCAGGCATTTGGGGAGATGTACTTGAGACCATATGGCCAACCAGGTATGGGGAAATAGTTGAGTGGAATCTGTATCGGGGATGTTACAAAGTGTTATTAGAGAATTTATTTTCTGGTTTTCATTATTGTTTGGAGACAATATAAAGGGATAGAAATGAAATGGGATTTGGTGTCATGTAGTTTTCCAGATTAACCACCACACATAGATTGAAAACCAAATTGCCTTGAATTAACTTGGTATTTTAGGATTTTTAGTTGTTACAATTGATTAAATTTCAATGTTCGATGACACACTTGTTTTTACTATTAGTATCGATATTATTGTTGTTCTATTTTGTTTCATCCTGATAAGATGAGTGTATTCCATCTCTTGTATCATATTGGAACTTGATAAAAATCACATTCCATGCATTCTTGCCATTCTATACATGAGAATTATTGATCACATGTGGTTGTGATAGATGTTGTGCTAGATATGCATGTTTTTGTGATAGGTACCATGATATATATACCTATTATTTTGATAGATTTATTGTTACGTGTTATGGATTGAACAGTAATGGACGCCGAGCTTTAATCCCTAAGGAGTATGGGCCCTCTTTGATTGGAATTTGGTGGATCGTGTTTCAGACATGAGCTAAAATTTTGTTATTATGTGTTCTACGTGATGCAAATATATTATTCACAGGGACTATGAAGGATTGTAATTTTGTGCACCATTGATGTAATTTTCAAAAATATGGGTTCTAGAGAAGTTTTAGAGTCTTACTGTCTGAAAACCCAGACAACACGACATATGTTTACATGAACACACTCCATGTGTTCTTCTTTTCAGGAAGAAAATAAATTATATAAGTACATGTTGTGTACTCTGAGTACACATTATGAGGTAGACAACCGTATGTCTGGCCGTGTGAGAGAGAACATGGTTTGTTGGGATTTTAGAAGAACATGCCATGTGATTTATGTACACCCCATGTAGTTTGGAATTGGTAGACACTCTGTGGCTCTATCTATGTAAAATTACATGGTAAGGAAGAGAAAATTGAGTACACACCATGTGTCACTATAAAACGCTATGTACCTAGGAAATTTACATGCTTAGGAAAGTGGACGTATATGTCCATGTGAGAGATTTCCTGTACATTCCATGCAAGTGTTCTACACACCGTGCATTCCTCTTTGACATCCTTTGAGGGTTTTCTTATCATGTATAGCTCTTTCACTCTTGAACTATGAACCTTGATGATTTTGAACTGAGGTGTGTTCTTGAACTTTTATAGTCATGTCTCCACGATGACCTCAAGTTATGTTTTATGAGAGTGATGATGATCATACAGAGAAGGTGGTTGGCCATGGTCTACCAGTGGACCCTCATGTTGTGCCAATTGCAGCACCAACAATTGTACCAGACATAGGTATTGTTACACAGTTTCTTAAAGGCATTATGAGGTTCATGAAAAGAATTTTGGGAGCACCACATCATGCCACATCTATGGAATAACTAACACGAGTGTTCCAGCAGTAGCATCCCCCCATGTTTTCTGGGGAAGGTGGGCTAAGGGTTGCAAAGTCATAGGTAGAGGCCATATTATCAGTCATCGAGTATCTTGAGATGCCTCCTGAGATGATGGTCAATATCATGACTTACATGCTATGTGATTCCACCAAAAGATGGTGGGATTTTCCCACATAGAAAATGTGTCAGCAAGACATGGCATTTCAAGATTTTTATATAGTCTTATATGATAACTTCAATCCTGAGATGCTGAGGACCAACAAATCCCATGAGTTTATGCATCTGTAGAAGGGAGGTATATCAGTTAAGAAATATTCTGTAAAGACCCATAAATTACATGGGAAATTATTTCTTAATTTTCTTTGGGATTTTACGAGTATGCAGTTTTTGAAGGCAGCAGATTCCATGTCCCAGTGTGCCCGGAATCATTTTTCGTAGTTTAGCACAGGTATGTTCATTAAACGAATGACCGGGTTTTCCAAAATTCTGAACCGGTGCTCATAATCGAAATCCGAGGACACCGATTAAACCGCAGCGTAGGTAATTGCTTAAGAACACTTTTTCCAGAGTTTCATTTTCTTAGGTGAGGTTATTAATTAAATGGGTTAACTATAGAATTAAATAAAATATTGTGCTATAAATTTTATTTCTATTATAAGTAGTGATAACCTAGGTAGTGTGGTTTGAGTGGGACCCACTAATATCCTAACTCCAATTGGTAGGATATTAGTGAGGTGGGGTCCCACACGAGCCCCACCCCGTTTATTTCCATTTAACCTCCCACGTGCATTTAATTTTGTAACTCACCCGCAACCCCTTTTGTATGGAAAGTCATCCCACAAATTAATTTGAATTTTTAACGCTCTTCAATTAAGACAATTAATTGAATGAGATCTTTTGAATTTCAAATTAAAGGCTTTCGTGTGTTAATAAAAAAATAAAATGACTTACAGAGACACATTCTTCCGAGAATGTGGACGTGACACATTTTTCTTCAGGCGAATGGCGACGACGCTTATAGAGCATCGTTCCGCGATGCTATATTCCGCAACGTCGTCTTCCACAACGTCATCTTACGGGATGACCTTTTCCTGCGATGAACCTCGTTCGACGACTTCATTGAGGTAAGGGTTTGGAATTCTATTCGTGATTATTATTTCCATTATTCGTCTTTTATTTTGGGCCTCCTGTTATCATTTTAACAGGAGGAGGTCGGACCACACGAACACGGCCGACACTCCTTCCCCTTTGATGTTGTTCGTTGCGGCTTGAAAGAAGGTGGCGTGGTGCAATGGCACCGTGTGGAATCATAGAGGAATGCAGTGAAGAAGCGTGGGGCCATCGCGCCACGCCATGATGTAGATCCAAGAAGAGACCGTGGTGGAAGGGTGTGGCGCCGACGCGCCGCGCCGGTCTAATAAGTCCGTGGCTCAAACCCGCGGCGGTGCAAGGCGGGGCGGCCGGAACCGCCGACCACCGACACCTCGGAGGGGCGGGACCGCGGGGTCCCGCGACGGCAGCACTGAACGGCCAGACCGGGCCTGCCGTTTTGGAAGGGAAAACAGGGGTCATAACCCCCGACTGGAAAAGGAGAATCCCTACATGGGGCCATGGTTTCAATCAAGGGGGCATCCCCCCCCCCTTCCGCTCGATTTGGCCAGCGCCATGCCGGCCACACTTGGCCGCGCCTCGCCGGTTGGGCCGGGCCATGCCGGCTGGGCCGGGTCACACCCACCGGGCCGGGCCGCGCCCTAATGGTCTGGACCCGGAACCATTTCGGGTCGCCCCGGTTCGAGCCGACCCAGGGGGTCTCGGGCCGGGTCGGTCCGGGCCCCAAACCCCATAAAACCAGACATGATCGTTCTTTTTCCCATATCATGGGTTACGAACCTCCGATCGATGCACCGTAAGTTGTGATGCGATACATGGATCAAGGCAATCGTATCAGTATATTACACTCATGGTTTCGGATAACGATGGGTATGGCCGGGTTGGTTTGAACACGAAACCAACCGGGCCCTCGGAGCGGAAACACTTATAACATGAGCTCTGGATGTCCATTTGACGTGTCGTCGACTTTGTTGGATTCCTCTTAGTGAGACGGACCTTTTGGATTACTCCACTCTAGGTTTGGATGCAGTTGATGTGCAGTCGGGTTGGTTTTGACTTAAAAACCAATCGGGCCCCTGGAACGAAAAATCTAATAACTCTCAGACCGGGTGTCTGATTGATGCACCATCTGTCACGTTGAGTTCCTCTAATCGAGATGGAACATTGAGATACATCAACTCCGGATTACATGTCAGTTGATGTATCGACCACTTGGCTCGTGGAGTAGACCCTCCCGGAATTGAGCATGTTGTGTGCAGGAAACCTAGAGTTGGCTGCGACTACGACGATGATGATGACTTCACTGAAGTCCTCCGTTTGTTCAGCAGCGATGACGAATGCACAGATATCCTCTGAGGGTTTGGCAGCGATGAAGACTGCACTGAAATCCTCCGTGGGTTAAGCATCAATGAAGTCCGTACTGGAATCCTCCATGGGTTCAACGATGATGAAGACTACACTGAAATCCTCTGTGGGTTCGGCAGCGATGAAGACCGTACTGAAATACTCCGTGGGTTCGACGGCGATGACTACTGCTATGGTATCTTACATGGGTCTGGCAGTGTTTGACTCTGTTCTTGCTATCCTACGTGGGTCTGGTAGACTAGCTGGTCTATATCCTATGTGGTTCCGACCGCTCAACTGGTTTAGTATCCTACATGGGTCCCATCCTAGATGAATCAGTCGCTACATTTGATCATCTCTATCACCTTACGAATAACTATACCTGTGTGAGATGAGTCTTGACTTTAGATAAATATCTTCTATATGATATACTTGCTTTCCTATGTGGATTGGGTTGTGTTATCCTTTGTGGATTGGGTTTTACTCCTATGTGGACGTGATCGAACTTGGGCTTGGATGTTGGAGCCGAACGAGAATTGATGACTTAGGTATATTTATGGGTATATACCTAAGTAGTGTTGGTTGTTACTTTGTGATTGTATCTTTCCTTTGTGGATTATCCTTTGTGGATTCTGGGAGACCTTCGAGGGTCTCGGGGTCCATACTGTGTAGCGTATACTCACCCCTGCACGGGCTATGCCCGCACTACGTTGTGTTGGATACAGATGACGGACAACACTGATCATGTCTGAGGCTTGTGGAAAAAGTTAGTACCTGGAGGTGGACCACTGGGTGGGATGTACACGGAGCAGACGGCTGGACCCGACGAGCTGGGGAGGCTATCTGTACCCACTCATCAGGTGGGACTTCCAGTGGATGGCTCAACGTTGCTTGTTTACTTTTAATTGCTGTACATCTTTCCAGTTGTACCTTACATTCGGTTTGGGTTTTTATTCTGGCCCATTTACATTCCGCAGTTACTATTGTACCCAGTTTTACTTAGTGTTTACACCAGCTTGCTTACTCTGTGGTGTTTATTTACTTTATTAAGGCAATTCCTTCCCCTTTTTTTGGGATTTACACATTGGTTCTAGTCGCCAGCCCCTGGCCTATGGGAGGCGGGCATGGGGTAGTCACGGAATGGGTCCCGAGGACGGGTCATGACATATTATTCCCACATTACTATTCTATAACACTTCACACCTATTTTGATTGGTGGCGATCTGTCAAAGGCTAAGCGATTTGAGGATGGTCTCAGGTATGACATCCACTCATAGGTTAATATCTTCTAGCTGACTACTGTATCTACTATAGTGAACATGGTCATGAATATTGAGCGGAACTGGATGAAATCTAGAGGTTCAAGCTAGGTAATTTTGACACCAAGATATGGTTCTGTTTTGATTGGTAGTATGAAGCGTCCTCTAGAGCTAACACAGGACGAATCTACTACTCCAAATGTATATTCTGATAGCATGGTGAGGTTCTTCTAGTGCAGAAGAATTGGGAATACTAAACCTTCATGCCCAATTAACCCAGTTGACTATAAGGATTATGGAAATTTGGGTTATTTACAATGTTTATGTAGGATGTTTCCACCATCATCTAGTGAGTGAGGGTCTACATCGACTCCATGTTCTAGATAAGGGTTAGTAACTTCTCACTAGTCATGGAATTGAAATATGATAGGCCAATCAGGCCAAGGTGGTGGTCGTGGCCATGGTAGCCAAACCCCAACATCAAAGCGACAGTAGGGTGGGTCAGCTATGGGTAGCTAAGAAGTGTCTCAATGCTATGGTACATGCTATACGTTTTCAGTGCAACAGACCTTGTAGGAGAAGGATCTCGGACCTTCTACTATCAGAGATACTATTCTTTTCACCTTTTTTTTAGCTTCTTCACTTTTTGATATTAGGGATTCACATATATTCATATATGTGCCCATTTTTGAGATCCTACGGATCTGTGTTTTTACATTTCATGATGATATGAAACTAGACCCTTTTTAGGGATTTGAACGGTAGGTGTGATATAGTGCAAGGAGTGGCCCCTTAAAATTGTTGGGTGCCACTTCATTTGGGATATCTATGTCTTATAGGTGAAATGATTTGATTTCGTACTCATAATGGATTGGTTAGTTTCTATTCAATCCTTTTTCTAATTCTATCACCGTAGGTTGTGTTTTACATCACCATAGGGCATATATTATCTACATAAGGGTGAATGGGATGTCCATGTGAGTCGTGCCAGACCTGAGAATCTTGGGTTGGGTGGGATGACATCACAGATTGTGAGTTTATATTTGGATGACTAGCAGAAAGGTCAAAAATATTACCTTTATGTAGTTGATTGTTTCATGGATGTCTTCCCGGATGACTTTTTAGGCCTACCTCTGACGATTGAGGTAGATTTCTCTATCAAGAAAGTACTAGGAGGTACACTGATATCCATTCCTCCTTATAAGATAGTTAAAATAGGGTTTCAAGTGATCAAGAGGTAGCTAGAGGATTTGGAGTCTAATGGTTTCATCCGACCCAATACATCTCCTTGGGGTTCACCGGTCCTTTTTGTGAAAAAGGTAAATGGTACCCTTAGGATTTGCGTGGATTATCAAAAATTAAAACAATTGATAGTTATGAACTAATATCCTCTACTGTGAATAGTTGATATCTTCGACTAGCTCCTTTGAGATCCTCTTATCATCAAGTGTATGTTAGATCATCAGACATACCACACACATCCTTTCGGAGTAGGTATGTTCTGTTTGAGAATTAGGTCATGCCATTCAGTCTCACAAATGAGCCTATAGGCTTTATGGAACTGATGAACCGAGTTTTACATCCTTATCTTGACGCATTCATTGTGGTTTTGTGGACGATATATTGGCATATTCTCACAATAGACATAATCATTCCAAATATCATGAGATCATTTTGATTATGCTGAGAGAGAATCATTTATATGCTAAGATCACAATGTGTCACTTATGGATTGATTAAATTCACATCCAAGGTCACATAATCTCTAAGATATGAGTATCATTGGACATAGAGAAGGTGAGAGTAGTTGTTTCCTAGGATCAACCCAAGAACATCTTTGACAAATGATGTTTCTTGTGGCTACCTAGCTACTACATGCACTTCATATAAGACTCGTCATGTTTATAAGCACCATTTATCTGACAGAATAAAAAGGATGCGAAATATTTTGGGGAAAATATCTACGAGATGGTCTTCCAGGAGTTGAAAGGGAGATTTACATGAGAATTGATACTGATTTATCCAATAGTGAGTGGAAGCTTATGGAATTGTTTTTAAAGATTCACTTAGAGGTGCATGAATGTCTGGGATGTACTATTCTTTCAACCTCAGTTGTTACCTCTTCCCCATTTTATTGTGTAAGTATGAGGAAACCTTTGGATTCCAGAGGCTTAGATCAATGGGAGAGTGCGGAAGGTGATGACCCTCCTCCTAGTATTCCCATAAGAGAGGATGAGATTCTATGGTTACATGGTCGTGTATGGGTGTCAGCAGTCATGAATGAGGAGCTGATATGAGATTTTCATACCTAGTATGGGAATTAAATCCTGGTGTCACCAAGATGTATCGGTATTTACAATGTCAGTATTTTTGTCCAGGTAATAATTTGGATGTAGTTGGTTTTGTCATGAGATGTTCCACCTCTCAGCAGGTGAAGGTGGAACACCATCAACCAACCAGACATTTATGATAGCTACCCATTCTTGAGTGGAAATTGAATGGTGTTGGGATGAATTTCTTGATGGGATATCCAACGTTTCCATGGGGAATTGATGATGTGTTAGTTTTTTTTTTAGTTTCACAAAATTTTCACATTTCCTTCTGATCAGGGAAACTATAAATGTTGATGTGTTTGGGATATTGTACATTTGGGATACTGTATGACTACATGGGTTTCCTCATTCTATGGAACACATCGTGAACTTGAGAGAGATTCGGTGGAAGCGCCAATCGGTAAGCTACCTTCCCAACACGATCCAGTATTTCGAAAGGAACGATATATCTAGGGCTCAACATCCCCTTCTTTCCAAATCTCATAACCCTCTTCTAGGGAGATATTCGTAAGAACACTTTATCACCCACTTCAAACTCTAGATCTTTTTTTCGGTTGTCGGCATAACTTATCTGTCGACTCTGAGCTGCTCTTATGTGTTGTTGAATAGATCTAACCTTTTCTGCCATTTCATCAACGAGATCAGGTCCTAACAGCTTTCTTTCCCCAACTTCATCCCAGCAAGTTGGAGTCCTGCATTTCTTTCCATAGAGATCTTCATAAGGAGCCATCTGAATACTAGAGTGAAAGCTATTATTATAAGAAAATTCCACCAAAGGTAGGTGTTGATCCCAACCTCCATTGAAATCCATAGAGCAAGCTCTCAAAATATCTTCTAGGGTTTGAATTGTTCTCTCAAAATGACCGTCTGTCTGGGGATGATAAGCAGTGCTGAAACTCAACTCTGTATCCAGAGTCTGCTGAAGACTTCGCCAGAACTTCGAGGTAAATCTTGGATCCCGATCAGATACAATAGAAAGTGTCACTCCATGCAATCTTACCACTTCCTTTACATATATCCTGGCAAGCTGATCTAGAGAGAAATCCTCTCTAATAGCAATCAAGTGTGCAGACTTTGTAAGACGATCAACTATGACCCAAATAGCATTATTGCCTTTGGATGTTTTAGGAAGTCCTGTGACAAAGTCCATAGTGATGTTTTCCCATTTCCATTCGGGTATGGGTAATGGTTGTAACATCCCCTTAGACTTCTGTCTCTCAGCTTTAACTTGTTGACAAACCAAGCATCGAGAGACATATTCAGCAACATCTCTTTTCATGCCATCCCACCAGAAGTACTCTTTCAGGTCCCTATACATCTTCGTTCTTCCAGGATGAATAGAGAATGATGAACTATGAGCCTCATCCAGCAGCTCCTTCTTTAATTCGGGGATGGGAGGAACACAAACCCGATTCCGGAACTTTATTATCCCATCACAATCAAGGTTGAATTCAGGAACATTTCTCACCTTCTTTTGTAACTCGACATCTTCTTTCTGTTCCTCTTTAATCTTCACATGTATAGATGGTTGAACATTCATTTGAGAAAGATAAGATTTTTCCCCTTCCATTATAATTCCAAGATCCATCCTTTGTAAATCCATAAATATTGGATCTTTTGTGATCCTCATCATGGATAAACTAGCATGGTCTTGTCGACTTAATGCATCTGCCACCTTGTTTGCTTTCCCAGGGTGGTAATGGATTGAGTAGTCATAATCCTTAATCAGCTCCAACCATCTTCTTTGACGCATATTCAGCTTCTTTTGTGTGAAAATATACTTTAAACTTTTATGATCAGTATAAATATCACACCTTTCACCATAAAGGTAATGCCTCCAAATATTTAATGCAAAGATTACCACAGCCAACTCCAAATCATGTGTTGGGTAATTTTGCTCATGGATTTTCAACTATCGTGAGGCATAAGCTATCACCATATCATTTTTCATAAGAACACACCCCAATCCCTTCTTGGATCCATCACTATAGATCACAAACCTTTCTCCACTACAAAGCAGTGTGAGCACAGGTGCACTGGATAACCTTCTTTTCAACTCCTTGAAATTCTCTTCACATTCCTCTGTCCAAACAAACTTAACTCCTTTCCGAGTCAACTTGGTGAGTGGATTAGATAATCGTGAAAAATCTCTTACAAAACGTCGATAATATCCAGCCAAACCAAGAAAACTTCGGATCTCAGTTACTATTGTTGGTCTCGACCATCTTTCGATAACCTCTGTTTTTGCTGGATCCACAGATATCCCCTCTTTTGAGATTATGTGACCCAAAAATGAAACTTTTTGAAGCCAAAATTCACACTTGGTAAATTTGGCATAAAGCTTTTCCTTTATCAGGGTCTTCAATATAATTCTCATGTGATCTTCATGCTCTTCCTTGCACTTTGAATAGACAAGAATATCGTCTATAAAGACTACCACAAATTGATCAAGATAGTCTCTAAAGACTCTACTCATTAGATCCATGAAGATAGCAGGGGCATTAGTAAGACCAAATGGAATCACTATAAATTCATAGTGTCCATACCTTGTACGGAAATCCGTCTTTGGTATATCCTCCCTTTTGACCATTAATTGATGATACCCTGAACGAAGATCAATCTTGGAAAAGTATTGAGCTCCGCGTAGTTGGTCAAATAAGTCATCAATGCGTGGGAGAGGATATTTGTTCTTGATAGTGATCTTGTTAAGTTCTCGATAATCAATGCAGAGTCTCATTGATCCATCTTTCTTCATAACCAATAGAACAGGTGCTCCCCAAGGTGACGCACTAGGGCATATGAATCCCTTATCAAGATTCTCTTGGAGTTGCTTCTTCAATTCCTGCAACTCAATTGGGGCCATTCAATAAGGTGTCTTTGAAATAGGCAAAGCACCCGGTACGAGTTCTATTGAAAACTCAACTTCACGATTTGGTAGAAGACCCGGTAATTCATCCGGAAAGACATCATCAAACTCCCGTACAATGGGCATATTCTTAATCGTGAGTTTCTCACCAACCATTTGAGATAAATAACCTTCATTTAGTGGAATCAATACCAATAAAATGGAAGAAATTTCCAATGGAAGGTTATGTTCATCCTTTCATTAATAGACGATCATAGATTGATCTGGAATATGAAATGTGACTTCCCTTCTTTGGCAATTGATATGAGCTTCGTATAAAGAAATCCAATCCATGCCAAGAATCACATAAAATTCCACTATAGGAAGGATCACAAGATTTGCAGGAAGCACTTTCCCACAAACTTCGATCGGAGAATAATTATAAACTTTTGATGCGATTGATGTGCCATTAGGTGTTGTCACAGCTAACTCAACATCTAATTTTTGAGGTAATACGGTGATACCCTTAGAAAATTCTTCAGAAATAAAAGAGTGGGTGGATCCAGAATCAAATAAAACATTTGCTACTTTAGAGTGGATGGTAAGTGTACCTTTCACCACTTCGTTATCGTACTCCACATCGCTGTTAGAAATTGCATGTGACTTTCCTTTGTCTTTAGCCTTAAGATTTTGTTGACGTCGACCATCATCATCAACCCTTGGATTTGGGCATTGATTGGAAAAATTCCCCATCTCCTTGCACTTGAAACATTGAAGTGTAGTAGGTTCATTTTGTGTATCCCTTCCTTTGTTTGCATCATTAGACATCTTCTTCCCATTATCACGACATTCAAATGCCCGATGACCTTCCTTTCCACATTTAAAACATTTACTTGCCCCTTTAAGACAACTCCCTCCATGTTTCTTTCCACACTTTGAGCATAAGGAAAAGCTCATCTTCTTTTCCGTGTGCTCTTTAGATTTTTCTTTGAATTCCATCTTCCTCTTCTTATCAAACCCATGTGACTGATGGGTTACTCCAATCTCCATCTCGACTTTGAGAGCACATCGAACGATTTCCTTGTAGCTATTGAAGTCCCTTATGGCTAACGCCCTTCGAAGACTTGGTTTTAAGCCACTAAAGAATCGATCGATCTTACTCTCAGGTTAGATAATAATACCAGAAGCGTACCTTGAAAATGTTGTAAAATTTGCTTCATAGGTACCAATAGATTCATCATCCCTTTGCTTCAGTTCAAGAAACTCTTTCTCCATCTTTGTTCGGAGAATACGAGGGAAGTACTTATTGAAAAATAAGTTCTTGAACTCGTCCCATTCCATAGACTCAATTTCATCCCTTTGCCTCGTATTCTTAATAAGATTCCACCATTGATCAGCATCTCCTTCCAAACGATACACTGCTAGGATGACTTTATCATGTTCAGAACATTGAAGAACTGAAAATATCTTTTCAGTAGTACTAATCCATTGTTCAGCAACTAATGGATCGGTAGGCCCGCTGAAAGAAGGTGGATTCTGCCTCATGAAGGATTCAACAGAATGTTGCTCCTTCCTTTGCTCGTTTTGAAGTCTTGCATGATTCATAGCTTGAGAAAGTTGTGTGAGCATGGCTACAAGATTTTTCATTCCAGCTCCCATATCGTTTGGTTGCTCAGGGGGACAATCATTGCATTGTCCATCGCATTCTGCATTAACACGGTTCCTTCGGGTTCCAGCCATTGACTAAAACCAAGAAGAATAGTGTGAGCAACACTAATTATAATAGGAAAACCACATAATTCAAGAATAAAATTTTCATGCTTAAGGTCTTATCCTAGGTTATTCAAGGCCATTTCTAAAACACTAAGATTGTGTTCTATGCTTAGACTTATCCTTAGGGTTCTTACTAAGGCTTTCACATCCTAGTTTCCAAAGGTTGACTATACCTTTCCTCTGATACCAACTATAACGACCCATACTTTACATACATTGTTAATACATCAAAATTGAAGCACACTTATTACAACATATGCCAAAACCACAAAGGACCGTATAGGTATAGTGTCTTTAGAAACTGGGAAACATAAACAACTGGTTCATAAATCTTCTACAGTGTCTCCCATTTATTTCATCATATCTAGGGTCCCTTTTAGCATATTCTACTTAATATCCATCTTCCTGACCTGGGGAAAAGAAAACATAAAATGGTGATCTCAAATGCTCATCAAGGGCAAATAAAGGAAATAAAAATCATATAATATCTTTTTGAAAATTATAACCTGCAAAAGAGATCATAATATCTTAACATGGAACAAATCATAGAAGTGAAAATGAGATCCCCATAATCATAACATAAAACTTGAAACTTTGTGGCATGCACACATAATCATGGAAAATCATTTCTTGTTAGTCATGACTCATTGCCAAGACTATCTTAGTGGACAAAGTCCCTTTCTGAACCGAGTCACCCTCGTTCCAGTCCTGTTTCACTGAACTGGTATAACCTACCGTTCCAGCCATGTCTATCTCATGAGATATAAAATCTTTACCCAATGCATTGGAGGGAGATATAGGTCCCACCCATCTTATAATGAATCCTTTCTTATGTGTGCCACATAATCATAAACCATACATCATAACGTAACCCATGTAATAAAAATGGGATTCTTAAACAACATGACATCATAAAACAATTCATATAAGATAAAGGAATTCATAAAAATATTTCCATCACAACATAATCAAATCCATGTAATAATAGGGATAAAAACAGAACCCTTTTATTATCTTAGATGGAAAATAATTTTTATAAAGTACTTCAACTCCATTCTTGAGGAAAATATCCTTTCTACTTCAAAAACATTTTTCCTTTCATAACATGTCATACGACTTTAAAATAAAAGAAGTTGATTAAAAATAAACTTGAAAACTTGTAAAGGAAGCTTCTTGGAAATAATGTTTTAAAAATCCATTCATGCCGTATAAGTTAAAAAAAACATTCTTCGTACTTTTCTCGGAAAATTCAAAAAGTACCTCATACGAAAAACGACAAAAGATTCCTTTCGTATCTTTTACTAAAAACTCACCGAAGGGTAAAATTGGATATAAACTATTGTAGAAGGATGGAAATAATATTACATATTGAGGGAACATGGATGTGGATGATAAAATACACACCGGCAATTACCAAAGTAAAAACAATCTCGGATAAAAGTGAGATTGTGATATTTTCCCTTACCTTAGGTCCGATTTGCTTTGTACGTGTCCGAAGCTCCTGTATAATGGTTTAAATAGTGTTATTGACTTATTCCAGAATCATACATATTGATATGATATCATATATGGTCATATTCTTAGCATCTTGTTAGAAATATTTCATTGTTACTTGTTACTCGGGTCTTTATTGCCTTTTGTTCTTATGCGTGTTTTGCCGAATAAATTCTTATTCTTATTTTAAGGTTATAGATACCTTATATCCAGAATGGTATTAGTGTAACATATATCATATTTATTCATTCAATTCATTTATATAATTACTATGTAATGATTATCATGTAGAACGAGTCACATCACATCGTGGAGACGGTATTCCGTACGTACGCACGAGTGATGATATCATTCCTATGATCGTGGAACTATATTGGAGTATATATATATTATTTTAGTATCAATATTAATTTATAATAATCATAAATAGTTACTCATTACACCATTATACCCATCCTTGTAAAGTGATGGTGGAAAAATAGATTACACCACGGCGTGGAGACGGTATTCCGTACGTACGCACGCGCGGTGATTTCATTTTTCCGTAGGATGGATAGAAGGTGAATTAGGGTTGTTTCATATTTATAATAACATATCAGTATGTAAGTAATACTGATGTTATTACTTTATCATGAAACAACTAATGAAGAAGAAGTTGAAGAAGAAAGAAATTGAAAAGATCGGTAATGGATATTACCTCTTCTTTGGAACGCCTCTTTGAATCCTCCACTTAGGGAACTAAGATTGATCTTTGAAGAAGACCAGGACCTCTAGGATTATTCTAGGGAAGTGGAGAGGAGAAAATGGCAGGGGTTGGCCGAGCTTGAGTGCTCAATTTGGTGTGAGGAGGAGGGGGAGGAGGTGCCCTTTTATAAGGGAGGAGAGGGGCACCTTAGGAATATCTCAAAATATTATTTTATATTAAAGTCAAAATTGGTTTATAATGGTTCCAAAGGGTCTTATTTCGAAGCTAAAGTGGGGATGGGTCGAACTCCTATCAACCAATAAGATTTAGACATGTTTAGGGTATTATTTTAACCACATCAATTAGGTTTAACTCTACGTTAAATAATATTGCTTTTACCGTGTCTTTTTGTTTTCTTTCACTATATGGTTAATACACTTACTATAACATGACAAACGAACCCCAAATTTTTTATTATTAAAATATATATCCTTATCTAAGTCATTTGGCCGAACCTTAGATTTTTAGGAATAAAATAACAATTAATAATATAATATTTGATTTAAAAACTATTTTGTGTCAATTTTGACACTATTTGATATATGATTTTTGTGAAAGTCATAACAGAATTATATGTTCGAACCAAGTTTATTAAATCAACACTAATATATCATAGTAACCTAGAAAATTAGTGGAATTCATAAAACGTCTCAAATTATATTTATTTTGGTGTTTATAACATCAATTATGTCAATATTTCATTAATAAGATAATTACTACATCATCATTGTGTCATAAATAAATTAAATTATTTGATGTCTAAAAATTACAAATAAAATACCATCATGTATTAAATATTTTTAGCTTTCTAATGAATTTTTACAATCGAATTTATCTTATGTATAACCACATATTAAAAATTATTTACTTATTAAACTTTGATTTTAACTATTTTAACCCTTCTTTAAATAAATTAATAATAAATGTCCTAATCTAATCCAAGTGGGCCTAAATGGTCATATTTTATTCCTAAGTTTGTTTTTGGTCGAATTACACTTGTCCAATAGAATTAGGACATGTGTTAGGGTAATATTAATATCATATTTACCCTTAGTTACCCTATTTACTATTAACCGCGGTAAAAAAAAGTAAAAAGTAACTATTCACCAAAAAAATATTTTTATCTCATTGAACCACATTTTACTTACTGATATCAACCGTGTCTTTCGGATTTTCGAAATTCCATTCACAGAAGCGGTAAAATTATGTTTTACGCAAAATTCAGTTTTTTAACCTACCACTTAGTGGTTTCACTATTCATCAAAAATTGAAAGTTTTCAGAAAAATACCAAAATTTCACCCTAGGATAATTTCGATATTCTGAGTCCAAAAATGAAGTCCATTTTGAAAAATAAAATTTATAAAATTTCAAAAAGTGGTTATTACTATTCATAACGGCTAGTTTTAATAGCATATTGTTATTTAGTGAAACTCGGTATTGCGTACGACGAAAGCTATCGAGGAAGGTCGCGATTGCGTGTAAAGAAAGCCAAGCAAGTGTTGTGTAGAAAATGATTCCTTTGATGATTTATATAACATAAAATTCTCGGGTGTTACAGGATATCACTTCTAGTTTTAGAATATATCAATTCCAATTAACATGGTTCGAATAAATGGGCCACACTATCCAATTTATAATCTCTCATACAATTTCTGAATTGATCAATAAGACCCCATTTAATCACAACAACTAATGTTTCAGCCTATGAAACCAATATTCCATGGAAGAAATATGTCATTATTGGTTAGTTATGGTTCTAATGTTGATCTATGTGAGAAAACACAATTAAGGTGGTGCAAAAACGTTATGATAAAATCATATATCATTGCTATCATACTGAATTATAAATCATAAACTAAACATTGTAAACAAATAATCATGTTGATAAATAAAACAAGGTACATCAAACATGCATCAGGAATTTGATCAATGCAATCTTCATGTAATGAAATATGCATGGAAAGTGAATATCTATGTGTGTAGAATGATGCATGTAAAAACAATTCCTTATGATACCAGGACAAGAGCAAAATACCATAAATATTATTTTTTATAAATCACCAAAAATTAAATGAATGACTCAATGTAAAAAAATAATCATCTATTATAATGAATAAAAAGAACAACAGTCCCATCCCTAACCACTTGGTCCTCTCTATGTGCACGGGATGCTGAATCCTATTCACCAAAATTTAACATGGACTAACACATCCCAATTCTTCTGTAAACAATCACTAAATAGTAAGACAATTGAGAATATGGATCTTATACCACTTGTAATATCCTGACCCAAGAGCCACTACAATGGTTCCTTGAGATGGTCAGCCACTTGGCCTCAATGACACCTCTCCATATGCCAAAGGCCACTAACACACAACGAGGCTCTATAGGTGGTACAGTTCAGAGACTATTGCCTTCGGATCATAAACAAAGGTAACGAAAATAATAATAAATAAAGGTAATGGAATATAACCACAATTAATAATAAATAATAATAAATAAATAATTATGCATGAGAAATATATAATGTACCTGTATCACATAACCAAAAGCATAAAATCCCTAGGGGCTATGTCCATGAGAATTGTAATATTTTTTGGATCAGTAATGTGCTCTTAGTATCTATTGACTAAGAACAAAATAATGAAATATTGTTTGAAAATAAAACCACATCCACATCCTGATACTAAAATAACGAGGTCTGTTCGACTACCCTAAAGGAATGGTGTCTTGAACAAGGTGTAAGATATACTCATTAGTCCACCACCAATTATAAAAACCCATGATTATAATATGTAGATATTCCATCATTTTGATGAATATTTTTCACATTCCACAAAAACAAACCTATAGAATGATTTTTTTTTCAATAGGAATCATTGAAACATACCACCTAGTCCATAGGAAAGATACATCATCTCCCACATAGATCATCATAACTATAAACCTTCTTAGAATTATCATATATAATAAATTTCTTCCGTACTTAGAAGAAAGAAATTGGAGAAAGTATGAGCTAAAATGCTCAGTAAGGGTATACAAAAAATATATGTAGGCATAACATGAGTATAATGTAATGGTAACATCACCACAAATTTTTAAAAGAATATCATATACACAAAAGACAATTATATTGAATCATGGAAAAAATATGGAAATTGAAAAAGAAAATAATCATAATATAATCTAATAAAATGATCCATGTCAGCATAAATAGTCATGAGAAAAAGATTTTCAATATACACATAAGCATAAATAATCATTTTCATATTGGTCAAGCCTCAATGCCATAAACAACATAGCAGACGTAGTCCATTACTCAACACATTTCTTACCTCATTCCACTGCTTTATTACTCTATTGAGTTCACTCCTCACTCTAGCCCTTTACAAATGTATTAGGCTAACTACATATTTCATCCATATCAATCTCATGGGATATATAAATCTGTATCCAATGAATTGGAGGGAGATATATGTCCCACCTATATTATAATTAAAACCATATTTATGTGTTCCACAAAATCACACATTTTCATCATATAATAAAAATGTAAATAAAATTCGTAATCTAACTCCACCTGATTTTATTAGATCTAAGTTCATTTATTTTTCTTTGATATCCTGTTTTGTATAGTATACAATGGTAATATTTTGTTATACACAACATCATCTTAACATGTGGTATAAACTACACTATGTTTGGTTTCTCTTACACAAAATATCATTTTATTTTGACATTATTCATTTCATATAATAACGATTATATGAGAACAAGTAAATATTATAACCTTGTAATTATACTTGCAGATATGAATAATATTATCACTATTCTAAAAAACAATTAAATGGAAAATAAGTACGTATATAAAATAATAAAATAACTATTTATGGATTTTATTAATGATGAATATTCAATAAATAATTTAATATTAATATTATATATTTTATATACATTTACAATAAAAAATTCAATTCTTTCGGATAAAAGATGTATATTAAAAAATATGAATTATAGTCACCTTTTGATAGAGCACCCAATTTAAATATTCTTCTGGGAAAATTTATGTATTATATTTAACAAAAAAACTTCTTCATTGGGAGGGGTATCTAAAAAGTTTCTTTGGATTATTTTTTGATATTTTTCTGATAAGTATTAAATTTTGATGAATAGTAAAATTCTAATATATTTTAATACAAAATAAATTTTTTTCATCGAAATAATTAATGTAATTAAATTAAATTATTGAATGTGTTTAAAGTATAAATATAACATATTTATATCATTCTATATAATTTATGTAATTAGCATTAATTTGACATTGAATTTAGATGTAACAACATTTCAATATTTTGCAGTGTTTTAACTTTTGAAAAAACTCATTCCCTCTTTCCAAAAATAGGAATAATTTTCAATTAATTACTTCAAATTATGTGTTTTGAATTTTGAAAAATGGATTCCATATTTTGAATCAGTATTTTTGAATTATTTAAATATCCTTGATTTATTTTTTTCATTATGAATAGTAACTTAGTTAATTTTTATTATTATGGTTAAAGTGTAAAATTGGTAATTAAGGGTAAGAATAATACTATAAAATTACCTTTACACTTTTATTAATATCACAGGATGATTTTTTTGGACCTAAATAATACTTGGTCTGAAATAGTGTTCTTTTGAAGCCACTTGGATGTGTTTATGACATTTAATTTATTTTATTTAATGAAATTTTAAATATATCTCACTCAATTTTTAATAACTAAACCATTTTATGTAATGTAATACAAAAGATAAATTAAATTAAAAATAATTACTTGAAAACTAAAATTTATTTTGTTATCATGGTAATTTAATATTAATTTTTAGGAAATATATAATTACCTTAACTTCTTATACATTGATTATATAAAAATTAATTAATTGAGGAGAAATCAATAAATCAATTATTAATAAAATTATAAAAACCATAAGAAACCCAACAAATGACCAATTCTTATTAGACAAGTATATACCGACCATAATCATACAAGTATCTAGTTATTGACCACTTGGAGCCATATGTAATGGATTATGACACTTATATTGTTCTATTTAAACTGATGTTAATGTTTTCACATTCATAATTTAATAAGTAAATCATTTTGAATTTTGAATTTTCTAGAAGATAATTTATTAAAAAATTATTATTATAAAATAGAGTATATTTATATTAATCATACTAATTTTTTTAATATTCTTATTCATCAAATAAATATATTAAGTAATTAAAAAAACTTGATTTAGTAATTATTTTGATAATTGAAATATCACATTTATGTTGATAAAAAATAAGTAAAATATGAGATAATTAATATATAAAATGTCTCTTATAGAGTACCTTGAACTATTAGAAATACAATAAAATAGTTGGTTTGAAGTTAACTTGTTATCTTAATATTTTTAAAAATGAATTAATTAAATATTTGAAAAATTGACACTATTGTTGTTTATCAAAATAATGTTTTATTAAATAATTTTAATAATAATAACTTATTTTATAAATATTTATTAATTTTATATTGTATAAAATAATATAAATTATGTATTTAAGATTTTATTTACATCATATAAGTAAATATTTTACCATTTTAACATTAAAATAACTATTACCCTAGTTAAAATGATATAGACTAATTATGTGTTAAATAAAAAATGATAAGTTTTAAATGAAAAAAATGCAAAATATTTAATTTTTGATGATATGAAAACATTATATAATGAAATATTAAAAAAAATATCTGTTTGGAGGTATATGAGTTCGGTTTGATTTTATTATAAATTAATATTTTTGGGATTCCAAAAGTACCCTTCACCTAAATTATAAAAAGGAACATCCTCCCTCACATCTTTACATATATATGAGGCCTCATGTTCATCCATCCCCTACCCTTTTCCCTTATAATATTCCCTAGTTACATTTAGTTGTACTGGTCTTCTTCAAAGACCATATCTAGTTCTCTAAGAGGTTATTTAAAGGAAGCATGTCGAAGACGAAGGATCCTCCTCTACTGATTCTTTCAAACTTATTTCTTCTTATACTTTCTTTAAATAAATTTTTTCATTATATGGTATTTATTACAACATATCTTATATATAGAGATTCTATTATATAGAGATGTTATTATCGATCTTATGAAATACAAAATCACCAAGCGTGAGTATGTATAGCTTACCATCTCCACGTTGTGTTGTACTCTGTTTTTCACCACCACCTTTCTTGGATGGGTATAATTATTAATTTGATAACTATATATGATTTTTAAAAAATTATTTTAATTATGAAACATTATACGCCATCTAATTCAATACCATTAAAAAAAATTTAGTAATGATATTGTCGCTCGTGCGTACGTATATCTTATCGTCTCCACGAGGTGATATGATTCTTTATTAATGATCTTTACTAATGCACAATTATATAAATATATTTAAACAAAAAAATATTATATATATTATGTTAATATAATTTTTTACTGATATAACTATGACCCAAAAAATATAACTCGAACTTATTTTACAAAACATGCATAAGAACATAATGCAGTTAATTTCCAAATAACGAGTGACGATGACATGTTATTAACCAACATATAATAATATTTAAATATATGATAACATAAAAATGACAATGATTCTAAAATAATTCAATGAAATTATTTAAATCATTATAAATTATGTTTAAATACGTACAATGGAATTTGGACACAATGTAAGGGAAAATTTTCTATCACATTTTTACCCGATATTGTTTATACATAATAATTTACTAGGGTATATTTATCATCCATGTTTGTGTTTCCTAAAAAATGATTTCCTACAATGTTTATTATTCTAATATGCCTTTTTAAAGTAATTTTTAGCCATTTTTTCTTTTAATACAATTTTTGTAAGGAATCTTTCATTCGTCTTCCACATGAAGTTCTTTTTTCCTTTTTTCGGAAAAATCTTGAGAAGATTGTTTTTTAAATTATACAAAATCAATGGATTATTACCTTATTATAACTCCTTATTTCCATGAAAAATTATTTATAGGGTTTCAAGTTTATTTTCAATTAAATACTTTTCTTTTAAAATTTTGGGGCATTTTGAGAAAAAAAATTAAATAGGAAAAGATATTTCACCAAGAATTAATTTCAAGTGTCTTATCAAAATTATTTTCCATCTACAATCGCATTCATTAAATATAGTTATATTTCAATTAATTTTATTAAAATGATTTTATTGTGTTTATGATGTAATGTTAATTTTTTTATTGACTTATTTTATATGGATTATGATGGAATGATTTTCATGAATCCCAATTTTGTTTCTTGGTTTATGATATGATTTATGTTTTATGTTTTTTTTCACACAAGAGAATTATTTCATTATAACATTTGTTGGACCTATATCTTCATCCAATGCATTGGATGAATATTTATATCTCATTATATAGAAAATACTATAATTATAAGTAAATATTGTTCTATAATAGAAGGATGAAACAATATATATATATTTTTTCTGTAATATAGGGCAAGAACGTGGTGTGAAATCAGTTCAGTAATATACTTTCACCATAATGATGGTCTTGGCAATGAGCATTGGATAATTTGGAAATCATTTTATATTAATATGTTCTTTTAAAAGTTCCATGTTTCTTCTCAATGCTATTTTTTGATTAATCATGATTTCATTATGGTTTATTCCTTATGAATTGACAAGATTTATTTCATGACCTATGATTTTTATATTCAAAATATATATTCATGTTTTTACATTCTTATGTTTATGTAATGTTTGATGTTCACCATTTTTAAACTTACTGAGAATTTCAGCTCACCATTTTTATGTTTTCTTTTCCCCAAGATATAATGAAACGTTTTAGGTAGGAAAAATAAAGGGGAATATATTTAGGGGAGATGTTGAAGATCATTCCCCAAGATAGAAGAATGTGTTCTATGTTTCCAAAGACACTAAACTAATATGGGTTTTAGGTGTCTATTTTCTTAATGTATTAAGTATTCTGAGAAATAAATGTAATGTCGATGTACATCAAGTAAGGGTCCAAAGAGTTAGTATTAGAGAAAATGTTTAGTTGATCTTTCGAAACTAGGATGGGAATATTTTAGTGAGATACCTAGAAATATTTCTAAGGATACGTATAGTAATATCCTTAAGGATAAGTCTAGTAATAGGTTACTATCCCAAAATTATGGTAATGATTGTGAAACCTATGATGTTAGAGAGTGAAAGAACTCCCCCATGAATGTATTGTTTTCGTAGTGTGATTTTTTCATCTCACACTATTCTTTTTGGGATTCAAGAAATTGGTTGGGAATAGGAGGATTCAGGTTAATGGAGAATATGATGAAAATGGTACTCATATTCCTCATAAGAAACAAAATGAAATTGGCATTGAAGGTGAAGCATTGTTATTATTATTAATTATAAATATAATAATATTTTCAAAAATATCAACACTGTAGTGTTTGATAAAAAACCTACTATGATAAATATAGAGTTTCATGGTGATAATAGAGGAATGAAAGTTCCATTGTAATAATGTAACTCATGTGGTAAGAGGAACTAAGTAGAATATTTCAAAAGAACATGAATATTCTTTGGGTGTGGAAAAGAAGGACACAATGTTAGTTATTACTAAGGAAAAGGTTATGTTAACATAATGGAGAAGGATAATGGTATTTGTAGTCCATCAACTATTGTTAACTGTTTTAAATGTGGAATGAATGCACATTATGAAACATGATTCCATAAGAGGAAATCTCATGAGGTGAATTATCATGGTCATATGGGTAGTATTTATTTTGCTGATGATGAAGAGAATATTAATGATATATGAGACAAATTAAGTGTTAAGGAATAAAACAATGAAGCTTGGTCAATGGTTTAAGATGATAGTGAAATAATTACATGTTTATGAAGATTAATTTTGTATAAGTAATTTTATTGTAATACTGAATAAAGGAACATATAAGGATTGTTAGTATATTTTTTTAATTATGTATTTGAATGTATATGTTGAATGGTAAAGGTAACTATGAAATGTTATTCAAATATTTGTTTTAAAAACATGATTTTTCATAATTATGGGTTAAGAAGATAATGAGATTTTTTATAGTATTAATGAACTCATGACTGATATAAGGACAATGTGATATCATGGTTTAAGTAAATATAATTTTTTTATTTTTTTTAAGAGTTAATTTTTGAATGCATTGATGTTTTCACAAAGTTTCTAAGTTAATTCGTGTTATTACCGTATTTCATGAAAATATTTTATTAAGGTATTCCCCTCATTGGAATATAACAACCAAGAACTGCCATATGAGATATGGTAGATTAATGCATTGCCGATTTAGTTCACCTATTTATAATGTTTTAGTTCTATAGTTTTTGGATGGATTGTAATGATATCGATTAATGGATAATATGAATTATATTTTTGTTGAAGTTTTTTAGATTTATGTATTCTCTCATTATAGGTGGATGTATACATATTTCATAACCTCCTCTATCAATTATTTTGAGACAGATGGAATGACCTATCATTCTATTTATGTATCACATGATCTGCTAACACATTATGAATGAAAAATTCAACTTCAATTATTTTAATAAGACATGAAGTGTAAATTGTTCAAAGTATGAATAATGATGAGATTGTACTAAAAAAAATTAAGTATTTATTGTCATTAAAAATTATTCAACTATTGGGAAAGGATCTTAAAACCAAAAACTTTTCCCTAGTACCTTTATTTCCATTGAATCAAATGGAACCTTAAATCATAATAGATTTATGTCTTTCTGGTTGATAAATGTATACTAACCATGTTCACTATCACACTCCATCAGATCTTGATGGTTATATATTTTCTACTATATTCATGTTTTCCTATATCACTATGTTATCCTATGTGGAAACCTAGTGATAAATTAATTTGTATAACCATTCTGTTTCTATCATTCTCTTTTTAAAATGACGTTTTAGAATTTCTTTTTATGATGTGGGTTTCATTGAATGAAATTTTCAGGTAGTGAACCTTTTATAATAATGATTATTTTAAACAAAGAAATTCATTTAAAGGGTGGTATAATATAACACCCACAGATTTTAATTTGATATATATTTTTTATTATTTCATTGATATATTATGTTGTACACTACACCAATATAATCTTGCGCTACACACAACACCATCATGTTTGAGGTATATAGAAAACTATGATTGGTTTTTGTGACACAAAATTTCATATTTCTTTGACATAATTCATTTCACATAATACAGAGTATAACTGAACAACTAAATATTATAACCTAGTTTTTAAAATGGAATGTATGAATAGTATTAGCATTCTTCTAAAAAATTATATAATGAATATTAGTAAGTCTAAAAATTAATAAAGTAACATTATATGGATTTTATTAAAGAAAAATAATCAATATAATATTTAAAATTCATCTTATATGTCTTCTAGACATGATCTAAGAACAATTTCATTTTTTTCAGATAAAAGAAGTATTTATCAAAAAAACGTAGTATTTTGTTCTTTTGGTGGAGCATCCATTTTAAATATTGTTTTTGAAACATTTAAATTCCCTATTTAACAATAAATATTTTTCTTTAGAATCAAGATATAAAAATTTTATATAGATGAATTTTTATATTTTTTCGATATATTCTAAATTCAGATGAAAAGTTAAATTATACTAAATTTTAGTTGAAAAAAATTTTATCAATAAAATAATTTATCTAAATAAATTATATTATTTAATGGTTTAAAATTATAAATATAATGTATTTTTATCATTCAATATAATTTATGTCATTATCAATAATTTTACATTGAATCCTGTTGTAAAAACATTTCAATCTTTTACAATGATTTCACATTTAGAAAACATCTTCTCTCTTTCCAAAAATGGAAAAAATTTGAAATTAATTACTGAATATTCTATGTTATTAATTTTGAAAAATGTATTCTATATTTGTAATTAGTAGGCCCACATAATGTGAATATCTTTATTTTGTTTTTGGGCATTATGAATAGTAACATCATGAATGTTATTTATATGGTAAAAGGTTATAATGGGCAATTAACGATAATAATACTATTAAAAATTACTATAAAAAATTTCTTAATATTATTGTATTGTTGTGTTTCGACCTATATCATCCTTGTGTCGAAATCGTGCCCTTTAAAAGCCACATAGATGATATTAGAACATTTAATTTATTTTATTTAAAGAAATGATAAATATGTCTCACTAAAATTTTAATAACTCTACCATTTTTTATACAATGATATACAATAGATAAATTTGATTATAAATACTTATTTGAAATAAAAAATGTTTTTATTTATAATGGTAAATTTTTTTTTGTAATTTTTAGCAAATATATAATTACCTCAATGACATATAATTTGATGGTGTACAAATTAACTAATTGATGAGAAATAAATAAAAATATTATTATTAAAAATTCTAATAACCATCAGAAGACCCAAAAACATTCCAAATTATTATTTTTATAGTATTTCACTTCCACAATCATCTATCTATCATGTTATTGACCATTTGGATCCATGCTGATGATATTTTGGCAATTATAATGTTTATTAAAGTGATGTTAAAGTTGTCACATTCATTATTAAATAATTATAATATTTTTAATGTTTAATTTTATAGAAGATGAATTCTTTTAAAAGTATTCTTATGAAATATTTTATATTAATATTTTCCATAGTAATTTATTTTTTATTTTTATTCAACAAAAATGTGTATTAAATAATTACGAAAAATTGATGAAGTAATTATTTTATTAATGGAAGTATCAAATTGATGTTATTAAATAAATTAAAATGAATATAAATTTAGCTAATTAATATATAAAATGTTTTTTTCTAGATTAAAATGATCTATTGGGAATATAATATCGTTTTTTGATGTTAACTTGTTTTCTTAGGTTTTTTAATTACAATTAATTAAACAGTTTATAAATTAACACTTTTGTTGTTTATCAATATAATGTTTTGTTAAAGTATTTAAAAATTGTGAAACAATTCTAAACATATAATATAATTTTTAGATGGTATAATATTATGTATAAATTTATTTATTATTTATTTTACATATAATAAGTAAGTAATTCATCATTTTAATATTGAAATAATTGTTAACCTATTTAAAATGAAATAGAATTACTAAGTATAAAATTATAATGATATTGTTTAAATGGATAGAAAAACACAACTAAAATTTATTTAATGATGTGATTAAATCATTATATCACCCAATAATTGAAAGAATGAAATTTTATAGGTTTTTAGTGGGTTTTTGTGTTATTATAAATTAATATTAATGAGGCTTCCAAAAATACCCCTCCCCTTAATTTTAAAAGGGTACCTCCTCCCTCACATATTAAAATTAGTTTGAGCATTCAAGCTTAGACATATCAAAACCAATTCCCTTATCAGCTTCCCTGGTTGCATTCTAGAGGCTCTTTTTTTCTTCAAAGACAAACTCTAGTTCTCTAAGAGGAGATTTAGTTGTAGCACATCGATGAAGATGTTACCTCCTCTATCGATTCTTTCAAACTTCTTTAATCCTCTACATCCTCTTCATACGATGTTTAATTATAAAGTCATAAAAATATCACTTATATACTGAGATATAATTATAATTATGAAACAACAATTTCCATCTTCTATCCATCCTACGTAAAAATGAAATCACCATGCGTGCATACATACGGCTTACCATCTCCTAGCTGTGGTGTAATCTGTTTTTCACCACCACATTTATTTTATGGGAATAATGATGGAACTAAAAAATATATATGATTTTTAAAACGTTATATTAATTCTTAAATACTATACACCATCTAATTTCATACCATTCAACAACTTTTGGAATGATAACGTCACTCGTGCATACGTAGGACCTACCATCATCATGATTTGATGCGATTCATTCTATGTGCACTTCATTCAAGAAAGATTATATAAATTTAAATAATTAATAAATATATTATATATTATGTAAATATCATTTTTTGAATTATCTAACTATGACCAGATAAGGTTACCAAAAACATAATTGACAAAACATGCATAAAAACATAGAACAGTTAATATCTGAATAATAAGTAATAATGAAATGTTATTAAAAAATAGAAGAAAATATTATCATATATTATGACATAAAAAAATGTTATTCTGAAATAAGTCAATGACATTATTTGAATCATTATACAAGAGGTTCAAATACATACAATGGAAATCAGGCCTAAGGTAATTGATGATATTTCATTCTCATTATTACAAAATATTTTTTATACATAATTTTTTACTAGCGTATATTTATCATCCATTAGAATTTTTTCTAAACAAATGTTTTCATAAAATGTTTTATATTCTATTATTAATGTTTAAAGATATTTTTATCCATTTTGACATTTCATAGATGTTTTTGAAGGAATCATTCTTTCAATTTTTATATGAGGAACTTTTTTAGTTTTACGAAAAATATAAAAGATGAATGTTTTTTAACGTATACAACATCAACATAACCTTACACATTTATAACACCCTATTTTAATGGATATTTATTTATAATATTTCATCTATATTTTCAATTAAATTTTTTTCTTTTAAAACTTTTTGTAAATTTGAAAAAAAAATTGAAGATGAAAGGATATTTTCCCCAAGAATTACATTCAAGTGTCTTATCAAAATTATTTTGCATCTAATATGACATTATTTCAATAGGGTTATGTGTCTGTCCCTATTATTACTATGATTTATTGTGTTTATGATGGAATGTTGTTTTTATGAAATCCAATTATTTTATATGTATTATGATGGAATAATGTTAATGAAACCCATTTTTTTCTTATGGTATGATATGATGAATGGTTTATGATTTTGTGGCTCATGTAAGAATAATTTCATTATGATATGGGTGTAAACTATATCTCCATCAATTCATTGGGTAAACATTTATATCTCATGAGATAGACTATACTGTAATGTCATAAAAATCTCATTTAGTAATGCTGGGATGAAACTATAAAAATATATAGTTCAATAATATAGTAATGGAATAAAAAGTGAACTCTATTTAGTAATGGACATTCATTTCTATGATGGTATTGGAAATAATCCTTGGATAATATGACAATTATTTTATATTATTATTTTTCTACCAATATTCAATGTTTTTTTCTAATTCTATTTTCTCATGAATTATGATTCCATTATGATTTATTTGTTATCAAATGCCTTGATTTTTTTTCATGACTTAGGATTTTGAAATTCAAAATTTATGTTTGTGTTTTTTAATTAAAATTTTATTGTTTGGTTTTATGTTCACCATGTTTACCCTTGTACAGAATTTGTGCTCACCCTTTTTATGTTTTTGTTTCCCCAGCACATAATAAAAGGAATTAGGGAAGAAAAATAAAGTGTAAGATCTTTTTGTGAGAAGTTGAAGATCATCCACCATGTTAGAAGAATGTGTTTCATGTTTCCAAAGACACTAACCTGATATGGTGGCATTTATTTGTGTAATGTATTATTTATTCCCGAAAATAAATGTAATGTTCATGTACATTAATCAGGGGTCATTAGAGGAATCGTAATAATTTCATCATATCATAACATGAAGAAAGATATAGGTTTCATAATCAAATTATCATATATTAACCGTTGAAATGAAGCCGTTTTCATAATAATTTATTCATGATACATCCCATGGTAGAGAAATGAGTTTCCTAAGCATTTCTTCATGGTATAACTCATAGAAGAGAAATATGTGTTGGACCCATGGATGTTCTGTGTTTGAATTGGAGTATGGTTTGTGTTTTTTGTCAATCCTCAGTGGAAGTTCAGAATGTGTACTAGTAAAGTGATCATACAGTTCAATCAGACAACAGTATTGAAGATGGCGCCGTTTCCCAGTGTTTGCCAAATTTTTGGGCCTCAAAACTTGAAATATAGAGAAATGTGTATTTGGAAAAGAGACATGCGCGTCGAGGAAGTAGAGGCTTGGAAACATGCACACCTGATGTTTTTCAGAATGAGAACATGAAAATATGGAAAAGGAAAGAGGGTCACACAAGTATTGGTTTGGTTGCGCTAGCGACTTGCGCGCCGTGAAATGACTTACATGCTGGTACCTTAGAGGATTGGAATGTTGCGCATTGTTTGACCATTATGTTTTGATCATCAAAATATGGAAAAGCAAATAGGGTCTCCCAAGATTGAAATTTGGTCACGCAAGTGTCTAGGAGGACAGAACGGTTGCGCGCCGAGACTTGCGCGCTGAGGGAAGACTTACACGCCGCTGCACAGTGTATCTGAATGAATATAAATAGAGAACCACCCCTCCTTATTCAACATAAACTTTGGACTTGAAGAAATTCAGAGCTCTCGTCACGCAGGTGTTGTAGTCGCGTAGGTGTTGGTGGGTCGCACAAGGTGGAGTAGCGCGACTCTTGTTTGATGCCCGTCCAATAGTTGCACAAGTGATTTGGTGATACTTGCACGCCATAATTGAAGTTGTACGACAGGTTTCAATTATGTTTCAAAATTGGCATGATTTGAAGAGAATTTGATTCACAGAGGTTTGGATTTAAAGAGGACTAAATCGCGCAAGTGATGAATGTGAACTTGCTTGATAGTTATAACTTGCGCGCCATCCTTGAATGTTGCACGCCGCCTTGGAGTTGTGCGCCAGGTGCTGTTGAGGCTTTCTGATTGTCTTGGTGATCCAAGAAAGTTGTAGATCAGTTCACAAGTGATAGTTGGACTTCAACAGAGCATCTACATTCACCAGAGGATGCATTATTTTGCAATGATGAAGAGACCTTCACGTCTATAAATTGAATAGGACTTCACCAAGGGCAGTGAGCCAGGGGAGTCAATGGGAGTGACCTGAGGGAAGTGGTGAGCTATCCCTAAATCTTTGTAAAGGTAGTGAGCCTGGGACAGAGTGACTATGCCTGAATCATTGTAATCCACAGCTCGTTAAGATTAGTGGAATTTAGTACGACCGATAACTTGTCGGTGTATGCTCCTTGGACACAGCCCTTAGTGGTGAACCAAGTAAAAAGTGTTGTGTCGTCTCTTTGCATGTGAATGTTTTCTTTCTAATCATATTCATCATACAAGGTCAACATGTTCCTACCAACAAGGGAACAAGATCAATCACATTAAAAGAATAAATTGTCACCCTGATTCACCCCTCCCCTCTCAGGGTGTCCCAGGGTCCTTCAAGTGGTATCAGAGTATAAAGGTTACTGGTGTTGAATCTGTCCTTTATCATCAGGGAGAATGCAGTCAATGTTAGGGGATTCCCTCACTTTGATGGAAGTAATTTCCAGATCGGGAAGAAAAGAATGAGATCTCATCTAAGATCTCTTGGAATGGATGTTCTTTTTTCTACTGTGCAAGGTATTCATGGAACTGATTCAACAGGCCTGACTATGACTTAAACAGACATGAAAATTCTTGATGCAGATTCTAATTTACAAAATGCACCCACTACTCCCCTTTCTGATTAGATCTACCTAAATATGATGAATTTCACCTCAGAAATATCCATCTGGGATAAAATAGAGAATATTTATGAAGGAGATAAAAAATTGAAGGAGGCGAAACTATAAGTGCTGCACAATCGGTTTGATGATATGAAGATATATATATATGAGAATTCCGACTCATTCTTCAATCGAATTACTGAAGTGGTTGGAGAAATTTGGGGTCTAGGTGAAGAAATCAAAGACATTGATATTGTAAAGAAAATATTAAGAAGACTTCCACCTTTGTACAATGCAAAGGTGTCAGCTCTTGAAGAAAGAGATCATTCCAAACATTCTCAGGATGATCTACTGAGAAGCTTGGTGGAATATGAAATGGGAGTCAAACCAGAAGATGATACGACTCATGTGAGTAAGGAAATGGCCTTCAAGGCCATGGATAAACTAAAAATCATAAAAGATAGTAGCATTGAAGATGATGAAGAAAAAAAATTCTTTCCTTTATTGCAATGAAGTTTCAGAAGGGAAAAGGGAAATTCAAAGGGAAGTTACCTCTCGCATGTTTTTGTTGCGGAAAAGATAGGCACGTTGCCTCTTAGTCCCTAAGAAATATCAATGATGAAGATAGTGAAGATGAAAGTTTCGAGAAGCCTCAGATAATGTTCTTAAAAAAGGGAGACTTCAAATATGGAAATAAAATGCAATGGAATAGTTTTGTCTGTGAAGAGGAAAAAGTTGATAATGAATTCTATGATGAAGAAGAACCAGAATTCAAAACTGGGAACCGTGATTCCATGATGGCCACTGTTGAAAATTCATAGGATATTGGTGGTGAAAAACAACTGAGAACTTGTGTTGATCCCGAGATGTAACTTAAGGATGCGGTTAGTAATCTTAAGACTAAACGTAAGAGTTACAATAAGTGGAAATCAATTGTAGAAGAATCAACTGAATACATTAATCAACATTAAGAAGAAATTGAACGACTGGAAGAATTTTTGAAGGTAGAGTCTAATATAATTGAAATCAATGATGATGTAGTGGATTTGCAGCTGAGAATTGAAGACCAGGCAAAGGTCATCAATGACCTCACCTCCAGACTAGATGAAAAATATGAGACTGTTGAGGGTCTTAAAGAGGATGTTGTTACTATAAGGAGTAAACTTGATACTGAATCAATTCCAAAAGAATCAAGGAAGAAAATACATATTGGAAGATTCTTAGATGCAGAATTACCAGCAAGAGCCAAGTGTGGTTCAGATGGGGTTGGAAAAATATTGAGTGATCAAAGACCCGCTTGCATGGGAAAGAGTGGAATTGGCTGTGAAGTAGAGACATCAACTACTGGAAGTGAAAAGATCCAAAAAAAGATAAGATGAAAGTTTAACATGTTCAAACGTTGCCTAAAGTGCTGAAAAAGGAACCATCAATCCCTTCTAAAATGAGAACTGAAAATTATCCTCAAACATTCAGAAATGACAGACAGTCTAACTATTCTCCCAATGAAGAATGTATGAGGAGAAATTCAACTGGGAAGAAATTTCCTCTCATGAAGTGTCAGTTCTGTGGCTATTTGGGCCATACCATGTCTTATTGCCAAGAGGAAAAAAGATATTTGAATGGAGAAGATATAGAAGTTCAAAAAAGGAGAACAAATTCATATCCTAATTCTTATAGAAGAAACAATTTCTTTGGATATTGTTATTTTTGTTCTAAGATTGGTCATAAGGATACTAATTGCAGGCAGAAAAGGGACATATACACCTCATACCAAAGTTCAAGATAAGTCTAGTCTCGACCGCAAGACAGTGTTTCTCACTCAAACATGTTCTCTCCTCTCAAATAAGATTTCTACTATGAAGAACCTGAGTATGCGGAAGAGATAATTGAAAGGCCATCAGTACAATATACTCAATCCAATGTCTCATGGAAGGAAATGAAGAAGATTGAGAAATCCAACCATGCAGAGGTGGACCTCAAAGATACAAAGAACAACAGTACCTAGATTCTGGATAGCGTTTGTTCATCTCATATAACAGGTAATTCTAGTCTGTTAATGGATATCAAAAGGAAGGTAGATGGTAGAATATGATTTGGTAATGATGGAGCACCGAAAATCAAAGGGAGTGGATGTACCGAATTAGCTAAATGAGAACTAAAGAAGACTAAAGTCCTTTATGTAAATGGACTATGTTATAATCTCCTCAGCATGGGCCATCTCTGTGACTCGGGACTTATAGTTACATTTAATCAAATAGGTTGCACTATCAAGGGAAAGACATGCAATTCACTTATGAAGGGATGCAGAACAGAAGGCAACTTGTATCAAGTTAATAGTGAAGAAAATGTCTGTTACATGACTGTTGAAGAAAAAACAATTTGTGGCATTGAAGACAGGGACACATTAATCAAAAATACATGGAGAAAATATCAAAATTGAGGATTGTCATGGACATTCCCAACCTGAAGCGTGAGCGTGAAAAATATTGTGATGCTTGCATTCATGGGAAGCTGGTCTGCAGTTCATATCGGCCAAAGAAGAAAAGGGCATCTCACCTTCTTGATCCGATTCAAAATGATGTATATGGGCCGATAAATGTTGTTGTAACTCATGGAGAAAGGTTCTTTGTCCTTTTAATAGATTATTAATATATAATGGCATGTGTGATGGTCATCCACAGGAAACGACAAGTCCTTGACAGCATGAAAACATATCGTCAAATCGCCGAGAGTGATACCGAACGAACAATCAAAGTGTTGCGATCTGACAATGGAGGGGAATACACATCTAATATGGATACAACATGAGGTAGATGCTGTGACAAATCCTTAACAAAATGCAGTTTTTGAACAAAAAAATTGATAGGTGAACAACATGGCACAAAATATGATAATTGAGAGTTGCATTCTATGACATTACTAGAAAGAGGCTGTTCAAGCTGCAGTGTATATTCAAAATCAAATAGGACTCTATATGAGTGAGACGAAGACACCATATAAATTGTGGCATGGAAGGAAGCCCTATTTGAAATACTTTCATGTTTTTTGAATCAAATTCTTTATCAGAAACAAAGAAGGAAATAAAGGGAAGTCTGGTGACAATGCAGATGAAGGAATGCTCCTCGGATACTCAATGAACAACAAAGCCTACAAGTGTTTCAAAAAGAGATTAGGAAGGATTGTGGAAAAAATTGATGTTAAAATAATAGAAGAGAAAACCAATAATGATTCAAGGACGTCATATGCTAATGTGAGATAAAGTGAAGAAGAAATTGAACGTGGAGAAAATACAAATACAAAAATAGAGGAAGCTGTACAAAACACTTAGCAGTCACATCAACATGTTGACTCTGAAGAATAATCTGAAGAAGAAACTGAGGCTGGAGAGAATGCAACTAAACTGCACAGGAGAAATCATAGAGTTGAGATTGATCCATCCAATATAATTGGGGATAGGAGCTCCCCCACTTAAACAAGAAGAATGAAGGACAAAACACAATCTTCATTTCTATCTGTTGTGGAGCTATCATCATTTGAAGAAGCCACAAAGGATGAATCGTGGGTGAAATCCATGAATGAAGAATTAGATCAGATTGACAAGAATCAGATATGGGATCTTGTCCAGAGACCCGAAGGTCACAATGTGATTGGGACAAAGTGGATCTTCAAAAACAAGTATGATGATCATGGAATTGTTATCAGAAACAAGGCCCGACTGGTATGTAAAGGATACTCTTAGATTGAAGGTGTTGATGTTGAAGAAACCTTTCCTACAGTGGCTAGATTAGAGTCAATCAGACTTTTCCGTGCCATGGAACTACTAAGAGGATATAAAGTATACCAGATGGATGTCAATATAACATTCTTGAATGGTGTACTGGAAGAAGAAGTCTATATTGAACAACCAGTGGGTTTTGCTCTTGATTATGATGAAACAAAAGTCTGCAAACTGAAGAAATCTCTATATGGTATGAAGCAGGCACCATGAGCATGGTATTCCCGACTGGGCTCATATATCATGAAACTAGAATTCAAAAGAGGTGGAGTAGACTACAATTTGTATGTGAAGAATTCTCCAAGAGATCAATTCATAGTTCTAGTCTATGTTGATGACATTATTTTTGGTGGTAGCAAGCAGAAATATGTGGACGAATTTTCTAGTCACATGAAATTAGAATTTGAAATGTCTATGATTGGGGAGAACACATATTTCGTGGGGATACAGGTGACTCAAAATAAGGATTACACTTTCATTTCACAGGAAAAGTATGCAAGAGAGCTGCTGAAGAAGTTTAATATGCAAGATTCTAAACCAATGTCCACTCCAATTGCAGTTGGAACTAAACCTGGAATACATGAGGATGGGACATCTATATATCCCACGAAATACATGAGGATAATTAGGAGCCTACTGTACCTAATGGTGACACGGCCAGATATTGTCTTTGCCACATGTCTTGCAGCCCGCTTTCAGAGTAATCCAAAGGAGGAACATATGACAGCAGTAAAAAGAATCATGAGATATAATCAAGGAACTCAAATTTGTGGATTATGCTTTGCTGTAGGAAAGAATATTCAATTATCATCATTTTTGGATGTTGAATGGGCATGCGATGTTTTGGACAGAAAGTCCACCAGTGGTGGTGCATTCTATATTGGGAATAAATGTGTTGGTTGGCTGAGCAAGAAACTGAAAAGTACTTATCTTAGTACTGCTGAGGCTGAGTATATCTCCACTACAAAGGCATGCACTCAATTTCTATGGATGAAGCAGCAATTGACAGATATTGGTGATGATTTGAAACAACCAATGATGATTTACTGTGATAATAAGAGTGCAATTGATCTTATGAAGAATCATGTTCAGCATTCTTGTACAAAACCTATTGATATCAGGTATCACTTTATCAGAGGGAAAGTTGAGCTAGGCGTGATTAGAATGGATCATGTGGGAATGAATGAGTAAGTGGATAATATCCTGAACAAGCCACTGTTAGTGGATGTGTTTGAGAAACATCGATTGAACCTTGGTGTTCAGCCACCTCCCAGTGCATAAGGAGGTTACACAATACCCCTCTCCCTAGTTTTGATAACATTTTTTTTCTTTTTATGGATGTGATGTAGGTTTGTGGGGGGGATACTATCTAGGGGATTTGGTTTGAGCTGAATAGTGAACTAGTACCGGTCTTTGGGTTTATAGCCAATGGGGGAGAAAGTAATAAATTTAGAGTCATAGGATCAGAAGGAACTCAAGAACTCTGCGAACAGGGCATCTTTGAGAATTCCAAAACACAGGATCACAATTCAATCCTCATCTCTTGTTTTCCAAACCACGCATTGCACACGTATACTTAGAGTGTTGGCTAAGTTGATTATTGCATTTTTTTGGTTTTCATGTGGATCTATTGAAGTTATTTGATGATTGCCAACAAACCCAAATGGGGAGATTGTTGGAACCATGGATGTTCTGTGCATGAATTGGAGTATGGTTTGTGTTTGTTGTCAATCCTCAGTGGAAGTTCAGAATGTGTACCAGCAAAGTGATCATACAGTTCAAGCAGACAATGGTATTAAAGATGGAACTGTTTCCCAGTGTATGCCAATTTATTGTTCCTCAAAACATGAAATATGGAGAAATGTGTTTTTGGAAAAGAGAGTTGTGTGCCGAGGCCTTGGAGGCTTGGAAACATGCACGCCTGATGTTTTTCATAATGAGAACATGAAAATATGGCAAAGGAAAGAGGGTCGTGCAAGTATTGGTTTGGGCGTGCAAGTATTGGTTTGGTCGCGCAAGTGACTTGCGCACTGTGAAAGGATTTAAACGCTGGTACCTTAGAGGAATGGAAAGTTGCGTGCTATTTGACCATCATGTTTTGATCATCAAAATATGAAAAAGTAAATAGGGGTGCCCAAGATTGGAAGCTGGTCGCGCAAGTGTCTAGGAGGACAGAAGGTTTGCGCGCCGAGACTTGTGTGCTGAGGGAAGACTTGCATGCAGCCGCACAAGGTATCCAAATTCCTATAAATAGAGGACCACCGCTCCTTATTCAATACAAACTATGGACTTGAAGAAATTCAGAGCTCCCATTGCACAGGTGTTGAAGTCGTTCAAGTGTTGGTGGGTCGCGCAAGGTGGAGCAGTGCGACAGTTGTTTTCTTCCCGTCTAATAGTCGCGCAAGTGATTTGGTGATACTTGCGCACCATAATTGAAGTTGTACGACAGGTTTCCATTAGGTTTCAAAATCGGCTTGATTTAAAAAAAAGTTGAGTCACACAAGTCTGGATTTAAAGAGGACTGAATCCTGTAGGTGTTGAAGGTGGACATGTGCGATAGTTATAACTTGCGCGCCGTCCTTGAAAGTTGTGCGCCGACTTGGAGTTGCGTGCCAGGTGCTGTTGAGGCTTTCCGGTTGTCTTGGTGCTCCAAGAAAGTTGTAGATCAGTTCACAGGTGATAGTTGGACTTCAACAGAGCATCTACATTCAACAGAGGATGCATTATTTTGAAATGATGAAGATACCTCCATGTCTATAAATTGAGCGAGACTTCACCAAGGGCAGTGAGGCAGGGGGAGTCAATGGGACTGACCTGATGGAAGCGGTGAGCTATCTCGGAACCTTTGTCAAGGCAATAAGCCTGGGACCGAGTGACTGTGCCCGAATCATTGTAATCCACAGCTCGTGAAGATTAGTGGAATTTGGTATGACTGACAACTTTTCGGTGTATGATCCTTAGACGTAGCCCTTAGTGGTGAACCAAGTAAAAAGTGATGTGTCTTCTCTATGCATGTTTATGTTTTCTTTCTAATCATATTTATAATGCAGGTTAAACATGTTCCTACAAACTTCAGAACAAGATCCATCACATTTAAAGAAAAATTTGTCACCCTGATTCACCCCTCCCCTCTCAGGGTGTCCCGGGGTCCTTCAATATATTTAATAAAAATAATTCCAAATAAAAATTAACCATTTATATAAAAAATAATTAACGGATCCCATGGTTCAAATACACCAAAAATAATAAGTTACATCAATGGGCTTCATATTAAATGGAAAATAATTTTTTTGGTCATTAATATTATTTCTTGAATAAAAAATCCATCCTAATTTTTTTAAATAGAATAAATTTTGAAAATAATTTTCATTGAAAGTAAAATTGACAAAAAATAACAGAATATTTTATGCAATGAGGGATTCCATTCTCACCCAATTTCAGAAAAATGTTAATGATTTCATTCTACTAGTGGATGAGCCAGACAGATACAATTTTATAGGTTAAACCTCTATAGTTTAAATAGTCGAAAATTGAAGGATTTGATTCATATTGAACATGGATTGGATAATTAGGATTTCAATTATATTCCAGTAGATATTAATTTTATATTGTGGGGGATAAGGAATAACGCTCTCTTGATAGACAAAAAATATTCCGAATAAGGGCTCAACCTAGAATCTGAATGTTATTACAGTGCATGACCACATGATGAATCTTCTAGGAAAATTTTCTATCAAGGAGAATGGGTGAAAGGGATCTGGTATTATATTTAGAAGATCATAAACCATGATAGTGGTGGTAGTTCTATGAAAGAGTTCCTTCAGTTTTGTTTTCAGGGGCATATCAATGAGGAGATTAGGGTAAGGTTCATGGTATTGATTTGGTTGAAATTTCCATGAATCTAGGGGAGGATAAGAATAAAAATATATAGGGGACAAAAATTTAAATTATATTTCAGGTGGTTTCGGTGATGGGTATAGTCATGGATCTACGACTGATACCTAAAGTTTTGGTGAACTATGTCATGCTTCATAGACTCTTACCTAGAAACTCTATAAATATAATAATAAATGAGAAAATGTAGGTTGGGTGGAGAAAAAGAAACCCTCTACTGATAGTATTAAAGAATAATATTTATATGTCATGAATTTCTAGGATGAGGGGGTAGGTTTGGAAAGATATATTTTTTGGTTAGTGGTTATAGGGTTCATCTCATTCTATAGACCAGGTAACTCCCTTAGTTCAGTGACAAGAGCCAAGCATATCGGTCTCATGGTTTGAAATCATTAAAATCTATAGATTGAATAAGTTGAGCCTGATGTAGAAGTGTTGGTCTAACTTATCAAAGGGAAAGAGGATCATCATTGGGATTTGACATAGATTACCATTAGCTATAAAGTGAAAATTAGTTTGGGTAGTCATGTTTGACACTGTTAGAGATAAGGTGACATTGTGGAAGATATACTAGATAGGAGAGGAATACCTAATGAGAAGCTACATTCTGAACCATGTTAGGGTCCCATATTTCTGACTACAAGAACATAATTTAGTATGATTCCTTTGGCCTCTACTACTTTTGGTTCCCATGATCTGGGTTTCTTCTTTGGATTTTTGGTTTGATGACATTACTTTCAAATAAAAATTTAAATTTACACTCATCAAAATGGGAAAAATTTTGGATAATAAAAAGATTATTTTATTTAATTTTTTTATAGAATGTAAATCATGGATAAAAATTTCTCTTAAAATTCATAATAGAGTAATCAAAAAAATTTTAAATCATTTTTTCAGAACATGTTTTTGAATAGAAAATAGTTTTCGACTGAAAAGGGTAATAAAATCAGATATCCTTAAAAACATTTTCAAAATTTTCATAAATACCAAATAGTAGGAAAATGTTACCATTACATAAATATATTTTAAATCAATTTATGATAACAACATTCTCGAAAATTCTTGAGTGTTAAGTAATTATATTTTATCATTGGAGACTTGCTAATAAACAATCCCGATAAATGATGAGAATGTATCATAAAATCATGACAACTTGGTAACCTTGAAACGTGTACCCATGAAAGAATAACATAAAAAGGTGTATAAAATAACCCGAGGATAAATAAAGTCATGATATTACATTTAAAAGGTGAATTATATAAACATATTGAAATTGTATTGATGCATAACCTAACATATGTCTTAAGGAAGAAATATAGAGAAAAAAACCTCTTACTACGTGAGTAACATTTGAATTGTAATCCTTATGAAATAATAACATCAAAATTAAAAATTTAATTATCATGTATACAAGTATATTCATGACATCTCATATCATAATGTAGTATATACATGACACAACGTAAATGAGTGTTTAATATGAAATAATTCTCTCAAAATTAAAAGTTTTACTAGAAACCCCCATAGCTTAACTCTTTACATACATCGTACAAGTTATAAAATCCTATAGATTAATTATAAGTTTTTTATAAATAAATCACTGAACCATATATAATTATATCATAACATATAATATTTTTTCTGACCTTATATTATATATTTATTTAAAATTCAATGATAATGATACATTTCCCATAATTACGTTGTTATTTCTATTATGTGACCTGATTTCTTATATTTATGATCCTATTAATTATTTAATGATTTAATATTATCATTAATATAAAAAATTATATAAATATAATATATATTCAATATATATATATATATACTAGTCAATAAATTTTAGTGATGTGTAATGAAATACACCGTTTCTGGAGACGGTATGTCATATATACGCATGAACACTGTTTTCCAATTTTTTATCAATTTTAAAGAAATAATATTAAATGAAATATTACAATTATATAATATTTTTTATTTCATATATATCATATATTTTTATTAACAACATCCTTAATACACTCAATGTATATCATAAATGAATTCCATCACTTCGTGAGGTGGTAGTCTACTTCACACACTAAAAACATTCTCATATTCTATAAATGCAATTCATGATGGTTTGTTTGATATAAGAATTAATAAATGACTACAAGATCATAAATATAATAAATATCACATATAAATATTATTTCATTCAATAATACCAACTATGATAGGTGGTAATAAAAAAACGAATGACATTGGTTAATGAGGCATTAGCTAGTCATACATATGAACACTGATTTCACAACCCATTTGATGGAGTTTTTTTTGGTTGTAGGTATTAAAAATTACATAACAACATATAATTATATTAAATTATATTGATCTATTTATATAATCATTATATAAAAATAATTTAATGGGTTGTAGGATGAAATAAAACAAATAATATTCATTGATGAAGGCCACATATTATTCATGTATCTTCCTTAGTTTTGATTTAGTGATCTTCCTGGTATGGATTTCTATACATGATAAGTATTATATGATGAGTTTATGGATGTTGGGATGTTATTTTTGAATTTATTTTTAAATCCATAGAGGATTTAAGGTTTGAGTAAGAGAGGAGAGGGTGTGGCCATTTCTAATTGAGATAATAGGAAAACTCGTAAATTTTTTAATGAGAGAATTCAAAAATATTTTTATATTTGAAAAGGGTCCAAAATTAGCCATTTTATAAATTATGAAGCTTAATTGTCGAAATATGTCCACAAAATAATTTTTATAAAATATTATCAATTAATTTTAACATTATAATTTTAATTTAACCACATAGTAATCCCATGTTTACCTCAACTGTGGTAATCACTTTTACTCCATTCAGTATTCATTTTGGTAAAAAACTATTTTCCCCATATTATACATTATAAATTATTATGATTCCATATAAGGAATAGGTTTTTATATATTTTAATCACACAATCTGAATATTTTCTTTCAAAATTAAAGCAGATGTGATGAGAAAGCATGTTTTTAAAGAAATATTGATAAAATGTTTATAACATTTTTATATTCAATTTAAATAATATATTGATTAAAATGACCATAATTGGACTAATATATGTATAATTGAACTAAATAATTATTATAAAAATTTAAACAATAATTTAACAACATAAATTATTTAAATGGAAAGGAACTTATCAAATCAAATTCTGTATATATAACTATTCAAGAAAACCCGTGGTATCATGTAATGAATGATGGAATTTGTGGTTCATGTAATGAAATATATAAGTGAAAATTTATTTATTATAAAAAATAATTAATAAAATGTAGTTTGTCACATTATACACTCTTTAAAATTTAAATCTCCATTGAAATTCATCACTCTAATGAAAAAAATATGAATAATTTTACTCATCATATCATTATGTTCCCACATTGCATCGTCAAACTGGTGGTTTGTTTAGAAAAAAATAATCACTAGGTGGATGGTCTTATTTCATAAAACATTCACTATATGATCCAAAAATCTCCATAGCTTGTTCCATATAAGAATAACCTTACCGTGATGGTATGGACACAAAATTAAGTAAATATGAAGGTTTAAGTATGTACATCATAAAGAGGGATACATGAAACACATCATGGACTTGAGGGAGTTTTGGTGGAAGAGCCATAATATTGGATTCCATCTCAACAATATTAATAATTTCAATGGGATTGATATACCTATGTATTAGTTTCCCTTTGTCCCTGAATATCATAACCTTATTCCATGGAAAAATCATATAAACACTTCCTCATCAACATCAAATTATAAGTCACACCAGTAATTATCAACACAACTTTTCTACTTACTCTGATCAACATTAATGTTCTTTTGACCATCTTTATCCTTGTCTTCTATTTCATTAGGTATTTATTGACCAAATATCATTGTTTCTCAAACTACATTCCAAAAAATTGTAGCTCTACATTTCGTTCCATATAGGGGTTCATAAGGATCCATATGAATGATTTAGTGAATGTTATTATTGTATGAATACTCAAATAGATGAAGAATTATATCTAAACAAACTTCAAAATAAAAATAAAAAGATCTCCATATCTGAACTAATGTATTAGTAAATATTTGAGACTGAACAACCATTTCAGTATGATACAAAGTGCTAAAAAAATATTTCTTATAGAAAGAATATAGATGACTTTTCTATGATTTTGAGGTAAAATACTGATCCTAATCACTTACTGGAATACGATTCACCAAGATATAAACTCTATGATATCTCTCTTTGTTACATCTTACCAAAATCATTTAATCAAATTACTATACATCATTATACATCTAGGGTGAATAAAGTATAAAGAACCAAGATATTTTTCTAACAACTCCTTCATTAAATCTAGAATGGATGAAATTCAAACATGTTACCCAATACTTATCATTCAATTTTGATCATGGTTAGGTATAAGAACATTTCTAACCATCATTTTCAATGATACACCTTCCATATGAACCTATTTTATCTTTACATTGATATGTTTTCAAACATTGAATTGAGAAGGATATTATTTTCCCACTTCCTACAGTATTTCAAGGTCCATCCTTTGAAAATCTAGAAATGTCATATATTTTGTGTTCCTAATCATGGATAAGTTATCTTGAACCTTTAGGATCAATGTATCGACCACCATGTTTGTTCTACCAATGTGGTAATGTATTGAGGAATTATAATCTTTAATAATGTCCACCCATCTTATTTTGAACATATTCAACTACTTTAATCTTAATATATACTTATTTTTTTTATTGGTATATATATCACACTTTTCAACATAATGATATTTCTTCCATATCATTAATATAAAACTAATTAATATAACACCAAACCATGATATTGGTAATTTTTATGATGAATCATCAATTTTAATTAGGTAAAAACAATAACAATGTAATTCTTTAAAAGAACACACCCCAATCCAGTTTCGGATACATTACTATATATTAAAAAACATTCACCACTATAGGGTAATGCGAGAACAAGTTCCCTAAATAATACTTTCATTAGTTACCTAAAATTTTCGTCAAATTCATCTGTATAGTGGAACTTTTTCCCTTCATGGTTAACATGGTTAAATGATAAGATAGCCATGAAATATTTTTCATAAACCATTGATAATATCCAGCAAGACTACGAATAGTATGGATTTCTGTTGCTGTAGTTATTATGGGCCTATATTCAATATCATATATCTTTAACAAATCTACTAATATAACATACCTGAATGGAATGATGGCCTTAATTTTTTTTCATTTTTGACAATCCATATTTTAAGGTTTGATGGGGAACCCTTACATGGACCATAGGCTTTGTCACATTATAGGACCAAAATATCTTTGAGTAATTCATCACAGAATATGACTACTTGAAACCACCCCTCCCAAGAATCTACATCATGATCAGGTCTCTACCATCTCAAGGATGTATTTCTAGATGCATAGAATAGTTACTGGTGACTATATCCATTCCCTCACATTCTTCCTAATCTGGTAGCTCTGAAATGGTGAATGTTTATTTCTTAAAATCCTCCACTTGAGCTTGTTCCTTGTAGAATCTATCTGGTCTGTATCTATTGATGATATGGACCGAAGGCCTTGAGGTGGATGGATGGTTTTGAGGTGGACCAAAGGCCTTAAAGTGGCCCGAAATAATTATTTACATGAAATATTAGTTTGATCAAAGGCCTTGAAGGACTCCATGACCAAACTGGTGTCCTAAAGGTGAATACTTTTTTCTTCTATAGTACCCAACAATACATGCTACTGTGCCTGCTATAATAATTCTATAGTACCCAAAAATATGCGTCCATCCATATTTGATCATGGGTATCATGGATTCACTTGAATACTCTTCACCATATGGGATAAGTCTAATTTACATATACTGATTTAACCTCTCTTTAGATTACATGACCAAGAAATGAATCGTTTTATACCTAAAATTCACTATATGTAAATTTTTCATATCGTATCTCCATCATGGGTTTCTTTGGTATAATTCTCATGTTATGTTAATTTTATTCCATTAATATTTATTAGATATGACTATTGTCTAAAAAAACAACCACAGACATATCAATTAAATCCTTATAGAGACTATTCACATACTCTTTGATGACAGTTGGGGAATTTAAATGATAGAATATCATAAATATATATTCAAAGTTTCCATACCATGTTTGTAATGTTTTCTTTGTTATATCAACAATTTTAATCATCAATTAATGACATATAGAATGATGATCTATATGGGAAATTATTGATCTCCATGATGTTGACTAAATAAGTCATCAATATTGGGAAGATGATACTTTTTCTTGACTGTCAACCTATTCAACTATTGATGGTTAGTAAATAGTCACATCAATCCATCATTATTTTTACAATGAAAAGATGAGCACCCCAACGTGACAAACATGGTATAATTAATCCCTTTTCATGTTTTTCCAAGTGTTACATATTCAAATTTTGTAATTTTATTAGGTCCATTCTATATAGAGTCTTTGAAATTGTTGTGGAGTTAGGAATGAGTTCTATTGAAAAATGAACATATTTTTTTGTAATACTAGGAAATATTATTTATGGACATTAATATAATACTTAATGGTAATAATATCATTGATTCTGAGTTTCTACCAAACCCTTTGAAATAAAAACCCTTTAGAATTTGAATTACAACATGTACAACATTTATAATCTCCCTTGAAATCGCGTACATATCATCACATTCATAGATGAATTTTTGTTTGTTTGGAATGTCAAATGTGACTTATGTTCCTCAATAATTGATTTTGGATTTATGTAGGGAATTATAATCCAAGAATAAAATAATATAAAATTAAACCAGTGGAATAATAAAAATATATTCAGCAAGTACATTCCCACTAACATCGACTAGAGATGAATCATAGACTCTAGATGTGATCATTATATCCTTATGTTTTTTCACTGTTAATTGCACATCTAATCCTTTGGATGGTATCATTATATCCATATTAAATTATTTATGTATGAATTAATGAGTGGATACTTAGAAAAATAAGACAGTAGTAGTTCTATAGTTAATAGTGAGTGTACCTTTCACCATATTGCTATCACACTCCTCATTAGAAATAGTGACCACATGATATTTCATATTTTCCATCATCGTAAGAGGTAGCTAATGTCGATCATCATCATTAACTATCTGGTTTGATAATTGTGTAGAATAATCTTCATACTTATTACGCATAAATAATTGTAGTGTGGGAGATTCATTATATGCATCATTCTCTCTATTATCATTTTAAGTTACCTTTTTCACATCATTTCAATAAACCATTTCCTAATGAACTTCCTCCCACATGTAAAAAATTTCATATTACCCTTATGAAAATTTCCTCAATGATTATTCTAACACATTGAATATAAATGAAATCCCATATTATTCTCTTCATGGTTATTATGATTTACTTTGAGATCAATCTCCATTTTCTTATCAAAACCATGATATTGATAAAAAAACCCACATTTCCACATTGATATCATGTAGAAAAATATATTCATATATAATTATTTCAATTATGGAAAACACATTTTTTAGAATTAGTTTTAAGCCATGGAAAAATCAACCAACCATACCTTTAGGTTTAGAGATAATACCAGATGAATTTCAAGAAATTCATATCCTCAATGGTACCAAAAGATTCATCATCAATTTTCATTATATTAAGGAACACCATATCAAAATTCATCTAAAAAACATAATGAAATACATTATTGAGAAATATGTTCTTGAAATCATCCCATTATGTGGAGTCAATTTTATCATTTCACCTCTCTTTCATGATAAGATTCTACTACTGATATGGTTAAACTTTTAAATGGTATAACTCTGAACAAAATGTTTGATGTTACAAAAATTCAAGAATAGAAAATATCCTTTCAGTGGTACTAATATATTTTTGAAAAACTAGGGAACCATTAGTTCAGTTGAATGAGGTTGGGTATTGCATCATAGATGTCCCATGAAAATGTTCATCCCTTGATTTTTAATTTGGATGTTTATCATGATTCATGGATTTAGAAAGAACTATGAGCATAGTGAATAGATTTTTCATTTTAACTCCAATAGTGATTGTACTCTATAAATGATAATAATTTTATTTTCTATCACAATCATCATTAAAATTGTTCCATAAAGTTCTAGAAATTGACTAAAAATAAAAAACATGTTGTAGTAAACAATAATCATTATAGGGAACCCCATAATCATGCAAAATCACAAATAGTATTTCAAAATCATAACCGTATATTTAATCTATGACACCATAGGTTTATCCTAGGTTAATCATAGTTATCATCTATTTAAATCATTCACGATTGTTCAAAATGAGTTCTTGTATTTCCAAATAATATCTACAATGAGTGTCAATCATGGTTTGAAAAATCTCCAATTTTCATGAACCCATTTTTGATTGAGTCTAGATCAATATATTCTTTTTTAGGGTTGTTACACCTATGTATATTTGTTGCAGATCGACATCTTCTTATATTTTCATGGAAGGGATGATATTTCCTAGATTTCACACTCTATATCCTTTACAAAAAATCCAGTACATTTTGGTATACTTTAACTAAACCCTATACATATACATAGATACTTATCTAGAAATATCCTTGGTAGTATTACTAGAGATCTCACTATAGTTTTCTCATTCTAGTTTCTAATGGGTTACTAATACCATCATCTGATACAAACTAGACGTATCCATTCTTATCATACATTGATTTTACATAATTTTGATCAATATTTATCACATTACACAAAGACATTTATGAGGACCATAGTAGTTTAGTTTCATTGGAAACAAGGAAATAGTAAAAATTTTGTACTGGTTAACTACATAACCTCCCACTATGATAAATAAAAATATAATTTTACCTAGTAATATCAGGTATAAAACATTTCTTAATATCCATAAGAAATAAAATATTACAAATGGTGAGATCAAATAACTTGTAAGAGTAAATATGGGGGTATTGAAGAACAACATGATCATAAGGGTATGGGAAAATGAGCATATCTTTTTGTAATCATAACCAACATATCAAAGACCACAATCAATGTTCATTGCATATATATTTTAATTTCAAAATAAATGAATCATAATATAATAAAATAAAATTTTTAATGAGATCATAACATACACATAAAAAATATCATTGTTTCGTACACATAATAATATGAAAACATTTCCTTATTGGTCAAGGATCACTACTAATGCCATCATAGTAGAAAAATTCATTTACTATACCTAGACCACACCTTGTTCCAAACATGTAATATTGTAACGATTTCACTCCTCGTTCCATCCACCTACAGCTGTATTGGGTTAGCTCCCCATTCAATCCATGTCTATCTCATCAGATATATAAATCATTACATAGAGCATTGGATAGATATATAGGTCTCACCAATATTATAATGAAAACCATATTTATGTGTTCCACAAGATAATAAACATAAATCATATCCTAACTTATGAAACATAATGTGTATCATAAAAATTTATCCATATCATAACCTCTGAAAATTAATAGGTATCATAAAAATTTCATCATAGTATAACCCATGAAAAGAATAGGGTTTCATAATCATTTCCTCATAGGATATAATTTTGAAGACAACTGGGTATCAAAATAATTTACTCACATTATAACATGTGGAATAGAAAAGGTTTTCATAATAATTATTTCATACAAACATAAAATATTAGGATAATGTAAAATATTTTTATTCTAGGGTAATATATCTTTAAAATAATAAGTTTTATCAAAGGATGTCATATTAGATAGAAAAGAATGTTGAAAGTTCATCTCACATGATTTTTTGAAAAAAATATACTTTCTACATTGAAAATTGATTTTTAAAAAATAAAAAAATTTGAAAACATTTTTCATCAAAAAGAAATTATTAAAATTATAAATTAATATTTAATATATTGTTTGGTCATGACATCAGAGAATTGTGTTCATGTCTTACACTTTAAAATAAATATTCCTTACATATTTTCTATAAAATCCAATCATGCATTTCTTTTGAAAATGACCATAATATTCAGTATATTTATTTAAAAAACTCAATCAAAGTTAAAAATTTATTTTAAAAATAAAAATAGAATAATAAAAAAATTAAAATAATTTTAGAAAACTTGGTTTTGAATGAAAATAGATTTTTGACTGAAGATAAAAATAATGTTTGATTTTTTTAATAATTTTTAATTAATTATATTAAGGTCCAAAGAGTGGGAAAATGTTACAATTAATTTATAATATAATGAATAAGAAGCGTATAATAAATTTAATGACAATTCTTGATTGGTAGATCATGATATTTCAACAATGGAGACTAGGTAATATAGAATACCAATAAGCTATGGTATTTTTACATAAAATAGTTAGGGATTTGGTAACCTGGAATCATATCCCCATTGAGGAATAATATAAAATTGAACACAATATATAATTAGGATAAATAAATTATTGATATTACAATTAAAAGGTTATGTATATACACCTTGTGAAAAATTATAGGATCGTAACATAATGTTCATCTCAAAGAAGGAGAATTGATATAAAAATCAATTACTACTTCATTAACTATTGGATAATAATAATTGTGAAATAAAAACATCAATAAAAAAATTAATTATCATGACATGAGGTATATTCATGATATATCATGTAATTGGGAAATATAAAAACTAAAAAAAATGAAACAATCTATTGATATGGAATAAGTCTCTGAGAAATAAAAGTGAGTCTAGAAATCCCCTCACTATAAGACTCGATGTTTCTAGAACTCATTAAAACATATATTATAATAAATAAAATTTATTGTAAATAGACCATAGAATCATATTCTTCTATATCATACAATATTTTAATTTTTATCACATTATATTACCTGTTTATTAACAATTCCAGGATAATGTTACATTTCATGTAATAACAGCTTTTTTTCATATGAAATTTGATTTTTTATACTATTGGTCTAATTATATATATAATTACATCATCAGAAATATCATTTTAATCATTATATAAATGTAATATTTATTTATTATATATTTATTATAGTAATGCACAAAATATTGTGATATAAAATCAAGTGAATTGTTTATGGAGACGGTAGGTCGTATGTATGTAGGAATATTGATTTCCATTTTCTTATTTGAATTAATAAAAGAGAAATAAATTATATATTATCATTATAAAATAATTTTTAGGTCACATATATAAAATATTTTTTATTAAATCCATCATTAATTAATTCCATGTAAAGCGTGAATGAACCACATTTCTTTGTAGGATGGTAGTCCACAATGCACGCAAATAACATTATCATATTCTCAAAAAAATGGAAACCTTGAATGTATGTTTGATATAACAATTACACAATCATAATAACATAATATATAAAATAAAAAAAATATAATCAGTATTTCATTTAATATTCCTAACCAGATAGGTGGTAATGGAAAAATGATTGACATCGGTTCACAAGGCCTGGATCCAGCGTACAGATGAATGACGATTTCAGACCCCATTTTATGGAAGTGTGTGTTGTTATAGGTTATAACAAAAACATTAAAAAATATTATTATATGTAATATACTAATGTAATTATATAATAATAATAGAAAAAGGATTGAATGGGTTTGAGGAAGTAAGAAAAATTGTTTCTGGAGGAATGTCACCTCTTCTTCGGGTATCCTCCTTAGAATTATATTAAAAACAATCCTTCCATTGAATTAATTCCAAAAAAAGTATTCTAAAATGAGACTAGGGATGTGTTGAAGTTAATTTTGAAGAAATGTTTGATCAAATAATTTTTGAGGTTGTGAAAATGGAGGATATTGGGATGCCATTTATAAGTGAGGTGAGTAGAAAACATGTATATTTTGGAAGTAGAGAATTGCAACCAAATTATTCATATGTCACTACTTCTCACCGAATGTGGATTTTGGTTAGGAATCACTAATTCTAGATGGTTTCCATCAAATTTATTTATGCAACAAAAAACTCCAAATGGTTCAATATCTAAAGGGATCTATTTTCCAACAGATGGTGTTCATTAGGTTTATTGGCCTTTGATACTTATTAACCCACATTAGTGGAGATGATGGGAGGTAGGGCTCATCACACCATTTTGGGAGAAATTATTGGCTAATCCGAGACACTCTTATAGATTTTTGATATGTTTATAAATCCTTATTAATATACCAAGAATAATGGAGGGTTCCTTATAAATTAACAATCAATTATTCGCATGTATGGAAATTAAATCCTCTGTAAGTATTCAAGGTTCTTCATAACAAAGTTCTATTTATTTATTTGAGGTTATCCATCAATAGTATACTATTATATAATTATTTAAGATTTATTAGTTGTTATTATGAAAATGGTGGTTTTTAGCAACATAGTAGTGCATTCTGGAATTTATCATCACATAAGGAGACATAAGTTGTTTTGATGTTGGGATCGTACCCCTAGATGGTCTACTTATTTATCCTTGTGAAATGAATCATAAACACCATAGTTCATGGGTGATTAATGGGACACATCTTACCTTTAATGGTCCTGTGGTAAGGACCTAACAGTATAGTTTATTTTCAGGCTGTAAATACATATAGATAGATGATCTTTAGTTAAAAGATTGTGGGAGACTTATACCGAAGCAATTTAATAACCTGGAAAGGATATGAGTTTGTAAGATTTATTAGAACCTATTGAGAATCCAGCCCACAAATAACATGGTTGATTTAGAATGTTGGGTTTGTACCTCAAGGAGGCTTCCTACCTATCCCACATGGATAGGAATCAAAGCTTACGTATTTTGATTAGTCTCATAGGGGATTATAGACCTTTTAGATAATTAGGTTATGTCTTAATCCAAATGATTATTTCCTAGTAATAAGGTCCATCATATATATCTTAACTCATAGATATTAATGGCGGACTTAATTCATAGATTACTCCTATGGAGTGTGCCCAGATTAAGATAATTAGGCTTGGGCTCCCAATGAGGATTCCATTGAGCTCAGGTCCTGAGTGAAGGCTTCCGACATATCCCAATCATGGTGGGAATCAATGTTCATGTAGATTTAGAAGAGACGTGTATTGTGAGGATATTGTGATCCTCTCAAATCTATAAGACCATGTGAGTCATGATAATTGTGACAAATAATAGGATATAGAAGATTCAATAACCACACATTTTATCCTCCACTGATGGAAGAGGTTAGGAATATGTGGAAAGAAGCCAAGGCGACAATGGAGGAGTTTGTGGAGTAATGAACCATTCAATATGAAATGAAAGTGTATATCGTTTGGTCCATCATGAAATGATAGGGGATTAATCCAGACTGGATTCCCTAAAATGGGACCCATAGTGGATAGAGGATATTATTCCCTATATAAAGGAAAAGTAATTGTGATCCTCACTCATCCTACTGGGGAAACGGAGGCTATAGGTCTCAGATATGAGGAGAAGATAGAGGCATATCCCTAAAATCTGATACATTGAACACCCCAATACATTCCTTAGGTAAAAAGTCTACATGACGTTAGATATCCAGATCCATAAACACTTCTAATATTCCAACACTCCTATAAGAAAATTTTGGGAAACCCTAATACATAGATAACTGAATCCAAATGGGTAACACAATGATGTGCACATCCAATAGGTATGATAAATTAAGAGGTATTGGTGGAGGTATAAACTAGGCCCCTTTCATAAAAAGGGGTTGTGGAAGGGAATTCATTTTCATGAATGTCGTTTAGATGTCTTTCAAGGGTGGCTCTCATTGGTGGTCCACTTAGGTATTCCTCATAAGTGTATGGGGAATGTATTAGGAGGAACACAAAAATGTTTACCATTGGAAAGATAAGCTTGTGAAATATTGATACTCATTGGGAAATGGAATATAGGGGAAAAACATGTGTGATGTATTAACTAAATCACCTTTGTTGTGCCATAGCGTCCTTGGAATAATTCTACAAAGGTCTTTGGTTATGGAAAAGACCTTGCATATATGACTTCTCCGTATAGAAGGATGGTCATTAATCAGTTGTTTTATACGTAATCCTTTGGAAGGACATTGATAATTCTATTATAATCTAATTATATATTATCTTCTACTTTAGAACAATACCTTAGAAAATTTGGGTGACATGGGAGAAAGATCTACACAATGGGAGCTTCAAGAGTTTTGCTAACTTTTTACATTTTTTAAATGTGGAGACAATGGGTCCTTTATATAGGGAATGAGGGGGATTTTATAAAGGATTTTTTCTTTGTAGGTCTTTTATGTAGCCTCACAACGTTTCTCTTCTATGTAGGTGTGCGATATGTATACTGCCATGTAGGTCTGTCGAGTTAGTCGGTGGCATAGGTCCTCAGTGAAGGTGGGATGTGCAATGGGATGCACATGCATGACTTGAATGGGAAACATTATGTATAGATATGTTTCATTGATCATTTTAAGTCCATTTCATTACATTTTATATCTTTGACACATCCATATTTACTATGTGCTTACTCATAGTCATTTTTATTTCCTTTATAAAAAGATTGTCCACAGAAGCCCCCCCCCCCTCAGGATTGGATCTGATTAAGAAGTGGGTATAGTCCTGAGGTAATATTATGGGGAAAATATTTCTGGAGATTTAATTATTTTATGTGAAGGTTTTCTACACATCTATGACATAAAGTCAAGTGTCATAGTTCAGTGGAACAAATAAATTCCCCCATTCCTTTGTCATTTTTTAACCCACCTTTCCTGAATTCTTCTCTCATTTTATAGACCGATCATTCCACTTTTACTTCATTGTGATTTCATGTAGTTCTCTTAAAAATTTCTCAAGGAATAACCATTTGAGAAATAGATCCATGTGTATTTATTTATCAATGGAGCTGCATGGAAGGACATTGTTGAAGAAATTGCGCAGGGTACCTTGTCAAAGGACCTATGTGGGTGACCTCATCGAAGGAGTTGTATTGAAGTTTTCCTTTAACAAATTTTTGAATTCCTTGAAGCTAAAATTTTGAACATCAATAATTCAATATTCCTATATAATGAGGAAAATTTGGTAATTATCTTTACAGGAAATGGATAACATTATGTCTTGATTTGTAGAAGCTATATTTCATCAAACTAAAATGATGAAATCATTATACCAGTCTATTATGATATTGTATAGAGTTCCCTTAATATGTTGTTGAATAGATCAATTTTATACCAACATGATTAACCACGAATCCACTGTCTACCTCCATAATGTCATGTGATTTTTTAAGATGCTCACATTCCAACTTATATGATATCTGTTCCAAATACATGGTTTTTCAAAAACATCAACAGTCATTGTATGAATATTAATATGAAGGGTATGCTTGTTCTTGATGGAAAAATACCAATTGGATTCATCCAACATCATAGTGGTTGTACTCATAATATGAGGGATCATATTTTAGATCCATGGCCACACTGCTTTGATTAAACCATTCGTGTTTCAAAAAAAAGATAAATCTAATGGATGAAATTAAGATCAGGACCTTCATTCTGGGGGAGGAGTCAATCCTAAATGTATGTGTGAATTTTTATTATGTTGGACTTATACAGAGTTCCGAAATTATCTGACAGATGTTTATATTTTTAAATATTTCTGGAAATGACAAACATATGTTTATAAAGACAACTTCATTCCTCAATTACTGAGCCAATGGAGTCCAAAAACAAATTCACTCCATTTGACAGATGATAAGTTTGGAATCAATTTGTGGGATATCTACCAAATAATTGGGGTTCCTATTCTCAAGGAGATGTATGATGAATTCATTACACCAATATCAACATGGGTTGATTCTATTATAACACCACCAGTAGTCCATGAACTAATAAAAATAGAAAAGAATATACCAAAAGAAAATAAATATCTTCGCACTAGGGATGATATTCATGAAAGAGTGTGGGTGGAATCTTTTTTCAAACTATTGAAAGAGAAGGGTCCTCCTGGTGGACATCCTAATATTTTCCCAGCTGTGGACAATTGCATTGTTTCAGTCATGTATTGGATCACATTAGAGAAATGTGACTACAAGAATTGGGTTTACAAGGTTAAGCATGAGATTGATGCAAATGTACACTTAGCCAGCTTCCTTCTCATGTGGCTAAGAATTTATTATCTTCATGTCCGTCAGTATGGTGGCAGTGTAAGACATGGTACTTTTTCTATTGAAACCATTTTGGTGAAGGGGAAATATATATGGTTGTATACCACTGCATTAGCAAGAATATATCATTCCATGTTGAATTTATATAATGGGAAGGCTCTATGAAGAATTTAATGACAATTTTAAATATTGTGGGGCTCGATTGTAGCACTTTTTTTGTTGAAAATTGGTTTTGAATTAGGTTATAGTTAACAATGGTCAATTTATTCCATTTTTTAAAAATGTTTCTAGGATTTAAACTTTTAAACAAAATCCTGATGAAGTGTGGAGGGCATTGAATGTATCAGGAGAATTTAGCTTTTATCCTTTTGGAAACCCACTCACTAGAACGTTTTTTGATGACTTTAAAGAATAAAATAATATTATAAGGGATTATATGATTGAATATTGGGATATATTGTTATCAAACATGATTTATGGTGAAAATATTTTTGAGGATTATGTCCCTTACAAAGTTTCTCTCCAATTCAAATTCCTTAAAAAATCGACCAGTTTTCCTCCCACCTATGTTAGGCATTATATGCACCCATTGGTAGCCTAACAATTATTGATTCTAATGGCTTAAGATCCATAGAAAATGTTGAATACACTATCTCTATCAGATGCATCAATTGGATTAGTGGATAGATATGCTAAATATTGGGTTTCTTCATACCCTTAGGGACATTTAACAGAAGGAACATATTAGATAAGGGCCTTTAAGACATTTTCATTAGAAAATGGTGAAAATTTTCTAAAGAAAAAGATGATGAAATGAATTCCTAAGCATTAGAACCTTTAAAAAAATCAATATAGAAAATACACCACAAAGGCTGATTCTAGGGAAACAACACTTCCATAACCGAAGTGCTCTAGTAACCATTGTCAAAATAGGATACAATCATATTTGGTGATTCTTATAATGAATAAGGGAGGCTTGATGAGTCCTTCTAATAAATTGGAGTTGAGTTTTCTACACACCTAGATATATCAAAGATGAATTATACATGTCTTTTAGTAATCCTTACATGGAAATCCTGACTCGTGAACTCAGGGATGCATGGGAATTCTCCAATCAAGCTTCTGAACATAGGATGATGATGATATTAGAGCACATTAGAATTATCATATAGATAGTAATATGGCTGAGGTACAAAAGCATATCATGGATCTAGAGACCTCCATATATGAAACTTATGACCACGTCTTAGCCTAAAATCGATTATCCGATAAGATGGATCGAGGGACATGTGAAGAGTTCATTTTTCACTCGAAAATTGAGTGGGATATTTATGTTAATAATGAGAATGTATTTCCCTTTTTTTGAGATTCAATTTTTTTATCATCCATCATATTAAATATCAATGTGATTAGTCTTTGTATGATAATAATAGAGAAGAAATATTAGTATAGGTATCTGCATCACAAAAATAAAAACCTATAGGAACCCCCATTGAAAAATTGGATGGAACCCCCTGCATCTCCAAGACATACCCTAAGAGGGAAGACCGTGATAGATGTAATGGGGACAAAAAATACATAATTGTTATGTTAAGTCTCTACTATCAATAAGAGTATTATAATCTCTCCACTGTCTTATAAAAATAAATGCTTGAAAATATTTTGATTTATCTAATGTGTAAGTAAAAAACAAGACATTTTTTTTTGTACTCTAGTATTATGACTTTCCTACTACACTATGGTGACCATTATTATCATTTCATAAGATCTTCATCCCTTTCTTCTCTTATGGGAATGAAAATTGGTCCTTATATAACTATGATGGAAACTCTAGGAGAGGTAAAACTTTTTGCTGATGAATTTGTTCACTTAAATAATGATGTGTCAAGAGATATGTCTACATCTTATCATATTTACAAATATAGATTAATAGTTGAAGGTAATATCATATTCATTTCTTATGGGTGTCACAGGTTTTTTCTAACATTTTTTTCTCGAAAATATTTCAGATCTATTTCATGTTCTAGAGGACTATGTGGCATTCAATGATGATATTATTATAGCTCAAAAAGGAAGGAGTGATGGTCATGCACAACCTAAGGTAGGTAGTGGTGTCAATCCTGATTCAGAAAAGCCTGATAACATTGTACCAGTTGAGGAGCGGACATAAGAAAATTCTAGTGGATCTAATTTGGACATCGATAAATATTTTTTTGATACCTTCAATGGTGTGGACTATATAACATAAAAAAGTTTTATACACTAAATTATAGACACTCTTAATCCATACATTGATATTCTAGGTTCCATCAAGGAGTTTAGGGATTTCAATGGGGAACTAGAAGGACATAAGTTCACATTCTTACATTTTCCACACATAATTCTTATTTAAATGATATTTCATATCAAAGACCAATTCACGTAGCTTTTTCTACTGAGATGGTGGAATGGCCCTCCATGAATGTTGAATCCAACCTAATCCTAATTCCATTAATGTTAGAGAAATATGAACTGGGAATCTATAATTGGGAGATTCTATAAAGCCCATGGTTATGATGACTAGGAAATATCAAGATAATGATCCTCCCCAAGTAATTTTTCAAACTACTATATCTACGAATATTATGGATGAATCTACTCAAGAAGAAGACTTATTACTGGGAAAATGTCATTCATGGTCTCTATTGTGCTTTGTTCATGCTATACTTTTAGAGTTAAAAATCATTTTAATTCTCCATTTATGGATATTTTATCCAACGAATATGTCCAAAGGTGATGTCCCTGTATTATCTCACCCAATAATGGAAGATGAAGAACATGCTACTTGAAAAGGAGTAGATCAAAGCACCATTTTGAATGATATGATTCCAAAAATAAGTTATGCCTCATGGTAGTGATTTTGATTTCAAATCAGAGCTAAATTTTGATATTAGTATTACATGGAAGAAAACAAGGAGATCTTGTTGGGATTTAATCATTAAAAATCAAATTTATGATCCACCTTCATATTTTGGAAAACATACAACATGGTTTATCATAGTAGGATCATTTGGACCTGATTATCACCTTTTTTACAATGCTGTGAAAGTGATAAGTTTTTGGTGCGAGAGAGAGCACAAACTACAGAATGATCTTGTAAAGGAAAACTTGTCACCAACATTGAGGTCTATAGAACTAAATTATTTGATGTAAAATCCAATCATAGAAATAATCTGATGGAATATGATCAGTAATTTATGGAGAGAATGAATGAAATGGCGCTTCTTCAGAAACAATTGGTTTTTATTCAAAATATGATTGATCAATTGAACCAATCCTTGGGAGAAGCCCAATTACATGGGGTAACTATCATTTTAACTAAAAAAGATTCACTTTGTAAATATAGGGTGGCTGAATCTTCTCAACTGGCCAAGCATTAGAAAGTGGTTGATAGGGCCCATGAGGATATTCAACATGTAAAGAGTCAAGCTGAATGGTTTCTATAATATATAAAAGACAGACTTCATTCTATATATGTTCAACCAAATTTTCCTAATAAACAAAAAGGATTTTTTCTACAATTATATATATGGATTCATCCATATTTTCATTCTATAATCACAATATTAAACCTAATTATATTAAAATTAATTATTAACATCAGATAAATCATAATTACAATGATAGAGATGGAGATCTCTTGTTTTTACGTAAGCAAAGAAGCATTGTAAGCATAGTTTGACTACTACTAGGGTCATATGGAAAACCCTAATTTATTTCATTTTAATTTTAATTGATAAATATTTCCAAATCCATAAAAATTATGTGATATTTTCTTTGATAAATTCAAGTGGGACCTTGATTAATGATTATTATGGACACCATGTCTAAAATTTTATGTATGATAATAAAGGATGTCTCTTCCATGAATGATGTTACCTATATTTTACAAAACCGTAATGGGGCTTGATTATGTAGGGATAGCTAGGGAATATATATATATATCCAAATAGTTGTATCATTAATGTGAAATGCCAATTATATTGGTGAATTTTATGTTATTCCACATATGGAACATATTGCATTGTCCTGTAAAAGAGTTTCTAGAAATTCTGGAATTCAATTTTTATAGGAAAAAAGGGGTCTCTATTTGGATGTATCAAGAAGAGAGTGGGTGAATTTTCAATGGAATGATATTTGAGAATAAAGGGGTCATTTTTTATGACCTGTTCCCTTAAATAAAAAACACTCATACGCTATTTTTATGCGTGAATATTGGTACATTTTTTAGAAAGGGTCTGTTTGATATTATTTTATGTAGTTTAATGTCATAAAGAAAATACATTATGGGGATTTAATTAATGGTCTCTATATTTGACCAAATATTTATGAATCTATAATTTCTTAGAAATTGGACTAGAAACATACTACCATATTGAGGTATGTAATGAAATAATTGTAAACTATGATTACCGAGTTTTTGAATCTGGAGAATGACATGGGAAAAGGTATGAAAGAATTAGAGGAAGTCATTTTTGAGAACGAAGTTATCGGTTATTTGATGAACCCGTTCTGGGGGCTATATTATGCAAGCCATACTGGGGCATGTTCTGCATAGTAAAACAATGGAATCTTTTGGCTAACACCACTATGTGGGTAACATATGTATGTCCACCTAGGGGAACATTTTTCATTGTCAGGACAATGAGTTATTAGGTATTAAACATTTTATTTCTAAAGGATGAAGGAATTTTACGTAGATTTATATTTTCACAACCATAGAATTTAGATTATGAAGAAATGTATCTGAATATAGAAAAATTATTTCTAGTCATGAATTCTAATGAATTTTAGGAATAGGATCTATATGAATGTTTGACATAAATGTAGGATGTATGGTGCATGTAGTCTAAGGTCATATGACTGGGGAAAAAATATTTTCGAAAAAATGGATGTATGGTTATCAAATGAACCATTATTATTTCAATGAAAATTGAAAATATGAAGGTAAAATTGGTAAACCATGGCCTTGAAGTCATTTAAGATTGGATAAAGGACATGGGGCAAATATGAAACTGATGACCACTTTAAAATACAGGATCCAACATACCGTCATTGAGGATTTAAGGGTGAAGAATAGGCTTCTCCTAAGAACTATGTAACAATTGTTTGAGAAATCCCATTGGGGGGGGGGCTAGATTATATCGGGCCATCTATGGCATATACTACATAGAAAAACAGTAGCATATTTTTGTTGTTTGGACCATTATGTGGGGAAATTATACAAGTAAATCGAGGGGCACATAGTACATAGTCTGGAAAAACATCTCTTAGGTATCATCCATTAAGTGAGAAGAAAAAAAATAATGATTATAATGATATGAATGTATCCAATATTATGTGTATGAATGAATAAATGGATAATTTCCAATTCATAAGGGAAGTATTTGGACCGGCATTGGCCATGTTCTTGGATTCCCTTACATAGATCTAACTCATATGTATAATGGGGGAATGATTTGTTTCCCTAGAGGATTCTCTAAATATTGTTCCTAAAATAAAGTCTCATGTATAAATTAATTTAATTTTATATGGGAGGGGGAAAATATAACAAAATTTTGGCTACACCCAGGATAGGGGATCTAGGCACCACTACGTATCTCATAGGGATGATAATCAATCCGTACATAGTTCTCTGGGTACTGTGCAGTTTAATGTCATGTAATAAGGATATCATGTTGTGCAGTTAAATGTCATGAATCAAGGATATTATGGAATTTAATGTGAAGAGAATTTGAATGTTGTAGTTGGACTATGGTATAAGTCCCAATTGTCAGTATGTATCTTGTTGAGAAATAATCAGGCCAAATGTAGTTCATGATTAAATATTAGATAGACTTGGGATTGGGGATCTGGGCCTCACTACATATCTAGTAGGGATGAGAATCAATCCACATGTAGTTCTTTTCACTTCTATGCAGTTTAACCTCATGTAATAAAGATATATTTTGTGTATTATAACATCAAACAACTTGGACAATAGATAACCTTGAATTTGAATTTAGATACCTTATTTATGCAGAGAGTCTCCTTACCCAATTCCAAATCCCATGTGAAATGTTCTCAATGTGTGAAAAAACGGTTAGTAAAAAAGTTTCTTTTTCAACAAAAAGGTAAAACATGTAAGGATAAGGTATAATGATTATATGGTGGCTAATCCAGGATATAGTGTTAGGGAATCCGTATGTATCTTTCCCGAGGCAAGTATCAATATGTATGTAGATCTTAGATTATTCCCCATATCATTAGTTTTTTTTTGATGTGAGGAAAAGAGAATTCTTCCCATGAATGGGCCCAAGAATAGTGATATGGGAGTATCTACGTATATTATTTGAATAATAATAAATCCATGCATAGTTCATGAAAAGTGGTCCCTATGAAAATCTCATTCAAACATAAGGATAAATGGGGATCATGTACCACTAGGGATTAGAAATGATTTGAGTAATGCTTTCACATGGAAGCTACTCATTTTTTTCATGAACCTTAAGGAATCCAAATTTGTGGTATCTTGGGGGATTTCTTAATTTCAACTAAAAGAGAAATTAACTATATAGTTTAATGTCATGTTGTGAGGAAAATTAATTTCGTGCAGTTTAATGTCATGCAACAAGGGAAAAGATGATATTCATTTTAACATAGTGCATTCTTTCCACATTTTGTTTCTATACAGTTTAATGTATAGCAGCTAAGACATAACATTTTTTAATTACACATACTAATTCACCAAGAATCATGCATTGGTTGGATTTGTAATACTTTATCAATCTTTAGAGAATAGTGAATTTTCCCTATTAGATAAGACCTTATGTATGGAATAAGGTCCTTATTATTTTGGTTTATTCTTTAGAGGCTTCATTCATGGTATCATCAGATTCTTGTGGGATAATACCAATTCTCCATTAAGAAATTGGAATAGGAGAACTTTCTTATTAATATCTCGTGTAATTCTATTCCGATATACTTCCAAGTGATGAAATGTGTGCAATATTTTTTCATATAATCATTCTAGCTTATCAAATCTCTTCTGTTACTATCCATTTGTATATAATTGGTCATAGATGGCAGTTCATAGTGAAGGAAATTGATCATCAATATAAAGAACTTCTTCTATCCCGTACCCCAATTAATATGTGGTATCATGTTTCATTATGAGTAGTAGTCTGATAAGCCCACAAATGATTCAAGAGGTTATCATGTGAAGAATATTATTCCTTATCCTCCATATTTTAGAGTAGATTCGATAGAGTCTTGTTGAAAGCCTCTATTTAACCATTTCATACTACATGTAAGTGACATGAATAGTTTCATTTGATATTGTGATTGCGATATAGCTTATTTAACTGAGCGGAATGAAAATTGGTGCCATTTTCCATCAATATGGTCGAAGTAACACTAAATCAGGTAATTAAATTGTATTTTACATAGATAAATTTTTTTGGCCCCTAATTCATTGAGAGGATTTTCCTCAGCCCATTTGGATAAGAAATCAATAGAAGTAAGAATATACTTGATCTTTGTGGCCGTATATGGAGGATAGGGTCCTACAATATCCATTCCCCATGTAGAAAATAGCCAAGAGTATTTAGCTATATATAGAAATTTTAGGGGTTGATGAATGATGTTTTAATTCATCTGGAAAGGTTAAAACTTCTTAGTGAAATCTATTTAATCTTACATCATTGAAGAATAAAAGTATCCTAGCCATTGGATTTGATCAGAAAGCCTATTCCTAGACTGCTGAGAACCACTTGCCCCTACATGTACTTCTTTCATGATAGACATGATTTAATCCTCATCAATGTATCTTAGAATAATTATATCAAATTAAGGTATATAAGGAAAATTATCGTGATTGGGACCATCATAAAGTGTAAAATTAACTACTCTCCACTGGATCTTTTGTCTTTTAATTCTATCCAATAGAATTTTCCCATTTAGAAGATATTCCATGATGGGTTCCCTCCATTCTGTGGTATGACCATATAGATTTGAAATGGTTCTAATTTATTTTATTTTGTTTGTTCTTATTTGGAAAAAAGGTGAAATAATTCATATATGCGCACTAAAAATGATTGTTTCATTAGGATTTGGATATGAAAATGTTGTGCCTGCATCTACCAATGCATCAGCTTTATCATTTTGTGAATGTGGGACGTAATACAATATTGTCTCTAATGGAAATTCTACCATTAACCCTTTAACATAATCCCACTTGGGAATTCATTCTTCATTTCTAATGATTTAATTCTCATTTACTTGTTTGATTTCCAATTATGAATCACCGTCTACCTACATGTAATCCAATGGTAGATGGAGTGCTAATTGAAGGCCTGTAATGAGATCTTGATATTTTTCCTCATTGTTAGTACCACCTTTTGTTAATAAAAAAGGATTATAGAAACACATTCTTCAATGGGGACATAAGAAAAATTCCTAACCCAGCATTGTTGAATTTAGTGTCTTCCATTCTCAACCCCATTGTACTTATCAAAGCCCCATCAAAATAATTATCCCATATTCAGGGAATTTCAGGAATATAAAAGATTTCTTCATATTGAAATTTAGTATTAAATGATATCTCTTCTACATATAGGTTCTCAGTAAGGTAGTATTCTAAATATTTTCCTTTTAATTCTTTCAGAGGCACACACTATATATCAAACTATTGTAGAATAACAACCCATTATGCCAGACGCCCTGTTTGAATAGGATGATTGAGGATAAATTTGAGCAGTTTATTATGAGATATCATATGGACATCATAATGATACAATTAGTGTCTCAATTAATGAACTACTATAATTATTTCTAGGAATAATTCTCAATATTTTAATATAAATCCTCTGGATTGATCAAGGTTTGACTAAGATATTAAAGGTTAATTTTGTTCCCATCATCATATTTTTTTTCCAAGAAGGAACCCAATTATTGCTCCATGGATATCACATAGTGAATAGGTGAATTTCCATTAACTTTTGGAATCAATATTAGTGTAATAAATTTCTATTTATTGAGGGTATCAAATGATTTTTGGGTTTCATAGTTCCATTGATATGTGACTCCCTTCTTCAGTAATTTGGTGAAGGGAAAACACTAGCCTACTAAATTGGCTATGGAGTGCCGGTTACAGGCCATGTGCACTTGATGTCCTCTCAACACTTTCTTGTTTCAAGTAGGTGACATGTCAAGGACAACCTTAGTCTTCAAGGAATTTACTTCAATTTTGCGATGACATACTAAAAAATAGTGAAATTTTCCCTATGTTACATAGATAGCACATTTCATGGGGTTTATGTGAAAATTGTATTTTAGATGTTTAGTGAATGTAGTCTTCCAATCATCCAAATGATCAAAAAATTTCCTATAATTACCTGAAAAATCTTCCAAAAAGATTTCTATTAATTTTCCCATAAAATATTTGAAAATGTGATGCATTTTACGCTAATATGTCGCACTAGAAATCTTCAACCCAAAGTGAACTACCCGATAGAAAAATATTCCTTGTAGAGAACTGAATTCTATATATTGATCATATTATTATGACATTCAGATTTTGTTATAACCAGAATAAAAAAACATGAAGGATAGATCTTTGTATCCAACTGTGGGAACAATTAAATGTTCTATGATTGGAATTGGAAATTCATCATTTGAAAAATTATGGTTGAGAACTATAAAATCAATGAATACATTGATTTTTTCATTATTATTTTTCACTGGAATAATTTTAGAAAACCATTTGGGATATTTCACCCCCTGATAATGTTAGACTTGATTATTTTGTCAACTTTAGCCTCCATTTTGGAGGCATGAGTCGGGTGTGTTCTTCTTAATACTTGCTTAAATACCCAATTCTCTTCTAGAAAACTTAATTGGTTGGTGGACATGTTGTGTTCAAGGCCTAGAATTTATGTATAGTTCCAAGAAAACAAATCTTAGGGTATCTTTATAAATTAAGTATACACATATATCTCTTCGAAAGTCATGGATGGACTAATTACAGTTGGGTGTGTATCTTCCACTATACCCAAATAAATTTCTTTGTGCACATCCATAATAGTAGAGATTCCTTCCTCAAATATTGAAGAATCATCCTTGAGGTCCTCCTCTTCTTCATATTTCCCACACTTCACTTATTCATTTTCTACTTCAAGGGTATGTGATGAAGTAATCCTTTTAATGTTAGGGGTGGAGTTAGTATTTGATCATCCTGAAGAAGTGGTTACCATTTATGTTAAGACTAATTATGAAGGATATTACATGAGTATTAAAGGGAAAATTATGGTTTGGGAATCAACATCCAAATCTTTCTCAATTAATGAATCATATTCTTCTATAATGTAAAATGAATCAATGACTTGCTGATGTTTGGTGGATGGAATGCAGACATCTCCATTTAAGAATTCTCTATTGTTTGGTCAATCCACAATTTATCTTGTGCTTTCACACTCAATTTCAAAAAATGACATTATTGAATTCACTGAACTAGTTCTTGGATGTTGGTCTATCCTGGTAATTTTATTGATAGGAAACACGAAATTTTCACTAAGATGCATGAATGGGTTAGTTGGGATCTTTTCCAGACCATTCGGAAGATAGATTATTAAAATGTATTTTTCTAAGGACTATTTTCTCTTTGTGTGAAAGAAATATCCCTCAATATACTGAGATTAACATGTTTTTAATGGGGCATTATCACCATGAAATGTCCCAATTTGATCATTAAACCAATAATTGATACATTGGTGGTATGATGAAAGAATATTCACATGTTAATGTATACAAGGCCTTCCATGTAGAATGTTGAAAGCTGTGTCCTACCAGAAAACCATGAAATCTGAAATAGATATAAGATCTCAGAACTATGTTCTGATTATAATATCAACTAGTGTTTCTTGTTCATTATTTTCATAACAATCCAAAATCAATGTGGAGGAAGATAAATCTTATTCATGGATATATAACCTAACAAGTGTGCAGATGGGAATGAGGTTAAATCTTGAGCTATTATTAGTGAAGTCTCTTAGGATGTCTATATCATTAACCTTCCCAGTTAAATAAAATGTCTTGATGTGTCCATGTAAAACATCATCCTCATCATGGTCCAAGAGAGATATAACTACAAGAAATTTTTTCGTATTATTCTCTATACGATAGACCTCATTAGTAGTGACATCATTTTCAAACTCTTGACGACTTTAAAAAGACTCAATAACTACTTTATGAAGTTATTTTTATAGATTCAATGCATACATGATTGAGAGAATGGTTGGTAGTTGGTCCAAATTCATCAAAATTTCTTACATTTGGTCCAAAGGTTTGTGTCTTCTGGCATGGAGATGTGGTTTTTCTGGTTCCCTGGAATTTGATACTCTTGTTGTAGATAGACCATGTGTCAGGGAAGATAATTGAAATACTTCTACTCTTATTGGATTAAAATGACTATGTCTACTCACATACTTATAAAGTGGTGATATATCCTCTAATCTGTCTTCCAAGATAATCTTTTTGTTCTTGAACCTATCATGTGTGGGTGAATTCTCTTGTTCTTGCTAAGCCCACTAAAGGTATCTCACCTGATTTTTGTCTATATAAATATTTCGAGTAGGGGTATAATTTAAATAGTGTCCTCTAGAAGACCCATGTATTCCATTGTCTCAATAAGTGTGACATATTCTTCCCTTAGTTTCCCAATCAAGTACCAATAATTCAGGTTCATAATTAGAACCATCATTTCCATAGGTGTCCATTAAATTGATTACATTAACAGAAATTGTAACAGCCCGAGATTTTATGAAAAATATTCTTTATTTCACTAATGTCTTGTGTTTTATGCTACACCAAAAGGAGCTTGCACAACACACATCCTTGACTTGCCTTGCATTACACGCAATCACGACCTTCTTCGATAGCGTGTGTAGTACGCAATACTGAGTTTCACGAAACAACGATATGCTATTAAAATATTATTAAAACTAGCTGTTTTGAATAGTAATAACCACTTTTTAAATTTTAGAAATTTTAGCTCTCAAAATTGACTTCATTTTTGGATTCGGAGTATCGAATTTATCCTAAGGTGAAATTTTGGTACTTTTCGGATAACTTTCATATTCTGATGAATAGTGAAAATTACTAAATTATAATTAAAAACAACTTTTTTAATCGAAATAATTAATAGTGATAAATCATTAATTTGAGTGGTTTTAATGTATATTTAGAATATATTTTTACAATTTAATACAATTTTGGTCATTGGATGTAATTTCACATTTAAACCAGACATAATCAAGTGTCAATCTTTTGATAGATATTGTTTCTTAAAAACACGCTATTTGTTTTAACATCGGGATTTAATAAAAAAATTAATTAATTTGGTAAAATAGACTTCATTTTTGAATTTGGAATATGAAATATAGCTTAGGATGAAATTTTGGAATTTTTCTGAAAACTTTCAATTTTTGATGAATAGTGAAACCACTAAGTGGTAGGTTAAAAACTGAATTTTGCATAAAACATAATTTTACCGCTTCTGTGAATGGAATTTCGAAAATCCGACAGACACGGTTAATATCAAGGACTAAAATGTGGTTCAATGAGATGAAAATAATTTTTGGTGAATAGTAACTTTTTACTTTTTTTTACCACGGTTAATAGTAAATAGGGTAACTAAGGGTAAATATGATATTACTATTACCCTAACACATGTCCTAATTCTATTGGATAAGTGTAATTCGAACAAAAACAACCTTATGAATATAATATGACCATTTAGGTCCACTTGGATTAGATTATGACATTTAATATTATTTTATTTAATGAATAGTTAAAATAGTTAAAATCAAAGATTAATAACTAAAACATTTTTAATATGGGGTTATACATAAGATAAATTCGACTATAAATATTCATTAGAAAGATAAAAAGATTTCCTACATAATGAGATTTTATTTATAATTTTTAGACTTTAAATAAATTAATTTATTTATGACACAACGATGATGCAATAATTACCCTTTTAAGGAAATATTAACATAATTGATTTTATAAATGCTCAAATGAATGTAATTTGAGACTTTTTATGAATTCAACTAATTTTTTAGGTTACTATGATATATTAGTGTTGATTTAATCAACTTGGTTCGAACATATAATTCTGTTATGACTTTCACAAAAATCATATATCAAATAGTGTCAAAATTGACACAAAATAGTTTTTAAATCAAATATTATATTATTAATTGTTATTTTATTCCTAAAAATCTAAGGTTCGGCCAAATGACATAGATACAGATATATCTATATATAATAAACAATTTGGGGTTCTTTTGGCATGTTATAGTAAGTGTATTAACCATATAGTGAAAGAAAACAAAAAGACACGGTAAAAGTTAAATTATTTAACTTAGAGTTAAATCTAATTGATAAGGTTAAAATAATACCCTAAACTTGTCTAAATCTTATTGGATGATAGGATTTCGACCCATCCCCACTTTAGCTTCTAAATAAGACCCTTTGGAACCATTATAAACCGATTTTGACTTTAATATAAAATAATATTTTGAGGTATTCCTAAGGTGCCCCTCTCCTCCCTTATAAAAGGGAACCTTATCCCTCTCTTCCTTACACAAGTTTGAGCCTTCAAGCTCGGCCAAACCCTGCCAAAATCTCTTCTCCACTTCCCTAGAAACATCCTAGAGGTTCTGGTCTTCCTCAAAGACCAATTTTAGTGCCCTAAGAGAAGGTCTCAAAGAGGCGCTTCAAAGAAGAGGTAATTTCCGTTACCAATTCTTTCACCTTTATTTCTTATTCCACTTCTTCTTATTAGGTTGTTTCATTATGAAGTAATAACAACAGTATCACTCATATACTGATATGTTATTATAAGTATGAAACAATCCTAATTCACCATCTATCCATCCTACGGAAAACGAAATCACCGCGCGTGCGTACGTACGGAATATCGTCTCTACGCCGTGGTGTAATCTGTTTTTCCACCAACACCTTACATGGATGGGTATTATGGTGTAAAGAATAAATATACATAGTTATTAAAACATCATATTGATTTTGATATATTTTATAATCCACTCCAATTCAATTCAATAATTATGGAAATGATATCATCGCTCGTGCGTACGTACGGACTACCGTCTCCACGACGCGATGAGATTCATTCTCCATGTTAACCATTTAAGAATGATTATAAAGTATATATAAGAAATAATAATGAAATATATGACATTATAAAGCTACTGGATTTATGTATATATATATATATGTATGTCATCTACTTACTTCCATTCAAGACAATAAGGAAAGGAAAACAGCGTTCATGCGTACGTACGGACTACCGTCTCCATGAACGGTGTTTTTCATTTCATTTATCTATCTATTATATATATATATATACTGAATATATATGATATATAAATCATACTTTATATTCTGGAAGTAAGTAAATCATGATATAAGTAATAATAATGTCAAGAACAACAAGTCAAAACACCTACGATAAATGAAACGGTTTTACCCAAAACGCTTCTTTAACATGGAATTTACAAAATAACGGGTAATATAAAGTCATAAGTGAACCATATATGATATAATAACAATGAATATGATTCTAGAATAAGTCAATAACATGATTTAAATCATTATACAGGAGGTTCGGACACTTACAAAGAAAGTCGGACCTAAGGTAAGGGAAAATATCACAATCTCATTTTATCCGAGATTGTTTTTACTTTGGCATTTACTAGGGTGTATTTTATCATCCACATCCATGTTCCCTCAATATGTAATATTATTTCCATCCACCTACAATTTTTTAAATCCATTTTTACCCTTCGGTGAGTTTTTAGTAATATGTATGAAAGGAATCTTTTGTCGTTTTTCGTACGAGGCACTTTTTGACTTTTTCGACAAAAGTACGAAGAATGTTTTTTTTAACTTATACGGCATGAACGGATTTTTACGGTTTTATAAAGCCTTATTTTCATGAACCATACTCCAAAATATTTCATGACTATTTTTAATAAAATCTCTTTCTTTTAAAATTTCATGATGTTTTGTGAAAAGAAATTGATTTTGAAGAAAAAGGATATTTTCCTCAAGAATTCATTTCAAGTGTTTTATCAAAATTATTTTCCATCTAAGATAATAAATGGTTCTATTTCTATCCATATTATTGCATGGATTTGATTACGTTGTGATGGAAACATTTTTTATGAATTCCTTTATCTTATATGAATTGTTTTATGATGTCATGTTGTTTAAGAATCCCATTTTTATTACGTGGGTTATGCGATGATGTATGATTTATGATTATGTGGCACACATAAGAAAGGATTCATTATAAGATGGGTGGGACATATATCTTCCTCCAATTCATTGGGTAAAGATTTTATATCTCATGAGATAGACATGGCTGGAATGGTAGGTTATACCGGTTCAGTGAAACATGACTGAAACGAGGGTTACTCGATTCAGAAAGGGACTTTGTCCACTAAAATAGTCTTGGCAATGAGTCGTGACTAACAAGAAATGATTCTCTATGATTATGTGTGAATGCCACAGTGTTTCATGTTTTATGTTATGATTATTGTGATTTCATTTCACTACTACGATTTATCCCATGTTATGAAATTATGCTCTCTTTTGCAGGTTAAGATTTCCAAAAGTTATGTTCTTTTGAATATTATGTGATTGATTTTTCTTTTGTATACCCTTACTGAGCATTTGAGCTCACCTTTTTCTGTTTTCTTTTCCCCAGGATATAAAGAAAGGTTTTAGGTAAAAAAAGGGAAGTTCTTTATGGGAGATATTGAAGATCTTTCACCACGATTAGAAGATTACGTTCCGAGTTTCCAAAGACACTAAACTATTACGATCCTTGTGTGTGTGTGTTTTTGTTATGTACTATGTTTTCCGCAAAAGTAATGTAAAGTCTATGTACGTCAGCCTTCGGGTCTCTACAGTTGGTATCAGAGGAAAGGTTTAGTCAACCTTTGGAAACTAGGATGCGAGAACTTTCGTGAGATCCCTAGAGATATTTCTAAGGTATGTTTAGGGATGTCTCTAAGGTTAAGTATACGTATAGGTTATAGTACTATAATTATGCTAACGATCATAGAATTAAACCTAAGATGTTAGATATTGAAGTTACTCCCCCTTTATTATGATTTTTCCCTCTCACACTATTCATTTTGGGTTTTAGAAAATGGCTGGAAACAAGATGATTCACGATAATGGAGAATATGATGGACAATGGAATGATATTTTTCATAATGAAATGGGATTTGGAAGTACAAACATCATTATTATGCCAAATCAGCAATCTCATAATATGATCAATAAAGTAAAATTTGGTATGTTTCCTGACTCGGCTAATAAGAGAAAGATGGAGTTTCATGATGATAATAGAGGAAAGAATGTTCAATTTCCCCTATGTAAATCATGTGGGAAGAGGCATCAAGGAGAATGTTTCAAAGGAACTGGAAGATGCTTTGGGTGTGGAAAAGAAGGACACAAATCCAGTAAGTGCAAAGGAAAAGGTTTAGTTAACACCAGGGATGAGGATAATGGTATTGCTACGACATCAACAATGGTTAAATGTTTTAAATGTGGAATGTACGGGAATTATGCAAACCAATGCCCTAATGGAAAGTATCATGAAGAGAATCAGTATGGTCGTATGGGTAGTATTTATGTGGATGATGATGATGAGACTACACATGATATGTGAGATGAAGGAATTGTTGAAGCTCGGTCAATGGTTTATGAATGTAGTGGAATGATTACATGTTTATCATGTGTAATGTTGTATAAGTAATCTCATGCTACTATGGAATAAAGAGACATCTATGGATTTGTTACACTGTTGTCTTTCCTTGAGTTTTGAAAGTATATGATTAATGTTACCAGTATCCAGGAAACGTTATTCAGATATTTTTTTGGAAGTAAGATGATATGCGCATAATGAAGGGAAAACGAGAAAATGAAATGTTTAATAGTATTCATGATCTCATGATTGATATAAGGACTAAGTGATATCATGGTTTGAGTATATAGAATTTTGAGGATTTTAGTATGTGGAAGGTGTTAACTTTTAACTGCATTCATGTTTTCACTAAGGTATTCAAGAGAATACATGATTAAGGACTTTGAATGTTTGGAATGTGACCAACAAAACATATCTTATGATATATGGGGATTGATGATGGTGTTAAATCTCTGGTAATCGTTTTCACTATGTTATGATAGTGGATTGCAGTATTATGGATAAGCCTAAAGATTGGAATGGATTATGTTGGACATAAGTTAGTATTGTTTAAGGATAGAAGTTTTCTCGATGTTATTGATGGGATGTTATAGTAATATAGTTTTAGAAAAAGGACAACCTGCAGGACAGGCGATAGCCCATCGCGTCGGACAAGGTTGTGGAAATCGAACCCACAACCGAAGTGCGACTGGCCTTTATCGCCTACCACTGGCCTACAGGAAGTCCCTGTTTAGTAGAAACTAGTTTTATTATATTAAGTTGTATGACATATGATGTATAAGTCCATTTTAGGAACAATATATGATTAATCTCACTATAGATCGACTTATGTATATAATTTTGTGCTAACCTTTTGTTTGAGACAGATGGAATGACCCGTCATTCTATCACATGATAACAAATTCAACTTCATTTATTTAAGAGATGAAGTGGAAATTGTTCAAGGCACGAACAACAGTGAGATTGTACCAAAATAAAGTAAGTATTTATTCTAATTCAAATTCTTCAACTTTAGGGAAACGATCTTGAAAACCAAAAATGTTGTCCTAGTGATCTTATACCTGATGAATCATATGGTACCTTAGATCGTCACAAATTTATGGATTTGTGATTACTGGATTTTCCATAGCCATGTTCTCTACCACTCTCCATCAGAACATGATGGTTAGATTTCTCTTCCATATCCATATTTTCACCTATGTGGAAACCCAGTGATTAGTTAATTTGGGTAATCGTTACATTTCATACTTTAGTTTTTAAAGCCAAGTTTTGTTATTCCTTTTTACGATGTGGGTTTCTATTAAAGAAACTTTCGGATAGTAAACCATTTACAACCCCGACGAATTTCGAGGGCGAAATTCATTTTAAGGGGGGTAGAATGTAACAGCCCGAGATTTTATGAAAAATATTCTTTATTTCACTAATGTCTTGTGTTGTACGCTACACCAAAAGGAGCTTGCACAACACGCATCCTTGACTTGCCTTGCTTTACACGCAATCGCGACCTTTTTCGCTAGCGTGTGTAGTACGCAATACTGAGTTTCACGAAACAACGATATGCTTTTAAAATATTATTAAAACTAGCTGTTATGAATAGTAATAACCACTTTTTAAATTTTAGAAATTTTAGCTCTCAAAATGGACTTCATTTTTGGATTCGGAGTATCGAATTTAGCCTAAGGTGAAATTTTGGTACTTTTCGGATAACTTTCATATTCTGATGAATAGTGAAAATTACTAAATTATAATTAAAAACAACTTTTTTAATCGAAATAATTAATAGTGATAAATCATTAATTTGAGTGGTTTTAAAGTATATTTAGAATATATTTTTACAATTTAATACAATGTTGGTCATTGGATGTAATTTCACATTTAAACCAGACATAATCAAGTGTCAATCTTTTGATAGATATTGTTTCTTAAAAACACGCTATTTGTTTTAACAGCGGGATTTAATTATAAAATTAACTAATTTGGTAAAATAGACTTCATTTTTTAATTTGGAATATGAAATATTGCTTAGGATGAAATTTTGGAATTTTTCTGAAAACTTTCAATTTTTGATGAATAGTGAAACCACTAAGTGGTAGGTTAAAAACTGAATTTTGCATAAAACATAATTTTACCGCTTCTGTGAATGGAATTTTGAAAATCCGATAGACACGGTTAATATCAAGGACTAAAACGTGGTTCAATGAGATGAAAATAATTTTTGGTGAATAGTAACTTTTTACTTTTTTTTACCACGGTTAATAGTAAATAGGGTAACTAAGGGTAAATATGATATTACTATTATCCTAACACATGTCCTCATTCTATTGGATAAGTGTAATTCGACCAAAAACAACCTTATGAATATAATATGACCATTTAGGTCCACTTGGATTAGATTATGACATTTAATATTATTTTATTTAATGAATAGTTAAAATAGTTAAAATCAACGATTAATATCTAAAACATTTTTAATATGGGGTTATACATAAGATAAATTCGACTATAAATATTCATTAGAAATCTAAAAAGATTTCCTACATAATGAGATTTTATTTATAGTTTTTAGACTTTAAATAAATTAATTTATTTATGACACAACGATGATGCCGTAATTACCCTTTTAAGGAAATATTAACATAATTGATGTTATAAATGCTCAAATGAATGTAATTTGAGACTTTTTATGAATTCCACTAATTTTCTAGGTTACTATGATATATTAGTGTTGATTTAATCAACTTGGTTCGAACATATAATTCTGTTATGACTTTCACAAATATCATATATCAAATAGTTTCAAAATTGACACAAAATAGTTTTTACATCAAATATTATATTATTAATTGTTATTTTATTCCTAAAAATCTAATGTTCGGCCAAATGACATAGATAAGGATATATATATATATATAATAAACAATTTGGGGTTCTTTTGGCATGTTATAGTAAGTGTATTAACCATATAGTGAAAGAAAACAAAAAGACACGGTAAAAGTTAAATTATTTAACTTAGAGTTAAATTTAATTGATAAGGTTAAAATAATACCCTAAACTTGTCTAAATCTTACTAGATGATAGGATTTCGACCCATCCCCACTTTAGATTCTAAATAAGACCCTTTGGAACCATTATAAACCGATTTTGACTTTAATATAAAATAATATTTTGAGGTATTCCTAAGGTGCCCCTCTCCTCCCTTATAAAAGGGCACCTTCTCCCTCTCTTCCTTACACAAGTTTGAGCCTTCAAGATCGGCCAAACCCTGCCAAAATCTCTTCTCCACTTCCCTAGAAACATCCTAGAGGTTCTGGTCTTCCTCAAAGACCAATTTTAGTTCCCTAAGAGGAGGTATCAAAGAGGCGCTTCAAAGAAGAGGTAATTTCCGTTACCAATTCTTTCACCTTTATTTCTTATTCCACTTCTTCTTCTTAGGTTGTTTCATTATGAAGTAATAACAACAGTATCACTAATATACTGATATGTTATTATAAGTATGAAACAATCCTAATTCACCATCTATCCATCCTACGGAAAACGAAATCACCGCGCGTGCGTACGTACGGAATACCGTCTCCACGCCGTGGTGTAATCTGTTTTTCCACCAACACCTTACATGGATGGGTATTATGGTGTAAATAATAACTATACATAGTTATTAAAACATCATATTGATTCTGATATATTTTATAATCCACTCCAATTCAATTCAATAATTATGGAAATGATAACATCGCTCGTGCGTACGTACGGACTACCGTCTCCACGACGCGATGAGATTCATTCTCCATGTTAACCATTTAAGAATGATTATAAAGTATATATAAGGAATAATAATGAAATATATGACATTATAAAGCTACTGTATTTATGTATATATATATATGTATTTCATCTACTTACTTCCATTCAAGACAATAAGGAAAGGAAAACAGCGTTCATGCGTACGTACGGACTACCGTCTCCATGAACGGTGTTTTTCATTTCATTTATCTATCTATTATATATATATATATATAATGAATATATATGATATATAAATCATATTTTATATTCTGGAAGTAAGTAAATCATGATATAAGTAATAATAATGTCAAGAACAACAAGTCAAAACAACTACGATAAATGAAACGATTTTACCCAAAACGCTTCTTTAACATGGAATTTACAAAAGAACGGGTAATATAAATTCATAAGTGAACCATATATGATATAATAACAATGAATATGATTCTAGAATAAGTCAATAACATGATTTAAATCATTATACAGGAGGTTCGGACACTTACAAAGAATGTCGGACCTAAGGTAAGGGAAAATATCACAATCTCATTTTATCCGAGATTGTTTTTACTTTGGCATTTACTGGGGTGTATTTTATCATCCACATCCATGTTCCCTCAATATGTAATATTATTTTCATCCACCTACAATTTTTTAAATCCATTTTTACCCTTCGGTGAGTTTTTAGTAATATGTATGAAAGGAATGTTTTGTCGTTTTTCGTACGAGGTACTTTTTGACCTTTTCGACAAAAGTACGAAGAATGTTTTTTTAACTTATACGGCACGAACGGATTTTTACGGTTTTATAAAGCCTTATTTTCATGAACCATACTCCAAAATATTTCATGACTATTTTTAATAAAATCTCTTTCTTTTAAAATTTCATGATGTTTTGTGAAAAGAAATTGATTTTGAAGAAGAAAGGATATTTTCCTCAAGAATTCATTTCAAGTGTTTTATCAAAATTATTTTCCATCTAAGATAATAAAGGTTTCTATTTCTATCCATATTATTGCATGGATGTGATTATGTTGTGATGGAAACATTTTTTATGAATTCCTTTATCTTATATGAATTGTTTTATGATGTCATGTTGTTTAAGAATCCCATTTTTATTACATGGGTTATGCGATGATGTATGATTTATGATTATGTGGCACACATAAGAAAGGATTCATTATAAGATGGGTGGGACATATATCTTCCTCCAATGCATTGGGTAAAGATTTTATATCTCATGAGATAGACATGGCTGGAATGGTAGGTTATACCGGTTCAGTGAAACATGACTGAAACGAGGGTTACTCGTTTCAGAAAGGGACTTTGTCCACTAAGATAGTCTTGGCAATGAGTCTTGACTAACAAGAAATGATTCACTATGATTATGTGTGAATGCCACAAAGTTTCATGTTTTAAGTTATGATTATTGTGATTTCATTTCACTACTATGATTTATCCCATGTTATGAAATTATGCTCTCTTTTGCAGGTTAAGATTTCCAAAAGTTATGTTCTTATGAATATTATGTGATTGATTTTTCTTTTGTATACCCTTACTGAGCATTTGAGCTCACCTTTTTATGTTTTCTTTTCCCCAGGATATAAAGAAAGGTTTTAGGTAAAAAAAAAGGGAAGATCTTTATGGGAGATATTGAAGATCTTTCACCACGATTAGAAGATTACGTTCCGAGTTTCCAAAGACACTAAACTATTACGATCCTTGTGTGTGTGTTTTTGTTATGTACTAAGTTTTCCGCAAAAGTAATGTAAAGTCTATGTACATCAGGCTTCGGGTCTCTAGATTTGGTATCAGAGGAAAGGTTTAGTCAACCTTTGGAAACTAGGATGCGAGAACATTCTTGAGATCCCTAGAGATATTTCTAAGGTATGTTTAGGGATGTCTCTAAGGTTAAGTATACGTATAGGTTATAGTACTATAATTACGCTAACGATCATAGAATTAAACCTAAGATGTTAGATATTGAAGTTACTCCCCCTTTATTATGATTTTTTCCTCTCACACTATTATTTTTGGGTTTTAGAAAATGGCTGGAAACAAGATGATTCACGATAATGGAGAATATGATGGACAATGGAATGATATTTTTCATAATGAAATGGGATTTGGAAGTACAAACATCATTATTATGCCAAATCAGCAATCTCATAATATGATCAATAAAGTAAATTTTGGTAAGTTTCCTGACTCGGCTAATAAGAGAAAGATGGAGTTTCATGATGATCATAGAGGAAAGAATGTTCAATTTCCCCTATGTAAGTCATGCGGGAAGAGTCATCAAGGAGAATGTTTCAAAGGAACTGGAAGATGCTTTGGGTGTGGAAAAGAAGGATACAAAGCCAGTAAGTGCAAAGGAAAAGGTTTAGTTAACACCAGTGATGAGGATAATGGTATTGCTACGACATCAACAATGGTTAAATGTTTTAAATGTGGAATGTACGGGAATTATGCAAACCAATGCCCTAATGGAAAGTATCATGAAGAGAATCAATATGGTCGTATGGGTAGTATTTATGTGGATGATGATGATGAGACTACACATGATATGTGAGATGAAGGAATTGTTGAAGCTCGGTCAATGGTTTATGAATGTAGTGGAATGATTACATGTTTATCATGTGTAATGTTGTATAAGTAATCTCATGCTACTATGGAATAAAGAGACATCTATGGATTTGTTACACTGTTGTCTTTCCTTGAGTTTTGAAAGTATATGATTAATGTTACTAGTATCCAGGAAACGTTATTCAGATATTTTTTTGGAAGTAAGATGATATGCGCATAATGAAGGGAAAACGAGAAAATGAAATGTTTAATAGTATTCATGATCTCATGATTGATATAAGGACTAAGTGATATCATGGTTTGAGTATATAGAATTTTGAGGATTTTAGTATGTGGAAGGTGTTAACTTTTAACTGTATTCATGTTTTCACTAAGGTATTCAAGAGAATACATGATTAAGGACTTTGAATGTTTGGAATGTGACCAACAAAACATATCTTATGATATATGGGGATTGACGATGGTGTTAAATCTCTGGTAATCGTTTTCACTATGTTATGATAGTGGATTGCAGTATTATGGATAAGCCTAAAGATTGGAATGGATTATGTTGGACATAAGTTAGTATTGTTTAAGGATAGAAGTTTTCTCGATGTTATTGATGGGATGTTATAGTAATATAGTTTTAGAAAAAAACAACCTGCAGGACAGGCGATAGGCCATCGCGTCGGACAAGGCTGTGGAAATCGAACCCACAACCGAAGTGCGACTGGCCTTTATCGCCTACCACTGGCCTACATGAAGTCCCTGTTTAGTAGAAACTAGTTTTATTATATTAAGTTGTATGACATATGATGTATAAGTCTATTTTAGGAACAATATATGATTAATCTCACTATCGATCGACTTATGTATATAATTTTGTGCTAACCTTTTGTTTGAGACATATGGAATGACCCGTCATTCTATCACATGATAACAAATTCAACTTCATTTATTTAAGAGATGAAGTGGAAATTGTTCAAGGCACGAACAACAGTGAGATTGTACCAAAATAAAGTAAGTATTTATTCTAATTCAAATTCTTCAACTTTAGGGAAACGATCTTGAAAACCAAAAATGTTGTCCTAGTGATCTTATACCTGATGAATCATATGGTACCTTAGATCGTCACAAATTTATGGATTTGTGATTACTGGATTTTCCATAGCCATGTTCTCTACCACTCTCCATCAGAACATGATGGTTAGATTTCTCTTCCATATCCATATTTTCACCTATGTGGAAACCCAGTGATTAGTTTATTTGGGTAATTGTTACATTTCATACTTTAGTTTTTAAAGCCAAGTTTTGGTATTCCTTTTTACGATGTGGGTTTCTATTAAAGAAACTTTCGGATAGTAAACCATTTATAACCCCGACGAATTTCGAGGGCGAAATTCATTTTAAGGGGGGTAGAATGTAACAGCCCGAGATTTTATGAAAAATATTCTTTATTTCACTAATGTCTTGTGTTGTACGCTACACCAAAAGGAGCTTGCACAACACACATCCTTGACTTGCCTTGCATTACACACAATCGCGACCTTCTTCGCTAGCGTGTGTAGTACGCAATACTGAGTTTCACGAAACAACGATATGCTTTTAAAATATTATTAAAACTAGCCGTTAGGAATAGTAATAACCACTTTTTAAATTTTAGAAATTTCAGCTCTCAAAATGGACTTCATTTTTGGATTCGGAGTATCGAATTTAGCCTAAGGTGAAATTTTGGTACTTTTCGGATAACTTTCATATTCTGATGAATAGTGCAAATTACTAAATTATAATTAGAAACAACTTTTTTAATCGAAATAATTAATAGTGATAAATCATTAATTTGAGTGGTTTTAAAGTATATTTAGAATATATTTTTACAATTTAATACAATGTTGGTCATTGGATGTAATTTCACATTTAAACCAGACATAATCAAGTGTCAATCTTTTGATAGATATTGTTTCTTAAAAACACGCTATTTGTTTTAACAGCGGGATTTAATTATAAAATTAATTAATTTGGTAAAATAGACTTCCTTTTTTAATTTGTAATATGAAATATAGCTTAGGATGAAATTTTGGAATTTTTCTGAAAACTTTCAATTTTTGATGAATAGTGAAACCACTAAGTGGTAGGTTAAAAACTGAATTTTGCATAAAACATAATTTTACCGCTTCTGTGAATGGAATTTCGAAAATCCGATAGACACGGTTAATATCAAGGACTAAAAAGTGGTTCAATGAGATGAAAATAATTTTTGGTGAATAGTAACTTTTTACTTTTTTTTACCACGGTTAATAGTAAATAGGGTAACTAAGGGTAAATATGATATTACTATTACCCTAACACATTTCCTCATTCTATTGGATAAGTGTAATTCGACCAAAAACAACCTTATGAATATAATATGACCATTTAGGTCCACTTGGATTAGATTATGACATTTAATATTATTTTATTTAATGAATAGTTAAAATAGTTAAAATCAACGATTAATATCTAAAACATTTTTAATATGGGGTTATACATAAGATAAATTCGACTATAAATATTCATTAGAAAGCTAAAAAGATTTCCTACATAATGAGATTTTATTTATAGTTTTTAGACTTTAAATAAATTAATTTATTTATGACACAATGATGATGCCGTAATTACCCTTTTAAGGAAATATTAACATAATTGATGTTATAAATGCTCAAATGAATGTAATTTGAGACTTTTTATGAATTCCACTAATTTTATAGGTTACTATGATATATTAGTGTTGATTTAATCAACTTGGTTCGAACATATAATTCTGTTATGACTTTCACAAAAATCATATATCAAATAGTGTCAAAATTGACACAAAATAGTTTTTACATCAAATATTATATTATTAATTGTTATTTTATTCCTAAAAATCTAATGTTCGGCCAAATGACATAGATAAGGATATATATATATATAATAAACAATTTGGGGTTCTTTTGGCATGTTATAGTAAGTGTATTAACCATATAGTGAAAGAAAAAAAAGACACGGTAAAAGTTAAATTATTTAACTTAGAGTTAAATTTAATTTATAAGGTTAAAATAATACCCTAAACTTGTCTAAATCTTATTGGATGATAGGATTTAGACCCATCCCCACTTTAGCTTCTAAATAAGACCCTTTGGAACCATTATAAATCGATTTTGACTTTAATATAAAATAATATTTTGAGGTATTCCTAAGGTGCCCCTCTCCTCCCTTATAAAAGGGCACCTTCTCCCTCTCTTCCTTACACAAGTTTGAGCCTTCAAGATCTGCCAAACCCTGCCAAAATCTCTTCTCCACTTCCCTAGAAACATCCTAGAGGTTCTGGTCTTCCTCAAAGACCAATTTTAGTTCCCTAAGAGGAGGTATCAAAGAGGTGCTTCAAAGAAGAGGTAATTTCCGTTACCAATTCTTTCACCTTTATTTCTTATTCCACTTCTTCTTCTTAGGTTGTTTCATTATGAAGTAATAACAACAGTATCACTCATATACTGATATGTTATTATAAGTATGAAACAATCCTAATTCACCATCTATACATCCTACGGAAAACGAAATCACCGCGCGTGCGTACGTACGGAATACCGTCTCCACGCCGTGGTGTAATCTGTTTTTCCACCAACACCTTACATGGATGGGTATTGTGGTGTAAATAATAACTATACATAGTTATTAAAACATCATATTGATTCTGATATATTTTATAATCCACTCCAATTCAATTCAATAATTATGGAAATGATATCATCGCTCGTGCGTACGTACGGACTACCGTCTCCACGACGCGATGAGATTCATTCTCCATGTTAACCATTTAAGAATGATTATAAAGTATATATAAGGAATAATAATGAAATATATGACATTATAAAGCTACTGGATTTATGTATATATATATATATGTATTTCATCTACTTACTTCCATTCGAGACAATAAGGAAAGGAAAACAGCGTTCATGCGTACGTACGGACTACCGTCTCCATGAACGGTGTTTTTCATTTCATTTATCTATCTATTATATATATATATATAATGAATATATATGATATATAAATCATATTTTATATTCTGGAAGTAAGTAAATCATGATATAAGTAATAATAATGTCAAGAACAACAAGTCAAAACAACTACGATAAATGAAACGATTTTACCCCAAACGCTTCTTTAACATGGAATTTACAAAAGAACGGGTAATATAAATTCATAAGTGAACCATATATGATATAATAACAATGAATATGATTCTAGAATAAGTCAATAACATGATTTAAATCATTATACAGGAGGTTCGGACACTTACAAAGAAAGTCGGACCTAAGGTAAGGGAAAATATCACAATCTCATTTTATCCGAGATTGTTTTTACTTTGGCATTTACTGGGGTGTATTTTATCATCCACATCCATGTTCCCTCAATATGTAATATTATTTCCATCCACCTACAATTTTTTAAATCCATTTTTACCCTTCTGTGAGTTTTTAGTAATATGTATGAAAGGAATCTTTTGTCGTTTTTCGTACGAGGTACTTTTTGACTTTTTCGACAAAAGTACGAAGAATGTTTTTTTAACTTATACGGCACGAACGGATTTTTACGGTTTTATAAAGCCTTATTTTCATGAACCATACTCCAAAATATTTCATGACTATTTTTAATAAAATCTCTTTCTTTTAAAATTTCATGATGTTTTGTGAAAAGAAATTGATTTTGAAGAAGAAAGGATATTTTCCTCAAGAATTTATTTCAAGTGTTTTATCAAAATTATTTTCCATCTAAGATAATAAAGGGTTCTATTTCTATCCATATTATTGCATGGATGTGATTATGTTGTGATGGAAACATTTTTTATGAATTCCTTTATCTTATATGAATTGTTTTATGATGTCATGTTGTTTAAGAATCCCATTTTTATTACATGGGTTATGCGATGATGTATGATTTATGATTATGTGGCACACATAAGAAAGGATTCATTATAAGATGGGTGGGACATATATCTTCCTCCAATGCATTGGGTAAAGATTTTATATCTCATGAGATAGACATGGCTGGAATGGTAGGTTATACCGGTTCAGTGAAACATGACTGAAACGAGGGTTACTCGATTCAGAAAGGGACTTTGTCCACTAAGATAGACTTGGCAATGAGTCTTGACTAACAAGAAATGATTCTCTATGATTATGTGTGAATGCCACAAAGTTTCATGTTTTAAGTTATGATTATTGTGATTTCATTTCACTACTATGATTTATCCCATGTTATGAAATTATGCTCTCTTTTGCAGGTTAAGATTTCCAAAAGTTATGTTCTTATGAATATTATGTGATTGATTTTTCTTTTGAATACCCTTACTGAGCATTTGAGCTCACCTTTTTATGTTTTCTTTTCCCCAGGATATAAAGAAAGGTTTTAGGTAAAAAAAAAGGGAAGATCTTTATGGGAGATATTGATGATCTTTCACCACGATTAGAAGATTACGTTCCGAGTTTCCAAAGACACTAAACTATTACGATCCTTGTGTGTGTGTTTTTGTTATGTACTAAGTTTTCCGCAAAAGTAATGTAAAGTCTATGTACGTCAGGCTTCGGGTCTCTACAGTTGGTATCAGAGGAATGGTTTAGTCAACCTTTGGAAACTAGGATGCGAGAACTTTCGTGAGATCCCTAGAGATATTTCTAAGGTATGTTTAGGGATGTCTCTAAGGTTAAGTATACGTATAGGTTATAGTACTATAATTACGCTAACGATCATAGAATTAAACCTAAGATGTTAGATATTGAAGTTACTCCCCCTTTATTATGATTTTTTCCTCTCACACTATTATTTTTGGGGTTTAGAAAATGGCTGGAAACAAGATGATTCACGATAATGGAGAATATGATGGACAATGGAATGATATTTTTCATAATGAAATGGGATTTGGATGTACAAACATCATTATTATACCAAATCAGCAATCTCATAATATGATCAATAAAGTAAATTTTGGTAAGTTTCCTGACTCGTCTAATAAGAGAAAGATGGAGTTTCATGATGATCATAGAGGAAAGAATGTTCAATTTCCCCTATGTAAGTCATGTGGGAAGAGGCATCAAGGAGAATGTTTCAAAGGAACTGGAAGATGCTTTGGGTGTGGAAAAGAAGGACACAAAGCCAGTAAGTGCAAAGGAAAAGGTTTAGTTAACACCAGGGATGAGGATAATGGTATTGCTACGACATCAACAATGGTTAAATGTTTTAAATGTGGAATGTACGGGAATTATGCAAACCAATGCCCTAATGGAAAGTATCATGAAGAGAATCAGTATGGTCGTATGGGTAGTATTTATGTGGATGATGATGATGAGACTACAAATGATATGTGAGATGAAAGAATTGTTGAAGCTCGGTCAATGGTTTAAGAATGTAGTGGAATGATTACATGTTTATCATGTGTAATGTTGTATAAGTAATCTCATGCTACTATATAATAAAGAGACATCTATGGATTTGTTACACTGTTGTCTTTCCTTTAGTTTTGAAAGTATATGATTAATGTTACAAGTATCCAGGATAGGTTATTCAGATATTTTTTGGAAGTAAGATGATATGCGCATAATGAAGGGAAAACGAGAAAATGAAATGTTTAATAGTATTCATGAGCTCATGATTGATATAAGGACTAAGTGATATCATGGTTTGAGTATATAGAATTTTGAGGATTTTAGTATGTGGAAGGTGTTAACTTTTAACTGCATTCATGTTTTCACTAAGGTATTCAAGAGAATACATGATTAAGGACTTTGAATGGTTGGAATGTGACCAACAAAACATATCTTATGATATATGGGGATTGACGATGGTGTTAAATCTCTGGTAATCATTTTCACTATGTTATGATAGTGGATTGCAGTATTATGGATAAGCCTAAAGATTGGAATGGATTATGTTGGACATAAGTTAGTATTGTTTAAGGATAGAAGTTTTCTCGATGTTATTGATTGGATGTTATAGTAATATAGTTTTAGAAAAAAACAACCTACAAGACAGGCGATAGCCCATCGCGTCGGACAAGGCTGTGGAAATCGAACCCACAACCGAAGTGCGACTGGCCTTTATCGCCTACCACTGGCCTACATGAAGTCCCTGTTTAGTAGAAACTAGTTTTATTATATTAAGTTGTATGACATATGATGTATAAGTCCATTTTAGGAACAATATATGATTAATCTCCCTATTGATCGACTTATGTATATAATTTTGTGCTAACCTTTTGTTTGAGACAGATGGAATGACCCGTCATTCTATCACATGATAACAAATTCAACTTCATTGTATTTAAGAGATGAAGTGGAAATTGTTCAAGGCACGAACAACAGTGAGATTGTACCAAAATAAAGTAAGTATTTATTCTAATTCAAATTCTTCAACATTAGGGAAACGATCTTGAAAACCAAAAATGTTGTCCTAGTGATCTTATACATGATGAATCATATGGTACCTTAGATCGTCACAAATTTATGGATTTGTGATTACTGGATTTTCCATAGCCATGTTCTCTACCACTCTCCATCAGAACATGATGGTTAGATTTCTCTTCCATATCCATATTTTCACCTATGTGGAAACCCAGTGATTAGTTTATTTGGTAATCGTTACATTTCATACTTTAGTTTTTAAAGCCATGTTTTGGTATTCCTTTTTACGATGTGGGTTTCTATTAAAGAAACATTCGGATAGTAAACCATTTATAACCCCGACGAATTTCGAGGGCGAAATTCATTTTAAGGGGGGTAGAATGTAACAGCCCGAGATTTTATGAAAAATATTCTTTATTTCACTAATTTCTTGTGTTGTACGCTACACCAACAGGAGCCTGCACAACACGCATCCTTGACTTGCCTTACATTACACGCAATCGCGACCTTCTTCGATAGCGTGTGTAGTACGCAATACTGAGTTTCACGAAACAACGATATGCTATTAAAATATTATTAAAACTAGCTGTTTTGAATAGTAATAACCACTTTTTAAATTTTAGAAATTTTAGCTCTCAAAATGGACTTCATTTTTGGATTCGGAGTATCGAATTTATCCTAAGGTGAAATTTTGGTACTTTTCGGATAACTTTCATATTCTGATGAATAGTGAAAATTACTAAATTATAATTAAAAACAACTTTTTTAATCGAAATAATTAATAGTGATAAATCATTAATTTGAGTGGTTTAAAAGTATATTTAGAATATATTTTTACAATTTAATACAATGTTGGTCATTGGATGTAATTTCACATTTAAACCAGACATAATCAAGTGTCAATCTTTTGATATATATTGTTTCTTAAAAACACGCTATTTGTTTTAACAGCGGGATTTAATTATAAAATTAATTAATTTGGTAAAATAGACTTCATTTTTGAATTTGGAATATGAAATATAGCTTAGGATGAAATTTTGGAATTTTTCTGAAAACTTTCAATTTTTGATGAATAGTGAAACCACTAAGTGATAGGTTAAAATCTGAATTTTTCATAAAACATAATTTTACCGCTTCTGTGAATGGAATTTCAAAAATCCGATAGACATGGTTAATATCAAGGACTAAAATGTGGTTCAATGAGATGAAAATAATTTTTGGTGAATAGTAACTTTTTTCTTTTTTTTACCACGGTTAATAGTAAATAGGGTAACTAAGGGTAAATATGATATTACTATTACCCTAACACATGTCCTAATTCTATTGGATAAGTGTAATTCGACCAAAAACAACCTTATGAATATAATATGACCATTTAGGTCCACTTGGATTAGATTATGACATTTAATATTATTTTATTTAATGAATAGTTAAAATAGTTAAAATCAAAGATTAATAACTAAAACATTTTTAATATGGGGTTATACATAAGATAAATTCGACTATAAATATTCATTAGAAATCTAAAAAGATTTCCTACATAATGAGAGTTTATTTATAATTTTTAGACTTTAAATAAATTAATTTATTTATGACACAACGATGATGACGTAATTTCCCTTTTAAGGAAATATTAACATAATTGATGTTATAAATGCTCAAATGAATGTAATTTGAGACTTTTTATGAATTACACTAATTTTCTAGGTTACTATGATATATTACTGTTGATTTAATCAACTTGGTTATAACATATATTTCTGTTATGACTTTCACAAAAATCATATATCAAATAGTGTCAAAATTGACACAAAATAGTTTTTAAATCAAATATTATATTACTAATTGTTATTTTATTCCTAAAAATCTAAGGTTCGGCCAAATGACATAGATACGGATATATATATATATAATAAACAATTTGGGGTTCTTTTGGCATGTTATAGTAAGTGTATTAACCATATAGTGAAAGAAAACAAAAATACACGGTAAAAGTTAAATTATTTAACTTAGAGTTAAATCTAATTGATAAGGTTAAAATAATACCCTAAACTTGTCTAAATCTTATTGGATGATAGGATTTAGACCCATCTCCACTTTATCTTCTAAATAAGGCCCTTTGGAACCATTATAAACCGATTTTTACTTTAATATAAAATAATATTTTGAGGTATTCCTAAGGTGCCCCTCTCCTCCCTTATAAAAGGGCACCTCCTCCCTCTCTTCCTTACACAAGTTTGAGCCTTCAAGCTCGGCCAAACCCTGCCAAAATCTCTTCTCCACTTCCCTATAAACATCCTAGAGGTTCTGGTCTTCCTCAAAGACAAATTTTAGTGCCCTAAGTGGAGGTCTCAAAGAGGCGCTTCAAAGAAGAGGTAAATTCCGTTACCAATTCTTTCACCTTTATTTCTTATTCCACTTCTTCTTCTTGGGTTGTTTCATTATGAAGTAATAACAACAGTATCACTAATACACTGATATGTTATTATAAGTATGAAACAATCCTAATTCACCATCTATCCATCCTATGGAAAACGAAATCACCGCGCGTGCGTACGTACGGAATACCGTCTCCACGTCGTGGTGTAATCTGTTTTTCCACCAACACCTTACATGGATGGGTATTATGGTGTAAAGAATAACTATACATAGTTATTAAAACATCATATTGATTCTGATATATTTTATAATCCACTCCAATTCAATTAAATAATTATGGAAATGATATCATCGCTCGTGCGTACGTACGGACTACCGTCTCCACGACGCGATGAGATTCATTATCCATGTTAACCATTTAAGAATGATTATAAAGTATATATAAGAAATAATAATGAAATATATGACATTATAAAGCTACTGGATTTATGTATATATATATATATATGTATGTCATCTACTTACTTCCATTCAAGACAATAAGGAATGGAAAACAGCATTCATGCGTACGTACGGACTACCGTCTCCATGAACGGTGTTTTTCATTTCATTTATCTATCTATTATATATATATATATACTGAATATATATGATATATAAATCATATTTTATATTCTGGAAGTAAGTAAATCATGATATAAGTAATAATAATGTCAAGAACAACAAGTCAAAACAACTACGATAAATGAAACGATTTTACCCAAAACGCTTCTTTAACATGGAATTTACAAAAGAACGGGTAATATAAAGTCATAAGTGAACCATATATGATATAATAATAATGAATATGATTCTATAATAAGTCAATAACATGATTTAAATCATTATACAGGAGGTTCGGACACTTATAAATAAAGTCGGACCTAAGGTAAGGGAAAATATCACAATCTCGTTTTATCCGAGATTGTTTTTACTTTGGCATTTACTGGGGTGTATTTTATCATCCACATCCATGTTACCTCAATATGTAATATTATTTCCAACCACCTACAATTTTTTAAATCCAATTTTACCCTTCGGTGGGTTTTTAGTAATATGTATGAAAGGAATCTTTTGTCGTTTTTCGTACGAGGTACTTTTTGACTTTTTCGACAAAAGTACGAAGAATGTTTTTTTTAACTTATACGACATGAACGAATTTTTACGGTTTTATAAAGCCTTATTTTCATGAACCATACTCCAAAATATTTCATGACTATTTTTAATAAAATATCTTTCTTTTAAAATTTCATGATGTTTTGTGAAAAGAAATTGATTTTGAAGAAGAAAGGATATTTTCCTCAAGAATTCATTTCAAGTGTTTTATCAAAATTATTTTCCATCTAAGATAATAAAGGGTTCTATTTATATCCATATTATTACATGGATTTGATTATGTTGTGATGGAAACATTTTTTATGAATTCCGTTATCTTATATGAATTGTTTTATGATGTCATGTTGTTTAAGAATCCCATTTTTATTACATGGGTTATGCGATGATGTATGATTTATGATTATGTGGCACACATAAGAAAGGATTCATTATAAGATGGGTGGGACCTATATCTCCCTCCAATGCATTGGGTAAAGATTTTATATCTCATGAGATATACATGGCTGGAATGGTAGGTTATACCGGTTCAGTGAAACATGACTGAAACGAGGGTTACTCGATTCAGAAAGGGACTTTGTCCACTAAGATAGTCTTGGCAATGAGTCTTGACTAACAAGAAATGATTCTCTATGATTATGTGTGAATTCCACAAAGTTTCATGTTTTATGTTATGATTATTGTGATTTCATTTCACTACTATGACTTATCCCATGTTATGAAATTATGCTCTCTTTTGCAGGTTAAGATTTCCAAAAGTTATGTTCTTATGAATATTATGTGATTGATTTTTCTTTTGTATACCCTTACTGAGCATTTGAGCTCACCTTTTTATGTTTTCTTTTCCACAGGATATAAAGAAAGGTTTTAGGTAAAAAAAAGGGAAGATCTTTATGGGAGATATTGAAGATCTTTCACCACGATTAGAAGATTACGTTCCGAGTTTCCAAAGACACTAAACTATTACGATCCTTGTGTGTGTGTGTTTTTGTTATGTACTATGTTTTCCGCAAAAGTAATGTAATGTCTATGTACGTCAGGCTTCGGGTCTCTACAAAAATGAAGATCAAATCCTCGTCTGATGAAGAATATATATGACAGGTAAAGTCCTATGGTGTTGTTTTGTGGGGTAGTTCCCACGCTTTTGAGACATATAAAATGGAATCTTCCATTGTCAAGGATAGATATAGACTTAACATGATATTTCCTTCTTCAAACTGCACTTTATCCTTTTTATTATGTCTCTTTCTTGAGGATTGTCCATTGTAGGACTAATCTTTTGATGAAGATGGCTTCATTACAGTGGATGTGGAAAGTGGTAGAGGTGATTTTTCCAATTATGTTCATAGAATGACATAAATTGGATTGATCCTTTTCCTGACCATCCAATTATCAAAATTCATCACATTATTGCTTTTGACTTTATACTATTCACCTTCTTCCTCTGGATCTATAATAGTAACACATGCTACCTGGGCAAATGATCTTTTTAGTTTCACTTTTCTAGAGTCCACCATCATTTGCAGTATATATTTGAAAAAAAACACTCCTGATGGGGGTCTCCCAACATTTTATGTAAGGCAAAGTAGTTTGGGATGTCATCATTTACTTCATTTTTAGGTTTCAGGGGCCTTGGTAACTTTACTAAGTTGTTTTATAATGATGAAATAATGTAACTTGAAACCAAATCATTCTAAAAAGAGTAAATGTTTTTCATTAACTCCACAAATTGTTTCCTAATCTACTATTTTTGATCAAATTTAAGAGGTAGTCACTGTTGCACATGCTCAATAGGAGGAGTCATACTATATGATGAGGGCATTGAAGTAGAAGCTGGTATAGGTTCTTACTTTAGTGTAACTGTGTTAGCCTCTAATTTTACTATTCTCAATCTGAATTCTAATGGTATTACATGAGACATAGATTTGGTTTTGGAAACAGAATTCTTCACTATTTGGGTGATTGAAGTAGGGTCTCAAAACCCTCCTATGTATTTCAAAAGAATTAGTAGTGTGCGCAACTCGTCATGGAGATTTTCTACATATTTTCGTAGTAACTCTTCTTGAGGCAGTGGTATGTTTAAGGAGTATGTTAGTCCTTTCCACAATGTAATGAAATCTAAAACCCTTTCATTATATATTTTTTTCAATTCATAAAATAATATGTTATTTTCTTATACATCATTAACATGAACAGGAAAAGGATTTTCTGATGGAGGTATTCCCATCTCGTAATTGATCGAGACAAAAAACATGTATACCAAACAAATGCCAACTCCTACAGTGATTTCCCGAAACATCTGAGCTTTTCATATTCTGTTATGTGGATGGTCCCCCTTCATCGGATGACATCGAGATTTGAAATGCATCCAGTGATACTATAGATCTCTTGAATCATTAATGATTGGAAATGTTGTTTTCACAGTGTTTGGCAGTGGAGGCATTGGATCTACCCATTCAAGGGAATCATTTTTTCTTGTTGTACTGGTGAAAATCGTTCTACCATAGCTTCAAATAATGTTGTAAATGAATCAATTTTATTCATAAGAATTTGTGATAAGTATATTGAGCCTTGAGATGAACAGGGGCGATGAATGGAAATACCATTGGTGGTTGCACTTCTGGTATTTGTCTTGGATAACACATGGAGATAGGCCTATAAGGTTGTGCCAAACCCTATTCTGGTTGTGTACCTAATAGAGGTAATTCATTATCCACATCAGTAGTTACAACAAAATCTCAATGTTTGTAATCTCATACTAGAATTATAATAAGAGGATCTTCTTGTGGAGTAGGTTTGAAATGAATTCTTCTTCTGATTAAATATGCATTGAGTCTTGTCAACTCCTTCATCTCTTACTCTTTCTAGGAAATTCTTTCTTCAAGTGAAATATATTGGCCTTCTCCATTGGAATTATTTGAAATGATATGACCTTTAAACTTCCCCTTTTTAGGGTCATTTCCAAGTGGTGGAAGTTGATTATACAAGGGAATACCTAGATTTTGGGTAATCCTATGAATTAAGGTATGCTCACACCCTTCATTTTTATTAGTGTGTACCATATTATGAAAAAGAACATCATCCTCCAACTTCCCCAAATTAGACTCACTCTCTATAAGATAATCTATAATGGTATTAATGACATTCACTCACACATAATTCATTGATGGTTTTCTATTAGTATCTTTGTAGGATCACCATCTTATTCATCCTCAATGAGAGTTTGTTAATCTATTTGATGGTTAAACCAGTACTATTTTAAGGATAATAATATAAAGGGAATCCTTGGATAGTTCAGTCTTATGTTCAATTTTTGGCCTCTTTCCTAATTGGTAGAATATTTAATTCCACTGAGGAAGTTATTTTGGATGTGAAAAATCCCATAGCCTTGTAGACTAGGTATATTTCTATTCTTCTTCTTCAACAATTTGTGCTATATTTATTGAAACTAATGGTGGGGTTAAAAAATTCCCCTAACCTATGAGCTGGAGTGGTTCATGAATAGCTTTGGATGATATCATCACAACTAATTTTCTTGATATTATGAATTCTGGCCCAAACATTAGCAAGATTCGTTATCTAACCCCCACATAAATAACATATTCTGGAAGGCAGTTTTACTATTTTTGAAATTTGTGTGATATTAGGGATGAAATATTCTAAGTTGAAGCTTGCTCAATGTTTTCAGACACATGATGCAGAATAATCCCAATAGGTTTATCTCTTTGGGGTTGAGTTTAGTGAAAACCAATTGAAACATGTTCTTGCTAATCATATCTTCGTTCATGAACATAATTTGTTTTATTGTAGCCTTCCTAAGAAAATAACATTGCATGAGACAACTTTTGATATGCTTTTCTGATTTTGGATTGAAGAAAACTATAGTGTTCTATGCACACTAAATCATATAATATGAACACTAGGTGGGGGTTTTGTGATCAATTATCGAAACCTCTTTAATTAATTGAGGTATTAATGTTAAAGGAACTCATGTTTCTTATCGATCATTGGATGTTGAGAAATATGGAGTGATTCTAATTCAATTTGGTGCTGAAACCCTTCTATTACCTTGGCGTGTCTTTTATATTTATAATACGGTAATCCATTGTCATTTATATGAGAAAGAGTCTTACATATGTTGAGGAGGATATCATTATTACTATCTTATTCCAACATCTCTAAAATGTTGTGCTGGTAGGTTTCCAAAAGCTAGAACAAGTGTTGTGTGTCACCCTTAGCCAGTTTTTTCCTCATGTTCAACATATCCTATTCATCTTTTTCTATAGGTTTCTCAACTTGGTCTTACCCGAGTGGATTTTTTATTATTGCTTTATCTCATGTAATGGGGTTAGTTGGTGTTCCCTTTGCTTTGTTATAAGTAAAATTTACCAAGGATGGTTTGGAAAATGATTATCACCTTGGCCTATCTTCTTGAAGAGAAAATATTTCACCTTCCAATAAAAAGGCATCAGACATGAGTAGCCATATGATTGCAGTGCCTCATTATAAGATGGTTTTCTCATCACTATATTGTTATTTGGTGAATATTCATGATAATGGGAAACAATATTTTGGCGAGAACATTCACAACGAATTCCATCATGGGGAGGACCACCATAGTGGATTAAATAAAAATAGAAATCACCATTCTCCATTGTATTCTAGCCACATAGAGGGTTAATGTGTCTCTAACCAACAAATAGGAGCTCGATATTGACTGAATTGACATGAATAAAGATTTCAAGATGAAGTTACTAACGAGGAAATTCATAATTACATCTACTACTCCCATAATATAGTAATGAGATAGTATGATATTTATGTACAATAAATAAATGAACGAGGGTGTCAATAACTCCCACATTATAGGAGTCATATCACTAATTGACTCTTGATTATTCAATTTCTCTTGGTGAGACTTTTTCCGAAACGCTCTCTTACACGTTGTTGGGGACACTTCTTTGGAAAATTGTATATCATGAGAAGGTGTATGTGCCTAAATTAAAGATGATATCAAAACAAAATGAGTATCTCTAATTGAAATTTTTTTATGTGTCGGATCAATTTGTCCATATGATATGGTAGAGTGGTCCCCATATCCCTCCAGGAAAGGAACAGATGTGTGTATCTGCACGGGGATGGCATGCTGATGAGTCATCCCATGTATGGGGATAAAATTATGTGTTTATCCATCTAGTACAGTTTATGATTCAATAATGATTTTCTAGAATGATTCCATGATATGGAAATGAATTTGTGTCTTCCATTTTAGCATTTCCAAATTGTGTTTGGTGATTTCTGTGGTCATAATAGGAATATACATCATTTGTGTATTTAGATTAGGTGTATGTACCTGCTCTTATCCTCCCTTTCTGATAAGTGGATTCTGATAGTACTCATATGGGGGGGTAGAGAGTTTATTTTCCCCAAGGTTTTTCATTGAATAATTCTTACTTCCTTCTACGGGTGCTACCAAATTAGACTATTGGAAAACATGATGGATTCTTGTAGGTGTACGTACATGTTATTTGATCATTGCTAAATATGGTTGTCATGCATACTTAAATTCATCCAGATGAATATGTTGATTAGATAATATATTGTAATCAGGTGTATGTTCCTACTAATGGTACTCCACCAGATTTGAACAGTGGGATTGGTTTGGTGCTGCAGATGAGTCATCTGACATGTGTAATTAAGGCATATGGGTGTATGTTCTTGATCGATGTTTGCCACCAAGTTGGGTTTATGGGATTCTCTAAAGGGGTAAGAGGGAGGAACCTACTCTATGTGGGATGGATATTATCCTCAATTGTTCTTCTTGCATGACCGTTTTTAAGAGATCTAGTCTATACATTCGAAAATTTCACCATCATCATGTTTAAAATTTTTTGTCGCACAACGTTAGAGGTGGTGATTGTTGGAAGGATCCTTTTGGAAGGTACCATTTGTATTCAGTAAGAGGTCATGTGTGGCCTCTTGGTTGGAATCCCTATAATAGGGGGATGGTGATTACGTTTCGGGGATAAACTCCAAAAAATGGTTACAGATAGTGGTTGGAACTGTCTTCTTTTGGACCATCGGACAACACTGACTTGATGACTATGGCTTATTCATGATTTAGAGAACTTTTCAGGCAAACTCCATGGTTTTTATAGTACTATTTTTATTGTACTCTCAACCCAATGCATTGGAGACCCACCCATGAAATTTATCTATCAATGATAACATCCTTCTAGTTGATGAGGATCCATCTTGAGTAGCAGACGAGGCATTCATAGGTGAAAACATGAATGAATCCATTTGGAATGAAGGTATTTCTTTGGAATACAATTCATGTATTTATGAAAAATACATATAATGAACTCCAGAAATGCAACACTATTTAGATGCACACATGCATGATTGATTCCATTGTCTGAACATTTTTTATCAATTGATAGGGGATAACAGATGGGTAACAATATCATATTGTTGATGTATTCTTATCGGGTTCACCAGTTTTTGTTTCCACTAAAATGCATATTATGATTATGAATCACTACATCTTGAATGATTCCATCAGATTTATTTATGCAACTGGAAATAAAAATTGGTTTTTTATATAAAGGGACCTTCTTTCCAAAGTTTGGCATTCGTTTGTTTTATTGACCTATAATAGTTATGAACCCACATTGGTTGAGAGGATGGGAGTTTGGGATCATCACAATCTTTTGGGGGAAATTATTACTAACTTCAGGACTCTCTTATCAATTTAAGATATATTCATGAATCCTTATTGATTTAACAAGTGTAATATAGGTTTGTCTGGAAATTTTCAATCCATTATTAGCATGTATGGACATTAGAATCATCGGTATATATTTTAGGCTCTTCATCAATAGAGATATCAATATGTGTTCGAGGTACTCCATCAATATTATCCTCTCATATATTTCATTAAATATTCTTTAGTTTTTATTATGAAAATTCTAGTTTTTTATCCACTCACTGGGGCACTCTAGAATTTATCATCAATAAGGGAGATGGATGTTGAATTGATCTTACGACCGTACCCATAAATGGGATTCCTACAAGTCCTCATTAAAGGAAACATAATCTTTGTAGTTCAGTACCACTAAATGTGACACGTCATACCTTTTAAGGTAATTTTATGAGGTCTTAACCATTTAATTCAAAGTCATGTGGTAAAAAAGTCTATGCAAAAGGTTTCTAGTTAATGTTGGGTACATGACTTATAAAGAAGCAGACCATGGAACCTGAAAGGGATATGAGTTTCCAGATTATATTCGATCATTCTAGGAATGTATCCCATAAAAAACATTGTTGATTTGGAATATTGGTTTGGAATCTAAAGGTGGCTTCCTACATATCCCACTTGGATAGAAGTCAATGGTCGTGTATTTTGATAAGTCATGCATGTGAGTATAGACCTTTTATAGAAAAAGGTTGGGGATTAATCTTAATGTGGATATCCTATTAGAATGGTCTATGATATGTATCTTAAATAATTAATATTGAAGGCGGTCTTAAATTTGGGAATACTTCTATGAAGGATGCCCAGATTAGGGGAATTAGGGTTGGACTCTGAAGGAGGATGTCCATTGAGCTTGGGCCCTAGGTGAAGGCTTCTTATGTATCCTGATTTTGGAGGGAATCATGGTTCTCATAGTTTATGAAGTGAGGTGGATTGTGAAAATGTTTTGATCATAAAATACCTCTAAGACAATGTGATTCATGATCAATGTGACAAACAAGAGGATATGAAAGATTCAACAAAACACAAACATTCTGCTCCACTGATTGAAGAGACTAGGACAATGGAAAAATAATCCATGGTGATGGTGGATGAGGGCATTGAGAAATGAACTATTTAATGCGAAATTAATTTATGGTTCATTGGGTTTGACCTGAAAGGATAGGGGATTACATTATAAGCGAAGATCTAAAATGGGCCCCATTGTTGAAGGAGGATATCATTCCCTATGGAAGGGAAAACAAGTGTGGTCCTCACTCTTCTTACTTGGGGACCGAAGGCTCCAAGTCTCATAGGCTTGGAGGGGAAGATAGATTCCTACCATAAAATTTGAGATTGTGAACTCCCCAACACTATCCTTAGGGTAAAGTCCTACATTTCCATGTATATCGAAAACCATAAACACTTGGAAGAACCCTTCCATCTGGTATGAATCTTTTTGTAAACCCATGATAATAGATATCCAAATCCAAATGGGAGAAATATTATGGTTCATTTCCAAAAGGTATAATAAATTAGGAGGTCTTAGTGGAGGTTTCAACTTGGTCCCTTTCAGATAAAGGATCCAATTAAGGAGAATCCTTTCCATGAATGTCTTTGAGAATTCATTCAATGATGTCTTTGATAGGTGATCCCCACAGGTATGTCATGTAGGTATTCCATGTATGTGTACGGTCCAAGTCCCAAGAGAAACTAAAAAATGATTAACAAAAAAAATATAATAATGTGAAAGCATCATATTCTTTATGATATGGTCTATAGGGACAATACAACTTGGGTGAAATTTTTACATTATAACCATGGGTGTCCCTTGGTGTCCTTGGAAGCATCCTGCATAGGTATTTGCTTATGGAAAGGACATTGTGTAGATGAATTATCCTTGTGGTCGGAGGGTCCTAAATCATATCTTTTGTACTTAGAACTCTAGAAGGACATTGGTCTTTATTTTCCCATCTAATTATATCTTCTATTGTGCTTTCGAAAGATACATGAGAAAATTTGGTGGACATGTGTCAATGAGATACACAATGGGAACTTTAGGAGTTCTTCCATCTTTTTTTAGTTTTTAATTGGGGATGGAAAGAGTAATATTTATAGGAAAGAAGGTGGGTTTTTTAAAAGGTGGTTGTCCATTTATGTATTCGTCTTATCCTCACAACGTAGCTCTTCCGCATCGTGGTCCATGAATTTTACTGATGCTTTGGTCGGCCGCATAAGTATGTGGCATAGGTTCATGATGAAGGGGGGCATCACATTCAGCTTTAAGGAAAGGACTTTTTCGGTCCACTTAATGCATAGATGTACCATGTAGATAATTTGAAATTTATTATGTTACTGTAAATTTATTTGATACTTTCAGATATGCAATTTGTTTCTTCATTATCATTTTTCCTTCCTTTATAAAAAGAGTATCAATTGTCACAAGGGTCCCAAACGGATCATTACAGAAACATGTTTGTGGAAGGGTCAAAATATGTCATTATAGTAGTTTTAATACATTTTTTACTTATTTTTAACCTTATCTATTTAATTTTACCCCATGGTAAACTCATTTTTACATTAACCATTATAATTAAATTTTACGACTTTCACTATTCTTTTTGTTCAAAATAAATGTCTACCTTATTATAAATTATAAATTATTTTTATTCCAAATATAGATTCCATTTTTACATATACCATTCACATAAGAGGAAAAAATAAATTTAAATTATTCTTGCTGAAGTGATGAGAAAGCGAATTTTTTAAAATAAAATCATAATAAGATTACATTGTTTTTATATTAAATTTTAATATTAAATTGATTGTAAATAATAAAATTGTACTAATATATGTTTATATTAACTATTTATATTTTATGATGAAATATTAATACAATTTGAAATTATAAATTATTTAATCAAAAATGTAGTTTTTAATTAATTTACTATATTTTTTACCTATTCATAAAAAATGAATCTTTATAAAAATCCCAAAAATGAACCCAATGATAATAATGGTATTATGATTTAAAAATTATATTTGGTTTTATAAAATTAGTTTTCAAAAAATTAAAAAAATTATTTTTATTAATGTTCACAAAAATGAGCAATTTTTTTGAGAATATAGTATTTCTAAAACATAAAAAATAATTAATTAAAATTATGAATTTTAGTGCAATTATGGTTTGAACAAAGATAAAAGGTTGGGAATTTCCAGGTATGCACATAATCTTGGAATATAACATGATTGGAAATCAATGTAAATAATAATTCCCTCTCAAGTGAGGGTGTCAAAGAATTTTGTAATTTATTGTTGTACAGGACAAAAAGTGTTGTATAGTTTAACGTCATAGAGCCAGGACAAAGGTGAACTAATATGAAGATATTGATTCTAGGGGTGGTTTCACGAATCAACATCATATGAGATAGAGGTGAACAGATGTGAAGAGATTGGTTTTGGGCTTGAACCTCGAGAGGCTTCATACGTACCCAGCCTAGAAGGCAAGGATAAAAGTCCACGTAGTTCAATTAAAGAATGAAATGGCGATCAAGATGTATTTTGAGGACAAAGACCTAAAAAATGATGTTGGGACTTACACATGGTTAGTGGCCCAGAGAGGGTGTTATGGTTGAAGTTTACTCTAATCTCACATAAGTCATACTCGGTGTGAGAAACAAGAGGTAGAAATAACCTTAATGATGCATAGTTTAATGTCATGGAGGAAATATGAAGGGACTATACCGTTTAAAGTCTTGCAGTGAGGACTATTGGTGCTGCATAGTTTAATGTCATGTAGTAGGGACAAAATACAGTTTAACCTCATATAGGACAAATATAAGGACACAGTTTGACATCATGTTTGATGTGAACATAGTTTAGTGTCACGTAGCTAATACCTTGGGGAAAAGGGATTGTTCAGTTTAATGTCATGTAGTAAGGACAAAATACAGTTTAACATCATATAGGACATATTAGAGACTTTTTCACAGTTTAACGTCATGTTGGAAATTGGGGTGTTGTAGTGTTTAAATTCATGTTGCTAGGACGTAAGAGAAGATTATGCAGTTTAAAGTCTTGTAGTAAGGACTTTGGGGGACTTCTGTATAATTTACCATCATGTAGCTAGGACGTCAGAGTTTAGCGTCACGTTGGATGATGGTGTGAATATTTTAAGGTCATATGCATAGACTGATGGTTATACAGTTTAATGCCTAGTTGGATGTAAGGGACTATGCAGTTTAATGTCTTGCAGTACAGAAAACACAGTTTAACATCATGTTGGACGTAAAAGTAATTGTTTTAAACATAATACTTCTTCAAAAATATGGCATTGGTTACAGTAGTGATGAGTTCTCCATCCATTGAGAGTAAAGAATAAGCTCCATTGGAGTTTACCTTATGTATTGAGTAAGGTCTTTCCCATTTTGGCTCAAGCTAGGGAGGTTTCTTTCCTAGTATCATCGCAGTTCTGAGAAGCAATACCAATTCTCCCTGAATGAATGAATAAAGATGACCTTTTTTTTGTTGAAAACTCATGCTATTCGATTCTGATAGACTTCCAAGTGGTGTAGGGAGCACAAATATTTTCTTATCTAATCGTTCCAATTCATCCAATCTCTTTTGAGATTGTTCATCTGTAGATGATTGATCACAAATGTCTTCTCTGAGTGAAGGTAACTTAACTTCAATGGGAAAGACTGCTTCTGTTCTATATACCAATGAATATGGAGTTGACCGCGTTGTAGTGCGGGTGGTGGTTTGATAAGACCATGAAGCATGAAAGAGTTTATCAGGCCATGATTTCTTATCTTTATCCACCATATTTTTTAGTATGTTTGAAAGAGTCTTTTGGAAGGCTTTTATCTGTACATTGGCCGCAGCATGTACCTAGATGAATGATTGGATTTGATGTTGAATTCTTAATACAACCTCTTTACCATGAATGTAATGAATTTGGTGCCATGGTCTGTCAATATGGTATGAGGGACACCAAATCTCATAATGATGTTAAACTTGATGAAGCTAACAATGTATTTAGAACTAACTTCATTGAGGGGTATTATCTCTGCCCATTTGGAACAGAAGTCAGTTGTAGTAAGAATATTCTTAAACTGCTTGGTTGTAGCTGAATGGTATGGTCCCACCACATCTATTCCCCATGTAGCAAATGGCCACACGTATTTAGCTATATGAAGCAACTATGGAGGTTGATGAATGAATTTGGAACATACTTGGAATGAATGAAACTTATTTGTGAAACAAACACAATCTTTCATTATTGAAGGCCAAAAGTATCCAAGACATTGAATTTGATCATGTCTATGTCATGACTGATGGGCACCATAGACTCCTCCATGTACTTCTTTCATGACAGCCATTGTCTCTTCACTATCAATGCATCTGAAGGGAACTCCATCAAAACCACTTTTGTAGAGAATTTCTTCTAAGTGATTAGGGCTATTATAAAGAGTAAAATTAACCCCACATTGCCAGATTTGTTCTTTATCAGCTCTATCAGGTGGAAGTGTTCCATTTTGAAGGTATTCCCTGATAGGTGTCATCAATCCTGTAGTATGACCATATGGTTCAGAAATGGGACTAATTTCATTGATTTCCTCTATTCTGGTTTGAACATAAGGTGAAATTGTATGATGGTGGGAAATAATGATGATTCTCTCATCCCGATTTGGATCTTCCAGGGCTGTGCCTATATTATCCAGTGCAATATCTTGAGCGTTTTGTGATCGCGGGACATAAGAAAATGTTAGTTACAAATGAATTTCCACCATTAAATCTCTGAAGTAATCATACAATGGGATTAACTTTTCTTTTCTGATGGCATAATCCCCATTGACCTGTTTGATTACCAGGTCTGAATCATCTTTCACTTTTAAGTGATTCACTTGTGCTTGAAGGGATAATTCCAATCCTGTAGTGAGAGCTTGGTATTCATCTTCATTGTTTGTACCACCTTCCCGTAATAAAAAGGAATAAGGTAGCACTGCCTTTTCTGGGGAGATGAGCACAATTCCTATCACAAAATTGTTGAATTTATGATCTTTTATTTTCCTCCCTGTTGGTCATCTAGAGGAACAATCGAAGTAAATTTCCCATGGTTGATGATTATCTTGAATAGAAAAGACATCTTCGTCAGGATTTTCAAAATCTAAAGATGTATCTTCTACTGATGGATGTTCAGCAAGGAAATCAGACAGAGCTGGGCTCTTTATTTCCTTTTGAGACAAATACTAGATATAAAATAATTACAAAATAACTGCCCACCTTGTCATACGTCCTGTAAGCATTGGGTGAATAAGGATGAATTTGAGCGGGTTATTACGAGATACCAATTGGATCTCGTGATGTTGCAGGTAGTGTCTCAATTTCTGAACTGCAAAGATTAACGCTATGCAGCACTTCTTAATACTGGAATATCGGGTCTCTGCATCAAGCATAGTCCGACTGAGATAGTAGAGGTTGTTTTCATTCTCAACATCATTCTTTTGGGCAAGGACGCCACCCAATGATCACTCTAAAGCTGTCACATAAAGAATAAGTGGCTTTCCTTCAACATGGGGAATTAATACCGGTGGACTCAAGAGATATTTCATCAGAATATTGAATGCTTCTTGACATTATTCATTCCAATAGTAAGTGACTCCCTTCTTCATAAATTTGGTGAAGGGGAAACTTTTTCCTGCCAAATTGGCAATGAAACGCTGAATATAGGCTATGTTTCCTTGAAGTCCTCTCAATTACTTCAAATATCGAGGTGGTGACATACCAATGATTGAATTTGTTTTCTTAGGATCGACTTCAATACCACGATGGTGTACAACAAAGCTGAGAAATTTTCCTGAGGTTACCCCAAAAGCACATTTTAAGGGGTTCATCTTCAAATTATGTTGTCCAAATTTGTGGAATATAATTTCCAAAAAAGCAATGTGAATAGAACATTATCTTTATTTAACCACCAAATTGTCCACATAACATTCAACGAACTTCCCTACAAAGGTTTTCAAGATACGATTCATGGCACACTGATATGTTGCGCCTGTATTCTTTAAGCCGAAGGGCATTAACCGATAGAAAAACACACCCTGAGGGGCTCTGAATGCTGTAGATTCTTCATCTTCTAGAGCCATTCGGATTTGATTATCCCCAGAATATACATCCATGAGGGAAAGTGCTTCATAGCCAGATGTTGAATCAATCAAGAGTTCTGTTATCGGAACTGGAAAATCATCCTTAGGAGAATGCCGATTAAGATCTCTGAAATCAATGAAAACTCTAATTTGTCTGTTATTCTTCTTTATAGGGAAAACATTAGCCTGCCACTTGGGATATTGAACTTCTGTGACGATGTTATCTTTGATAAGCTTATCCACTTTAGCTTCAATTTTGGAAACATAAGTTGGGTGTGTTCTTCATGCGGCTTGCTTGAATCCTCGATGTTCTTCTGTCAAACCCAAATGATGAGTGGCAACATCAGGATCAAGGCCTAGAATTTCTGTATAATTCCAGGAAAATATACCTCACTTTTTCTTAATAAAATGAAATATAAATTTTCTGTTATTCAAGAGTCATGGTTGCACTAATTAAAGTGGGGTTTGGATCTTCTTTTTACCCAGATTTATTTCTCTGAGTTCATCCACTGTGGTAGAGATACCCTCTTCAAAAGCTGGAGGAGCATCCCTTAGATCTTCCTCTTCTTCTTCAACAGGAGTTATTTATTATATACCAACTTGCATTGTAGATGATGAAGTAGAATTTCCCTGATCAGAAGAGATGTTAAAATTTGAACATCTTGAAGAAGAGGCTTCCATTTATGACCTTATATATGATGACGAGTCATCCTTGGGTAATAAAGAGGAGATGATGGATTGAGAATCGACATCATCATTCATCTCTGACATTGCTATAACTTCTTATGGCCAGGTTGGCGAAGTATAGACTTTTAGGATTTCAGCGGATGAAATGAAGACATCTCCATTTGAGCTTTCATCATTGCCTAGTGAATCACCAATTTCTCCCATGTTGTCGATCTTTATTGTCGTAATTGACATTATAAAAGTTTCCATAAGAGTATTTGAATTTGGGTCTATCCTGTCAATTTGACTGATAAGCAACACATAATCTGTACTCACATTATGAATGGGTTTAATGGAATCTTTTCCAAACCATATGGAGCATTAATTTTGGAAACCTCCCTTGTCGTAGATACCTCCTTGCATTCCATGTGATAGAATTATAGCTCAATGTATTGAGATTCACGTGTTTTGAATGGGGATCTATCACCATACAATGTCCCAATTTTTCCATCGAAGCAATATTTAAGACATTGATGGTATAATGAAGGTATGACTGCATGTTGATGTAGCCAAGGTCTTCCAAAAAAAATATTGAAGGTTGTGTCATGAAAAATAACCATGAAATCTAAATTGGATACAAGATCTCAAAACTGTGTTTTGAGTGTAATCTCACCCATAGTTTCTTGTTCATTATTATCATATCCTTGCAACATCATAGTAGAAGGAGATAAATCAAATTTTGTGAGACCCAATTGATGAAGTGTATGAAAAGGGATGAGATTAAATCCTGAGCCATTATCAATGAATTCTTTTCAGATGCCTACATCATTGACCTTGCCAGATAAAAACAAAGGTCTAATATGTCCACGCACAACATCATCTTCATCTTCATCTGTGAAAGATATTACTACATGGAATTCTACAGGATTATTCGCTACATGGTAGACATTATCCAAAACAATTTCAGTTTTGAATTCTCGAGGACTAGAAAAAGCCTCAATGAGTGCCTCCTGAAGATCCTTTCATAGATTCAAGGAATCCAGAATTGATAACTTGGCCGATACTTGGGACAAATGTTTCAAGAAATCATATTTTTGATATGAAGGTTTGCATTTCCCAATATTAACATGTGGTTTTGCAGGTACCTTAGAAGTTGATGATTTGGAAGTAGATGAATCTTGTATCAGGGTAGGAGTTAGAAATACTCCTGGATTTGGAAGATTAGACTGAATAGGTCTATTTACTTGGTGAGATGAAGAAGGTGTATATTCTAACCGATATTTCAATATGACTATGTCAGGACTTAATCTTCCATGTGTGGATGAACCTGCTTGTTCTTGTTGAGCCTGCAAAAGGGCTTTGCCACGAGTTTCTGCTGCATACACAGTTCTAGCAGGGGTAGGATTGGAATAGTGGATTCTGGGATATCTATGTATTCCTTTGTATCCCAGACCTCTAGAACTCCATATGATTTCTCTGTTTGATATAGGGAAATTAGGTTCTCCATAATTGAAACTGTGACTAGCATAAGGATCTGTTAGGTGAATCATGTTAACATATCCAAATAACAATTCTTCATCTGGCAAAGATTCTTCCTGATTAGTCTATTTAGGATATGCCATTTGGTGGAGCGGTGCCTGTGGCTTCGAAGTAGATGGAATAAAATCTGCTAGAGTCAAAGACAAATTGGTCTTTAAGACGAACTAAGCTTCTTATGACTGCTATTATTTCATTGAATTATGCCGCTTCTTTGAGGACTTTCTTTATGATGAAGGGGGATTTGTTGTGGAATTCATAACAGAAGGCACAATTGGTTTCTTCAATTTCATTCACAAAATATCATGAGTTCGGTTGATTGTTTTTCTGACAATACAATCATCATATTTCTGCACATTTTTTCTTTTGACTTCTTGCCACTCGCATTCTTCCTCTAGATCTGTAGCAGTAACACATGCTACCTGGGCTGAAGAACCATTCAGTTTTACTTGTCCCGAATCCACCATTTTTTGCAGGAGGCCTTTGAAAACAAAACACTATTGAATGGGATGCCCCAACATCTGATAAAATGGGTAATATTTGGAATGGTCTTCATCTCCTTCCTTGTTCAGCCTTTTGGGCCTTGGAAACTGAACCAGGTTGTTTTCCATAGCTGAGATGAAATAGCCAGGGACTTGTTCATTCCGAAAAGAATAGTCATTGTTCTTAAAGTCTTCAAACTGTTTCCTTCTTTGATCTATTTTATCGTCTTGATGAAACAGCCTCTGTTTCTGATGCTCAGGAGGTGGAGCCCTTCGATATGATGAAGGTCTTGATGTGGAAGCATGTACAAGTTCTTGTTTAAGCATAACTTTAGCAGTCTATGATTTCCCCAATCTCCTTCCTGGAACTGATGTAATTACAAGAGATTTATCCTTAGTCTGTATAAGTTAATCTTCAATCTACTAAGAGATTTATGTAAGGTCTCGAAACCCTCCTGTGTATTTCACAGGGAGCAACGGTGTGTGTAATTCATCATGCTAATTTGCAAGATAGATCAGTAGCAACTCTTCCTAAGGGAGCGCTAATCTTAAGGAATATGTTAATCCCTTTTAGTGAGCAATGAAATATGAAACTCTGCCATTCTCCCTTTTCATGCACTTTGTAAGATCAGAAACTGTCTTCTTTGGCTAGGTTGATCTGAATTGAAGCAGGAACCATTGACGGAGATCTTCCCACCCAGTAATTGTTTGGGATTACAAACATGTATACCAGACAAAGGAAGGTCATTGTAATGACTCTACAAAGAACGTGATCATAATAGCTTCTTACTGTTGAAGAGTTCCCATCACAAGATCACAACAAGAAACAAAATGTGTTATGTGTTGTTCTGGATCTCCAGAACCATTAAAAATTGGGAATGTGATATTCACAAAATTTGATGGGGGAGAAATTGCATCAACCCATTCAGGGTAAGCTCCCTTTTCTGGTTGGACCTACACACATTTTCCCTCCATAGCTTCCAACCGAGCTGTTAATGACTCAATGGTATTTATTAACTTTTGAGAAACATCTGGTTGAGCTTGGACCTAAACAGGTGCAATAACTAGAGTTTGGATGGGTGTGGTAACCAGGACTGTCACTGATAGTAGTATTGCCAGTTGTTGTTATGTATGACCAATAGGATTAGACCTATGTGGGTGTACTGATAAAATAAGATATTATTGATCTATCTTAGTAGCTACAACAAATCCATTAGCTTAGTGACTCAAGTATGATTAGGAGGAATACTAATTTGAAGTAGTTCTACATTCAACCTTTTTAATTCCTTCATTTTCTCCTCTTTTCGTGCGAACGTTTCCTCTAATGAGAGTGATTGGGCTTCTCCAGATGTCGGGTGAGGTGTAACCAGACTTTTACCTTTTCCCTTGTTGGACGCCATTCAGAGAGGGGGAAGTTGGATATTTGAAGGAATACCCAGATTCTGGGTAAGACATTGGTTTTGTGTATGCACACCTTCTTCATTTGTGTCTGTGCGTACAAATTCATGAGTAGGAACCTCTTAATCAGATCCCTCTGAGTGAGACTCATGTTCTGGAGGATCAGAAACAACGGAATTGATGACATTAATTGATTCATAATGCATTGCATCCATTATATCAGCATTTTTGTGATATTTTCTTCTTCCATGTCCCGGATGAGACATTTCCTTCTGTCGATTTGATCCCTCAGGAACATCTTGATGAACCATAATTTAGAGGGAATCTTCTGATAATTAGGATCTTCATTCCCCTTGTGGATTCTTCCCTTATCGAGAGAAGACTGACATTCTTTAAGGAAGAGATTGATGATTTAAAAAAGTCCCTAGTCTGGTGGACTGGGGCTATTCCGGTTGTTCCTTCTCAACTCCTCGAATCCAATTTGTTGATTTCGAGGGTTGTGAAAAAAGAGTCCCCAGTCTGGCTAGCTGGGGTGGATCTTGAGCTGCTATATCTAAGATTTTATTAAAATCTCTCCTGATCTTGTGGACTTTATTACAGAAATTGGTTGGATGTATCATCCTGCATCCACTTTTATCACCCGGCTCAAATGAACGCTGGATGATCTCTGACACTTCTGTCACATGGTGATGTGAAAGCTATAAAATAGAAGGCTATTCGATATTATCATTTTCTTGATGAAGGAGTAATAGGACAACTTGTTCTCTGTATGTTGGACTTTGGGAAGAACTAGTTGAGGCCTATTCCTGAGCAAGTCTTTGATTACAAACAAATCCAATTGACTGTGACTGACTAGGGGAAATAACATTGCATGAGACTATCTTTGGAGGACTTTGTGGACTTATAAGTACAGTGAAATTTGGTGCTCCATGAACACCCCATCCCCTGATATTAATACCATATGGGGCATTGGAAATTAACTGGTGCAATCTTCTTAGTGCGCCAAGGCATGAACGCTGAATGGCTTTCTGATACTTTTTAGTCTTCGAATATCGAGAAACTAAGAGAGATGCCAAGTCATTTTGGCGTTGTAACCCTTTTATTATCTTAACATGATTTTCATATTCATCATAAGATAATATTTTATTTTTCAACAGACAATTAGTTTTCCGTATGTTAAGATGAATATCATGAATTCCATCTTCCATCAACATCTCTGGAATGTCATTCTAAGAGTCAGCGAGTGGCCGAAACATGACTAGCACTTCACCTTTTGCTAGCTATTTTCTCATATTTTTCACTTCCACTATTTCATTCGATAAAGATTCATCTACCTGAATAGACCAAAGCTACTGCTTCCTTGTTTCTTCATCAGATTCAACAAGATTGGTAAAGAATTCACTGATCAAACTAGAAGATAAACGACTCAGGGGTGGTTTGGAGAATGACCTACACCCTGGGATATCTTATGATTGTGAAAGTATTTCACCTACTAGAGGTAAAGAATCAGACATGACTGGATTCAAATTTTCATGTGCCTCAATATAAGAGGGATTTTTCATCACAACATTGTCCATTAGAGCATTTTCTAGGCAATGTGAATTTCTACTACAGAGAGGAATTTCACAGATAAAATCATCATCATGGAGAGGAACACCAAGGTGGGTTATAGCAAAAGATGAAATGTTTTTCTCATTGGTATTCTGGCCTTGCAGAGGGTTCTTGTGGATATCATTTGAAGATGAAACTTCTAGATTGACCGAAGTGTCATAAACAAAGCCATCATGAGGAAGTGTCTGAGGAAGACCTTCAGAATTAATGTTCCCACTATTGGGAAATGAGAAAGTAGAATATTGAGTTTCAACAGATAATTGTATGAGGGCTTCATGAACTCCAGTATCAAGCAAGGCCTTTTTACTTATAGGCTCTTGATTTCATGATTGTCCTAGACAGGTCTTCTTCTTAGATGCCTTCTTACTCATTTATGGAAACACTTGTTGATGAACGTGGTTATTACGGGCAGGTGTATGTGCCTGCTCAAGAGAAATAGTTATGTTAGGCTGATTATATCCACTCAAATCAGGTGTATGTGTCTGACTAGGTTGTCTGTATGACATGGGGGAGTATTCCCCACAACCCTCTAGGACTGGAAAAAAGGTGTGTATCTACTTCGGATTGATCTGTTGATGTGTCCCTCCACTGGTAGGGATAGATTTTCATTTCTTTACCTATGATGCTACTGAAGCAGTTATAATATCTTGCCAGGCATCCTGAATATGAGCAGGGATTTTCTTCTGCACTTTCACCATTGTCAGAATATTAATGGTATCTTCAGCTGCTGGAATGGGAATATACATCCTTTCCGTGTCTAGAGTAGCTGTGTATTCCTGCTCTTGTCCTCCATTTCATGTCAGTGACTTTTGAAAGTACTCATGTCTGGGGGCAGAGAGTTTAGTCTGCCTCCTGTTTGTTATTGGGGCTTTCTAATTGACTTCTTAGAGTGCTACCAAATAAGACTGTTTGTAAACTTGCTCAATACTGGTAGTTTTTTGTGCCTGCTGATTGCACTCTTCCAAACATGGTTGATGAACTTCCTTCAATACTGATAGATGAGGCTTCTGGTAGGATTGATGAGTGTAAGAAGGTGTATGTGCATATTTACGAGTTGTCAACACATTATGTTGGAGGGCTTCATCGTATGTAGTCAGACAAGCCCACTGACTAGCTGATGATTTCTAAACAGGTGTAAGTTTCTTTCTATAGTACTCCACTGGAATTTCCGGGTGGGATTGGTGTGCTCCTGTTAGACAAGTTAGCTGGACAGTGGAATTAAAACGGACGGGTGTGTGTACCCACTCGTTTCTTTCCACAAAGTTAGGTTAGTAGACTTCTCCGGAGATGGCAGAGATACGAACCTTCTCACTGTTGACCGGATTTTTCATCTGGTGGTTCGTCTTGCATGCTCAGGTCTGAGGAACCTGAGCCGAACTTTTTGAGACAATACCCTCATCATGTTGAGGGTGCACTGCAGCACGAGTCTGGCAGAGATTTTTAGTGGGATCCCTCAGGAAGGAATCCTATCTCATTGAATTAGGTCCTTTAGTGACCTTATCATTCAACTCCCAAGAATATGGGAGGGACTAGTGATCGTGTTCCAAGGATAAAGACTCAAAACAGTTGGAGATGCTGGTGGGCACCACCTACTTCTTCATCGCTGTTCATCGCTGTCCGGATGAACAGGGTAAATTATTGACTTGGAGGGCTTGTTGAGTCTCCTTCATTGTCAGGATAGTACCGTTTTGACGATATTCCTTAACAAGTGCATTAGATACCCAGCTTTGATGATTCTTAGTAGGTGATGTCGTCCTCAGAGCGGATGATGATCCAGTAGGAGTAGTAGTAGAGGCATTTACAAAAGAGGTATTCACAGGTGTGAACATAAGAGAAGCCATTTCTGTAACAAAGAAGATCTTGGAAAAGTGTTCCTATTTGATATAACAGACCTAAGCAAGATAAATTCAGCCACTACATCTTTTTGATGAGCACATATGTTAATGATTGTTTTGTTGGACCTCTCATTGAGTTTGAATAAGGGACTAAAAAATAAGTAAAACATCACTTTAACATTGTTAAGGATTCACATCGCGTTCACCATTTCTTTTCACACTGGAATCGGGGATGACCTCGTTTATTTAAGGTTCAAACATTCTAATTGGTTTCTAATGGGTTTTTTCATAGAACCGGAAACATCCAATGATTCTATATCCATTTTGAACTAATTTCCAAAGTTAGGTGCTCCATAGTTGTGGACCGATAAGGATTAAGAATTTGCATTTGTCGTGAGGATGGGTGGTTGGACTCATCACACCTTTTTGAGGGGAATTATTGTCTACTCTGGGACTCTCTTTATAGATTTATGTTATGCTGGTGAATCCTTATTATATTACCTAGTATAAAAATGATCATTCCTTTAGATCTGACAATCAATGATTGATATGTATGAAATTTAGAGAATCTTTTATATGTATTCGAGGATCTTCATCGATAGAGAATCATCTATATTTGATAGAGATTCTTAGTCAATGGTATCATTTAACACATTATATAGAAATATCTTGGTCATTTTTATATCCATACTGGTTTCAAAGCCACTAAGTGGGACACTTGATGTTTATTGTCATACAGAAGGACATGGATTATTTTAGAGTTGGGATCGTACCCGCAGATGGGCTACCTACGTATCCTTTATTTTAGAAAAGGAATCAGAACCCACGTAGTTCATGTGAGGGAGAATGAGGTTTATGCATGATTGATGACTCAAAGAAAGATTTCATAATTACTTTTACACTCTAAACTCATGTGATTCTTGCTCGGTGTGAGAAACAAGAGGTATTGGTAAAACCAGACAATTGTTCCACAAAAGATGCAATCATAAGAAATAATGTGGGGCTTATGTATGTATGAATGCCAAGATAGATGAAGATTAGGATTTACTTTAGTGAAGAAACCTGAGAACAAGGACCATAAAGGTATATGTGCTTTGTGGAGATTTGGATACATAACATAGGACTTATTCTGGAGAAGGATGCCCAAATTAGAGGGGTTTTATGATTTGGGATTTATTCCTGACAAGGAAGTCCAAATCAAAAGAAATTAAGACTGGTTAAGGTAAAATATAATAGGGGGTTACTCTTAAGGAGGAGGCCCATGTTAAAGGGAATTAGGATTGGGGCTTACTCCTAAGGAAGATGCCCAGATTTGGGGACATAGGGCTTACTCTTAAAGAGGACTCCCCGATTAAATATCTTGGACTGGGGATTATTCCTGAAAAGGAGGCCCAGTTTAGGGCAACATTGATTGAGGCATACTCCTAAGGAGGATGCCCAATTTAAGAGAATTTGAGGAATTGGGGCTTATTCCTGAGAAGGAGGCCCAGGTTGAGGGACTTGAGAACTGGGGCCTACTCCTGAGAAATAATCCTAGGTTAATGATCCTCTCATCTTAAAGGATGAGTGTGAATGAATGAAATATCTATCCTTAGTGACATAAAGATTTGTAAATCACTAGGTTTTAAGAAATATTCCACAGAATTCCTTTCAGACAAGGAGGCCAACAAGGGAACCATGCCAAAAATGGCTTCGAATATGGTTTTTAAGGTTGAATCTTGAATAGGAGAGGTGGATTTGAATAAGAGAAGTGAATAGGTAGGAGGGGCAGCCAAAAAGAAGTAGGCACGCAGCTCCTCCGTGGGCGCGTAGGACTTGGATGCGCAGGTATATCTGCGTGACACATGGGTACTTACGTGATGGTCAACCCATGGGGTAGTACATGGGAGAGACTAGGATCATGCCCTTAGTATTATCCCTAGGGGCTTCCAAAAGAGTGGCACACAGGTTCTGGTGAAGGGACAAGGCGGTGCACATGTGTTTCTATATTTCCCTTAAGGGTAAAACACCTAGGCGTGTAGGTGTTGATGAATTTCAACACTTAGGCCTTTTTTCCCTCTTTAGATCTTTTATTCTTGGTATGAAATAAACTTAGAAGTGTTCAGAAGACTTCCAAAAGAGACTAGGGCACCAGGAGCTTAAATCTGGCTTTTGGAATTTTTCCATCCTCAAAATGGGGGGCCCACAAAGGGGTATTTATAGGCCAGGGAAGACCTTGGGTGAAAATCAAAGAGGGCGTGCAAGTCACCTATGTGACCAAAATGTGGCGTGCAAGTATACTTTTGTGACCATGATGAAACTTGCACGACCCAAGTGTGAAGAAATCCTTGTTCATGCCTTTTCCAATTTTTGATGTTTCTTCAAAGGATGAATCACTTGGGACTAAGGTATTTCCCTTTCTTAGTCATTAGACTCTGTGATAGATAGAAGAATCAAGAATTATTGATATGTTTTATTTAGGAAAATTATATTATAATTAAAATTTTAGAGTTTCTTATAATAATTATTTTGAATATGCTTAATGAATAGGTTTTAGTGGTGGAATTTAAATAATGTTAATAATATATTTTGGTTATGTCAAAACACAACGTCAGGTGTCATGGAATCTAACCATGTATTTTGTATTGTGAAAAATTACCTGGGATTGGTTATAATTAAATATTGTCTTGTGGTTTCATGTAATTAATTGCATCAATGAAATTTATGATATTCAGAAAAATAATTCATAAAAACATTGGGTGTTTCATGAATAGCGTGTAATGCCATCCATCTTGTGAATATAAAATACAGTTGTGTGTAGAAATATCAAAACTAATGTAGAGCTATAAATGTAAATCAAATCATTTCAGGATCATGTTTTTTAAGGACACTAAGAAAACCAGACATACTTCGATGTCAGATGGAAATTTCTCTAACCCAGTATCAAAAATTATAATATATATATATATATATATATGTATCAAAAGAGCAATAGATGTACATAGGTATAGATATATCTATATATATATGATCCATATGTAACACCCTGAGATTTTATGAAAAATATTCTTTTTAATTTCATTAATGTCTTGTGTTGTACGCTACACCAAAAGGAGCTTGCACAACACGCATCCTTGACTTGCCTTTCATTACACGCAATCATGACCTTCCTTGATAGCGTGTGTAGTACGCAATACCGAGTTTCACTAAACAACGATATGCTATTAAAATATTATTAAAACTAGCCGTTATGAATAGTAATAACCACTTTTTGAAATTTTTTAAATTTTATTTTTCAAAATGGACTTCATTTTTGGATTCGGAATATCTAAATTAGCTTTGGGTGAAATTTTGGTAATTTGCGGATAACTTTCATATTTTGATGAATAGTGTAAATTACTAAATTTTAATTAAAAACAACTTTTTCAATCAAAATAATTAAGAGTGATAAATTATTAATTTTAGTGGGTTTAAAGTATATTTAGAATATATTTTTACAATTTAATACAATTTTGGTCATTGGATGTAATTTCACATTCAAACCAGTTATAAACAAGTGTCAATCTTTTGATGGTTATTATCTCTTAAAAACACGCCTTTTCTTTTGACGATGGGAATTAATTTTTAAATTAATTAATTCAACTGATATGTTTTGAATTTTGTTAAATAGAAATCATTTTTGAGTTCATAATATCAAATATATCTTAGGCCTAATTTTTGGTATTTTTCTAAAAACTTTCAATTTTTGATGAATAGTGAAACCACTAAGTGGTAGTTAAAAAAACTGAATTTTTCATAAAACTTAATTTTACTGCTTCTATGAGTGGAATTTAAAAAATCTGAGAGACACAGTTGATGTCAGTAAGTAAAATGTGGTTCAATGAGATGAGAATAATTTTTGGTGAATAGTAACTGTTTACTTTTATTTACCACGGTTAAAAGTAAATAGGGTAATTAAGGGTAAAAATGATATTATTATTACCCTAACACATGTCCATATTCAATTGGATAAGTGTAATTCGACGAAAAACAAGCTTAGGAATAAAATATGACCATTTAAGCCCACTTGGATTAGATTAGGACATTTATTATTATTTAATTCAAAGAAGAGTTAAAAGAGTAAAAATCAAAGTTTATTTACTAAAACATTTTTAATGTAGGGTTATACATAAGATAAATTCGATTGTAAATATTCATTAGAAATATAAAAATATTTATTACATAATGTTATTTTATTTGTAATTTTTAGACATCAAATAATTTAATTTATTTATAACACAAAGATGATGCATTAATTATCTTATTAATCAAATATTGACATAATTGATGTTATAAATACCAAAGTAAATGTAATTTAAGACTTTTTATGAATCCCACTAATTTTCTAGGTTAATATGAAATGTTATTATTTATTTAATTAACTTCGTTCGAACTAATAATTCTGTTATGACTTTCACAAAAATCAATTACTAAATAGTGTCAAAATTGACAAAAAATAGTTTTTAAAAACAATATTATACTGGTAATTGTTATTTTATTCCTAAAAATCTAAGGTTTGGACAAGTGACATAGATAAGGTTATATATATTAATAATAAACAACTAGGGGTTCGTTTGGATACTTATAGTAAGTTTATTAACCTTATAGTATAAGAACACAAGAAGACATGGTAAAAGTAAAATTATTTAACTTAATGTTAAATCTAAATGATAAGGTTAAAATAGGAACCTAAACTTGTCTAAATTCTATTGTATGAGAGGATTTATACCCATCCCCACCTTAGCCTCGAAATAAATCAATTTGGAGCTATTTAAAACCGAACTTGACTTTATAATAAAATAATATTTTTAGTTATTCCAAAGGTGCCCCTATCCTCCCTTATAAAATGGAACCTCCTCCCTCTCTTCCTCACACAACTTTGAGCCTTCAAGCTCGGCCAACCCCAGCCAAATTATCTTCTCCAATTCCCTACCAACATCCTAGAGGTTCTGGTCTTCCTCAAAGACCAATTTTAGTGCCCTAAGAGGAGGTCTCAAAGAGGCGCTTCAAAGAAGAGGTAATTTCCATTACCGATTCTTTCACCTTTATTTCTTATTCCACTCCTTCTTCTTAGGTTGTTTCATTATTAAGTAATAACATTAGTATCACTCATATACTGATATGTTATTATAATTATGAAAAAACCCTATTTCACCATCTATCCATCCTACGGAAAACGAAATCACCGCGTGTGCGTACGTACGGAATACCGTCTCCACACCGTGGTGAAATCTATTTTCCACCACCACCTTACATGGATGGGTATAATGGTGTAAAAAATAACTATACATAGTTATTAGAACATCATATTGATTCTGATATATTGTATCATCCACTCCAATTCAATTCAATAATTATGGAAACGATATCATCTCTCGTACGTACGTACGGACTACCGTCTCCACGACGCGATGAGATTCATTCTCCATGTTAACCATTTAAGAGTGATTATAAAGTATATATAAGAAATAATAATGAAATATATGACATTATAAAGCTACTGGATTTATGTATATATGTATGTCATCTACTTAATTCCATTCAACTCATTAAGGAAACGAAAACAGCGTTCATGCATACGTACGACCTACCGTCTCAATGAACGGTGTATTTCTTTCCAATTACTAATTTATTATATATATGTATATTAGGAATATATATTATATATAAATCATGTTTTATATTCTGGAATTAAGTAATTATGATCTAAGCAATAATTACAAGTCAAAACACGGATGACAAATGAAACAATTTTACCCAAAATGATCTTTAACATAGAATTTACAAAAGAAAGGGTAATATAAAGTCAAAAGTGAACCATATATGATATCATACCAATGCGTATGATTCTGGAATAAGTCAATAACATTATTTAAATCATTATACATGAGGTTCGGACACCTAAGAAGAAAATCGGACCTAAGGTAAGGGAAATATCACAATCTCATTTTTATCCGAGATTGTTTATACATTGGTATTTACTGGGTTGTATTTTATCATCCACATCCATGTTTCCTCAATATGTAATATTATTTCCATCCACCTACAATTGTTTAAATCATATTTTACCCTTCGGTGAGTTTTTAGTAAAAGATATGAAAGGAATCTTTTGACGTTTTTCGTACGAGGTACGTTTTGACTTTTCCGACAAAAGTACGAGAAGAATGTTTTTTTAACTTATAAGGCATGAATGGATTTTTAAAACATTATTTCCAAGAATCTTCCTTTAAAAGTTTTCATGTTTATTTTTAATCAACTTCTTTTGGTTTATAATTGTATGACATATTAAGAAAGGAAAAGTGTTTTTGAAATTGAAAGGATATTTTCCTCAAGAATGGAGTTCAAGTGTTTTATCGAAATTATTTTCCATCTAAGATAATAAAAGGTTCTGTTTTTATCCCTATTATTACATTGATTTTATTATGTTGTGATGGGATTATTTTTATGAATTCCTTTATCTTATATGAATTGTTTTATGATGTCACGATGTTTAAGATTCCCATTTTTATTACATGTGTTATGCAATGATGTATGATTTATGATTTTGTGGCACACATAAGAATGGTATCATTATGAGATGGGTGGGACCTATATCTCCCTCCAATTCATTGGGTAATGATTTTATATCTCATGAGATAGACATGGCTGGAACGGTAGGTTATACCGGTTCAGTGAAACAGGACTGAAACGAGGGTGACTCGGTTCAGAAAGGGACTTTGTCCACTAAGATAGTCTTGGCAATGAGTCCTGACGAACAAGAAATGATTCTCTATGATTATGTGTGTATTCCACAATGTTTCATGTTTTATGTTATGATTATTGAGATTTCATTTCGCTACTATGATTTATCCCATGTTACGAAATTATGCTCTCTTTTTCAGGTTAAGATTTCCAAAATGTTATGTTCTTATGAATATGATGCGATTGATATTTATTTTGTTTACCTTTACTAAGTATTTGATCTCACCCTTTTATGTTTTCTTTTCCCCAGGATATAAAGAAAGGTTTTAGGTTAAAAAAAAGGAAGATCTTTATGGGAGATGTTGAAGATCTTTCACCACGATTAGAAGATTATATTCCGAGTTTCCAAAGACACTAAACTATTACGATCTTTGTGTGTATGTTTTTGTTATGTACTAAGTATTCCACAAATGTAATGTAATGTATATGTACGTTAAGATTCGGGTCTCTACAGTTGGTATCAGAGGAAAGGTTTAGCCATCCTTTGGAAACTAGGATGTGAGAACTTTAGTGAGATCCCTAGAGATATTTCTAAGGTATGTCTAGGGATGTCTCTAAAGTTAAGTACATGTATAGGTTATAGTCCTAGAATTGCGCTAACGATCATAGAATTTAACCTATGATGTAAGATATTGAGGGTACTCCCCCTTTATTATGTTGTTTTCCCTATCATGATTTTTGTCTCTCACAGTTTTCTTTTTGGGTTTTAGATGATGGTTGGAACCCGAAGGAACCGTGTTGATCAATGCAATGGACAATGCAATGATTTCCCTCCCAAACAAACAAATGTTATGGGAGATGGATTACAAAAACTTATTGCTATACTTACACAAGAAATGAATCATTCTGGACTTCCAAATGAGCAGAGAAGGGAACAATATTCTATTGAGTCCTTCATGAGGCAACGTCAACCTTCTTTCAGTGGGACTTCTGATCCACTTGTTGCTGAACAATGGATCAGTACCACTGAAAAGATATTTTCAGTTCTTCAATGATTTGAACATGATAAAGTCATCTTAGCAGTATATCTTTTGGAAGATGAAGCTTATCAATGGTGGAATCATATCAAGAATACGAGGCCAGGAGATGAAATTGAGTCCATGGAATGGGACGAGTTCAAGAATTTGTTTTTCATTAAGTACTTACCTCGTATTCTTCGAACAAAGATGGAAAAAGAGTTTCTTGAGCTGAAGCAGAAGGATGATGAATCTGTTGGTATATACGAAGCGAATTTTACAAGACTTGCAAGGTATGCATCTGGTATTATCATCCAACCTAAAAGTAAAGTTGATCGATTTTTCAATGGCTTAAAACCAAGTCTTCGAAGGGGATTAGCTATAAGAGACTTCAGTATCTATGAAGAAATTGTGCGTTGTGATATCAAGGTAGAAATGGAAGTTGGTGTTACATATCCATCTCATGGTTTTGACAAGAAACTAAAGATGGAGTTCAAGGAGAAATCTCAGAATAATAGTGAAAAGAAGATGAATGTTTCCTTATGCACACAGTGTGGAAAGAAACATGGTGGAGATTGTCTTAAAGGGAATAGAAAATGTTTTAAGTGTGGAAAAGAAGGTCATAGAGCAGCTGAGTGTCGAAGTAATGGAAAAAGGGTTTCTAATGATGTGAATAAAGCAAACACTGCAGAGAATGCACCACCAACACTTCAATGCTTCAAGATCAAGGAAATGTGGCATTATGCTAATAAATGCCCTAATCCAAGGGTTAGTGATGATCGACTTGAGCAACCGCTTAAGGCAAAGGACAAAGGGAAGTCACATGCGATCACTATTGGTGATGTTGAATATGACAGCAATGTGGTGGAATGATTAAGTGTTTATGTAATGGGATTCCAAAATAATGTTGTATCATGGAGTATTGGAATATTTATGTATTGATCTAATGTGGTATTCAAAGTGATTGAGATATTTTTGGAAATAAGATGATATGCACATAATGAAGGGAAAACGAGAAAATGAAATGTTTAACAGTATTCATGAGCTCATGATTGATATAAGGACTATGTGATATCATGGTTTGAGTATATAGAATTATGAGGATTTTTGTATGTGGAAGGTGTTAACTTTTAACTGCATTCATGTTTTCACTAAGGTTCAATGGGTATTCAAGAGAATACATGATTAAGGACTTTGAATGTTTGGAATGTGACCAACAAAACATATCTTATGATATATGGGGAACAACGACAATATTAAATCTCTGGTAATCGTTTTCACTATGTTATGAGAGTGGACTGTAGTATTTTAGATAAGCCTATAGATTAGAATGGATTATGTTGGACATAAGTTAGGATGAAACGTTTTTCGATATAATTGATGGGATGTTATAGTAATATAGCTTTAGAAAAAGGACAACCTGCAGGACGGGGGACAACCCATTGCGTCGGACAAGGCTATGGGAATCGAACCCACAACCGAAGTGCGACTAGCCATTATCGCCTACCACTGGCCTACAGGAAGTCCCTGTTTAGTAGAAACTAGTTTTATTATTTTACGCAGTATGATATATGAAGTATAAGTCCATTTTAAGAACCATATATGATTAATCTCACTATAGAATGACTTATGTATATTTAATAACTTTTGCTAACCTTTTGTTTGAGACAGATGGAATGACCGGTCATTCTATCACATGGTCTGCTAGCACTTCATGAATAACAAATTCAACTTCATTTATTTAAGAGATGAAGTGGAAATTGTTCAAGGCACGAACAACAGTGAGATTATACCAAAATAAAGTAAGTATTTATTCTAATTCAAATTCTTCAACTTTAGGGAAACGATCTTGAAAACCAAAAATGTTGTCCTGGTGCTCTTATATCCGATTAATCAGATGGTACCTTAGATCGTCACAAATTTATGGATTTGTGATTGTTGGATTTTCCATAGCCATGTTCTCTACCACTCTCCATCAGAACATGATGGTTAGATTTCTCTTCCATATCCATATTTTCACCTATGTGGAAACCCAGTGATTAGTTTATTTGGGTAACCGTTACATTTCATACTTTTGTTTTTAATGATTGGTTTTGTTATTCCTTTTTACGATGTGGGTTTCTATTAAAGAAACTTTCGAGTAGTAAACCATTTATAACCCCGACAAATTTCGAGGGCGAAATTCCTTTTAAGGGGGGTAGAATGTAAAACCCCAAGATTTTATGAAAAATATTCTTTTTAATTTCATTAATGTCTTGTGTTTTACGCTACATCAAAAGGAGCTTGCACAACACGCATCCTTGAGTTGCCTTTCATTACACGCAATCACGACCTTCCTTGATAGTATGTGTAGTACGCAATACCGAGTTTCACTAAACAACGATATGTTATTAAAATATTATTAAAACTAGCCATTAAGAATAGTAATAACCTCTTTTTGAAATTTTGTAAATTTTATTTTTCAAAATAGACTTCATTCATTGATTAAGAATATCAAAATTATCTTAGGGTGAAATTTTGGTATTTTGCGGATAACTTTCATATTTTGATGAATAGTGGAAATTACTAAATTTTAATTAAAAACAAATTTTTCAATCGAAATAATTAATAGTGATAAATTATTAATTTTAGTTGTTTTAAAGTATATTTAGAATATATTTTTACAATTTAATACAATGTTGGTCATTGGATGTAATTTCACATTTAAACCAGTTATAAACAAGTGTCAATCTTTTGATAGTTATTATTTCTTAAAAACACGCCCTTTGTTTTGACGACGGGAATTAATTTTTAAATTAATTAATGCAACTGATATGTTTTGAATTTGGTAAAATATAAATCATTTTTGAGCTCATAATATCAAATATATCTTAGGCCTAATTTTGGTATTTTTCTGAAAATTTTCAATTTTTGATGAACAGTGAAACCACTAAGTTGTAGTTAAAAAAAACTGAATTTTTCATAAAACATAATTTTACAGCTTCTGTGAGTGGAATTTCAAAAATCCGAGAGACACAGTTGATTTCAGTAAGTAAAATTTGGTTCAATGAGATGAAAATAATTTTTGGTGAATAGAAACTTTTTACTTTTATTTACCACGGTTAAAAGTAAATAGGGTAATTAAGGGTAAAAATGAAATTATTATTACCCTAACACATGTCCAAATTCTATTGGATAAGTTTAATTCGACCAAAAACAAGCTTAGGAATAAAATATGACCATTTGGGCCCACTTGGATTAGATTAGGACATTTATTATTATTTAATTCAAAGAAGAGTTAAAAGAGTTAAAATCAAAGTTTATTTACTAAAACATTTTTAATATAGGGTCATACATAAGATCAATTCGATTGTAAATATTCATTAGAAAGCTAAAACTATTTCCTACATAATGGTATTTTATTTGTAATTTTTAGACATCAAATAATTTAATTTATTTATGGCACAAAGATGATGCAGTAATTATCTTATTAATGAAATATTGACATAATTGATGTTAAAAATACCAAAATAAATGTAATTTAAGACTTTTTATGAATCCCACTAATATTATAGGTTAATATAACATGTTATTATTTATTTAATTAACTTGGTTCGAACTAATAATTCTATTTTGACTTTCACAAAAATCAATTACTAAATAGTGTCAAAATTGACATAAATTGTTTTTAAAAAAAATATTATATTGGTAATTGTTATTTTATTCCTAAAAATCTAAGGTTCGGCCAAATGACTTAGATAAGGTTATATATAGTAATAATAAACAACTTGGGGTTCGTTTGGCTGCTTATAGTATGTTTATTAACCTTATAGTATAATAACACAAGAAGACATGGTAAAAGTAAAATTATTTAACTTAATGTTAAATCTAAATGATAAGGTTAAAATAGGAACCTAAACTTGTCTAAATTCTATTGGATGAGAGTATTTCGACCCATCCCCACCTTAACTTCGAAACAAATCAATTTGGAGCTATTTAAAACCGAACTTTACTTTATAGTAAATTAATATTTTTGGTTATTCCAAAGGTGCCCCTCTCCTCCCTTATAAAAGGGCACCTCCTCCCTCTCTTCCTCACACAACTTTGAGCCTTCATGCTCGGCCAACCCCTGCCAAATTCTTTTCTCCAATTCCCTAGAAACATCCTAGAGGTTCTGGTCTTCCTCAAAGACCAATTTTAGTGCCCTATGAGGAAGTCTCAAAGAGGCGCTTCAAAGAAGAGGTAATTTCTGTTACCGATTCTTGCACATTTATTTCTTCTTCCACTCCTTCTTCTTAGGTTGTTTCATTATGAAGTAATAACATCAGTATCAATCATATACTGATATGTTATTATAATTATGAAACAACCCTATTTCACCATCTATCCATCCTACGGAAAACGAAATCACCGCGTGTGCGTACGTACGGAATACCGTCTCCACGCCGTGGTGAAATCTATTTTCCACCACCACCTTACATGGATGGGTATAATGGTGTAATAAATAACTATACATAGTTATTAGAACATCATATTGATTCTGATATATTGTATCATCCACTCCAATTCAATTCAATAATTATGGAAACGATATCATCGCTCGTGCGTACGTATGGACTACCGTGTCCACGACGCGATGAGATTCATTCTCCATGTTAACCATTTAAGAGTGATTATAAAGTATATATAAGAAATAATAATGAAATATATGACATTATAAAGCTACTAGAGTTATTTATATATGTATGTCATCTACTTAATCCCATTCAACTCAATAAGGAAACGAAAACAGCGTTCATGCATACGTACGACCTACCGTCTCCAAGAACGGTGTATTTCTTTCCATTTACTAATTTATTATATATATGTATATTCTGAATATATATTATATATAAATCATGTTTTATATTCTGTATTTAAGTAATTATGATCTACGAAATAATTACAAGTCAAAAGATGGATGACAAATGAAACAATTTTACCCAAAATGCTCTTTAACATAGAATTTACAAAACAAAGGGTAATATAAAGTCATAAGTGAACCATATATGATATCATAACAATGAGTATGATTCTGTAATAAGTCAATAACATTATTTAAATTATTATACAGGAGGTTCGGACACCTACGAAGAAAATCGGACCTAAGGTAAGGGAAACATCACAATCTCATTTTTATCCAAGATTGTTTATACTTTGGTATTTACTGGGGTGTATTTTACCATCCACATACATGTTTCCTCAATATGTAATATTATTTCCATCCACCTACAATTTTTTAAATCCGATTTTACCCTTCAGTGAGTTTTTAGTAAAAGATATGAAAGGAATCTTTTGACGTTTTTTGTACGAGGTACTTTTTGACATTTCTAACAAAAGTATGAGAAGAATGTCTTTTTAACTTATACGGAATGAATGGATTTTTAAAACATTATTTCCAAGAATCTTCCTTTAAAAGTTTTCATGTTTATTTATAATCAACTTCTTTTAGTTTATAATTGTATGACATATTAAGAAAGGAATAGTGTTTTTGAAATAGAAAGGATATTTTCCTCAAGAATGGAGTTCAAGTGTTTAATCGAAATTATTTTCCATATAAGATAATAAAAAGTTCTGTTTTTATCCCTATTATTACATTGATTTGATTATGTTGTGATGGGATTATTTTTATGAATTCCTTTATCTTATATGAATTGTTTTATGATGTCACAATGTTTAAGATTCCAATTTTTATTACATGGGTTATGCAATGATGTATGATTTATGATTCTATGGAACACATAAGAATGGTATCATTATGAGATGGGTGGGACCTATATATCCCTCCAATGCATTTGGTAAAGATTTTATATCTCATGAGATAGACATGGCTGGAATGGTAGGCTATACCGGTTCAGTGAAACAGGACTGAAACGAGGGTGACTCGGTTCAGAAGGGACTTTGTCCACTAAGATAGTCTTGGCAATGAGTCTTGACTAACAAGAAATGATTCTCTATGATTATGTGTGTATGCCACAATTTTTCATGTTTTAAGTTATGATTATTGGGATTTCATTTCACTACTATGATTTATCCCATGTTACGAAATTATGCTCTCTTTTTCAGGTTAAGATTTCCAAAATGTTATGTTCTTATGAATATAATGTGATTGATATTTATTTTGTTTACCCTTACTGAGCATTTGAGATCACCCTTTTATGTTTTCTTTTCCCCAGGATATAAAGAAAGGTTTTAGGTCAAAAAAAGGAAGATCTTTATCGGAGATGTTGAAGATCTTTCACAACGATTAGAAGATTATATTCCGAGTTTCCAAAGACACTAAACTATTACGATCCTTGTGTGTGTGTTTTTGTTTTGTACTAAGTATTCCGCAAAAGTAATGTAATTTATATGTACGTTAAGCTTCAGGTCTCTACAGTTGGTGTCAGAGGAAAGGTTTAGCCAACCTTTGGAAACTAGGATGCGAGAAATTTAGTGAGATCCCTAGAGATATTTCTAAGGTATGTCTAGGGATGTCTCTAAGGTTAAGTATACATATAGGTTATAGTCCTAGAATTGCGCTAACGATCTTAGAATATAACCTAATATGTTAGATATTGAGGGTACTCCCCCTTTATTTTATTGTTTTCCCTATCATGATTTTTGCCTCTCACAGTATTCTTTTTGGGTTTTAGATGATGGCTGGAACCCGAAGGAATCGTGTTGATCAATGCAATGGACAATGCAATGATTTCCCTCCTGAACAAAAAAATGTTATGGGAGATGGCTTACAAAATCTTATTGCTATACTTACACAAGCTATGAATCTTTCTTGACTTCTAAATGAGCAGAATAGGGAACAATATTCTATTGAGTCCTTCATGAGGCAACATCCACCATCTTTCAGTGGGACTTCTGATCCACTTGTTGCTGAACAATGGATCAGTACCACTGAAAAGATATTTTCAGTTCTTCAATGTTCTGAACATGATAAAGTCATCTTAGCAGTATATCATTTGGAAGGTGAAGCTGATCAATGGTGGAATATTATCAAGAATATGAGGCCAAGAGATGAAATTGAGTCCATGGAATGGGACGAGTTCAAGAACTTGTTTTTCCGTAAGTACTTCCCTCGTATTCTTCGAACAAAGATGGAAAAGGAGTTTCTTGAGCTGATGTAGAAGGATGACGAATCTGTTGGTATATACGAAGCGAATTTTACAAGACTTGCAAGGTATGCATCTGGTATTATCATCCAACCTGAAAGTAAAGTTGATCGATTTTTCAGTGGCTTAAAACCAAGTCTTCGAAGGGCATTAGCTATAAGAGACTTCAGCAGCTATGAAGAAATTGTGTGTTGTGCTATCAAGGTAGAAATGGAAGTTGGTGTTACATATCCATCTCATGGTTTTTACAAGAAACAAAATATGGAGTTCAATGAGAAATCTTAGAATAATAGTGAAAAGAAGATGAATGTTTCCTTATGCACAAAGTGTGGATGGAAGCATGGTGCAGATTGTCTTAAAGGGACTAGAAAATGTTTTAAGTGTGGTAAAGAAGGTCATCGAGCAGCTGAGTGTCGAAGTAATGGAAAAAGGGTTTATAATGATGTGAATAAAGAAAAAACTGCAGAGAACGCACCACCAACACTTCAATGCTTCAAGTTCAAGGAAATGGGGCATTATGTTAATAAATGCCCTAATCCAAGGGTTAGTGATGATCGACATGAGCAACCGCTTAAGGCCAAGGACAAAGGGAAGTGACATGCGATCACTATTGGCGATGTTGAATATGACAACGATGTGGTGGAATGATGAAGTGTTTATGTAGTGGGATTCCAAAATAATGTTGTATCATGGAGTATTGGAATATTTATGTATTGGTCTAATGTGGTATTCAAAGTGATTGAGATATTTTTGGAAATAAGATGATATGCGCATAATGAAGGGAAAAAGAGAAAATGAAATGTTTAACAGTATTCATGAGCTCATGATTGATATAAGGACTAAGTGATATCATGGTTTGAGTATATAGAATTTTGAGGATTTTGGTATGTGGAAGGTGTTAACTTTTAACTGAATTCATGTTTTCACTAAGGATCAATGGGTATTCAAGAGAATACATGATTAAGGACTTTGAATGTATGGAATGTGACCAACAAAACATATCTTATGATATATGGGGATCAACGATGGTATTAAATCTCTGGTAATCGTTTCCACTATGTTATCAGAGTGGACTGTAGTATTTTAGATAAGCCTAAAGATTATAATGTATTATGTTGGACATAAGTTAGGATAAAACGTTTTTCGATATAATTGATGGGATGTTATAGTAATATAGCTTTAGAAAAAGGACAAGCTGCAGGACGGGCGACATCCCATCGCGTCGGACAAGGCTATAGGAATCGAACCCACAACCGAAGTGCGACTAGCCTTTATCGCCTACCACTGGCCTACAGGAAGTCCCTGTTTAGTAGAAACTAGTTTTATTATATTAAGCAGTATGATATATGAAATATAAGTCCATTTTAGGAACCATATATGATTAATCTAACTACAGAATGACTTATGTATATTTAATAACTTTTTCTAACCTTTTGTTTGAGACAGATGGAATGACACGTCATTCTATCACATGGTCTGCTAACACTTCACGAATAACAAATTAAACTTAATTTATTTATGAGATGAAGTGGAAATTGTTCAAGGCACGAACAACAGTGAGATTATACGAAAATAAAGTAAGTATTTAATCTAATTCAAATTCTTCAACTTTAGGGAAACGATCTTGAAAACCAAAAATGTTGTCCTAGTTATCTTATACTTGATTAATCAGATGGTACCTTAGATCGTCACAAATTTATGGATTTGTGATTGTTGGCTTTTCCATAGCCATGTTCTCTCCCCCTCTCCATCAGAACATGATGGTTAGATTTCTCTTCCATATCCATATTTTCACCTATGTGGAAGCCCGGTGATTAGTTTATTTGGGTAACCGTTACGTTTCATACTTTTGTTTTTAATGATTGGTTTTGTTATTCCATTTTACGATGTGGGTTTCTATTAAAGAAAATTTCGAGTTGTAAACCATTTATAACCCCGACGAATTTCGAGGGCGAAATCCATTTTAAGGGGGGTAGAATGTAACACCCCGAGATTTTATGAAAAATATTCTTTTTAATTTCATTAATGTCTTGTGTTATACGCTACACCAAAAGGAGCTTGCACAACAATCATCCTTGACTTGGATTTCATTATACGCAATCATGACCTTCCTTGATAGCGTGTGTAGTACGCAATACCGAGTTTCACTAAACAACGATATGCTATTAAAATATTATTAAAACTAGTCGTTATGAATAGTAATAACCACTTTTAGAAATTTCGTAAATTTTATTATTAAAAATGGACTTCATTTTTGGATTTGGAATATCTAAATTAGCTTAGGGTGAAATTTTGGTAATTTGCGGATAACTTTCATATTTTGATGAATAGTGGAAAGTACTAAATTTTAATTAAAAACAACTTTTTCAATCGAAATAATTAATAGTTATAAATTATTAATTTTAGTGGTTTTAAAGTATATTTAGAATATATTTTTACAATTTAATACAATGTTGGTCATTGGATGTAATTTCACATTTAAACCAGTTATAAACAAGTGTCAATCTTTTGATAGTTATTATCACTTAAAAACACGCCTTTTGTTTTGACGACGGAAATTAATTTTTAAATTAATTAATGCAACTGATATGTTTTGAATTTGGTAAAATAGAAATCATTTTTGAGTTCATAATATCAAATATAGCTTAGGCCTAATTTTTGGTATTTTTCTGAAAACTTTCAATTTTTGATTAATAGTGAAACCACTAAGTGGTAGTTAAAAAAAACTGAATTTTTCATAAAACTTAATTTTACCGCTTCTGTGAGTAGAATTTCAAAAATCCGAGACACACAGTTGATGTCAGTAAGTAAAATGTGGTTCAATGAGATGAAAATAATTTTTGGTGAATAGTAACATTTTACTTTTATTTACCACGGTTAAAAATAAATAGGGTAATTATGTGTAAAAATGATATTATTATTACCCTAACACATGTCCAAATTCTATTGTATAAGTGTAATTCGACCAAAAACAAGCTTAGGAATAAAATATGACCATTTAGGCCCACTTGGATTAGATTAGGACATTTATTATTATATAATTCAAAGAAGAGTTAAAAGAGTTAAAATCAATGTTTATTTATTAAAACATTTTTAATATGGGGTTATACATAAGATAAATTCGATTGTAAATATTCATTAGAAATATAAAACGATTTCCTACATAATGGTAGTTTATTTGTAATTTTTAGACATCAAATAATTTAATTTATTTATGCCACAAATATGATGAAGTAATTATCTTATTAATGAAATATTGACATAATTGATGTTATAAATACCAAAATAATTGTAATTTAAGACTTTTTATGAATCACACTAATTTTCTAGGTTAATATGACATGTTATTATTTATTTAATTAACTTGGTTCGAACTAATAATTCTGTTATGACTTTCACAAAAATCAATTACTAAATAGTGTCAAAATTGACATAAAATAGTTTTTAAAAGAAATATTATATTGGTAATTGTTATTTAATTCCTAAAAATCTAAGGGTCGGCCAAATGACTTAGATAAGGTTATATATATTAATAATAAACAACTTGGGGTTTGTTTGGCTGCTTATAGTAAGTTTAATAACCTTATAGTATAAGAACACAAGAAGACATGGTAAAAGTAAAATTATTTAACTTAATGTTAAATCTAAATGTTAAGGTTAAAATAGGAACCTAAACTTGTCTAAATTCTATTGGATGAGAGTATTTCGACCCATCCCCACCTTAGCTTCGAAATAAATCAATTTGGAGCTATTTAACACCGAACTTGACTTTATAGTAAAATAATATTTTTAGTTATTCCAAAGGTGGCCCTCTCCTCCCTTATAAAAGGGCACCTCCTCCCTCTCTTCCTCACACAACTTTGAGACTTCAAGTTCGGCCAACCCCTTCCAAATTCTCTTCCACACTTCCCTAGAAACATCCTAGAGGTTCTGGTCTTCCTCAAAGACCAATTTTAGTGCCTTAAGAGGATGTCTCAAAGAGGCGCTTCAAAGAAGAGGTAATTTCCGTTACCGATTCTTTCACCTTTATTTCTTCTTCCACTCCTTCTTCTTAGGTTGTTTCATTATGAAGTAATAACATAAGTATCACTAATATACTGATATGTTATTATAATTATGAAACAACCCTATTTCACCATCTATCCATCCTACGGAAAACGAAATCACCGCGCGTGCGTACGTACGGAATACCGTCTCCACGCCGTGGTGAAATCTATTTTCCACCACCACCTTACATGGATGGGTATAATGGTGTAAAAAAAATAACTATAAATATTTATTAGAACATCATATTGATTCTGATATATTGTATCGTCCACTCCAATTCAATTCAATAATTATGGAAACGATATCATCGCTCGTGTGTACGTACAGACTACCGTCTCCACGAGGCGATGAGATTCATTCTCCATGTTAACCATTTAAGATTGATTATAAAGTATATATAAGAAATAATAATGAAATATATGACATTATAAAGCTACTGGATTTATGTATATATGTATGTCATCTACTTAATTCCATTCAACTCAATAAGGAAACGAAAACAGTGTTCATGCATACGTACGACCTACCATCTCCACGAACGGTGTATTTCTTTCCATTTACTAATTTATTATATATATGTATATTCTGAATATATATTATATATAAATCATGTTTTATATTCTTGAATTAAGTAATTATGATCTAAGCAATAATTACAAGTCAAAACATGGATGACAAATGAAACAATTTTACCCAAAATGCTCTTTAACATAGAATTTACAAAAGAAAGGGTAATATAATGTATTAAGTGAACCATATATGATATCATAACATTGAGTATGATTCTGTAATAAGTCAATAACATTATTTAAATCATTATACAGGAGGTTCGGACACCTACGAAGAAAATCAGACCTATGGTAAGGGAAATATCACAATCTCATTTTTATCCGAGATTGTTTATACTTTGGTATTTACTGGGGTGTATTTTACCATCCACATCCATGTTTCCTCAATATGTAATATTATTTCCATCCACCTACAATTTTTTAAATCCTATTTTACCCTTCGGTGAGTTTTTAGTAAAAGATATGAAAGGATTCTTTTGACGTTTTTCGTACGAGGTACTTTTTGACTTTTCTGACAAAAGTACGAGAAGAATGTTTTATTAACTTATACGGCATGCATGGATTTTTAAAACATTATTTCCAAGAATCTTCCTTAAAATTTTTTCAAGTTTATTTTTAATCAAATTCTTTTAGTTTATAATTGTATGACATATTATGGAAGGAAAAGTGTTTTTGAAATAGAAAGGATATTTTTTTCAAGAATGGGGTTCAAGTGTTTTATCGAAATTATTTTCCATCTAAGATAATAAAAGGTTCTGTTTTTATCCCTATTATTACATTGATTTTATTATGTTGTGATGGGATTATTTTTATGAATTCCTTTATATTATATGAATTGTTTTATGATTTCACAATGTTTAAGATTCCCATTTTTATTACATGGGTTATGCAATGATGTAGGATTTATGATTTTGTGGCACACATAATAATGGTATCATTATGAGATGGGTGGGACCTATATCTCCCTCCAATGCATTGGGTAAAGATTTTATATCTCATGAGATAGACATGGCTGGAATGGTAGGTTATACCGGTTCAGTGAAACAGGACTGAAACGAGGGTGACTCAGTTCAGAAAGGGACTTTGTACACTAAGATAGTCTTGGCAATGAGTCTTGACTAACAAGAAATGATTCTCTATGATTATGTGTGTATGCCACAATGTTTCATGTTTTATGTTATGATTATTGGGATTTCATTTCACTACTATGATTTATCCCATGTTAGGAAATTATGCTCTCCTTTGCAGGTTATGATTTCCAAAATGTTATGTTCTTATGAATATGATGTGATTGATATTTATTTTGTTTACCCTTAATGAGCATTTGAGCTCACCCTTTTATGTTTTCTTTTCCCCAGGATATAAAGAAATGTATTAGGTTAAAAAAAGTTAGATCTTTATGGGAGATGTTGAAGATCATTCACCACGATTAGAAGATTATATTCCGAGTTTCCAAAGACACTAAACTATTACGATCCTTGTGTGTGTGTTTTTGTTATGTACTAAGTATTCCGCAAAAGTAATGTAATGTATATGTATGTTAAGCTTCGGGTCTCTACACCATATATGTATTAATATATATATTTTCATATATATATATATATATATATATATCAAGAACTATGCTAGACCTAAGGCATAACTTAGGTATCATTGAATTTCAACACTAAATTCACATACAATTAAGGAATCCGAAAAAAAACATTGTAACAGGTGAAAATATATATGTTTAAAAATGAATGACAGTCAAAGAGCACCCAGGGTAACCCATAACATACTTGTATAACGGTGATCAATCATGTAATTAATTTCATTTTCCAAAGAAATTTGTGCATGGAATACATATATGGGAACTCATGTATCACTCAAGGTTTAATGTAAATAAATTTAAAAACAATATCTACCAAGAAATTATATATTATGAATCTGAGGTATAGCTGTATGTTCCATTGAAATTAACTAACCATTGAACCCATCTTAGGAATTTCGTATATGTAACCCATGAATAACTAATGTATTAATGAAATATCTTGAATGAACTAATCCCATCCATGGAATTCCACATGATGAATGTGAGTGTCGCTCATGGTGTGTATTATATCAATCAACCTATGATCTCATCCAAGGGGTTTCATGTAAGGAACACAATTATAACTATATATATAAATAATTAATTCAATATGTGAGCCTTTCCATGGTATTTCATAGAAAGAACCAATGAATCCCCCAATGTATAATATCTACAATCAGAACCTTTACATATATGTATCAAAGAAGGTCATGGTTTATTCATTTCATAACACCAAAAATGTATGTATAAAAATTCGTACATGTCTATATTAATGAAATTTCTTAATTAATGTATAAAATTTGGGAAATTCCATTTATAAGTAATTATGAGGTCCTTATAATGGTAATTTACATTTATTATTTAAAACACTCAATTTGATTTGACCTCAGTGTTAATTTTGACTATGCACCTCAAATGTGGTTTTCATATTAAAATATGTGCATGAAAATCTTTATAAGTACATTTAATTTATATTTACCATTTTACTCATGAAAAAAAATATATCAACACAGCTCAAATGGTTACTTAAACATACCACAGATATATGTACATCATATTTTATACTAATGTACACTAGGGGTGGTATAGGTTCCTGTATAAAGAATAGAATTCATGTTTTATAAAAAAACACCCCAATGGGGTTATTTGATTTGACTTGAAAACCTACCATTGTTAAAATAAAATCATAACAGCTGTAAAATTTATGGAATTAGGTTCTATACAATTAATTCCACATTTAATGGGAAATTCTGGGAGATTCAAGTGTTTTCCATGATCATTTATTTTTTACAACAATAACAGATAATGAGAATAAAATATAATCCACATACCACCCAAATAAAACTATTCAAATGTCCATTAAAGGCATTTTTTACAAAAAAGTTCAAGAGAAAATGGTGGAAACACAATTTAGATATTCATATGCCATCTATGTGATGATACTACCCAATGTGGAAGTTGACTCACTTAGCTAGTGTATGGTTACAAAAATCATGTGCATCCCCTTCACCAAACTCTATAATTTTCTGCAAACCCCTCCAACGGTAATATGGGTACAAATATGAACTTTGAATTTTTTCGACATCCTCATAGCCTTATAACTAGGCCTATAATTTTCTACTAGTGGAGTATAAGATTTCATATAATGTGACCCTATAGAAAATAAGCTTCTTGTGTTGGACTACAAGTTTTTTACTAAATGTGTTCGAACATTTCAATTCTGTCAGTTCCTTTGAAACGAGGGTTTCTAAGCTTGTTTCTCTTGAAACATTTTTTTTGGGAATTCATAAAATCTCTTAGAAAATAAATATTCTCCCAAAAAAATATGTTTTATAAAACTCATACTTGCATGTTGAGTAACAATTTAGAAAACAACACATCCATTCAACATAATATTATAATTTCTTTGAAAAATTCTATATGATTCAAAACAAATGACATTAAAATACCCCCTATATCTATAATATATTCATATTGGGTTATACATGGATAGAAAAAAAATCCAACACCACATATAGGTTAATGTTAAAATGATACAATAGAGAGATAAAATCCATGGAACCTGACTAGATCCTTTTAAAATTTTTCAAAATAACAATCCAATGACGTAGTATCTCAAATAAAAAAAAAGAATAGTATTATCCAATAAATAAATAATAACCCAAATTAAATTATAACCTTGAGATTTCTTTGGTACCCCCACCATTAAATCCAATGATATAATATCACTTCCCATTATAGAACTAGGAATTTATGAAGCATCCATTTTTGTATTTTCTTCCAAATTTAATACTACTAATAAAAAATCATGTTAAAATTAGAAATATCCATTTTCATTCCATCCAACAAATAATATTCTAGTGGGTATCCACACAAAACCGTGCAACTAGGATGAAGAAAAATGTGAGTTATGAGATTTACTAAAAAATCATTCTTCAACTAGGAATCACATGGAAAAAACTACCTCATTTGAAATATTCTGGCTACTTATTTTACAATGTTATATTTCAGAAAAATAACCATATTAAAAACTAAAATCTTAATAGAAAACCATGATCATATTTGTGAGAATTTTATGTTATTTCTGATGAGGAGGATGACATTGAAACCAAATCCAAAAGTGATTGAATTACTTCACACATAATTTCGTGGCCATCTATCATAAAAACATTACCCAAAGAATCATGATACGAACATTGAATTGAAAATGATGTAATATATTTTCATCTCAAGGAATATAATAATCTATTTTTTATAATTAAATAATATTTAATTGTGTAATAATAATCTTTTATTAGTTCCATGTATATATTAACCCCCTTCATCTGTTATGTTTTAAGAAATATATACATTAAACATTAATGGTAGAATATATTTTATATTTTGACCCCATAAAAAAGATACAAACACAATTTGAATAAATAAATTATTGCATACTTAGCATTATGCATATGGAAATTATTTTCATGGATTTTCAATCATGATTAAGAGTAGGAAATTACCTAATATTTATTTGTCAATATATGATTGATTCATTTCAATGAAACATCACTATAAATGAAAAATTCACTATTTAATCTTTGAATGAATTGTGAATTGGAATTATTAAATATTTTATTAATTTCTGGAATCTCTCATTAAACTCATTTTTCAAAATGAATTTAAATGCATTTCATGTTATCCTTGTTAATGTGAATTATAAGCTAAAAAAATTTGAATAAAATATCAGTAGTAATACTTTAAGGAAATAAATTGTCACATATTGTTAACATTAATAGATATTGTCCACCCTTACACCACATTCCTTATTAGATAAGTATTTATGAAAAAATTATAAACAAAATGTCGAATGAAAAAAAATTTGTATAAAGAAAATTTATATTTTTAATGATTTAATATAAATTTATTCCATTTAATTTTCAAATAGAAATCCTTATATGTTTCTCATGTTTATATTATATTTTAGAATAAAATTTAATGTATTCAATGAAAACCATCGTCAAATTTTCTACATAATAATGGAAAAATTATATTTGTACTATTAATAAATACAAAAATTGATTTTTTAAACCAAAAATATATTACCATGAACTCTTAAGGTACATTACTAGTATAAAATTATTTACATTAAATTTCACCCTCCTTCATATTTAGATGATGATATTTGGACCACAAATCAATCATTAAAAAACACCACACTCTCTAATGATGACGAAACATGTCATTTTAATGAGGTAACCATTATTTTTCCATAACAGCGATACTATTTGGTGTGTTATAATCTATTCAGATCCACAAAGAACCATCCTTCATTCTTATGAAACTAAACAAAATTACCATAATATATGCTTCTATAGAGAATGAAACACTTATATATAAACTTGTATAACTAAAATATCAAATTCAAATAACCGTTTTTTTGATTTTTGATATAGTAATTTTGAACGTAGATTAGTTTACGAAACTTAGATAATATTTAAATCAAACATCCTTTCTGGAATTGCTATAAATTCAAGAAATGATTCAATAGTGAATTTATCCTTCTAGTACGGAATAAAACATTAAAAATAATCTAAAAATATCATTTCATTCATTTAATATTGGAACATCTCTAATATGGAAAATTTACTTTCTTTCGACAATATGATTATGAAAAATCTCACAATAATCATTACTCGATTTATCACCTTCGTGATATGTTATCAATGGTGTGAATTTATTTTTATATATAAATTCAAACTCACACAAAAAAATTTAATATCACTTCCTTGGTAATGAAATATATCTTGGAATGATTAACTAAATTACCATCCATATATTGGATAACATCAAACTCCATTATGTGCAAGGAAACAAGATTTTTAGGAAAAACCAATCCAAATATAACCCAGTGATGATTATTATAAATAATTCATCATTTAATACTTTCCAGTGTATTTTTTTACCAAAATTAATATATATTAAATTATTAATGTGATATTTATTTTTATTACATTTTTTTGATTTAATGAAATACTATACAATAAATCAAAAAATACACTTGGATAATCTGAGTAAAAATAATAATATATCTTTCAAAAAATCATTTTTTGTTCTTTAACTTCAAAAGGATGATGCAAATTAACATTACACAAGCTATACCAGAAAGCGTAGATAGAGGCAAGACCTCTGACCATTTATTAAAATTAAAGAAAATATCCAAAAACAAGCATCATAAACCTAGAATAACCCTTACATATCCTCAAAATCAAACCCATCACTGCCTCCATGTAAAAGAGATTCTTTTGCAGTCGTCGTTTCCCACTTCGAGCTATCATTGTGCTTCATGACATTAGCGTACTAACTTCTTAGGTTAAATCGCTCCAGAGAGAGAAATTCAGAAAGAGATTGCATATTCCTGACAATAGCTCTGGTAGACATTGGCTTTGGAAAATTGGAGTAGTACTTCCTCATCTTTCCTCACGGAGAATCATTCTTATTTTCATGGTTCGGTGATAGCATCTTATTCCCCCCTTGGACAATGTCGCTGTATGACGGTTTGGAGCCTTCATTTTCTTTATCACTATTAGCAAGATCCCCCCATTCTCCATGAATCTGCATCTCTTGATACTTCACTAACCGGTCATGCTGATCAATCATAGCCAAACAATGGGGGTACTCCACCACTTACTGATCAGCATTTATCTCCTATTTACCTAATGCAGCATCTGCTTGTGCATCATTTTTCTCTGTTTTTAACATCATAAACTGGAGATGCCTCATACAACGTCACATTTACTAAATCTTGGAATCAGTTACTCGTGGGAACAATTATCAACACACCGCTATCAGCATTACCTTGGCCACTGTATTTTTTATCAAAGACCTATGATGCTCCCATAAATTTATTATTTTCAGTAGAACCTAGATCCTTCACTGCAGGGGGCCGCCTATGATCCTTGCCTATATCCAATGCGCACCCCTGCCTACCATTACCCATATCACCACTTCCGCTCCCCCTGCTCTGAAAATCCACCCCAGCATCAGTCCAGATGATGCCATCAGAAGTAAGCCCATCCTTCTCCTGCAAATAAGAGGCCTACGGCTCTAGCTGAGTATCAATATTCATCAACTCACTAGAAGGGCTTGCCACACCACCACCAGCGACACCTACGAGAATAATTTCTTTTGAATAATTCCCCATTTTTAGATCTTGTCTAAGCATATTTTACACAACAGACACCAATGGATTTAAAGGAGCCCCTATATATTTTTCAGCAGACATTTTATCCTGAAGACACAAACAAGTATTCATACCAATGACATCCACAACATACCTCTCGTGCCCTATCCTCATATTCGGTCCAAGTGACCTCCTGCTCTTGGTTCCAGTATGACATCTCAAGCATGAGTGTCACAATCTTTTGCAGTTTGAGAAGTAGTTTAACAAGGATTCATAAATAACAGATTTCTTCCAACATAATTCCTCCCCAATAGAGATCCAAACCCATTCAACCAGAGGTCGAGAAATATCTACATAAACACAGCACCGCGAATTGATCGGCTGACTCAACGTAGACGTACGCTCATCAGAACATAAGAAGCGACCAAACATGTTCCCAAACATACTAATAATCTCTGGATTTTGAATGGGTAATGGGAGATGGGGAAAACTTACCCAGACTGAAAGATAATTAGGATAAAAATTCATACAGAAGTCAATCGTCCACCGAAAGAGGAAGAATTTGCATCCATTGCATCGTCGGGGAGTGATGGATCATGCGCTAACAAGATCTTCTTCAGAACCAAATCAAATTAGGAAGTGATGATTATCCAGAAGACCAACCACTACGTGATCTCGCAAGTCCCATTTACCAAAGACAAACTGATCAAAATCATCCAATGATGGCCTTTAGGAGGTGAATCGAGCCACTAGGGTTAGGCCTAGGTTCCTCGTCGCTTTAGAGAACTCTGACACTGGTATCGGAAGATGGGGATTTCTAAGATGAAGATCAGGCACCTTCGAATTTTGCACAATCTCCGGAAAATCCAGAAGATAGTTAGGGTTAGTGAAAGGAACAAAAGTGGTCTAGGGCTTCATATCCGGATGAGACAAATCATCCTCCCCCTCCCACTGCCGCCAGGAAGGGGAGTAAATGCTTCATTCATCATACTCTAGGGTTCCACCATCGCGAGGTCTGAGCAGAGACGACCATGATAAATTACTGTATATTATCATACATTACACAAACTATTTCTTATGTTCGTGATGATTTATATCGTTATTTTTTATCGTAGAGGACACATTTTCATAATGTAAAATGTTGGTAAAAATATGAAACCTTACTAATTTATTATCATAAGTTTTCTAGCCATTACCATTATCTTTTACATTATACATAGAAGTATTATATCCCAACATACAACAATACAATCACATCCCAGATATTATAAGATACTCACCATTATATCTCTTTTAACAATTATCATAAGAATGATATTTAACCTTACTAACTTCAAATTTTATTAATGGGTGTTTACCCTATGAATTCCACAAGATAGTCCTTATCCTTATTTTTATAAATGTCGAAAACTTCTATATCGACCTTTATATCATGAGGAAAACAATTTTCATTGATTTTCAATTGACTATAAATGAATGATCATTAGAACCAGTATTTCAATATAGAGTAAAAATTATAAATTTTACTATCATGGTCTAGAATAAAACATTGGGAATATATAGACAATATTGTAAAATTGAATTCATTGGAGGTAATAATGTCCACCTCATTTTTTTAATTAAAAAAAATTCCATTCCATCGAATGTCAAAAATAACCTTAGGAAATTAATTATCACTGAGTATATCATTAAATACTAACTACTCTATGACTTCAAAAACATCATTCTAGAACTTTTTTTAACAAGTGAAAACCTAATTTTGATGATTTAATCACCAATATATATCTTCTATCACTTATATTAAGAATGATTTTTATCCTTATTAACATTAAATTTTATTGATAGATGTTTCCCTATTTCTGTCTACAAGGATGCTTCTTATCCTTATTGTTGTAAAAGTAAAAAAATCTATATCGACCAACCCATCATCCCAAAAATGAAATCTAGTTGATTTTAAATTCACAATTCCTTAATGATCCTTAGAATCATTATTTCAATCATGATGAAAACATATAAATTTTACTATAATGGATTAGAATAAAACTGGGGGTATACATAGAAAATACTGTAAAATTAGATTCATATTAGGTAATAGAGTCCACGACATTTTGTTTTATTGAAATCATTTCTTTACAACCAAATTAAAAAATAACAGTTTGAAATTAATTCTCACTGAATATATCATTAAATAATGACTTCTCACATGAATCAAAAACACAATTCTACATAGTATTTTTAATAATTGGAAACCAATAATTGAATTCATATTTATAATGATAAATGGAAATAACATCCTTTTGATTTTATGAAAACAATGAACTATGAATATATTATCTAAATCATTGATATATCCTTTTTATACATAAAATTTTTCATTACAACAAAATCTAGGCTGGTTTTTCTTTAGAAAATATCCCACAATAGAGATTTTCTTCTATATTGAGTTAATTCACTCTCAAGCATGGGTACTACCATTAATAGCCTATGTAAACTAAGTTAAAACACATATAATATTATATTATTCATTTCTATCCATTATGGGTAGATGATTCAAATGGATATTATCCTATTAATGCCTTCACACTTAATTTTCTATATTTCCTATGGGAAAAATCATTTTGAAAAAGTCATGGATTATATGACACAATATCAAAAAACTTAATGATTTTTATGATTATAAAATTAAAATATAAAGATCCATTGAATTTTTATTCATGAAAACATCTTAGAGTCTAATTTTATCTAAACCTTCATTGGATAACAACTATAAATACAAATATATTTGACAACCCTTAATTATAATTTTAATAGAAACGATAATTTTTTTTAGTATTCATATATTCTTATAGGGTTATAGTAGATAATAAGTAAAAAATTCATAATTTAAACCCCTTATAAATCAAATTTGACACTTCCACAAAATATATATAATTTCCATAAAAACAACATTCATTAAAAAACATTTAGCCAAAAAGTCGGAAAGGGATATAAAACAATAAGGAACCCACAAGTAAATTTGAAACACTATTAAATCAATACAAAAATTATAAAATTTTCATAATATGTGTAAGGATCACATATTAATTTAAATATTACTATAGTAATAATTATACCACAATTTCATTCATAAAATAATTTCATAAGAAAAAATAAAGTAAAAAGAAGAATGATTTCAATATCCTGACTGACTTAAAATTACTTTTTTATTATAAAACACTTCAAGAGAAAAGGGAAAACCACATACAACCAAAGAAAACTATTGGACCACCCCATTCCATCAGGTGAGGCAACAAGAAGCCTTCGTCAACACATGACCCCACATCAGGCAATCCCGTGCAAAAGCGCGGCCACTGAACTGATGGCAAAGCCATACCCTCACAAGAATCCAAATCAAAGAGACAAAAATCGATGAAGACTTAATGAATGAATCCCTTTCTAGAGCAGGTCCATGAAGCATGATGAAAAAAAGGAAAAAAACATTGTAAAGAAAAACAGAAGGAGACTGGGAGAAATCATAGCTCACACAACCAATACGTTCAAACCCGTCAACCATCTTAAGTTGTGACAATAACAAGGAACTTAATATTACTGGAGTCTGTCTCGCTAAATAGTCTCTATGTTAAGGATGATAACTATAAATTTGATTCTTCCAATATCTGCTCTCAAAAGAAGAAACTAGTAGGTCCCCAGACTGAATGTAATCTTCAACATTGATATTTCCATGGTTTAAACCCCCTACTAAAATGGAGTCTTGTTTGTCAATCCATGAATATTTCTCCTCATTAAGGGACACCTCTAGAGACATCCCCATAATTTTAGCCCCCTCCTCCTCAGTAGCATTGAGAAATAGGTCCTTTTCTATCACTTATTCTTCAAAGAATAAAAGCAGGACCGAGGACTAACAATCCTGCTCCCCTGGCCTCTGATGTCTCGGTGGTTACATAGCCATTCTCTTGTCACTCATATTCTCCACTGATTGAGTTATCAAAGTAGGCAGTAGCGAAGAATAGTCTTTCTTACCCTTCTTACTTCTGGAACCCCTATCTCTCTTCGGGGTTAGAGCCTCATTAGTAGAGTGCCCGTGCACACTACCATTGGAAAATGCCACACCAAATTCATTCCCCTCACCTAGAATATCAAAATCAGAGATCAAAACATCCTATGAAAGGCCTTAAAACCTGTTTCTCAATGAAATTGAACTTAGTACCCCTTCCTTACCTCCTCTGTTTGGAACTATCTTATCTATATCCGGCCCCTGCATCCTCTTACTTATATCCATGCTGCCCACCCATGTCCTCTCATCCATCGAACCAGGGAGGTCCATCTTCTCTTCATCTACCATCTGGTCAAAAATAGATTTACCCCCTTTCCCTGTGCCTTCGCATGAAAATCCCTCAAGCTGGTAATCTTCCCCTTCATCCTGCACACCATGGATGGATGAACTCGCTAGATCCCTCTTCAAACAGCTAAACACATCTGCTGCCATCGGGTTTATGGGGTGTGCTACCACGCTAGTTCTAAGAGTCTCCACACCCACTGCAATTTTGCCCTCTACCTCAGTAACTGATTGCACCCCCTTAACTGGACGCACTGTATTCCACCTATCTCCAGCCTCTTCACCCATTGCATCCAAACCCGATTTCATTGTCTCACAAACCAGATAAACCTTGTCATCACCACTGACCCTCGTCTGAGTCGTGTCCTGCCCATCCCTAAGACCATCCTCCATTAATTGAGGGACAAAGCCCCTTCCCGCCAACGATGCAGGTCTCCATCGATAGAATTTAGAAGCGTGCCCCAACCGTTTACAAGATACACAGAACTTCGTCCAGCTCTGGTAGATTACTCTCTGCCTCCACCTATATTATTCTCTAATTGTAACCCAATATTAATCGAATGGAACCCTAGATACATCCATCTCCATGCAAATTCTCGGGCAAACCAGATGACAGAATGAAGCAGTTCTGCTATCTGAGCAAAGATACCTAATGAGTAAGTTACTGAGAATTTGGATAACTGAGGGATTTTTAAAAGGCAACAAGGGGTTAGGAAAACCAACCCAAATCGCCGCGGTGGGTGAGTCTTGATTCATGTGGAAATCAAACGACCACAACAACAATAAAAAATGACATCCATTTCAACGCTAAGGTGACTTAGACTAGGCAGATATGAGGTCTTCATCTGATGATAACCTGATCATAATATGATGATTATGAAGAAACCCGACCGTTACCCACTCCTAGAGATCCCAAGTGTTGAAGACGAACCTATCAAATGAATCAACTGACAGCCTTTGTTGCTTGAACCTTGCGATCAGGGTGAACTTTAGAAGCGTGGAGGTTTCAGTGAACCCCGAGTTTGAAATTTGGAGATTTGGTTAGCCATTGAGGAGCTCAGGTACCTTCAGTCCTAATGCAGCTTTCAGAAATGCCAGAAGATGGTGTGGATTTGAGAAAGGAGAAAAAGGGCACGCCACATTCCCTAGAAGGGAAGATCCATCCCCCGCAGCCGGGGGAGGAACCGGCATGGTCGGCACCACCATCTTCACCGAGAGAAGCGATCGTAACTAGGGTTCCCCATCCGCCCCTCTGTGAAAACATAATTTTCCCATATCAAATATTCCTAAACATCAATAAACATAATACTTTTTCATAAATTTTAAAATAAAAATGTTTTTATAAAAAATCAAAGAATATAATAGTCATATAGTATTCATAGGATACAATCTTTATAAAACCATTACATGAAGCATTATAAAAACCCATACAAATTGAATAATAAAACTTTTAATTTCATCATAAATATTTGGATAACAAAACCATTACCAAATTAATTGGAGAGTTATGTAAGTATCACTATTCATAATGAATAATTTAAATGGAAAGTAACATACATAAAACACATAAAACATTCATTTCCATCGTATTGTTTCAAAAAATATTCTATTTAACACATATAATGACGCATATTCTGGCATAAATTTTATAAAAGGGATGAAATCCTTTTTTCATTAATAAATAATAAAAAATCATACATTAAAAGGAAATATAATTTTCATTAAACCTCCATTATAATAGAGAGTAATATCCTTAAAAAATAATTTTCTTGATGGAAATAAATTTTAATCGTTCATATATGTAAAAAATCATTTAATACATTTTCCAAAATAATCCATAAAGAAAATATTTAAATGATAATTTTTTATATCAATTTACAAAATGTAAAGTATAATTTAAAATGTGAAAAAAATAATTTTACTATATTACTAAAAATCATGATATTTTTTATAAAAAATGTATATGGATAAAAATTGATAGAAAGAAATCATTAAATCATTTTAAATGAGGTTTTTAAATAAAAATACCACACCCCAAGTCGAACTCGCCACATGCATTCTTTGCCTCATTTATAAAAAAATTTAATTTTTTTAATTTATATAGTAACAATTTGAGGTTTATTTACTTATTATAGTACATTTAATTACTCTTATTATCATTTTTATATATTTAATAAATTTATTAAATTCATGTAAAATGTTTTGAGGAAGTTCAGTTAGTAATCCAAAAACATATTTGGTAGATGACCATTCTAAAAGGGTTCTCTATTCCATTATCTCGAAAAATATTAATACATAAATAATTATCATTTTTATATATTAAATACAATTTTCCAAAATTAATTTTTTGGTGGAAATGAAAAATTAATTGTACCACTTTGTGGAAATGTTAGTCCACATATAATCACTAATGAAGTTATCAATTTCCATAAATTTAAAGTGTAAAATGGTAATAACTAGATAATCATTCTAGAATCATCATTATTTCATAAATTATATACATATATTCATTAAATATATTATAATAACTATCCTATTAAGGTAGTGATGAAATATAAAACACATCTCATTGTAGAGGTGGTGGTCCACTAGTATGCCTGAACATTTCATTCATTTCCCAAGGGTTTGAAAAAATATTAAAAATTATTGTACAATCAACATAATAAAATTTTATTATATGGACTATTTTATATTATTTATATAATAAAGGTGATTAAATATTTGATGTTGGTGTAAAACTAAATAAACATGAAAGTAATAGTTTAAGAGTAATATGTATTCTTTAGATAACATTCTTTGGCTTACACCAAATTCCTTATAGGTTCAAATTTTTGGTAATAAAAAGGACCAATAGGTTGTTTTTAGGGATGTTGGGAATGTGTTTTGTTAGGTATTTGTTTATATAAATGGATAAAGGTATGTTAATTAGAGATGATAAGGGGTTCTCTTTTATAATTGAGTGGAGTGGTAATATTGTAACTTTTCGATGTATTACAATAATATAAAGTAATACTGAATATAATGTGGAAATAAATCCAAAAAAATATAGTATAATGTGATATTTTTAAAATAACATCATAAAATAATATTTAGGATTATATCTCATGACCACACAACAATAATTTATCCTTAATTAAACAACTGTTCTAATTAGCATGATAACAAAATTGTACCCCATTTTATATTAAAATTTTCCAAAAATAAAATTCTTATAAATAAAAAAATTGATCATCATGATTCCAAAATTTAAATCTATTTCAGAGGATTTAAATTCCAAAAAATGGGAGAAATTAATTTTAATATACATTCAAAAAATGAAACGAATATTTTTTCCTAAAATGGTTTTTTATAATGAAATTTAATATATACCAAAAAAGAGAATAATTTGGAATCATATGAAATAAATAGTATTATTTTTAATTAATTTTGGTTGTTTTTTTATTTAAAAAAATTCTTCAACATATTATTTTTGTAAATAAATGAATATAAATTATAGTTTTTATAAAAATATGTACTTTTCACTATTTAGTAATTTTTTTTTAGAAAAATATGAAAAACACCCCATAATATTTATTTGATATAGAGACATAAATAATTTTTTCCAATTTATCAAATACATTTTCTATAATTTTCAATTGTATGTTTTAAATAAAACCATATGTTAATTGGAGAAGATTTTATTAAGAATAAAACTATCTCATTATTCATTTTGTAAAATCATATAAAATTATTATAATTGTTTTTAATACATAAAATTAGACATGAAATTTATTAAGATATGGTGTTTATTTATTTTTAACATTATATGGGTTCAAAGAGAGAATAATCTTTTCATAGGGCCACATGGCATTGTTTTTTAGGCTATTGGAGCACTCGTGCCATGATTTCCCACATAACAACCTAATGATTTTGATAATATAAAATTGATGGGATAAATTGAAATACAGATCATATCAAAATCTGAATATGTAAAATATAAATCAAAACACCTTGTCCCCAACTAAAAACCCTTCTAAGAAATAAATTTATATTAAAACATAAAACATATATTTACATCCAAGATCTATGGTCAATATATTAATTAACCAAAACACCTTGTCCCCATGCCTCATAATTGATCATAGTCTCACTACCTACTCTTGAAATTAATCTGTATAAAATTTACAAATAATACACATAAAATTTGGGGCATTACATTCTCCCCACCTTATTAATTTATTTCCCCAGAAATTCAAAACAAAGGCTACTAAAAACAATGAGGGTACTAAGCACGTATCAGATACTCCCACTCCCAAGAGCTCACCTAGAGGTTCCCATGCTTCCAGTGGACACAAAATAAAAGAATTTCTCCTGGAAGAAGGATCAACTCATTCCCATCCTCGATCTCCATTGGGTACTCAACAATAGTCACTCCATCGTCAATGTCATGTTCACCCAAGTCAATTACATGAAATGGTTCTTGAACATACCTCCTCAGCTATGAAAAATGAAAGACATCATATATCTTGTATAACTGTGGGGGTAGGGCTAAGCAGTTCTCCTCCTCACCAACACTATGAAATATCTAAAATGGGCCCATAAACCTTGGAGACAACTCGTTTCCCCATCCAAATATCTATAATTTACATCGAGCTGAAACTCAAAAGAAAACATTTTCTCATTCATAAATATTCAAAGGCCTCTACCTCTTGTCAACATAAGATATATAATGGATTTGTACATTCTGTATCTACTCATATATTATCAGCTCCCTTTCTGTAGTATCTTGCTCCAAATCTAAGCCCATGAGTGTTGACTCTCCTGGGTCAGCCTGAGAATGTGGGGATTGGAATGATCACCCATACACAGCCTCAAATGGTTTCATACCAATGATGGAATGGTAGCTATTTTTGAACATGAACTCCACTAGTCATAGATGACCCATATAACTATGGATGATGTCCAATATGCAGTCTCATAGCATATCCTTCAAAACATGAATGTTCTACTCTATCTAGCATTTCCCCATGGGTGAAACATTGTGGTCATTCATAACTAGATCCAAAATTCCTCCTATAATCATCTCAAAAATGAGGATTTAAAATGGGAATCACAATCAGAAATATTCTTTGATGGATCTATAGGGAGTCAAATTGTCATCTAAACATTGTTGTGTCCCAAGCTCTCTACTGAACTTTTCTCTTGGATAGCTTGAAAGTAGGATGACATGGTGAGTTGGTAAAAGATCCCCCAGATAGAATTGTGTCTCCTAGAAGTACATGGTAAAACCTTAAAAAAGTCCATTTATATTCCATCACACTTATATTTTAGCACTTCAAGGGGTTGTGATAAACCCTATAGAACCTAGTGCTCAGCTTTCACTGGCTGAAAATTAGGGCATCGAAAAAAGAACTATGACACTTTATTCATCATTCCAAGCCACCAAAACTTATGTAATTGATCTTGGAAAATTTTTCCCACACATGTATGTAATTTCAATTGAGATTTATGAAACCCCCTCAACGCCTCTTACTGCAAAGTTACAAGTTCTACTATATGTCCTTTGAAAAAGACAATGTTTTCCCCACCTTTCGAATATCCATCACGAGAATGCCTCGTTGATATCTAGTCATGTAGAGTATCGCAGATGGTATCCCTAAGCTGTGACTCACTAACTCATTGTAACATTTGAGGGATAAAAACCATCGATTATTGGTATGATTCTCTCTCTCCATATATTAAGGATAACTTCAGTGATGCTAACTTCTCTAATTCACCATTGAGAAACTGCAAACTATACCTCTTGTTAAGATAATTTTCCTCCACATTCCATTTAATTGGTGTATTGACAATATCAAATTCATAGTACTATAGGAACTCTATCCATCACCTCTGTCTCATGTTCAAATCCTTCTCATATAAGATATACTTGAGACTCATGCTATTATATTAGATGATAAATCTCATACCCATCAATTAGTGTCACCACAACTTCAATTTTAAGAATACCACTGATAACTCAATATCATGGGTCATGTAGTTCTCCTCAAGTGGTTTCAACTAGTGTGAACCATAGGAACTCACCACATGACTTTTCATTAGGATACAATCAAGTCTGGTTCCTGATTCATCACAGAACACTATGTACTCAAGACCCTCCTCCAGAAGTCCCAATATCAGATTGCTCATCAAACCCATCCTTAACTACTGAAAAGCATGGTGGAACTTCTCTATCCATTTAAAATTCATCCCCTTTCGAGTAAAATATTTCATCAGTTCTGATAACCTAGATATATAAGGCATGAATCTCCATTAATATCCTTCCATCCCAAGTAAGTGCCACACCTCTGTCTTTATCTTAGGCTAATCCCATACAAACACTTACTAAAAAATAGACAAGTCCACAACCACTCCATCCATTGAGATTACATGAACCAAAAAATGGACCACCTAAATCTAGAACTGCCACATCAAATGATTCCCATAAATCAATTTATATTGAAGAACATACAAAACCATTATTTTGTTTCTTGTGTGCTCGTCAGATGCTGAGTAAATAAGGATATCTTTGTTGCGGACTACCACAACCAGGTATAAGCAAGTCTTTGGTATATATTCATCCCGTACTAGAAATTACTGATTGTATGATCTAAGATCATACATTTTGAACCATCATTCACCTATATTCTAATCAAATAAGTCGTTGATCCTTCGTAGTAGATATTTTTTATTCGTGGTCACCTAGTTCAAGTGTCAGTATCAACACACAACCTCATTCTCTCATATGCCTTTTTGGATAAACAAAACTGGGTCTTATCCGGGTGAAACACTAGGTATCATGAATCCCTTATATGGTATGTTCTAAAACATCACTATATGCTCATTAATCATTAGGGGATAAATCCAATATGCTGGTGTAGATATCAGTATTATACCAGGGTTTAAATCAGTTCGTGATTCTATCTACAAATGGGGATATAATCCTGGAATATCTTCGGTGAAGATGTCATTGTACTCTGCTTCCACTATAGGAAACTGGTTCCTCATAACATCTACTACATTGAGGGTAATACTAGCCAATTTATGAGTAATTGGATACACCCTCCTATGCATGAGTCCATCCTACGCTACCTGGGATTACTATTCACTGATAATGAAAAATGTCATTCCATCGATGCAGATGCAACACACCCTTCACCTAAAATAGTCAATATTTCAATGAAATGAATATAAAAAACCTATACTGGGAATGGAATTGTAAATAATCGACTTTTCCACATAGAGTATCTAATAGGAACTCTCACCTCCAAGGGTTAGGTAACGGTTTTAGAATTGATGCATGATGACTGAGCCTTCTACAATAGGTGTCTCTATGCATATGGGTTGAGTCAACTATTCAACTGGATTCTATAGGTCTCGAACATGTTATGTAGAGAGAATAAAATGAATATAACTAATGTCTATTATTATTGAATATAAATTATAAAATACACATATCATACCCCGACTCATTCCCAATTCCACTGGTTCATATGCCTCGACCATATGCAACTTTCACCCCTTATCCTCCTACTCCTAAATCATCATGTGCACCACCTGGGGGTGGTGGTGGTAACATGTCGAAATGTTGACCACCTTCTACTTCTCTCCCAGATCCTCCACCACATCCACCACCCAATAGATCTATCTGATCCTTTCATTGTCTATGCCTCAGTAGTCTATCAAATTTTTCCCTACCAATAACATGATGGTTCAGAAAATCTTGAGCGAGATTTCCCCTATAATCACAGCAATAGCATTGCCTATCCCTAGGCTAACTAGAAACACCCTTTGGGCCCTGAACTACAGATCCTCTATCCTAAGACCTATTCATGAAACATCTCCCATGTCTAGATCCGCGAGATAGACACCGTCTCCCAACATCAAAGGTCTCTGCACCTACTCATCCATGACTCACTATAATTGGGTGTATCTACTCTCCAAAGAACCATTGGAAATCTATATCATACTAAAGAACCCCTAAATAAGTTGAAATTCAAAGAAAGGTACCACTAGATTAGATGTATCAATGTAGTGCTTTCTCAAAGGTCCAATACCTGAAGTACTAAACTATAACCATATACATCGAGTTCCTAGAATTCATGGTGAACCTCGATGAATAATGAACCACTTTAATGGAACCCTAGTGGAGTTGATGAAGCTCTTTTATACACATATAAATTAGTGTAACTGTTGATATCTCTTCTTTGAAGAGATGATTGAACATTGTCCCTGAAAGAGTCTTATCTTCAGGAGTCTGGATATGAAAACTCCACCATATCCTTGTCGAACCCTATAGAGATCTTGCTGTCGGGACTAACATACTATCTGCTAGTGTCCTGAACAGATAGAAAACATAGGTCACCACCTAAATCTAGTCCTCGGCTACATGATGGTTGGGCTCTCCGTGGAACCTAATAGACCTCTGTCTATGAAAATTGTAAAGCACACATAGCAATCGCTCCTCATCTCCGGGTACTATGGGTAACAAATTCTTCTACATAGGTGGTGGTAATGATGGTGAACTACCTGGAGGTATCATCTAGGGAACTGATCTATGCATCGAAGCCTCTTCATTGAGGAGGCCGTCGTCAGGATCATGAAACTAAATCATAGCTAGTATACATATCCGAGGAATCCTGTAAGAAAACAATATGTACCATGGCTAATGACTATATATGGTGAGATTACTGAAACATAACATAGAACCACAACCAATTCCTATATGATGCATGCACCATTATTTTCCATACAACCAATGTTATTATATACAGAGAGAAAATGAAGGTTATCAAAGTGATGGTGTATTGATACGTCACCTACTACACCAAAACTAGAGTCCCTTTCCCAAAATCCAAACATTAAAAATATAACACTATTTCCCCAAACTAATCATACAAACACCCAATCCTAATGTAGAACTGACCACCTCTAATTTCACTCTACCACAACCCATCCAAGTTTGGCCCATGCTATGACTCCCCAATCCTGCCTCCAATATGACAAGGGCTGGTGACTAGCACTGAGTAGGCATATCACTAAAATGGGAGGCATTTCATATATACATGTACGCACACATACATATCCAATCACACAAAATGCTAAAATGTAAACACCAATAAGAAAAAATACATGCATAACACTATATCCCAACCAGATTATGACAGTAAAGTAAAGTGCAGTAACATAAATTGGTCCAGAATACACACCCACCAAAAAGAAGTATAAAAACCACCAGTATAACCTATAAAAAAGGTATTTGGATTGCTATCTGTAGCATTAGGAACACCCCGGACTACAAGATATAATAAATCATCGTCTGGACCTAGTCTACGTAGTTCTACATCAATAGCTCACCCATTTTACAAAGACAAGACCCATGCTAGAAATGCCAGTGTAGGGGTGAGTAAAAAAATACTCAGTAAGACACCCAAAGACCACAAAGAGGAACAAAAAGGAAAGATACATCCATATCTACACAATATATATCTATAGAACATGTATCAAGAATATCGAGATATACTCAATCCATGTCATGCTGTCTAGAGGTAAGTCACAACTACTACATAACAACACTAGGGATCTAGATTTATGATTCCACAAATAACTCATTTGGGAGAACACACACATGTGACTTATAGTATAAATGAAATATTTCTAAGATGTACAATTCATCGGGAACAATCATGAGAGATAAATGTTGATAGTTCTTAAGAGAATGTTGAAATACACAAAAAAGGAAACACCCAAGGACATGGGGTGATACAAACAACTCCACATGGATTGTCCTACTATGTAGAGGATCTATTCCTAGAAACATTGACCACATACATACTAAAGGATATAACTAGGGATATAATAATGAATAGAGGTTCTTTATTCAGGCCTTTCAGGGGATTCCAACAAATCTATCTGGAATGTCTTACTGAAGGGATCATACTCCTATGAGTAGGAAATGATATGCAACAACCATCAACAAAATGATCAAGTGAACGAACTCTAATAAAACTTTTCCATGATACATGGGACAAGAGATTAAATCTATGTAGAAAGTGATACATGGTGTTTAGTAGCGTCACACACCATGTTCCATGACCCTGGGTACTTCCCTTATACAATTAATAGTATCATTCCAAACTGTACTCTGTAGAAGATGGGTACACGACATCTTGAAGGAGTCACATGTCATGTACACCAATATGGGGCCCACTAGTGTACTTTGTCCATGTTTTAGTACACAATGTCAACCCATGTGTCTCTACCCATGCACCAGTACACTAGGTAGTCCATGTACTTGGTATAAGACAAGTTGTGTGGTGGGGTACACACCATGTTGGCAACTCATGTACTCAACCCCATGTCTGTTCTTATCGTGAGATACCTTTTGAATCTATGGTAAGGGCCCACATTCCAGGTGATGGGGTTACATGCCATGTGAAATTTAACTATCTCCTCAAACTATAGTCGCTACAAAGTGGGGTCCACATATAGTGTAACCAAGTGTTACACGCCGAGTTCATTAGGATTTTCTAGAATCCCACATTCTTCCCCTGAGTGCCTTAGCTGATGATCTCGATCTCATTATGATGGTCATTTCACCTCATAACTCTAGATCCTAGGTCGATTCATCTCCCTAAAAATGAATCAAGGTTTTTTGGACCTTCAATCAGCTCAGAGAACCACATTAATGTCCATCTGATTAAAGATTCATGAAGAACTACATCCCCCAAATTGCTTCAATTCGTCTTTCACTGTCATTGTCGCACCTTTGCTAGGTATTCATAGGGTTGTATCTTCAATGTAGAATTGTTTCACCATGAAATAAATGTGTAATGATGATTCATTTGTAACTCCATGATGAAAAAAGACCACACATAGAAACCAATGGATAGAATATCACATGGAACAAAACTGAGGAATGAACCTCGATAGTTGTTTATTATAGCCCTGATTTGATCCTATAAGAAAAATCAACAATAAAAAAATAATACCCAACTGCGCAAATCCTACTATTAAATACCATCCTAAAATTATGATTAAACCATGGATAAACATGTTCATTGGTTGGTCCACATTCATTATAGGATCGAATAAAGGGGAATGAAATCCATAATAATGCATCCTAATTTTGATTTGGACCACTCGCTGATAAATATCTGTCACTATTTCACTGTCATTGGTATGATATTTCTTGAATGGTGTTTGTCGACTATCGATCTATGATTCTGTTACTATTCTCTTGAGAGGTTTCTTCAGTGTTCTTTCTAGAGCCTCTAGGGAATTTATAAGGTTATAGGGCTATCCCTTGATCCCTTTCCAAAATTATCACTCTAAAAGAAATGGTCATTGCATCACATCATTGATAATGTATAAATGAATAAAATAAAAAATTCAAATTATTTTATTCCTTAAAAACACCCAAAACTACTTTCGCAGCCAACCCTTGTCAATCTATGATAGGTCATGCCTAGGGTAAGGTCGTTTCCCTGAAATAAATTCTTCCCTCATATTTATAATACAAGAACCCATTTAGAAGTTATTCCACCTTTTAGGAAATCCAAATTCACATTCTATTTAGTATTTTAATATATCTCTGACAATTAATTTGGGAACCCCAGGCCTTGGAATTTCACGCCATCTCATCCCCTTGTATTGAAATTAATACGTATAATATTTAAAGTTAATACACACAAAACCCATAACATTATAAATAATCAAACATTAATCCAGTTTATTTATGAAAAAAAATCCCACTGTGCCCATGAGAGAAGATAGTGATGGATAAATAAAGTCGAAGATGAACAAAGGAAATGTAAGCAGTCACATAGATATTTATGTTTTCAAAATGAATTATTTTATATTGAATAAAATGTATATATTGAAATGTTTGATATACCATAATAAATTTCATGTGATATGAATATGATAGATATAACACATACCGTATATTAGAGTATAGAAAATGCTAATTATACCAATAAAAATTTGAAATTGATGATTCATTATGAAAATTCCTAAATTTAATGATTACAATGTTATGATCGATTTATTATAAAAATATTAAACACCTTCATAGGTGTTAATTAGGATAATTCTCATTGACTAACAAGAATTTATATATGACCCTCAGCTCGAATAATTGAATAATGTGTACTTGTATTTATCATGTTATTTTTTTGGTCTATGTATGTGTATGGTCATGTGTGATAAAATATATCCTTAAGAAATAATCACATTTCTCTTAGTTATCTATTTAAATTTGATAATGGATTTTATATCACCATATAAGATATCACAGTTTCCTCTCATATTTTAGAAGGATTATAGAGTATAATGTCATCTAGGAGTAGTTTAGAGTACTTTGATTTTCTCCGAGACACCATTATCTTGAAAACACCATCAATATCGATGGAGAAAAATCACTGTTCAATTGAGGTCTACAAGTACCGTTCAATATTCTTCAATTCATACTGATTTGAAGATGGAAATTACAAAATAAAGTGTTTTCTCAACATTAGTAATCATGGGATGATCCTTTAAAACCCATAATTGGTATCAGATTATCATTAAAAGTCATTTATAGGAATATATATATAATGTTTTAGTTATGAAAATAAAAGCTATTTTTTATTTCAAGTCATATAGTAATGTAAAATATAATATAAAGGAAAGCATTATATTCAATTTCTTATGTTATTTTAGTTTTACTTACTCATATTTTATGAATGTGTTTTATCATAAGGTATGATAAATTGAAAGCCCAAAAGTGTTTTCTATACTTTATTCCATATCATAAATGATATCATAAATCATGATTAAAACTCAGGTTTCATGAAAACAAAGAATCAATGAATACTGCGTATCTTCATGATATCATTGATTATGATTGGACCCTAAATAAGAGTTTTCAATTCTATTTATGTATAGTGTGATATGAAATAATTGATAGGGATTACACTAACATTGTTTACCACTCATCTGTCACATATGTAATGGAACGCAATCCACTATGTGATAAATGGGTGTCTTGATGTAAATAACATATTATTAAATGTGTTTGGGTAAGGAACCATCCTCCAATCCAACATCGATTTAATTAATTCTACGGAAAACTGTATTGACGTGCTAAAATATTTGTTCTATCATTACCATGATAGATATTTAGGGTCTATGTGTGATTCATATTTCCTTTTCAATGACTATATAAGGAATGTATGAGCCTATTATGGATTATAGGAATGATTCTTACATAAGAATAATGACATAACCAAATAGGATTAAGTGGATATAATTGTTTCTATTAATTTCCCCTATGAATCTTAACGAACCATTAAATCTGAAAAGATGAAAATATAATATTTATTAACAATTTATTTGGTTTAAAACTTCTTCATAATTGATAGGTATTTGGCATTAATAATAAGACATTTTGATGTATAAATAAAATTTGAAATATTAAGAATAAATTACTAATTCTCCAAAATGAAATAAGTGGGTTTTTTGAAGAAATATTCCAGTATAATATTTTTATACTATTAAATACTACATATAGAATTATTAAATAAGAAAATACATAAAAATATTTTGGTTAGAATGAATAGTGCATTAAAATATGAGAGAACAATAATTATATGATATGAAACCCTTAATTTTTAATATTATATACCATTTAGTATTATATTTTTTATGCTGTAATTTAAAACAAATGTTTATTTTGAAAATAAAATGGGTTTTTATTAAATTATATGTGATATAAAATTAATGAAAAATATAAACATGATTATACATGATATTATAATTAATTTATAATAATAATTTAGAATTTTTCATATTTAGTGGCCTTATTTTTTAAATTATTTAATCAATTTCAAAATTGGTTTTGGATAATTGTTATGATTAGGGGTTAAATAATATAAATCAATGAAATTTTGATTAATAAATTTTTTACATAATATAATTTAAATATAAAAACTTTTTATTTTATAAAATTTCTAATATTTAAGTTACATTATATATATTTAATAATATAAATCATTTCATTATCATAATTAATATAAATTAATAATAATTATTTTTAGAGTTATGTATATAATGAATAGATAAAATATGAAATATTTATAAAATGTATTTGTTAATAAAATTTTCTGGAATAGTTTATCTCATGTTTCAATTAATAAATTAGTAATTTTCTAATATAATTTCCTTCTCGGTTATTCATGAATTTAATTTTTATATTATGAGTGTATGTATTCTTTAGATTATTCCCTTAAACTATTTCAATTTTATCAAATTTCTATTAGATGTCATTTTATGGTAATGATGGTTATTTAGTTTAATTTTACCTTCAATTTTTACTATTTTGAGTTATAAGGTTAAATTATGTAGTTGATTATGAATGATACATATTATTTTTTATAATTAATATGGATTTGGGATCTCTTTTGAGTAATGTTTCCCTTGGTAGAGGGAATTTGGGTCATACTACCTATTGGCAGGGAGGCTTATGCCTAGTCTATAATTTTTAGATGACTATATATCTATAGGATTTATCAAGTTAGGATTATTTATGTCAATATAATCATATAGATGAAAGGGTATCATATACTATAGTGACCATAAATTTTCATTGCTATATATTACAACTTATTTGAAGAATATTCATTACTAAAAAATGATCCATGCTAGAAATACATTGGTCTAGTGCCATTGAAAACATAAAAACGTAAACAACTGATTCGTTAGAGTTCTACATCACATCCAAATAAGTTCTTCATAACTCAAACCATTTTTATAAAAATCATACATAATTACTTTCATTATAAATCATGGAAACATAAGAAATTCTGAAATCTAATGCTCAGTAAGTTTAAATAAGGGAGATATCATTAATCATATATGAAAACCATCCATTTTAGGGTATTTGAATATGGGAATTACATTTGAAAACCACAAATTCAAATTAGAGATGGAAATGTAGAGTCATGGAATAGATAATCATAATTAATTAGACATTAGTCACAAAGGAAGACAATAATGATATCCATTGTAACATAACATTTGTGTAAGAAATTGATTTATGGAAAACAAAAAATCATAGAATGTCTTATACCATGGTTACCCACATTTACATTCATAACATATTAGGATTGGGATGTCAACCCATGTACTAACATCAGGCTTGGGATAACCTCCCTTATATCCTTTTTTGGGAATGTGATAACATCCAATAAACCCCCTCAGTCTTGGTATGTGATAGTATCCTATGTACCCCCATTATTTTGGGATTGTGATATCCCCGCATATGCCCTCTCATTTTTGTAATGTGATAACATCACGTGAAACCTTGGATATCATAAAAAATTAATCATTACCCATTTATTTGATATATTTATTGGTATGACCCATAACAAAATCATTTCATTTTATTCCTTAAGATTATAAAACATTCATCACATTAGAACCCAAGGAAAGAATTATTTTCATAAGCATTTCATTGTAGAATAACACATGGGGAAGATATGAGTTTCATAATAATATTGTTATTATAAAACTACACTATCTAGAGAAAGAAAAAATATGGGGTCATTGGATCATATCCCTAGTAAATCTTAAAAACAACAATAAATTTCATCTTATAAGGAAATTTATTATTAAATATGACATGGAAAATTTCTTATAGAAAATATACATTAAATTATAAATTGATTTATTTAAGACGTAAAAAATTTCTTATAAGTTATATGGAAAATATACTTTCAAATCATCCTTGTAAGATTACAAATGATTCTTTGAATCATTGAGTGGTCGTGATAGTGGAAAATAACTTCCATTTTCATTACCTTAAAATGAAGATTCCTTTCACATTTTTACCGAAATGTCAAAAGTTTGACGTTTAAAAAATGGAAATAATAATTCGTTAAAACTATTTATAAATATTCATATATGTGTGAAAATTTCATAAGAATTATTTTATTAATAATAAAAAAATTATGTAAATCATTTTGAGAAAACATGGGCATGGAAGAAAAAAGGTTTCTACTAAAGAGATAAATACAAGTGAATATAGTTAAAAAATATTTTAGACTCTTGAGTACATAAAGAGATAAATATTATTTGAAATCATGTACTACAAAAACTAAGGAGATAAAAAGTCATGATTTTAGTAAGAGATAAAACATATAATTTCATTACCAGGAAAATAATCATAAAAATTCCTAATAAATGATGAGATTATAACCTAAAACCCTTACGACATTGGTAAATTTTAAAATCGTATAACCTGTAAAACTATACAATAAAATAAAAAATAAAAAATCATGAAAATATATATATTAATGTGATAATATTTCAAAGCAATAGAATATACAAAACATAAATGAAATGAGTGGTGAATATCAAATAAATATCCTAGAAATAAAAAAGATACTTGAAATCCACTAGCTTAAGTCTCAACTTCCATCATATATGTCCATACCTCTTAAATATTAATTATATGTTCATTATATATAAATTATTGAACCAAAATCATATATATAATTGCATATATGATTTAATTAGGATCTTTTATTATAATATTATTAAAAATATCTTGTTAAAATCACGCTTTCGAATAATAACTGAATTGTATTTCATATCAGTTTGTATTTTTTATTTTTAGTAAATTTACATTGATAATTATTCCATTATTACCGTAATATTAAAAATGATATAAATATAATATATTTTTATTAGTTATTTATATATAATAATCCAATATAGTTGGATATCGAAAATTAATTACACTGTTCATGGAGTCAGTAGGACCTACGTATGTATGAATGCTATTTCCATTTTCTAGAAGGATTCAATAATAGAAAGGTAAATAAAATATCAAATTTTAATATTCATTAGTTATTCATATATATGACATATATAAATTTAATTTAACTATATTACCTTAAATTTAATGCATATGTGAAGAATGAAAGACATCACCCCATGAGGTGCAGTCTTCTACACACCCAAGTGACTTTATCGTATTCTCACTGAATGAAAATTAAATAAGGTATATATTATAATTTATTTATATAAGTATTATTATGTCCTAAATATCATATATAAAATTAAATCCCACATTATATCCATTTATTATATGTTGTGATGGAAAATGAATTTCATTGGTTCGCATGGGGGTAGTCCACTGTAAACTCGATAAATAGTTGTGTTTCCCATATGATCGAAACCGATTTTGTAACATCACAGGTAAATAAAGAATAAGAAATTTTATTATTTATTAGTATTTATGAATTAAATATAAATTTTACATTTAAGGGGAAACTATGTTCGATGGTGTACTTGATACCCCAGAATTGGTTTCTTTGAAATCTTACATTACACACTACTAATATAATATTATTATTTTAAATGGATGTTAACGCCTAAACTTTTTATTAGAAGTAATGAATAAAACTAACTGAAATATTATTACACATGTTTGTCAAATATTTTTACATTTATCCAATAATAGTTAGAGGCTTAAAATAAGAAAAGAATTCAATTTTAAGCATAAATACTCTGATATTCCCTAAAAGGTCAATTTATCTCCATTTGATGGTGAACCCACTTTAAATATAGTTTTGGTTACTTTTATATGTTCTATTTAACCAAATGAAATTCGTCTTCATAATAGAGACATCAAAATTTACTAGGGGTAAAAATTTGGTATATTTCTGAAAATTTTTATTTATTTTTAAATAGTGAAAATTATAGTATTTTAATTCAAATAAGCCTTTTAATCTAATTTATTTATATGGATAGTTTATCTTTTTAATTGGTTGTAAAGTCTAATTAGGATATATTTTTACCATTTAATCTAATGGCGGTCTTTGGAATTAATTTTACTTTGAAATTGTACAAAAACAAATGTGAATCTTTTCATAGTTGTCGTTTCTTAAAAACACTCTATTTGTTTTGAAAACGAGAATTAATTTAAAATAAATTAATTAAAATTCTATGTCTTTTATTTGGTAAAATATACATAATTTTTTAATTTGGAATATAAAATATATCTTAGACTGATTTTTTTTATTTTTCTGAAAACATAAATGTTTGATGAAAAGTGAAACCACTAAGTAGTAGTTAAATAACTAAATTTTTCATTTAAATGAAATTTTACCACTTATGTGAATTGAATTTTGAAAATCCAACATAAATGGTTGTTATTAATATGTAAAATGTTTTTCAATGAGATGAAAATATTTTTTGATGAATAGTAGCTTTTGACTTTTATTTTACCACGGTTAAAGTTAAATAGAGTAATTCAAGGTAAAAAAGGATATTATAATTATTCAGAATTACCTTAACCCTTGTCCTAACCTTATTGGATGAGTCATGGCCAACCATTGAAATCCTTGGGTCGATTTTGGGACACCATGGAGCCACTTAAGAGTGATAATGACCATTTAGATTAATTAATTTAATGTAAAGAAAAAAATGACACAAACAAATATATTTTAGGAAATTAATTTTTACCTATGGTTATATTAGAAATATTTTCGACTATAATTATTAATTATAAATATAAAAATATTTCTTACATCATGGTAATTGTTTTTTAATTTTTAGATATCAAATAAATAAAATTATTTATTACAGAATATTGATGCAGGATTTACCTCATTAATAAATGATTTAAATAAATAAGATTATAATGATTATAATATTATCCAAAACATGTCCAATTATTATTGGATGATTTTATTCTGATCATGAGTCATCTTATTTTCTTCTTTAATTAGTTTTTTACATTTATAACCTGAATATCATTATATAATAAAATAATATTTTCACACTTTCCTAAAGAGCCCCTCCTCTCCCTTGTAAAAAGCCATCACTTATAACCAATTCCACACACCTATCAAGACTTTTGTCTCATCCAAACTCTTCCCAATTAATCTTCATACACCACTATCCTCCTCCTACAATCCTTAACATAGGTATAAGGCACTTCCAAAAGACCTTTTGGTTCCAACCAAAGGGAGTTACCCAAACTAAAGGTAACAATTTCTCTTAAATTATTTCATTTTATTTTACCTCTCCATCCCCTAAATTATTTTTATTCCTTTCTATTATAACAAAACCAGTATCATCAATATACTAGGATTTTTTTTGATAATTATTCAAACTACACTTACACACTCCTCTATCTAATGGGTGAAGAACATAATGTTTCTCTAGATGGAAAACAAATGCCTCACGAAACGATGATTGTTCAATTATCCTCTACCTTCTCTCATGGTGGAAATTATAATGGAACAATATATATATGATATATATTATTTTTATGTTTTAATAAGGCATCTATATTTTCCATTTATATAATTAATATATGGTTTCCATAGTGGATAAATACGATAATCTCATTAGAGGAAGTGCGGACTACCACCCCCTCAAAGTGACATGATTCGTTAATGAATTATGTGGGATGTATAAATGATGGAGTTAATATTATAATATATTATATTATAATATAATTATAATATAACTATGTATCATTTTTTTTAATTCCATTAAAATAAGAAATATAAATTGAAGTAGTGTTCATGAGTACGTATGGCTTACAGTCTCCATGAACGGTGCATTTCATTTCTTACCTCTAAATGTTATGTACTATTATAAATACATGTATATACTGGATATATATGATATATATTATATATAAATCATTAATATAATTCTGAAGATAATGTATTTTTTACCACATGAACAACTTGTAATTATAAGGTGTTCATTTTTTACTCAAGTACCGAATATCGACAAAATGAAAGTTATTAACATAAATGACTACGTAATGTCAATAACATGGTAATAAGTGATATAAGAGGAATAATAAACTTGAAAAAGGTTATAAGGAAATATAAAATAACAATATTTTGTTATTCAGGCTGATAAAAGACGAATGGGTCAAGTCAGACACAAAGTAAGGGATTTTTTATCTCACTTTTAATTCTGTGAGATTTCAATTGTTCGCCACTTATTCATTGTGTGTGGTGTATTTTGTACTAACATTTGATATATATTATCATTATTATCTTTATATTCATGTTATTATGTTAATAATTTGGTTTTTATTAACTTTTGGTCATACAACTAAATTGATTACAACGTGGGAAAGGATTTCATCTCACTTCTTATTTCCAAGAGATTCATGCTATATTTGCCACTATTTCATTTTTTGTGGTCTATGTACATCCCATGATTGTACTCTTTGTGTAATATACTTTCATTTATGGGTATTTACATCTTCATTGTATGATCCTTCTTTCATGTGGCATTTGTCTCATAAGTTACCAAATCGGTAAGGGAACCTTTCACCCACCTCTTTTTTAAAAGACTTATTTTTTGTTATGTCTTTTAATTTACATCTTATAATATTTGGATATATTATTATATATCCTTATTTCTGTAAATTTTATGTCCATGTTATGAGATACCATTTTAATCTCATTAAATCTGTTTTTGAATTTTAATATGACAACGTTAGGCTGTCGAATGTTTGCAAGGGAACTTCTAAACCAAATTTTAATTCTTTGGATTAAACTTGTACTTCTTGAATATGTCATCCTATGAATATGTGTGAATGAACACTGATTGTTTTACACTTAATATTAACTTATATTTTGTGTATTCTTATTTTTCACACGTAATTATGTAATTGATTCATCCTTGTTCAAAGGATACCATATTTATAAGGGGTTTCGTCTCAATTTACATTCTATTGTGGCTTCATTTTTGTTATGTGCCAATTCACTTTGATATGGTGTATATACTGTCCTTTGGAATATTATATAATGAATATCCTTATTCTCATGATATTATATGTTTTGGTTTATTTTATTCATTAATTATGTTTACTCAAGTGTATCTCCAATGTTACGAGACTCTTTAACTAAAACATCATTTTAAAGGTTTTAAAGATTGATTATTCAAAATATTTCTCATTAATGTCCATGTTTTCAAAATGGTTTTTAGGATTTAATTATATATACATAAATATTTTAAAATGCCAACTCTTTTAAAATCTTCAAAGTGGTATGGGACACTTTGATTCTAAAATTAATTTATTAAATGTTTTAAATGGTTTTTAAAATGGTTTGATAAAGCATTGATTTTGTCAATATTTTGAAATAATATATTGTTATTTCAATGTGGAAATGTTATCATTATTTTATGCTTCTTTTATGTGTTATTAATATATTATGGTTATTGGGAATTGTTTACATATATGATTGTTTCCATGATAAACCTGTGGTGGGTGAGACCATGATAATACTCTAATGCATTGGGTAAAATGATAGAGGTAAATGTTAATGTTTCTCCTAAGATATTTCGGGAATATACTGTGATGGGTATTCCAATTGTGACTCCCTATGTAGTTGTGATAGCTACATTGTATGTATGTTAAGAATTCAATAAGTTACCATTATGATTTATGATTTTTGTGTGTTATTCATAAATCATATGATTTTGTAGGGTATGTTATGATTGAAAAGTATGGTTTAATTGATTTGTATTTATTGATTGGTATAATGTTTTCCTTCCTTATTTTATATCACTTCCTGAGATTTTTATGCTCATCCCAAGTTTTTGAAATGTTTTCCACAAGGCTTAAATATGAATAGGGTCAAAGATGGGATCAAGGAAAATTCATGATGTCTAATGTATGGAACTAGACATGTTTCATTTTAAGAGTTTTTATTTTATGAAAAAATGGATTCTAAGTAGTAGTTTCTACATGTAATGTTCAAGTTGTTATGTAATAGTTATGTCCCAATTATCTAAACTCTAAACCTGAAAATATCCTCAATGTTAATTATTCATTTAATTCAAGATTATGTAATTTTTAAAGTCTGGGTCCTTATAGTTGGTATCAAAGGTCTTTTTAGATAACTTTAGTGGTTAGGGTGTTCTTTATGTATAAGTAAAATTACCTTAATGGTATGAATATTAGAAAGAGTCATAGTTATTTAAGAGGTGATAAATGGTTATTTCATTTTTGGGTGAAAAATGAAATGTATTAGAAAACCTTTGAGGATAAAGTATGTTATTATGATTTTTGAGGAATTTCATTTTATTGGAATTTTATGAAATTTTATTGTTTCTTAAAAAAGGACAACACACAGACCGTGTAACAACCCATTGTGTCGGACACAGTGGAAGGAATCGAACCTAAAACCAAAGTGCGATTGGGATTTATCACCTACCTCTATACTACCTGAAGTCCATAATATTATTACATATTCTTTTTAGTTAAATTATTTTATGGATCAAGAATATGTATATATTTGGAATTTATATATTTTTTTCAAATGTATATCGTTAATATAGGAAAATGATTTGGTGATTAAGTGATAAATTTTATTTTGGAAGACATTCTCTCTTATCGGGAACATTACAAGCTTAAGGGAAATAAAATATCAAGGGATCTCATTTGTGGAGTAATAGTTGAAATTATATTTTGAGAGAATCTATGTTTTTATTTAGACATAAGATGATTTTGGTTATTTATGAAAATGGTTCACCTATAATGGAGAATATGTGATTAGGTTAATTACTTTTCAGTATGAGACATTAAGAGTAACTAATGTCATTTAGAGATAAAAGTGAAGATTTATCTTGGAAGACTATGTGATTAAATCTTTATGAGATATTGGTTTAAATATTAGTTTGGATTATTATGATGAATTTTAAGGACCACTGTGTATTGAATGGTCTTCGTTGAACTTTCGGTACAGTTTGTTGAATTCTAGAGATTAAGAATAGTATTTCATTTTATAAAGGATTATCTTTTTAGGGACTATCTGATCTTGTAATAACCATTTTTTGTTTTTTTTAATGTCTAAAGACATGGGAAATATATTTTTCAAATTTTGTGGATTAGGTATTTCTATAGAAGTTTATTATAGTGCTTTTAATGTGAATAAGTCATCTTGAATACTCATCGTTTAGAGAAAAGTTGAGTTTTTGTTAGAAATCTAATAAAGGATGAAAGTCTACATGACAAGTAAGTATGTTTCCTTATATTTATAGTTAAGCTCATAAATAAATTCCTCAACTTTATATAAGTAACATAAAACAAAAAATTTTCTGATAACTTTTCTTAATGGGGAATCAAATACCTTTTAACCCATCACAAGTTTTTGGTTATCAGATTGTTTACTTTCTCCTAATCGTTTTTCTATCACTCTCCATCAAAACATGATGGTTTGTTTTCTCCTCCATATACATGTTTTCATTTAATCCAAGTATCTATTATCTTGGGTGACATTTTTTTCTTTCTTTCTTTAAATGTGATAGTTTTATTGACTCTTTTTCGATGTGGGACTTTTAGTGATGTTTCGAATCCCAATATTAAAATGGCGAAGATACAATTTCCAAAAGGGGGGGAAGTATGTAACATCACTGGTAAATAAAGAATAATAAATTTTCATATTTATTTGTATTTGTGAATTAAATATTAATTTTACTTTAAAGGGGATGCTATGTTCGATGGCGTACTCAATACGCCGCAACGGGTTTCTTTGAAATCTTTCGTTACTCACTACTAATATAATATTATTATTTTAATTGGAAGTTAACGCCTAGCTATTGTATTGGAAGTAAAGAATATAACTAACTAAAATATTATTAAACACGTTTTTTTAAATATTTTTACATTTATCCAATAAAACTTATCGGGTTATAATAAGAAAAGAATTCAATTTTAAGCATGAATACTCTATTATTCACTAAGAGGTCAATTTATGGCCTTTTCATGGTGAACCCTATTTGAATATAGTTTTGGTCACTTTTATATGTTCTATTTTACCAAATAATATTCTTAATTAGAATCAGGACATCAAAATTTACTTTTGTTAATATTTTGGTATTTTTCTAATAAAATTCAGTTTTTATGAGTAGTTAAAAATATTGTATTTTAATTAAAATAAGCCTTTTAATATAATTCATTTATATTGGATGATTATATTTTTAATTGGTTGGAAAGTATAATTAGAATATAATTTAACCATTTAATCCAATGGTGGTCATTGGAATTAATTTGACATTGAAATTGGACATAAACAAGTGTCAATCTTATGGAAGTTATTATTTCTTAAAAACACGAAATTTGTTTTGACAATGAGAATTAATTTCAAATTAATGAACAAAAATTCAATGTTCTGAATTTGGTAAATTGGATATAATTTTTGAATTTGGAATATCAGATATAGCTTAGACTTAATTTTTTTGTATTTTTCTGAAAAATTTCAATTTTTGATGAATAGTGAAACCACTAAGTTGTAGTTAAAAAACTAAATTTTTCGTTTAAATGAAAATTTTCCACTTCTGTGAATTTTATTTTGAAAATACAAGATACATAGTTTTTATTAATAACTATAATGTGGTTCAATGAGATGAAAATAATTTTTGGGTTAATAGTAACTTAATACTTTTATTTACCACGGTTAAAAGTAAATAGGGTAATTCAACGTAAAAAGGATATTATAATTATTCAAAATTAACATAACACATGTCCTGCCCTTATTGGATGAGTCATGTCTGAGCATGGGAATCCTTGGGTCGATTTTGGGACCCCATGCAGCCACTTAAGAGTGATAATGACAATTTAGTTTAATTAACTTAAAGTAAAGAAAAAAATGACACAAACAAATATCTTTTAGTAAATTATTTTTACATAGGGTTATATTAGTTATATTTTAGACTATAATTATTCATTTGAAATCTAAAAATATTTCCTACATCATGGTAAATTTGTTTTGTAATTTTCAGACATCAAAAAATAAAATTATTTATGACATAATAATGATGCAGCATTTAACTTATTAATAAATGATTTAAATAAATAAAATTATAATGATTAAAATATACATCAAAACATTTCCATTTCTTATTGGATGATTTTATTTCGACTATTATTCATCCTATCTTTGAATTTAATTAGTTTTGGACCTTTAGAAACTGAATATCATTATATAGTAAAATAATATTTTCACACCTTCCTAAAGAGACCCTCCTCTCCCACATAAAAAGCACTCACATATAACCAATTCCTCACACCTATCAAGCCAGTTGTCTCATCCAAACTTTTCTCAATTAATCTCCATACATCCCTACCCTCCTCCAACGAAGCCTTATCATAGGAAGAAGTCATTTCAAGAAGACCTTTTGGTTCAAATCAAAGGGAGTTACCCAAATTAAAGGTAACCATTTCTCTTAAATTGTTTTCTTTTATTTTACTTCACCAACCCCTAAACTCTTTTTATTACATTCTTTTATAAAAACACCAGTATTATAAATATACTAGGATGTTGTTATGATAAGGATTCAAACTACACTTACAATCACCTATATATAATGGGTGAAGAACATAATGATTCTGTGGATGGAAAAAAACGCCTCACGAAATGATGATTGTTGAATTATCTACTACCGCCTTTCATGGTGGCCATTATTATGGAAATATATTTTTATATGATATATATTATGGTTTTGTTTTCATTATGGTTTTGTATTTTCCATTTATAAATTTTTTTTATGGTTTCCATAGTGGGTAAATACGATAATCTCATTAGAGGAAGTGCAGACTACAACCCCCTCAAAGTTATATGACTGGTTAATGCCTTATGTGTGACGTATAAAGGATGGAGTTAATAAAATAATATATTATATTATACTGTAATTATAATATAACGATTTATCATCATGTTTTAATTCCATTAAAATAAGAAACAAAAATTGAAGTAGCGTTCATGCGTACGTATGGCATACCATCTCCATGAACGATACATTTCATTTCTTACCTCAAAATGTAATGTACTGTTATAAATACATGTATATAATGTATATATATTATATATATTATATCTAAATCATTAATAATATTTTAAAGATAATTGTAATGCCCCATACATTTTATGGTATGCTTCTCTTGAATACATTCTATTCACAACTTATACATCCCTATGTTCCTTTGAAATAACACTTGTTTATTTAGATATAGTCACAAACTTTCCATTAAATATAAATTTCCCACATCTATGTTTTGAATTTCTAAAAATGGTCATCTAGATTTGTGAACAGTAATTCATTTGGAGTCTAATAGAACCAACTTGATTTTTTATGAATAGTAACATACCCTTTTGAATAGTAATATGAATAGTAATATGACCCTTATAAATAGTAAAAAAATGATAATATTTTATTTTCTTAAGGTAATAAGATAATGAGATCTGAAATAGTTTTTCAATGTGATATAGAACTAATTATACCTTGAAATTGTTATTTTTGGAATTAACTTTTATTTTTTTTTAAATTAAATTAAAAATACATAGAAAATTATTATAAAAAAATGGAGTTCATTTTTGAATTCTACACATCGAAAAATGGTATGGGTAAATTTTTGGGATTTTTCTAAAATACTTTAATTTTTAGACAATAGTAAAAAATTCAGATTTGTGTTTTCTATAGATTAATGACATCATAATGAGTTAATTATTAATATAAAGGGCTGGTAGACTTGTGTGTTGTGTCTTATGACATGAGGTGTCACAAGTGGATTAAACCATGCTAAAATAAAACGGGAAATCCCATGGTTTTCTATAAACCACTAACGAGGTGTCCCTTTTAATTACAAAAAACTCTCTCTTAATTACTATAAATACCCACACACCCCCTTCAATTTATTTTATTCTAGGCTCAATATCCTCGAAGATATGGTTGAATTTCCTGCTTATGAGTCCTCCAAAAGTGTCCTTAGTCCCCCAAGGTCCCATCCTTCAAGATCTAGGAGTTACTCTACAAGGTAAGGGAATCCTTGATTCTCTTCTTTTAGTCGACACATCCTTTATGATATCTATTTGATTTTATATTCTCATATGTTGGGGTTTGATTTTATGTGTTATTATTACCTTAATTATTTATATCAATATTATTAGATACCCTTTTTCTCTAATTATATCATTTTATAAAATTTTAAGTGACGTTGTTAGGCTGCAGAATTTTTATAAGGGATCTCTCCACTTTTCTTTAATTTTCAAGTTCATCTCTTTTCCTTTATCTCCTCACCTCCTCTGTCCACATGACCATGATAAACTCCAATATCATCAATATAATCGAAATATATCATGAGAATGGATGAACAATCGTCAATATCCTCACTCCCTCCCCTTTTATTTTTATAAACAAAATCAACGTCCATGAGGTTCTAATTTATAACCTTTGTGGACGGTGGAGTTTCATTCGTCACTTTCTTCTTCATTACTAGTAATTAAACTATTTTAATGGTTGAAACAGATAAGAATATAATTATTTAATCTCATTAATTTTCTGGAATCATTACACACTCATGATATAAAATAATAATACAAAACAAGTTCATTACGAACAAAACAGCCATGTTAATCTGAATATTTTTAATAAACTTTTAACTAATGAATCATTGTCGTGGTATATAATACAAAATCATTATAAGATAATTTATATCTCCTTAATTTCATTAAAAATATATATTAACAATTCTGGATGTTTAACCACATTTCAAAAGAAATTCCATTCATGAAAACAAGTAAAAGAATAATGAAAACCAAAGAAGAAAATACGTCCAAAACAAGAAAACTGAACTTATTTAACCCATAGAAAGAACCATGAATGATCCTAATAAGGTTATAATAAACCAATTACATGTATAAGAGGTTATGGATCTATTAATTAAGAAGATTAGTTTTATTAATCAGTTCATTAAAACAAATGAATAACACACACGAGCATAAGGTAAGGGGTTTCTAGTCTCACATTCATTTATGTGAGATTTCCATTGTTCGCCAATTATTTCATTCTTGTTTTATATGTGTACTTCCATTTGATATATAATATCATGGTTATATTTAATTTCATGGTATTCAATGATTCATTTGATAGTTATTAATTCTTGGTCACATGAAACGATTGATTACAATGTGTTAATGGGATTTGTGTCAATTTTCCATTTTGTTGTGACTTACCTTGTTTTGCACAACTAATAATCCTTATGTGGTGTACCCAATGCCTATATGATATAAATTTTCATTTTAAATTGTATTTATATTAAATACATCTAATCTCATATCATGGATATGTTTATTTTCTAAACTGTATACCATTATACATACGGTGTATATTTGGAAAGTTATTTTAACTACGGAAGTAATGACGAATCCGTATTTTCAACTACTCTATACGGATATAAAAAAGGAATTTTTCTCTTTTATATAATCAATGTATAAATAATTATTTTGACATGTAGTGGTGGTGGGGCATGAAACATCCCCTCGATGCATCGGTAGGTCTAATGAGACAAATCAGTTGACGACAAATACTTCGTGTTTGTTTCCAAAAATTAGACGGGTTTTTACCCATAGAACTAAACCATTTTTACAGTATTATGGTTTCATGTGCGAGATAAATTACGTTCAATTAATAAGAATTCTCTTTGTTCATTATCAGTTGTTACTATCCATGGGTTTTTCACTATGACAAAATCTATGGATGCAGTTTCATTCTCTGTTTATTAATGGCATGAATTTTTATTTATTCACCATGTCATGTTAATTATGTCAAATTGTTTACAATTAAGTTATTATTGATACATGATTCCACTATTTGTAACCCATACTAGAGTTTTAGCTCACCCCTTTTATTTTATACATTTAATAGGTGATGAATAGAATGTTTTTATTGAGTTCCTATGGATGTAGTTTTTATTTTTTGTTATGTATTGTTATTTAGTAACCTTTCTGATATAATGTAACCTTTTCCAGTGTAATTTGAGTTACATGTATGTATCTAGTTTTTTTCAAGACTACTAAAATGATCGTTCCTTTGGGATTTTCATTCCTTATTACCATGCGAATATCACAAGTAATGAAACGTCTCCAGCCTACTGGGGTCTGCGTCTTACAGTTGGTATCAAAGGATGTTTAGTAGAAAAAATTGAAACTAGAGTAGGAAATGTATAGTAGGGAACAAATACCTTAGGTATTATTTTAGGATAAAAGTACAAGAAAATATTGTTATTTTGGAAAGGAATAGATTATGTGAATCCTTCTAGAAAATACACCCCTATCTGGATACGAGAATGTAGAGGTCACTCTAGCACATATTTACCTAGGAGTGAATACTCCGAAAAGGAGTTTCAGGCTTGACCCAGGGAATCCTGGTGTACAACAACGGGCCTCGATGCACTCTTGGTAACGACACTCCCATGATATATGATTAGGAAAATTCACATTTTCATTAAACACCATTATAAAGAAGTTTAATGTAAATTTTTCCACAGAGGAACAATTTTTATAATATTAGTTATGAATATAATCACAATCTATGTTGGGTACTTTTCAATTTGAGATTCATAAACTAATCTATTGTATCCCGTTATTTAGAAATGGAATCTAATGGAATAATGGTAATCAATACTCGTGGGAAAGGTAGGGATCTCCCTATTGAGAAAGTCAAAACATTCAACGTTGGAGAAGATCAGATCATGACCATATTTGGACAACATACACATGTTGTAATGAATAACCATTCCACACCTATTTTGGATCGTTTCATGCAGAAAATGCCCCCATCTTTCAGTGGTACTACTAATCTAGTGGTTTCTGAGCAATGGATCAAGTCCCTTGAAAAGATATTCATGGCCTTATGATACAATGAAAATAAAAGGTAATACTAGTAGTATATTGTCTCAAGGGTGATTCTGATCAATGGTGGTACTTTATTCAAAATACCACAGAAGAAGAAGAAATAGAAGATATGGAATGAAGGAATTTTAAGGAAATATTCTACAAAAAATATTTCCCTTGTGAGAAACTAACAGAAATGAAGAGGAAATTCCTTGGCTTGAAACAAAGGGAAGAAAACATTGTTGCAGAGTATGAGTCTACCTTCACATGGATAGATAGGTATGTTGTAGATTACGTATTTGTCTCAGAAGACAATATTGGAAATTTAATTTAATGTATTAAGTCAGGTCTTCGAAGGGGACTTTCTTCTCAATCATTTTCAACATATTCTGAAATTATATCAGGTACCATCAAAACAGATAGGGAATTTCTTAGATCAAATATTTTCAAAGGAACCTAATATAAGAAGAGGTACTCTGATAACAAAGTAAAATGAGAAGCACCAAACAAGAGCAATGGAATGAAGGATTTCCCATTATGAAAAAGATATGGAAAGAACCATCTCAAGAAATGCTTGAAAGGCACAGAAGTCTGCTATAACTTCATAGAAAAGGGTCATTGATCTGATGAACACAAGGGGGAGAAACAATTAAATTATGTTCAATGATACAATTGTATAGGGAGGGGACACTATGGAAATTAGTGTCCTAAGCGTCAAAGAAACATGCCTCAAAAAAAGCCAAGAGAACAAGGGAGATCCTATGCGATTACAACTACAGAGGTTGAAGTTCCTAGTGACATGGTGGAAGGTACTTTAATTGTTTCATCAAACATAGCCAACACTTTATTTGATTCTGATTCATCACATTCATTTATATTTTCTTTGTTTAAATGAAAATTAGATATGTCCAATTTGATTTAACAAAGTATTTGTCAGTCAAAACTCCCATGGGATGTACCATTGCAACAAAGGCATGTCAACTAGTCCCCCTCAAAACACCAAAATGTTCTTTGGTTTCTAACCTTATCATCATACCAATGATTGAAATTGATATAATTATCGATATGTATTGGCTATCAAATTTTGATGCTTTTATTGCAAGAAAAATGAAGTTATTTTTTTAAATGGTGTATAATCTCTTATCATTAGAGAAGAGACCTCTACATCCGATTCTTATCCGGACCCACCCCAAATTTCTATATTTAATGCAATTCATAGAGATGATAACCCAATATCTATACGCGAGGAAAGAAATATTCAAATTTAAGATGTGTATATAGTGAAAGAATAAATTGATGTGTTTGTAGTGGATTTATCTAGACATCCTCCAAAGCGTGAAACTGAGTTTTCCATTTACTTAATTCATGGTGAAAGACCTATATCAAAGAACCCCTATAGAATGAACATTGGGGAGTTAGTGGAGCTAAAGAAACAACTAGAATATTTGATTAACAAAGGATTTATTCAACCTAGTGTTTCTCCATGGGGAGCCCCGGTCTTGTTTGTCAAGAAGAAAGACAGATCCATGAGGCTATGCATTGATTACAGAAAAATCAATGTTATTACAATAAAGAATAAGTATCCTCTTTCTCAAATTGATGATTTATTTGATCAACTTCATGAATCTCAATACTTTTCAAATATTAACCTTCGATCCGTGTATCATCAACTGAGTGTGAGGAAGTAAGATATTCCGAAGACAACGTTTTTAACTAGGTATGGGAAATTACAAGTTTACAGTGATTCCTTTTGAACTAACGAATGTACCATATGTTTTCATGAATTTAATGAATAGAGATTTCAAGGAATATCTTGATAAAAATGTTGTGGTATTCATCATTGATATCCTTGTATACGAAAACAGTTATAGAGACCATGATAATCAATTTCGAATTATTTTTAGAACACTTAGAAGAAATAAATTATATGGGATGTTTAGAAAGTGTGAATTCTGGCATCAATTAGTATCTTTTCTTGGACATATTTTCTTTATGGATGGAATCCTAGTTGACCCTGCAATTACAATGGCAATCCAAAAATGACCCATGCTAATAAACATAATTGAGGTATGCTGTTTTATTGTCTTAGAAGGTTACTACCGGCATTTTGTTCAGAATTTTTCCCGACTGGCTAACCCGCTAACAAATCTCACATGTAAAGGAGTTAAGTTTGTGTGGAAAAAGAATGCACAAAATGCTTTGAATAATTGAAAAGAATATTGGTCAATGATCCAATTTTGACTATTCCATATAGATGTGATGGATTCGTAATATACAACGATGCATCAACTAATGGACTGGGATGTGTACTTATGAAAAACGATAATGTCATTGCTTATGCATCAAGACAGTTGAAGAATCATGGGCATAATTCTCCAACTCATGATCTTGAGTTGGCAACCATAATGTTTGATCTCAAAATATGTAGGCATTATCTCTACGGAGAGAGATGTAAGATTTATACATACCATAAGAGTTTGAAATACATTTTCACACAAAAATATCTCAACATGAGGCAATGGAGATGGCTCAAGTTACTCAATGATTACGATTGTTCAATAAAATACAACCCAGGAAAGGTGAATAAGGCGACAGATGCATTAACCACGAAAGATCATGGGCTTCTGTCTCAAATTAGTATTGAGAGAGATCCTATATTTTTTGATCTACTAAAGATGGATATGGGAATTATTAAGGAAGGGGAAAAATATTTTATCATTCAAATAATTGCTAAATCATCTTTATTAGAAATGATAAAATCTCTCAATCTGACGAAGAGAATCTGCACAAAAAAATTAATGCTCTCAAGGATGGGAGACTGGATAACTTCATGTATGAAGGAGTTATAATGTTTGGGAAGAGGTTATGCGTTCCATCGGTACCTGAGCTAAAAAGGGATCTATTAGAAAATGCTCATAGCTCATATTTCTCTATACACCAGGGTAGCACCAAGATTTATAGAGATCTGAAGCAATATTTTTGGTGGGATAATATGAAGAGGGAAATTGCTGACTACGTGTCAAGGTGTCTAGTTTTTCAACAAGTGAAGGCAGAGATACAACATCCCAAATGAGGGATTAAAACTCTACCTATTCCGATGTGGATGTGGGACATCATTATGATGGATTTTTTCACCGGACTACTGAGGAAACCTAGAATGAATGATGCAATATGGGTAGTTGTTGATCATCTCACAAAATCAGAAAATTTCCTTACTATAAGAGAGGATTTACCGCTTGAGTGGCTGGCACAAATTTATATTAATGAAGTTGTAAGACGTCATGGTGCACCTCTATCAGTTGTGTCCAATAGAGATCCTATGATTATATCAAAATTCTGGAAAAGTCTCTAGAAGGCTATGAATACTGAGCTTTGTATGAGTACTGCTTATCATCCCCAAACCAACGGATAGTCTGAAAGGACTATTCAAGCTCTGGAAGACATTTGGAGATCATGCTATCTTGATTTTCAAGTTGTGTGGGATCAATAATTGTCTTTGGTGGAATTTTCCTTCAACAATGGTTTCCATTATAGTATTCAAATGGCTCTATATGAATCATTATATGGAAAGACATGTCAAACTCAAACATGTTGGGATGAAGTTCGTGAGAGGAAACTTATGGGCCCAGAACTTATTGAAGAGACCACGACAAAGGTGAAGACAATCCAAGCCCATATTAAAGCAACCCAAAGTAGGAAGAAGAGTTATGTGATCATCCTGAGAAAGGATTTAGAATTCCTAGTGGGAGATCATGTATTTTTGAAACTATCTCCATGGAAGTGTGTCTTAAGGTATGGTAAGGAAGGGAAACTGAGCCCTAATTACATCGGACCATTTCAAATTATGGAAAGAATCTGAGATGTAGCTTATAGTCTAGCGATTCTGCCTAATCTCTCTAGAGTTCATGATGTGTTCTACGTGTCATTGTTAAAGAACTACATGCCAGACCCAATGCTTGTACTTATATATGAAGAAATTTAACTTGAACCAGATCTATCATACTGTGAAGAGCCTATTAAGATTATTGATACAAGAGAACATGTATTGAGAAACCGGACAACTCGTTTGGTCATGGTTCTTTGGAGAAACCATAACATGGAGGAAGCAATGTGGGAACCATAGGATGTTATGAAGAAGAACAACATCTCACATATTTTTGGCGGTCTTTATACATGAAATTGCCAGGGTGAAATTTCCAATGGAGGGAATAATGTAATGCCCCAAACATTTTATGGTATGCTTCTCTTGAATACTTTCTATTGACAACCTATAAATTACCATGTTACTTTGAAAAAACACCTGGTTATTTAGGAGATAGTCACTACATTTCCATTAAATATAAATTTCCCACTTTTACGTTTTGAATTTTGAAAAATGGTCATCTAGAGTTGTGACCAGTAAGTCATTTTGAGTCTGATAGAACCAACTTGATTTTTTGATGAATAGTAACATACCCTTATGAATAGTAATATGAATTGTAATACGACCATTATAAATAGTAAAAAAGTGAGAATATCTTATTTTCTTAAGGTAATAATATAATGAGATCTTAAGAAATTTCTCAATGTGATATATTACTAATTATACCTTTAAATTGTAATTTTTTTAATGTACATTGATTTTATTTAAAAATAAAATTAAAAAAAATTAGAAAATTATTTTCAAAAAATGGAGTTAATTTTTGAATTCTACTCGTCGAAATATGGTTAGGGTAAATATTTAGGATTTCTCTAAAATATTTGAATTTTTTGTGAATAGTAAAAAATACAGATTTGTGTTTTCGGTAGTTTAATGACATTATAATGATGTAATTATTAATATAAAGGGATGGCCGACTTTTGTACAGTATCATATGACATGATGTGTCCCTAGTGGCTTAAACCATGGGAAAATATTATGGGTAAGCCCGTGGTTTTTTGAAAACCACCTACAAGGTGTCCCTTTTAATTAATAAATATCTCTCTCTTAATTACTATAAATACCCACTCACCCCCTTCATTTTCACTCATTCCAGACTCAATATCCTTGAATTTATTGTGGTATTACCTCCCTAGGAGTCCTCACAAGGTGTCCTTAATCCTCCAAGGTCCCATCCATCAAGATCTAGGAGTTACTCTACTGGGTAAGGGAATCCTTCATTCTCTTCTTTTCATCGACACTTCATTTATGTTATCTATTAGATTTTCTATTCTCATATGTTGGGGTTTGATTTTATGTGTTCTTATTATTATACGATTTTATTTCAAAATGATGTGATACCATTTTTCTCTCATAGTTTCATTTTATGAAATTTTAAGCGACACTGTTAGGATGCCAAGTTTTTATAAGGGATCTCTCCACTTTTCATTAGTTTTCAAGTTCTTCTCTTTTCATTTATCTCCTCATCTCCTCCATCAAAATGACATAGAAAAACTCCAGAATCATCTAATGAAAATAATTATATCCTGAGAATGGAATAACTATAATCAAAATCCTTACTCCCTCCCCTTTCATTTTTATAAATGAAATCAACGTCCAGGAGGTTCCAATTTGTAACCTTTGTAGACGACGGAGATACGTTTATCACTTTCATCCTCATTACTAGTCATGAAATCATTTTAATTGTTGAACCAGATAAGAATATAAGTATTTAATCTCATTAATGTCCTAGAATCCTTACATGCTCATGACATAAGATAATAATACAAAACATGTTCATTATGATCAAAACGACCAAGTTAATCCGAATATTTGTAATAAACTTTTAACTAATGAATCATTATCATGGAATATAACCCAAAATCCATATAAGATCATTTATATATCCTTTATTTCATTATAAAGATATATTAAAAAATCTTGGATGTTTAACCACATTTCGAAATAACTTCCATTCATGAAAACAAGTAAACAGACCAGGAAAACAAAGGAAGAAAATGCTTCCAAAACAAGAAAATTGAAACTCTTAAACCCATAGAAAGGGCAATGAATAAAACTAATAAGATTATAATAAACCAATTAAAGGTATATGAGGTTTTGGAGTTATTATTTAATGAATCTAAATTTTATTATTCAGGTCAGTAAACAAACAAAGATCCCACTCAAGCATAATTTAAGGGGTTTCTCGTCTCACTTTCATTTCTGTGAGATTTCCATTGTTCACCTATTATTTCTTGCAAGTGGTATATGTTTAATTCCATTTGATATATAATATCATGGTTTTATTTACTTTCATGGAATTCAATGATTCATTTGATAGTTATTAATTCTTGGTCACACGAAACGATTGATTACAATGTGGTAATGGGCTTTGTCTTAATTTTGTATTTCATTGTGACTTACTTTGTTTTGTGCACCTAATAATCCTTATGTGGTGTACCTACTACCCATTTGATATCACATTTCATTTGAAATAATATTTATATTAAATTTACATAATCTCATGTCATGGATATGTTTTTTTCTAAACTGTATACCATTTTACATACAATGTATATTTGGAAAGTTATTTTAACTATTGAAATAATGACGAATCTGTAATTTCGACTACTCTATACAGATATTGAAAAGGGAAATTTCTATTGTATTGAATCAATGTATAAAGAATGATTTAGACATGAAGTGGCGGGTGGGGCCTGCTATAACCACTCGATGCATCTGTAGGTCTCATGAGACAAATTTGTTGGCCACAAACCCTTCATGCTTGTTTCTAAAAATAAGACAGGTTTCTACCCACAGAACTAACCTGTTTTTATGGTATTATGGTTTCATGTACCAGATACATGAAATCCAATTAGTAAGAAATATCTTTATTCATTATCATTTGTTTCTATCCTTGGGGTTTTCACTATGAAAAAATCTATGGATGCAGTTTCATTCTCAGTTTATTAATGGCGTGAGTTTTCATTTATTCACTGTGCCATGTTGATTTTGTCTAATTTTTTACAATTTAGTTATTATTGGTTCATGCTTCTACTATTTTTAACCCCTACTAAGCATTTGATCTCACCCCTTTCATTGTATACTTTAAATAGGTGATGAAGGGAAGGTCATTTATTATGTTCTTGTGGATGCAGTTTTTAGTTTCTTTATGTATTATTTTATTTTTGTAACCTTTCTGATTTAATGTAACCTTTTCCAATGTAATTTGAGTAACATCTATGTATCTAGTTTTTTGGGACTACTAAACTTATCATTCCTTTGGGATTTACATTCCTTCTAACAATGCCAATATCACAAGTAATGTACGGGCTCTAGCCTAGTGGGGTTGGGTTCTTAAAATAATGGATATTTTACCACATTAACAGGTTTTAATTATAAGGTGTTCATTTTTTACTCAAGTTCCAAATGTAGACAAAATGACTGTTATTTACATAAATGACTACGTATTGTCTATAACATTGTAATAAGTGATATAATAAGAATAATAAACTTGTAATAGGTTCTGTAGAAAGTATAAATTAAATTTAGTTTATTATTCAGGTATATAAAGAATGAATGGGTCAAGTAGGACACTAGGTATGGGATTTCATATCTCACTTTTAATTTTGTGAGATTTCCATTGTTCACCACTTATTCATTTCATGTGGTGTAATCTGTACTTCCATTTGATATATATTATCATTATTATATTTATATTCATGGTATTATTTGAATCATTTGGAAGTTATTAACTTTTGGTCATACGACACAATTGATTACAACGTGGAAAAGGATTTCATATCACTTCTTATTTCTATGAGATTCATGCTATATTTTCCACTATTTTTTTTGTGTGGTGTATGTATTTCCTATGATTGTAATGTTTTTATTATATAATTTTATTTATGGGTATTTACATCTTCATTGTATGATCCTTATTTTATGTGGCATATGTTTCATAATTTACCAAATCGGTAAGGGAACCTTTCACCCTCCTCTTTTTAAAAGACTTAATTTATGTTTTGTATATTAATTTACATATTATTATGTTGGGATATATTCTTCTATATCCTTATTGATGTAAATTTTATGTCCAAGTTATGAGATACCCTTTTTTATCTCATCAACTCAGTTTCTGGATTTTAAATTGATGTCGTTTGGCTGTCGAATTCATCCAAGGGAACTTCTTAACCCAATTTCGATCCTTTGGGTTAAACTTGTACTTCTTGAATATTTCATCCTATGAATATATGTGAATTAAAACTGATTGTTTTCAACTTAATATTAACTTATATTGGGTGTATTTTTATTTTTCACACCTAATGATGTAATTTTTTCATCCTTGATCAAAGGATACCGTCTTTATAAGGGATTTCGTCTCAATTTAGATTACATTGATGCTTCATTATTATTATGTGCCAATTCAATTTGATATGGTGTAAATAATTTACTTTGGAATATTATATCATGAATACCCTTATTTTTATGATATTATATGTTTTGGTTTATTTTATTCTTTAATTATGTCTAGTCATGTGTTTCTCAAGTGTTACGAGTCTCTTTAACTAAAACATCATTTTAAAATATTTAAATATATTTTCTTAAAAATATTTCTCATTAATGTCAATGTTTTCAAAATGGTTTTATGGATTTATTTATATGAACATAAATATCTTAAAATCCTAATTCCATTAAAATCGTCAAAGTGGTACGAGAAACATTGATTCAAAAAACTCTTTATTAAATGTTTTAAATGGTTTTGAAAATGTATTGATAAATCATTGATTTCATCAATATCATAAAATGATATATTGTGAATGCAATGTGAAATGTTATCTTTATTTTATTCTGGTTTTTTGTGTTATGAATATGCTATGGTTATTGCGAATTGTTTATGTATACTGGTGGTTCTATGATAATAATAGTGCGAGTGAGCCCGAGATAGCTCTCCAATGCATTGGTAAACGTGACAGAGGTAAATGTTAATGTTTCTCCAAAGAGATTTAGGGAATATACTATGTTGGGTATTCCAAATGTGACTCTCAATGTAGTTATGATAACTACAATGTATTTATGTTGTGAATGTCATAGGTTACCTTTATGATTTATGATTTCTGTGTGTTATTCACAAATCTTATGATTTTGTAAGCTATGTTATGATTGAAAAGTATAGTTTAGTTGATTTGTATTTCTTCATTGGGATAATGTTTTCCCTCCATATTTTATATCCCTTACTGAGATTTTTATTCTCATCCCAATTTTTTGAAATTTTTTCCACAAGGCTTAAAGATGAATGGGGTCAAGGACGGGATCACGGAAAACTCATGCGGTCTAAAACATGGAACTAGACATGTTTTTTTAAGAGTTTTTATTTTATGAAAAAATGTATACTGAGTAGTAGTGTCTACATGTAATGTTCAAGTTGTTAAGTAACAGTTATGTCCTAATTCTCTAAAATTCTAAACCTGAAATGATCCTCAATGTGATTTATTCATTTAATTCAAGATTATGTAATGTTTTAAGGCCGAGTCCTTATGTATTTGGTAATATGTTATTCAAAAAATAAAAACATTAGTATATGGGAGATAAATTATTTATATTTGTATATTTTATGTATATTTTAAGTATGTCAAATAATAAATTAAAAATTAAAAGATAATGTATTTGACCTCATCTTCAGAAAACATCATTATGTTAGAAAATAAATCTATATATGAGGGTTTCATAGTATAAATAATTGTCCTAGGATGTGATGAAAGAATTATGGAATGAATTTGTGTAGGTTATTCCTAAACGAAATGGGATTTTATGTTTTAAGGCGAGAGGAATGGGTGTGGCATTTTAAATGTCTAGGATATGACACATATGAAATAATTGAAAAGAAAATCCAATAACCATTTTTTCTACATGTCTCAGGGACCAAAAATGTATCATTATATAAACATGAATGTGACAAGTAATAAATATTACTAGAAAAAATGGTTTTGAATTTTTTTTTGGTAATTTATCCCTTATCTTTTTAGTTTAACACAATGATAAACCTTTTTTAACCTTGACCACAATAACTAAATTTTTCTATTTTAACTATTCATTATGAAAATAATATTATATAATTATTATATAATATTTTTTTATAATTGAAATTGTGGAATAAATTTTTCTAAATTCAATTCAAATTTTTACAGACTTTAATTTGAAAATATACACATAAATGGGATGAAAAATATCTATAGAAAAAATACTACAAAGTTTAAAATATATTTATATAAACATTCATTATAGAATTGATTACAATGAACATAATTTTATTAAATATATTTTTATTGGGATATATTTAATTTTAAAATAGTCTTCATAATTTTTTTTTAAAATTCATTAAAATTAAAATGATGTTGTAAATAAAAATGTTGTTTTCACTATTTATTAAAAAAGTATTCTTTTCAGAAAAATTCCAATATTTAAAAATAAGATAATTTATACCTGTTGATTCCAAAAATTAAGTTGATATTGTTAAATAAATTTTATAATACTTGAAAAAATTAATTATATTAATTATTCACAAAAGGAACTAAAAATCATTATTTGGGGAATTTTTTCCATATAATATATTTTCATTGAAGACAAAAGATGAATATAGTTATGAATATATATTACATGTATGAAATTTATTTGCATAATATTCTATATATGTTTATTCCTATTCATACTTCTATTTTTCAATGATCGTTTTTAATAGATATTTTATAAAAATTATTAATGTTAATATTATTTCATGGTTCCCTAAAAATTGATGTTATGTGGAACACAATACATTAGAGAAATTAATTTCATTTTAAAAATAGATTTTCTAAAACATTGGGGTGTTACATCCCCCCCACTCCCCATAAAACTAACTTCATCCTAAAAAAAGCATTTGTTACAAACAATGGAGGATAGTTTTATGTCATTACATCCTATTATTCTAATATAGATTCTTGAAGATGTTGTTTTGTACACACTGACATTAAAAATGTGAATTCTCTTTTTCTGTAAAACATTCTCTATATGATCTAGAATCTCTACTAGATATTCCTTATAAGAAGGATCATGATATATGGGAAATACCTCTATGTTCATCACCGGTGATGGATCAGGAATATAATTTCTATGGAGGGATACAGGGAACACATAAAAGACCTGCGACAAGTTTACAAGAACAAATAGGTGAAACGATACTATCCATATATTATGAATAAATTAAAAGGGACCAAAATACCATAAGCATAGTTTTGACTTATCTCTAAATCGAATAACCTTATTAAATGGATAAATTCCTAGAGAAACATTCTCAATAACATGAAATTACACATCACATCAATGATTATCAATATACATTTTATGTTGAATTTTTTCTGCATTAATGTGATCTCATTTGATCAACTACATTATGTCTCAATTGAATTATTTCTCAAACACCATCTGAAACTATTTGATGTATAAATTTATTTCTATAGAGGGACTCATAATGATCCATCTAAATTTTTAACTGAAGGAAATTATTGTATGAAAAATCTTTTAGTGGAAGGACTTGTTCCTGACCACCATAAACATCATGAGAAAAATAACTAAAAATATCCACTAGGGTTTCGATTTTTCTCATAAGCTGTCTACCAATTTGTGGACGATATGAATTGATCAAAATCGATTATGAATGAATGGTTTCAAAATAATTTTCCAGAACATCGGGGAAAACCTCATACCCTAATCAGATACATTGGAATGTAATGGTATTTGAAACTATACAACTTAACATATATCCTTAAAATATGATCCAAATAGAAATATTCTCTGATAGAAATGAATTTTTAGGACATTGGTAGATGATTGACTATAACCCTTATATGATTATTTCTTTTAGATTTCATTGGGATTCCAATGACAATGTCTAGGGTGATGTTATCAAATTTCCATTTTTTTATGGGTAATGGTTGTTACATCCCCATATAATTCATTCCCTAATTGTTAACTTGATAACATACTAATCACTGTGATATAAATTCTGTGATATCCCTATTCATACTATCTCAGCATTTATAATTCATTAAATCTCATTAAATATTCACACATCAATAATTAATTGATAATGAATAAATATGATCCTCTTCATGAATATCCTTCATAAATTATATTATGGGGACACCAAAAGGGTTCATAAACCTTATTTATCAATCAAAATCATTGATAAACTCAATAATACTTCTCACCTTCTTCTATATCTATATATCTTCCTTATGCAACTCATTAACATTCAATAATATATATTATTGAACACTAATTTGATTAATATATGATAACACCCCTTATATTAGGATATCCATATCCATCCTTTGGGAATCCATAAATATTGGATCATTTGTGATCATCATCATGGATAATCTAGCATGATCTTTCAGTTCAAACCATCGGAAACCTTGTCTGGTTTCCGAGGATTCTAATTTATCGAGCATTCATAACCATCATTCTTCACAAACCATATTCTCTGCCACATGTTTAATTCATTCAATGTGAATATATATATTTTTAAAAATTTATCAGAATATATATCACACTTTTATCCATAAATTTTATTAATCTATATGTTTAATACAAAAATTACTCTTGGAATCACCAAATCATGTGTTCATTATTTTTCTTCATAAACATTCAATTTTCATGGGGAATAATATATAAGAATATCATGCCACATGAGAAAACATACCAATCCATTCTTGGATTCATCAATATTGATTACAAACCCTTCTCTTATATATGTTAATTTATGTACAAGTGTGATTACAAATCATCTATTCAATTACTTGAAATTTCTATCACAATCATTTATCTAGATAATCCTATATCCCTTCCCAGTTAAAATGAAGAGCAGACTAGATAGTTTCGATAAATTTTCCACAAAGAATCGATAATATCTAGAACAACCATGAAAAATTCATATCAAAGCTATTTTAGTTTGTATATAACGATGTTTAATAGAATCTGTCATTGACGTATCCACCGATATACCATCTATTGAAATTATATGAACAATAAATGAAACCTTTTGTATCCAAAATTTTGACTTTCTAAAATTTCCATATTGTTAATCCTTCATTGGTGTTGTTAGCATAATTATCAAGAAATATTAATGATCTTTATTTATCATTGAATATATAAAAATATCATTAGTAAATACTACCATAAACTAATTGATGTAATCTATAAAATTTATATTCTTTAATTCCATCATGATATTTGGGGAATTAATATCACCAAATTTCATCACTCTATAATCACTTTTTCAATACCATGCATGGAACATTATCTTGGGAATATCATATTTCAGCACCTTAAATGGATGGTATTCATAAAAAGGTTTAATATTTGGAATGTATTGATCTCCACATAGTTTATGCAACATTTCATCATTACCAATTAGAGGATACTTGTTCTTTATTGTGTTATTTCTTAGTTCATTATAATCAATGAAGATACACATCAATTCATCATTAGTTTTATGAAATATATTAGCTTCAACCCAGGGTTCCACAAATGCATAAATGAATCCATTTTCAATGTTCTGTGATAGGTTCTTATTAAATTAAATTAACTCAATTAGGTTCATTATATAGGGATCCATTGAAATATTTTTTGAACCATGTTTGAGTTCTATTGAAAACTCAACATCATGATTCAATTAAATATGTAAAAATTATTACAAACATATGTAAAAACACTCATATAACAGTAATCACATTGATAACAGGTTTATCCCCATCTATATTAAATAAACACCCCTTTTGAATAGGAATCAAATCCTATACAATGAATGTGATTTTCTTTTGTTGTTCGTAGTTGCCTTCACACAAATATATTACAATAGTACGGTTTAGAATATCATATGTCACTTCCCTCTCCGAAAAATTGATGTGGGATTCAAGTACAGAAATCAAAACCATGCCCATGATAACATTAAATTCAACTAAATGGATAATAAAGGGATTATAATTTAATAAATTTCCACAAATATAAACTAGGGAGGAATAATATAAATTTTATCTGATCATCCAAACATTAGGGTTTTCTCAATGAATTAAACATCAAATCATCAAGGGTAAATTTTGATAACATTTGAAAATTATTTATATATAAAAGAGTTGGTTTATATAGAATTAAACATGACATTATGAGTTCTATAGTATATGATAAGTGTTCCTTTCACCACATTGTTATTATACCCATCATCATAAATAGTGACAATGTGATATTTTAATCCATCTGTACACTTAATCAGTTGATAATGTTGGTCATCGTCATTACTCATTAGATTTTATCACTGGATATCATAATTCCCAATCAAGTTGAATTTGATCCAATAAAGGGTGAGTGGTGAAATATAAATATCTTTCTATCTATCTAAAACATTGGGTATCTTATTCCAGACACATCGACATTCATATACTACCTTACCATCATTTATACACTTAAAACATTTATTATTCCACTTAAGACAATTTGAACAATGTTTAATTTAACTCTTCTTACATGAAAAAAACGATCATCTTTTTTTCACTATGGTTTTTATAAATTCGATTTAATTTCATATTACATTCCATATAAAAACAACGAGATTGATTTGTAACTCTGATGTAAATTTCCACATTGATCGCATAATGAATTATTTATTGACATCTACTGAATATCCTTGTGGGTAAATCCCTTTAGAGACTTTGTTTTATGCAACTGAATAATTTATGAACCTTAATATCGAATTGGATGGTAATTCTGGTGTCAAACCTCAAAAGTGTTATAAAATTTTACTAAGAGGTAACATCTAATTCATCATCCTTCCTGTTCATCTCAATTAATTTATTCTCCATTATTGTACATATATTACGATGGGTGTACTTATTGATAAATAATCTCCTTAAACCATACCACTCCATGGATTCAATTTCATTATGACAACTCTAATTCTAGATGAGATTAAACCATTCATCTACATCGCCTTCGAAATGAATGTTTGGAAAAATAAATTTTTCGTGTTCTAAACAGTGGGTAATATAGAATATCTATTCACTTTTACTTAACCATTTATTAGAAATTAGAGGATCGATGAAAAAACAAGATTTACCTACATGTTTCCTCATGAAGGACAAAATAGAATGTTTTTCCCTCCATTTCACATTTCAAAGTCCATCATGGCTTGTAATAAGAGAAATATGTGAGAGCATAATAGCATGGTTTTATAGTCTATCTCTAATATAATTTTTCTACTCAAAAGGAAAATCATTTAATTATCTATTAGATTAAAAAATTAATATGATTTATTTGGGATCTAGCCATCAAATAAAACAAAAAATAATAGTTTCAGAAACAATATTAAAATCAGGAAAAACACATATTCATCAAAAATCGTTTAAAGTATCTATAAATCATTACACTTTATATTACTGATATTAAACATTTAGTTAATCCTAGTTAATTTTTAGTCATAATTTATCAAAATTATCTTGATGAAACTAAATGTTGATTAACTAAGTAATATACCGTGTATGTGTAAAATATAGTGCTCAATAAGTGAATATTTAATGTACACAATACTAATGGATGTGATATACTTGACCAGATCTTCTCTAGGTTGAATCATATATATTCATCCGCATAAAAACTACATTAAGATGTATATTCTAGATATAGAATTTTTTCTAAGAAAACCACCCTCCTACCATTACAATAACATAGTTCATTCTTGTACAGTTAGGATTATCCTAATGGTTCCCAATTCAGTTTCCATATCGTTTTTTCTAAACATTATTTAAACATCATTTAGATTCCAAATATATGGACATAAACTTTTCATACATAGTTTTTAAATAATATTAGATGAATATTCATTATATAATATAAAAATCCATGCTAGAACCATTTTAGTGTAATGCCTTTGAAAACATGAAAACATACGAAATTGGTTAGTAAGTGTTATACATTATAACCCACTGCCTTCTTCATAACTATAACCACTCTTAGTTTAATCATACATAATAACATTCATCATAACCTTGGGAATGGAAACATAATAATGGGTAATATTTTATTCTTAGTAATGGTAAAAATGGGATATAACAATGATCACATAATCATAACATGAGAATAATTATATGAGAACATTAGTGTGACATTTGAAAACCATACCTTTTATATGAAATATCCTTTTCATGATCAATGAGATAAAAATTAGTAGTACAGAAGACATGAATAAAAATGGAATGAATGATCTTTATCCCTAATAAGATAACATTTTCTTAAGACATATATTTTTTCATACATAGAAGTGTAGAAATATTTTTTCCATGGCTACCCACTAAGGCATTCATCATATATTTGGAATTGGATAACCATCGGTGTACCTACTCTGGTCTTGTGATATCCTCCTGTGTAACCTATTATTGGATTGGGATAACCTATTGTGTATGCTACTAATTCAGAATACTGTTATCCTTCTATGTACCCACTTATTTAAATTATTTTATAACTGAATTTATAACATATTTTTTTCATCTTGGAATTAACTCCCATATACCGTATTTTTTTTGGGCTTTGGGTGACCTCCCATGTACCCCTTGATCTCATAGAACACTAATCAATACTCAATGGATTGGAGGGATATATAATTCCTACCTATATTTTAATACTTATCTTTTTGAGGAACATTATCATAAAACAATCATCATATCATAACCAACCCAAAGTAATGAGTCTCATAATCATTTCATCATTGCATAACCCCTGGAAAAGTCAAGGGTTTTATAAACATATTATCATTATGAACATGAACCATCCAAGGAAAGGATATATATTTTATGATAGGATGATATACTTATTAATTCTTGTTTAACATTAATGTACTTCATCTTTTGTATGAATGATTTATAAATATAACATGGAACATTTCATGATGAAAATATTTTATCTATTTTGAAACCCCGTAAAGAAAAAATCTCAAAATTTAATAAACATTATAGTATATAAAAATTATTTAAAATGTCCTTGGAAACATGTAATAGAAAAATTAAATTCATTTAGTGTAAATTCCAATGTAAAATAATTTTCATGTAATACACCTTCAAATCATGATTCCTTTCACATTTTTACTAGAATGTGAAAAGATCCATATTCAGCTAATAATAAGAAGATTACTTAAAAACTTTTTTGTAAAAAGTAAATAATTGTTAAAATTTTCATTAAAATATCATTGGGTAATAGTAAAAATTAATCTAAATGATTTTTAGAAATCACGGACATGGATAAAAAGGGGTTTTCCACCATATAGTGAAATATTTTTTATATTTTATAAAAACATATTATTTTTCTTTTGGTTATCTAATTGGATGTAAATTAAATTAAAACATTTATTCTCAATAAATAACATTAAGAGAATAAAACTAATTTCTTTCTAGATGTATAGATCAAAATATTTCATTAGTGGATTCATAATAATAACAAATCCTGATAAACAATGATATTGTTACAAAAAATACACTTACCACTTTGTATCATTTGAATAACAATCACCATTAAAATAATAATATCAGTTGTAACATTAAATACCATGAATATACAGATACTAATGATATAACATGACAATGGGGAAGTATATATGTATAATGTAAGTGGGGACGTTTCATGGTGTGGCAATTTCTATCATTTCTGACCAAGATCTAAGGTTCATATCTAAATTATGGAGAATTCTACAATGTGTTATGAATATTGAACTTAAATATGGAATTTCATACCCTAAATGGTGGATAATATAAAAGGAATATTCATATACTCAACGACATAATATGAAAACTCTCAATGAAATTTAATAGATGATGGGTTAAAGGCCTTCCATTAGTTGAGTTCTCATACAACCATAGCTTCTAATTGAGTATTTTAATGGCACCAGAAGAAGATAAATATGGGAAGAGATAATGAACACCAACTATTTTCAGATGAATTTGGTGAGAAGAAGAAAATTTGGCTTGCTCATGTATAAGCTATGATGGAAAATTTTCATTCCATCCATCATCATATAATGGATTATCAGATTTGGAAGAAGAGCTATGCTGATAACCATTAGAGGGACATGGAAATGGGTTTTGGGGGAAAAATCTTCCTTTATATATCACCATGTAATAGATTCCTGATATTTTGAAATAAAGGGAAGGTCTACCCCTTACTACATTGACACTATTGAGATCCTTGATAACATAAGTGGTTTAGCCTATCCGCGAGCACTTCCATGAAATCTAATCAATGTTCATGATATCTACCTAGAATATCTCTTAAGGAAGTACATATATAATCCCTTACATGTATTGAATTCAGGGGGGGAACAATAGAAACATGATATCCCATATGAGGAGAAACCTATGGAGATCTTGGATAGTAGAGGCAATTTTCTACACAATAAGATGACCCAACTTTTCAATGTGTTAGAGAGGAACCATAAATGTGAATAAGTGATGTGTAAACCAATGGAGATTAGGATTCAGAAGTACCCTCACCATTTTTCAACCAATAGGATGAGGTGAAATTTCTAGGATGAAATTTATTAATGGGGGATGAATGTAATGACATATTATTTTTAAAATGATTCTTTTATACAGAATAAATGTGCATTACATTTTATATAATATATTAATGAAATAAATAAAAACCATAAAAATAATTTTATTAATAAATACAAATTAATTAGTCATATATGCGACCATTTAAAATCCTAAAAATTACAAACAGACAAAAATCTTAAAATAGAATAACTAAAATGGAAAAATATGGTTCCCTCCAATATAATACAACAATAAACCCAACAAAGAATGCTATAGAAATAAAAAAATATTAAACTAATAAAAATATTACTAAAATGAAAATATAAAAATGAGAGGAATTTTACTGAATTTTGAGTGAAAGAATGAATTGGTATTTATACGAAATAAAGGGAAATGTGACTATTGGAATTCGACCATTATATTACATCCTGTCAATATGAAAATGGTAAAATATTATAATTGGAACTAATCAATTGGTTGAAACACTGACAATTATAATAATTATTTATAAATATTAAGGAATAATTCTATTTTATATTTAATGAAAAATCCATGGCCTCAACCAATAGAGTCGTGTTGTTTGATGCCCATTTGTCTGAACTTTGGGGGAGGTTTCATCATTATGGTTAAACAATTTTCAAGCCCAATAATAGAATCAACAAGTGAATCGTGAACTAATTATCATATGTTAAATGTTCATGTTCATGTAGATTACAACTCATTTTATGTTAGTAAATCCACCGCATGAAACTACATCCATTGCACATATTACCCTTTGGTCATATGCATGTTTTATAAGTGGATATGTGTCCAAGACATAGTTATATAATGTTTACTTTATTTTATGTAATTAAATTTCTTATTTAATAAATTTCATTTGAATAATATTTTTTCTTAATAAAATATATGTTTAATTGATATGATTTTAATAAATTGTTTTTTTTATAAAAATAAGGAAATATTGTAATTTTATAGAAAATATATTCAATTTTATAAAAAACATCAGGTATTATATATAATAATTTTCAAAACCAAATTGAATTTTAAATTAATCTCACATAAATATAAAGAACAAAACAATTTTAAAATTTATTTGGAAATTTGTTATATGTGTAGGAAATTTTATTGTGCCTTAAATAGTATCATTTCTCAATAAATATGTCTTTTTATATATAAATGATAAAATTACCATATTTATTAAATTAATCTGACAAAAATATGTATTAAATTCTAAATCATCCAAAATAAATTAGGTTATGGATAATTGATGATAAATTTCTAAATTATTTTATTTTCCTATAAATATTAAAAAAATATAGTTTTAGGTTTTAAATATGATTTATGACTTTATAAGTCAATAATAATGATGTAATAATTAATTATCCACATTAAATAACAAAAAATATTTTATATTAATAATATAAATTATTTTAGTATATTTTGATCTCTTTCCAAATCGATAAATGACATTTCAACTGTTAAAATGGAAAATTTTTTTTTACGAAAATAACATTATGGAAAATTTACTTTTCTAAACCAAAAAATATTTACAAATGTATTTTAATTTGTTAAATTTAAATATCATTAATTATTAATCAACTTTTTAAAACCATGAGAAAAAACCATGGGTTTGTCAATGGTTTTTCAGTTTCCACAACATAGATTTCCAAGTCCTATATTTTGAAATTATTAAATAATTAATTCATTTTTTCAATAAACAGCAATACATTTCACAAATCACCTTAACTAAAAATCCACATAAGATGATTTTTAGTAGATTCTTGTTCTCAAGTATTCACCACATGTTTTCATGTAACCCCCATGATTAAATACTCATGTCGTTGAAACAACTCTTCATTGTAACAAAAATATCCACTTCTTTTTTTTTTTTGATTCATTATCCCTATTTTTATGGTTTGTATTCTAATTTCCAAAACATGTTACTTGTTGTAAGCTTTCTAATATCCCATTTATATAATAATATTTTTTTAACGATGGGATACCCATGTCCCCTCTCATTTTACCCTTTTCCATAACTACATTTTAAACACAACAGGCTGCCAAATTTATTTCCTGAATTTCACTCTTTTACATGTAAAATTTTATTTTACTTTTTTTATTACCAAAAGTAATATCTCTTAAATGGGTATTCAAATATATGTAAACATGACAAATAATTTCTTTGAAATACATTCATGAATCAATCATTCCCTTTCCATTAGAAATAAATATGTAATGATCCTGCCTTTAGGCACTCTTATGCCACAATTTTTATATGAAATACATTCTTTATTCTATAATGATTATTAATTAAATGATTTATGATGATATATGTGGATAATATTAATTAATATATATGAATGGTGAGCCCTAATATCACTCCAATAGATTGATAACAGAATTTAATCTCAATATATTACATGTTTTATGTAACTTAGTGAATAACCGTTGTAATTTTATTATATGATACATTAGTGATAATACTTGGTTATATGATAAGGAATGTTTAATTTAAGACATTTAACCACACATGAATGTTATGATTAATTTTCTTATTATTATTTATCCCACTTATTCACTTTTTACTGTTATTCCATATTTTCTTATTGATATTTATTATTATCACTTGTTTTTTTTGGCGATGTGTATTCCCTTAATAGGCCTCAAGAACACCCCTTTACTTTGATGTATGTCCCCATTAAATGATTTTTTGTAAATGTGACTTTTGGTGATCCCATTAACATGTAATTCCGGTGTATTTAGAATAATTTCTCATATTTTCATGTGTTATGTACCTTATTTTCTAGAAACATAAACGTAAAGGATCCTTTGGTTTTTCGAAGGTAATGAAAAGTTATTTAATAAAAGGGAAGGATTCCATAGTTTATATCAAAGTATGGTTATGTAATGATAAGAATTTTGGACTTGAAAAAATTATAAAGAACATTATAGATATGTGTAAACATATGATGACATCCTGGTATGTTTTTCATTGAAATAATTATGTGGTTTCTAATAATATATATTCATGTTTGGATACTATATGTGGATGAGGAACTAGAACAAATGTACCTAGGGAGAACACCAAAAAACACTACATTAAGCTACACTCAATTAAGAACTGGTGAACAACAATAGGACTTTATCCACAAATATTTTTATACTTCTGGGATATATGTTTACATAATCATATTCTTTTTATTGACCATTATTATGGATATATACAAAATGTAATTTTTATACGAATATATTAATAACACATTTAAAAATGATTTTCTCCTACATAAAATCCCTTTATAATTAGAAGATACATAATAGAAACATGTTTCTCAAAAAATATTTCTTCTTTTATAAAAATAAAAGGAAATATGATGAACCTCGTAATTTCTTAGTGCAATGGATGACACCCTGATGACGTACCAATAGAAGCTGGAATGAAAAAATTAATGAGGATGAGGAATCAAGTAACTCGTGTAATTAATAATAATAGGAATACAGTGGAGAGACTAGATTCACATCGAAGGAAGAAAATATCCATTATTCCATTATTTTACAATGACTCACTTATTATAGTGTGCCTATTTACCCTTTGATTGATGAAAACTGATATGCTCTAGAGAAAATATGTTTTATGTACTTCATTGATTGGAGTAATAGAAAGTCACATTGGCAGTTTTCCACTTATAATGAGAAACTGATCAGTGGTGGAATCTAATTAAAAACATGAATATAAAAAAGTTAATTGTTTACATGTAGTGGGGTTAGTTTAGTGGAATTTTTTTCAAAAAAAATTTCTTACTTCAATGCGAACAAAAATGGAGAAGGAAAATGAATTTAACGGATTCTATGAGTTGAACATCACAAGGCTTTCTCAAAACACCTATTCCTTTTTTTTGGATCATAAGTGATTAAAATAGATATTCATTCATGTAATGAGAGCCCATATTTTGTGTATAAATTAAATCAAGCCCAAAAAATCTATAAAGAGATTTTACGGAGTTCGATGAAGGATTAATTGGAGTGTTGAGATATGACAACCCTGCTTTTTATTACAACTTAAACATGATTTATTACATAAAATATCACTTGATACAACAAATAAGATCAATATGATTAATTACTTTGGGGATTAGGATCATTACATAAAAACTTGAAACATGAAATTCAACATTTTTATTGAAAACATCCTTTACATGACCACTATATTCCTTCGTACTTAGCATTTCTTGTGATAACCTGAGGACATGGATAAGAAAAGTGTAAGCTATAAATCCCAGTAAGGGAGTAAAAATGTAATAACATGAGGAGTAAAATACACGTTAGGAAATAGGAATATCCATAGAGCATAAGAGAAACATGGACATAAAGACATGATAAAGCATGATAATCATAACATGGAAATGTGGCAAAAACACTTATCATGGAATTAGCATGTGCCAAGGCTTATTGAACATGGAGCATGAGTAAATCTTCATTGCACATAAAGCACGAGTAAACCCTCATTGCACATTAATTGTCATGAGTCAACACTCATTTCATATGACATATCATGATAATACACTTTACCCAATGCATTAGAGTGCTATAAGGGCGCACCCTTCTTAATCATTTCATTTCATGCATAAGTGTGCCACATGGATCATAAAACATGGATTCAAAAAACATAATAATTCATTCCACAAAAAAGTAATGTGGAATTAATACATGAATCTTTTTAATAAATAGGTAGAGGTGCATAAATTTGGATACCCCTGATGGAGAAATGGGCATGGTATCCACTACACAATGTCATTGGCTTAGAAAATCGGTGCGATTTCAGCAGCGTAACGACATGACATAAGAATTCATAAAAATTTTTGATGAGAGAGAAATGGGTTACTCATCATATTTACATGTAATGGACAGTAAGGAGGTCATATATACACATGTCCCAACTATTCTAATGGAATTTAGATTCATGATACAAAATTATTGCTTGAATGTAAAAGAAGAGAGAGAAGTTCCTTTCGGAATATTGGAATAGTAACAGGTGTACATGGGAGGCATTTAATGAGAATGAAAAGGGTATCCCATCATTAAAAAAATAATATAAAATTAATGGGGAGGTGCTAAAACATACCCCAACATTCATAATTGAAATTAAAATGGAAATACAACTTAAAGAAAATTGACAAAAATGAGAATGGAAGAAAAAACCCTTACATGGAAGTGTGCTACCAAAGGCTAGAGAGAGGATTATGAGATGATTATTGGGAGATTGGGGAACCTTAGGAGAATTATATAGAGTGTAGGGAAGATTTTGGACAAACTCCAAGTGCTTTGAGTGATGAGGAAGTGGGATCATGGGTGGGTTTATATAGGAAAGGTGAGGGAATTCTTTATTATTTAGGTTTGGGTCCCCTTACATTAAATTAATCCAAACCACATACCATCCCATGGTTTCCACCCATGGTTTTTGGAAAAGGGAAGTGGAAAACAATATTTTATATGGACATGTTCCGAACTTCTTAAAATATTAGGGTTGCTTATGTGGAGGTGAATCACACTCCCATGGAAATTAATTTTAAAAAGCCAGGTGTTGAATAAGTGGTGAGGGGTCCATTAATGCTTTAAAAAGTAAGTCAAACAAACCCAAAATAACATTATGTTTATGGTAAAACATGAATTGTTCGAACATAAAGGTTATATTATTTTATTACATCACTATTGGGTCATTATGATGTCATAGAACACAGTATATATTTAAACGGTATTTAATTTTTACCTAAAAACTTGACTATCTCAGAACATTATGAAAAATTCACCATCAGATAATTTTGACGTCCTGATTCCAAAAATAACATTTATTTTATAAAAATAATTTTCTAAATATGTTAATTTTCACTTTTAAAATAAAAACCTACTTTTATCGAAAATTCACGGGTTTTGACAGAAATGGCTTTCAAACCATAATAAAAATTTTAATTGCATTCATAAAATTATAAGATCATTTATATTTGAAAAAAATTAATTTAATATTATTAATATTATTTTATTAAAATATTATTTAATTAAAAAATCCCATAATTTAATAAACAAGATTACTTAATTAAATAATAACTAAAAACACCATTTGTACATTAAAAACTATTTACAATGTATCAAAAATGACTTGAAATTATATTCATTATTATATACACAAATAATTTACATGAACATATTACTACTTATTTGTTACATAACCCCTTAAAACAACTGCATAAGACTTAAGGGTACAGTGTGTGATGGTGACAGACTCTTGGGGTGGCCTGGATAACATCGCTCGAGTGGTAATTTCAATCAACTTCCACTATTCCCGTAGACGGTCACGTTTGAGCTTGACATGATGAAGCTCAGCTTGGGCTTGGTGAAGGGAGAAGCCCAAAGACACCACCTCTTTTCTGAGCTCCGATAAATGGGATTTTTATGAGTCAATTATTCTGGATGAGGCCATAGCTTCCTTTGTCTAAGTAAAAAGGATTTGTTAAAGTCCTATATTTATACTAATCATGTGATCACTGTTCAACGACTATATTAGCAACAGTCAAAATTCTTAACATTTAACTAAATAAGTTGACATTTTATATAAACATAAAGAGAAATTTAATTAGATCAAGAAGAATTTCCATTAATGAAACATTGGGTCGTTACACGAGAGGTGCACTGGTCACAATGGATGAATGCAAAGAAGATTGAAATGGTTCCAAAATCAAGGAATAATTTCAAAAATAGATGAGGTGGAAATAAATTCAATGTTTCTACATACAAAAAAATTTGGGAAAAAGAAATCTGGGAACAAAAATGACAGAAGTGGAATGTTATACCAGTGAATAAGAGATGAAAATATTTATTGTTACTATCATGGTTCGGTGACGACTCAACTTCTTTACACTATGGAAAACTGGAATACAGTTACAACCCACCCAAAAATTCAATGAATCAAGTGTAAAAACCATGGGAACATTTCCAATCAATGTCAAAATCTAAAGATAAGGGTGGGAAACCTCCATAATCCTCATCGTAGGTGAAGGGAGAATTGTTTTTCATTTTATATCATAATGGTTGTAGTAAAGGCTCTAAATTATTTTGTGGAATATATAATAATTGTTCTCTCAAATACAAGAATTTACTTTTTTTATTAAAATTATTTTCATTTCATTATTCCATCTATCTTTGGAATGAATAAATAATCATTCCCTAAACTACTAAAATTATTGTTATCATTAAAGAATCCTAAATGGATTATCCTAGTATCAATAATGTATAGAAGCTATAGTGTTAGCTATGGTGAGTATAATCTCATCTCCAAAATAGTAGTCATTCCCATTGTGGAATTTGATACTATATAGGGGGTGGAATATATCTCAATGTATAATGTTATTATTAACTACATAAGAAAGAAAATTTTGGTATTCTTGAATGGACAACCTAATTTTATTTTTAAAGGTGATATATTCCAACCTAAGATTTTTCAAGAAGAAACTCCCAAAACATTTTTTTTCGAAATGACCAATGAAGAGTGTTTAGGAAATGAATATACAAGGATATATAATATCCCTATTTTCCATGAATACCATGACATGTTTGTGAATAGTTATATAGACCTCCCCCCAAACAAGAGTTATATTTCTCTTTTGAATTCATACATGGAACCAAGATGTTATTAATGACCCCATATAGAATAGAAAATATAGAGATTGAGGAATAAATGATTAAAAAACACAATATATTAGAGAGGGGACTTATCCGACCAAATGTATCTCCTTAGGGAGCACCCATTCCATTTGTAAAGAGGAAGGATAGATCAATTAATCTATGAATTGATTATATAAAAATTAGTAGGATCATAGTGAAGAATGATTACACACTACCAAAGATTTAAGATTCATTTGAACATCTTCATGGGGATCAATTCCTCTCCATGATTGATCTTTGATATGGGTATCTTCAATTGAGGGTGATGAAATAATAATTCCATTAAATTTCTTTGGAATATGATATGGTCATTATGAGTTTTTTTATGCCCTCATCTTGAATAATTATCATGTTATATTTTTGTATTTGGTGAATAGATTTTTTAAAAACTACCATTATAAATTTGATGTAGTTTTTATTCGTGATATTCTGATATAATACAAAACTTTTTAGGAGCATGATTAAAATGTAAGGGATATATTGAAAATATTGTGAATGGGGAAGCTATTTAGAAAATTATGAAATGGGAATTCTGGATACAACATGTTTCATTCTTGGGGAACATTATAACCAGTGAAGGAATATCACATGAACCTATAATGAAAATGGCTATAAAGGAGTAGCCGCATCCTACTACATTAATTTAGGTTCATATATTCCATATATTATAAGTATAAAATAGTACTATTTTAAAATAAACCATCACATTCTAATCCTCTAAAATGTTAACATGAGATAGAGCTTTGATTATCTGAAGAAAAGGAGTGTGAAGAATGTTTCCATGAAACAAAAGATTGATTGGTTACTACACCTATATAATCTATAACCTATGTTAAAGAATTATTTTTCATTTATGGTGTTGAATTTATTAAATTAATCAGGTGATTCCTCAAAAAACTAAAAGGTTATTACTTATTTATCTCTACAGTTAAAGCCTCATGGGCATAATTATCCTATGAGTGAATAGGAGTTAGTTGCAATTATTTTTTCACTAAAAATATGATGGCACTATCATGATGGGGGTAAATGTTATATATACACATACCACCTATGTTTTATGTTTATATTCATGCATATGGAATTGATCATTAGACAAAGGAGAAGTTGAATCTTTTTATCGACTATGAATTTTCAATTCATTATAACCTCGGAAGAGGAAACAAAGTCACTGATACATTATCTTGGAAAGTGCCAATTGTGATGGAAATGATTAGGAATAAGGGAAATCCATTGATCAATGGCCTAATAAGATTAAATATGGAAATCGTTATGGAAGGTATATCTTTAATACTATCACAAATGATTTCACAATAATCATTACAAGAGAATATCAACAGATTCTAAAGAGAGGATCCTTCTATACAAATGAATATATAGGATATGAATAATGAGAGGTTTCTTGAATTCAATATTAATCAAAAAGGCTTTCTGAATTTTTATAAAAGGATATGTATATCATCTATCCAAGAGATAAATAAGGATCTTATTGATGAAACCCATATATCTAAAATATCATTACATCCTAGAATAACTAAAATTTAAATATACCATTATAAACATTATTTGTTATATAATATGAAAAGGGAGATTTACAACTACATTGACTGTTTTTTGATTTGTAAACATGTAACGATATGTAGAGAACATCATAATGGGTTATTGAACCCAATACATATTCCGGCATGGAAGTGGGATAATATAACTATAAACATTTTCATTAGACTCCCAAGAGAATCTAAAGAAAAAGAGATATACAGGTTATAATGTATAGAATCACCAGGACTATCAATTTCATCCCTATTCAGTAAGATTTATCTATTGACCAACATTCCTTGATATACATAAAGAATGTGGCGAGGCTGCATGGGGCACTCGTTTAAATCATTTTTTATCATGATCTGAGGTTGACATAAAAATTATAGAGATGATTTCCATATGATTTGAATGATTAATTGATCTTCAATGCATCCTATCATCCACAAAATGATGTTTAATCTAGATGTGTTATTCATAAAATTGAGGCAATTTTAATGACATGATCAATGGATTTAATCATGAATTGGGTTAACACATTCCATTAGTTGAGTTCTCTCACAATAATACATTCCACTTGATTATTAAAATGAAACTGTAATGGCCTGGACCACTCCAGTCCATTACTTTGAGAAAATGTGGTGCTAGAGGTTTTCCGGGAGGTCAAGCTGACCTGGGGGTACGTTTGGGTGGACTTTTAAGGAAATATAAGGAGCATCAGCTTTCACACGGGCTACACACAATTTGTCTAAACCGTGAAACTAGACTGTGCATAGTTTATCTAGGAGACAGTGGATAATGCATGGATAGTGAACAGTTTTTCTAACTGTGCAGTATAACCATGTGAAGAGTGATTGACAAGGCAGCAGCGACCACTTGGTTAGCACACAGTTTGTTTAACCGTGTGAGAAAACCATGGGGGTACATAAAACTTGATCCTAAATTTGCCGATCTAACTCGTTTTTACCTTTAATCACCTCGTTTAAACTCCTAAGCGGCCAAAACTCGGTATTACTCTCCCTTGAAGGTTAGAGAACCTCTCCTATGAGTTTTGGAGGTGATCCGAAGGCTTTTCTTTGGATGATTGAAGTTAGTTTCTTGAGGTATGTGAATGTTCTTGTTTGGTTTCATAGATCTTCTTACATCTACTCCTCCTCTTATTTTGGTTTCATAGATCTACATCTGTTATGGGTATATCTAAGTGTGTGGATGTCGATTATGATGAGCTTTGTTCTTGATCTTTCTAGGAGGGGAGATCTAAGGCGGGGTTTTGGAGAATCTACCCGGATTCCTTGAGTGTTCTTTGACCGTTGTGGTTATCGTCAAAAACCATGAGGTTGGGGATTCGTGGCTTCTCTAATTGTTTATGTGCAATTGTAGAGTCATCATGATTTCTCCCTTTGGATCACAATGAAATTGACCTAATTAAATACTTGAACCAGATTAAAAGAATTGGTTTGATCGCATGTTGTTTCTTTGTACTGTGATAATGGTTCTCCCCTTGATTTTATAGATAGTGTGATATCTATTCCTTTCTTGTTAGCATGTTTTTCTTGATGAAATTGATAAATAACATAAAGCTGGAATTAATTGATAATTTATTGGTTAAAGATAAAGAGGCATGTAAACGAATCTGGTTGTTGTTGTTGCGGTTGTTATTCCAATTTGATGTAAATAAAATTGATGCAGTTGTACGTGTTTCATTTATTTGGTTGGTAAACATGAAATCTATTGGTGCTTTTGTTTGAAGGATGGATTCCCTGTTAAAGGGATAAGATCCCAAATTGATGGGATGTTTACTTTCTTGCTGCTTGTGCTGTGATGTGATCCTGGATGGATGTTGTGATATGTGGGGGCATGGAGGCCTTTTGGTTGTGGCAGAAGATGACGCCTAGAGTGGCGAGATGCATCGTTTTATGCATGTGGGTGTCAGGGAGGACACCAGTGATGATGGAATGGGATGAATGTGATTTTTTGGGTGATTTCTGGTTCATTGGTTGATTATCTTATTTACATTTCTCCACTGCCCAAGGCAGCTGGTCTTGCTTACCCTTCTTCTGAAAGAGGTGAAGACACACAGGGTATACCACGTTCTTTTCGTGTTTGGATTCTCTAGGGAGGATGTCTCTATGCTCTTGCTATAGGGGGAAATGACTCGATGGGTAGTACACCTACTCACTATGTTAATCCCCCAGATGTCAGTAGCATAGAATGATTTTCTATAATTCTTGGGAATATGGGAAAGTTTTTCTATAATGAATATCGGAATAAATGGTTTTAACCCATGGGGTTGGTGTTCACTGAAACATAATGATGAGGTTATAATATTTTGAAGGAACATTTGACTTTGGGCGTGATGCTAATGAAAATTTTAATGTAGTTTTGTTCATGGTTAATTAATGTTTAAAGAATTAATTAATGTACAGTGGAATTGATAAAGAGAAAATAATGTATCCTAATAAAGATCTTTAAATTGTTGTGTGATTATAGGTTACCTAGTCTTTGAAGTGGCATACTGGAGTCTGAGAGACATTAGCTGCAGTTGTGTCTATGACTAGGTTATCCCCATAGTGTGTTTGTGAGTTTTCATATATTCAGTACTTTTTGTGTATCTATACGCTACTCCACCCTGTCAGTAAGGGAAACTAACACCCCAGGGATTCTAATCCCTAGGTTATGTTTTCCTTAAAATTCCGGTGGAAGGATGAATGCCTGACTACCCCCTTTGGCCCCGCTCTCTTCTCTTGGTATATACTTGTGTTGGAAGGAACATTGGTTAGTTTTCCCCATAAATGTGTGTAGAGGCCTATAATGGCTTGTGGTTATTTCACACACATATACTCTGGATATAGTATCCTACAGACTACTATAGGTGTAACATGTATAGGCTGTGATTGATTGAGGATCCTTACTCAGTGTATGGGATGTAGTGTCTTGAGGTATAATACCCGACGTATAATACACGTTACGTGGGCTGTGGTGGCACCCGGAACCTACCTGGTTTCTTTTGGTTGTGAGGATGGGGTGGTGCTTCGATCTAGTTTCTGTGGGAAAGCATTTTTGGTGAACGAGGTGTTGATTGTGGAGCTTAGCCCAGGTGTCTGCTGGCAGGACTTTAGAGAGAGATGCACAAGACGTATGTTGTTGGGGAAAAGAATCAAACAAGTGGGGAAGTAGTAGCATGGTACCCTTGAATTTCTTTATTATATTATATATTCTTGTATGCATTACTTGGTGAGAGTATCCTTGGTGAGGATGGGAACATAGTATACTAGTTTAGGTGATGAGTTAGTTTCACTTGTTGTTCACTGTGCTTTAGCATTCTTTCTTTACTTTTGCACGAGAGGCTATGGGGAGGATCCTACTGAGTATACAGTTATAATCACCCTTCATATATATAAACAATTTCTCAGGTCACTTGGAGCCAGTTTGAGATCATGCAGGTTACCACTAGCTTGGGGTTGGGAGAGCATTTCGGACTTGTGGTTGCTGCTATTTTAGTTTCCTTTGGGTACTTGTAGTTTTCCCCTTTCAGTTGTAGTACTTTTGAATGACATTACATATGTTCACTTGGGTTTGATTTTATATTTCATTTCTGAGTTGGAGTTGGTTGGTGTCTATTCTATCTATCTCTTCTGCATGTGTTCTCTTAGAGGGAAATGCCTCCCATTTGTGTGTTTATTATACCCTTGGTGCTAGTCACAAACTCGGGGCCTACTGGAGGCGGGACTCGGGGGTCATTATCTCCTTTCTCACATTGCCGGCCCATGAGGGGTACACTTTGTGGGGAGGGGGTCGTGACAGAGTGGTATCAGAGGTCTGGATGAGGGATATTATGGAGTTTGGAGTTAGGAACAGGTGAGGTTTCTTTGGTTGGTAGGGAAATAGTGCTATTCATGTTTATCATGTGAGGAAAGCACTGGAGACTAGCGGAGACATAGGCGTTTAGGGCCCCCTATGATCTGATGCATGTACCGTTAAGTTTACAATGGCTACTAAACAAGGTGATACTAGTTGCAGGGTAGAGACCTAGGAAAGGATCATGCATCATTCTTCCTTGTGCTTGTGTTTGAATGAGTAGACCTTGGGATAAATTCACCTAAAATGAATAAAATATAACAATTAAAAATTTAATATGGGGCTTCCATATTCCAGGTTTTGGAGCTCTAAGTGTTTGTTATTTTGCAGGTATGGCTCCAGGTCGACGTCCTCATCAGGATCGCATAGAAGATGTCTAGCAGGCTGTTCCAGTAGACCTCCATAGGGTAGAGGATGAGGATGACGACACTTGGATGAAGACACTCTGAGAGGTTCAGTGCCAGAGTCTACAGAAGTATGAAGGCTCAGTTTCAGATGCAGTCATGAAAGACTGGTTAGATGAGGTCGAGATAGGCTTCAGTTTGATTCGTTCTCTGAAGGAGCACTCGGTGTCCTTGGTTGTGACGATGCTACGTGGAGCAGTAAAGAAGCGGTGATTCTTGTTCCTCGAAGATCGTGAGGAGTCAGCAATCTCCTGGGCAGAGTTATGAGACACGTTCAGAGCTATGTTTCTTTCGTCGACTAAGGAGCTTTTTAACCTTCGATAGGGGATCTCCAGTGTTCAAGAGTTTGGAATCCGTTTCCAAAACATTTTGCGATATTCATATGACCTACTTCCAGATGAGGAGGCCAGGGTGAGGCATTTCAAGGAGGCCTTGTGTCAAGAGATCTAGTGCCAAGTCACCCCATTTATGCTGAAGACATATCTTGAGGTGCTGGTGAGGGAAGAGGTTGTTAGATGACTTTGGAAAGGACCAAATCATCACGAGAGGGGAATCAACATGATTCCTCATGAGGGAGAGCTGTGGTCTGGGGTTCCCGGTTTTCAAGGCAGAAGAGTTTCTGTTCAGCTAAGGGTAAGTCCCAGCCCTTCAAATCTCATTTATCCATAGTTAGTAACACTGAGGCCTATACCAAAGTATCAATAACTTGTTTCTTTATGGTGGTCATGGTCATCTGCAGTGGGAGTGCCCGACCTTTCAGAGCAGTCATCGTGCACCAGGTGTTTCACTATAGGTTCCTCCGTTGAGGCAATTCCAGTCGATGTAGCACTAGCCAGTTGCACTAGCTTTCGATCACCAGAGGGTAGATGGGGCTGGCAGATGACATCCCCTTGATGCTCCCTATCCTTAGAGAGCAGAGCGTGACCGTGGTGGTCGTCATCAGGGTCATAGAGTCCATAGAAGAGGTCATGTTCAGCTTCATGCTCTAGCGTTCCCAGCTCCAGGTGAGCTAGATGTCGTTCGGGGTACCCTTTTCTTTTTTTTCTACCTTTTTGTAGGCCTTGTTTGATTCAGGTTCGACACACTATTTAATATCACCTACCATTGTCTATGATTTGGGACTTGAGGTAGGGAGGATTCTAGTGCCCTTGGAGTTGACTACGCCAGTTGGAGGTCGAGCTGACATGTATGAAGTATGTAGAGACTGTGAGCTAGTGTTGGGGAAACACCGCTCTTGGGGAGATTTCCTATGTTTATGAATACAACCATATGATGTCATCCTCATCATGGATTGGTTGTATTCGGGACAGCATATCATGGATTTCTTTAGGAGGAAGGTCGTCTTCATTTGTACAGACGGAGAGAAAGTGGTGTTTGTTGGTGAGTGAGATCCTCAAATGGGTCAGAGGAGCATTCCGACCTTATCATTTGTGACAGCTGAGTTGATTCTGATTTCTTCAGAGGTTCAGTGGTTGGAATTTCCAAGGGTCGTAGAGGAGTGCCCTGATGTCTTTCTAGAAGAGGTTGTAGCATTACCCCCTTGACGAGAGATTGAGTTTGGGATCGAGCTGCAGCCAAGAGTGTATCCTATATTTGTGTCTCCATATAGTATGGCTCCTTCTGACATACGAGAGATATGCATACAACTTTATGGTCTGTTGTAGTGTGGTTTTTTCGGCCAAGTGTGTCACCATGGGGGGCACCAGTTTTGTTCATGATGAAGACCGATGACAGTTTGCGGTTGTGTGTCGATTATCACCACTTGAACAATGTCATAATAAATAATTACTATACTCTTCCATGGATTGATGATTTATTTGATCAACTAAAGGGTGAAAGTTGGTTCTCATAGAATTACTTGCATTTAGGATATCATCAGATGCGTGTGAAGGATGGGCATATCCCAAATACTAATTTCAGTTGTCGTCATGGGCATTATGAGTTTGTTGTAATTCCGTTTGGTGTGACGAATGCTCCAACTGTATTCATGGGATTGATAAATTATTTGTTCAGTGAGTTCCTAGAAAAGTTTGTGATAGTTTTCATCGACGAAATCCTTGTGCACTCTACATCTAAAGAGGAGCATGCAGAGCATCTACGAGCCATTTTGGGAAGTCTTCGTCGACATCAACTGTTCGGGAAGTTGTTGAGGTGTAATTTTTGGGCTTGAGAAGTCCGTTTCATGGGACATGTTGTGTTCCAACCAGAAGTAGTTGTGGATCTATTGAAGATAGAGGCAGTTGTGTCTTAGGCAGCCCCGAAGACAGTCTCAGAGGTGCAAAGTTTATTTTCTCTCAAGGGCTAATACTGGAGGTTCTTAGCCAATTTCTTACAAGTTACGAAACCTCTGACAGCATTGACCAGGAAGGATCAGCCATTTGTATGAATATATTAGTGTCAGGAAACTTTCGAGTTTCTAAAAGATAAGTTAGTAAGTGCTCCAGTCCATTTTCTTCCAGCTGAGGGAGTTCAGTTTGATGTTTTCTGTGATGCTTCACATCTAGGGTTAGTCTATGTTCTCATGCATTAGAGTTCAGTTGTTTCTTATGGGTCTCGACAGATACCTCCCCATGAATGAAACTATTCCACCCATGACCTTTATTCGGCAGCTGTGGTGTTTTCTTTGATGTTTTGGAGACATTACCTCATTGATGAGTGGTTTGTGGTTTTCATCGATCATAAGAGTTTGAGGTATGTTTTCTCCCAGCGTGACTTGAACTTGAGACAACATCGGTGGAATGAGTTCTTACAGGATACGGCTTTGAAATATTGTATACACCTATCAAGGGGAATTTTGTAGCTGATTCACTGAGTCGAAAGTCACGTAGTGATGCTGTGCATGAATCCGATGATTCCTCGAGAGTAATGGATGAACTGTCAGCATTGCATCTTGATATGGGAGATGTTGGGGATACTGTTTCTCTTTTTCAGATGTTGTTTTATTCATCCCTGATGAAGAAGGTGGAAGAATCCTAGTTGGGGGATCTAGAGGTGGAGGTCTGGAGAGACCAAGTTGTTTGTGGTGTGGCCCTTGATGGTTGGACTGAAGATGAACACCACCGAGTGTTGTATCATGAAAGGATTTTTGTTCCTTTGGAATTGCGTGAGACGATTCTCTGAGAGTTTCATAGTTTTCCCTTAGTAGTACATCCTAGCGTGACAAAGATGTACCGCTCCTTGAGGAGTCAGTTTTGGTGGCCTGGGTTGAAGCGTGCGATTGCGGAGTTTGTGTCTCGATGTTTAGTCTGCCAGAAGGTGAAGGCCGAACACCGGGTTCCTTGTGGTCTTCTCCAGCTGTTAGAGATTCCTCAGTGGAAGTGGTAGGACATCCCAATGGACTTTATTACAGGTTCACCTCACATTCTGGGAGGAAATGATTCTATTTGGGTGGTAGTGGATTGTTTAATGAAATCATCCCACTTCATAGTGATCAAGAAGTCAGGATCATCAGAAGTTTTGTCGAGGCAGTACCTAGAGGAGGTGGTGAGACTTCATGGAGTCCCTAGGATGATCATTTCTGACCGGGATCCTCATTTTACCTTCAAGGTGTGGAGAGGTCTCCAACAAGCTTCTGGTTCTCAAAAATTCCTTAGCACTGCTTTTCATCCTCAAATGGATGGTCAGACAGAGAGAACCATCCAGACTCTGGAAGACATGTTATGCTCTTGTGTTCTTGATTTTGGAGTCTCATGGATGAGGCACTTACCCTTGGTGGAGTTCACGTACAATAATATTTTGCACTCCACCATCGGTATGGTGCCGTTTGAAGCCTTGTATGACTGGACTTTTCATTCTCCGTTGTACTGGACTGGGGTCAGAGAGTTAGCAATTCTTGGACTAGAACTAGTGAAGAATACAACAGAGATGGTTCATGTGATTCGTGAGAGGATGAAGACAGCACAAGATCGTCAGAAATCGTATGTCGTTCAAACAAGTAGACACTTAGAGTTTAATGTTGGGGATCATGTGTTTCTGAAGGTGACTCCCCATCATGGGATGTGATGGTTTGGTCATGGAAGTAAACTTTCTCCCCGGTTTGTTGGGCCTTTTGAGGTGTTATCTCATGTTGGAGCTGTGGCGTATCAAGTAACACTTCCCCCCACAGATGAGTCAGATACATTATGTTTTCCATGTATCACAGCTCCGACGTTATTTTCATGACGACTCTCATATCATCGATTGGGGAGAGATAGATGTTGATGATGATGCCACCTTTGGGGAGCAGCCTGTGGAGATCCAAGACAGCAAGGAAACAGTGTTGTGCGGGCGTTCTATCCCCTTAGTTCGTGTCTTTTGGCAGCATGGTGGCATGGAGGAAAGTATCTAGGAGCGTGAGTCACAGATACATGATTAGTACCCAAATTTGATTGCTGTTTAACTCTTTTCATGCATCGATGTAACTTCTGTGGTTATGAACATTGATGTTTATGATATGGATCCCTTTGTTGCTTTTGGTGGAATGCTCTCTTTTGAGAGGTATCTCGATGGTTGGTTGTTTAGACGCTATTTCTTTTTCTTTTTAGGTGGGTTTTGGATTCTTGAGGATGAGAATGTTTTGAGAGGTTTCTGATGTAATGGACTAGACATCTCTATCCCATTAATTTGTGAAAATTTGGTGCTAGTGGTGTTCTGGGAGGTCAAGGTGACCTGGTGGTGTGTTTGGGTGGACTTTTAATGAAAGCTATGGAGCAGCATCTTTCACACGGGCTGCGCACGGTTTGTCTAAATCGTGCGGCCTGACCATGCATAGTGAATCTGGGAGACAGTGTCTAACGCATGGTTAGTGCACGATTTGTCTAATCGTGTGGCCTAATCGTGCGAGGAGTGTTTTAAAAGGTAGCAACGACATCTCACTTAGCGCATAGCTTGTGTAACCGTGCAAGAAAACCGTGTAGGAACTTAAAACTAGATCCTAAATTTGAGGATCTAACTCTTTTTACCTTTAATTTCCTCTTTTAAACTTCTATGTGGCCATAACTCTGGATTACTCTCCCTTAATGGTTATAAAACCTCTCCCAAGCGTTTTGGAGGTGATCCGAATGCTTTCCATGGAAAATCGAAGCTGGTTTCTTGAGGTATTTGATCGTTCGTGTTTGGATTCTTACATCTAATTAGATCCACTCCTCCTCTACTATTGGTTTCTTATATCTAAACCCGTTATGGGTAGATCTATGTGTGTGGATGTTGATTATGATGAGATTTGGTCTTGATCTTTCTAGGAGGAGAGATCTAAGGCGGGGTTTCAGAGAATCGACCCGGATTCCTTGAGCGTTCTTCGACCGTTGTGGTTTTCGTCAAAAACATTGAGGTAGGAGATTCATGGATTCTCTAATTGTTTATGTGAAATCGTAGATTCAAAATGATTTATCCCTTTGGATCACAATGAAATTGACCTAATTAAATACATTAACCGGAATAAAAGAACTGGTTTGATTGCATGTTGTTGCTTTGTACTGTGATAACGGTTCACCTCTTGATTTGCTAGATAGTGTGATATTTATGCCTTTCTTGTTAGCATGTTGTTCTTGATGAAATTGATAAAGAACATAAAGCCATGAATTAATTGATAATTAATTGGCTAAAGATAAAGAGACATGTAAAAAAATTCGGTTGTTGTTGTTGGGGTTGTTATTCCAATTTGATGTTAATCAAATTGATGTCATTGTACGTGTTTAATTCAGTTGGTTGGTAAACCTGTAATCAGTTGGTGCTTGTTGATTGAAGTCTGGATGCCTTGATAAAGGGCCAAGATGCCAAATTGATGTGATGTTTCCTTTCTTGTTGTTGGTGATGTGTTGTGATCCTGAATGGATGTTGTGATATGTGGGGGAATAGAGGGATTGTGGTTGTGGCCGAAGATGAATCCTGGAGTGGCGAGATGCATCGATTTAGTCATGTGGGTGTCATAGAGGAAACTAGGGATGATGGAATGGGATGAATGTGATTGTTGGGTGCTTGCTGGTTCTTTAGTTGATTATCTGATTTACTTTTCCCCACTACTCAATGCAGCTAGTCTTGCTTATCCTTCTTCCGAAAGAGGTGAAGATGCGCGGGGTATGCCACGTGCATTCTGTGTTTAGCTTCTCCAGGGAGGATGGGTCTACGCTATCGCTATAGGCGGAAAAGACTCAAGGGGTAGTACACCTACTCACCGTATTGAGCCCCCTTGTGTCAGTAGCACAAAATGCTTTTCATGAATGCCTGGTAATATGGGAATGTACTTCTGTAATGAATATCTAAATAAATAGTGTTAACCCATGGGGTTGTTGTTCGATGAAACATAATGAAGAGGTTGTAATCTTTTAAAGGAACAATTGACTTTGGGCGTGATGCTAATGAAATTTTTAATGTTGTTTTGTTCATGGTTAATTAATGTTGAAAGAATTAATTAACGTACAATGTAATTAATAAAAAGGTAATGAAGTAACATAAAAAATCTATTTAAATAGTTGTGTGTTTATAGGTTACCTAGTCTTAGAAATGGCATCCTGGAGTCTGAGAGACGTTAGCTGCAGTTGTGTCTAAGACAAGGTTATGCCCATAGTGTGGTTGTGAGTTTTTATATATTCTGTACTTTTTGTGTTTCTATATGCTACTACACCCTATCAGTAAGGGAAACTGACACCCCAGGGATTTTTAGCCCTGGGGGTGTCTTCCCCAACATTCCGGTGGGAGAATGAATGGCTGACTACCCCCTTTGGCCCCGCTCTATTCTCTTGGTAGATACTTGTGCTGGAAGGATAATTGGTTACTTTTCCCCGTATATGTGTGTAGAGGGCTGTAATGGCTTGTGGTTATCTCATGCACATATAATCTAGATATACTATCCTACGGACTACTATAGGTGTAATGGGATTAGACGGTGATGGATTGAGGATCCTTACTTAGTGTATGGTATGTAATGGCTTGAGGTATAGTACATGATTTATGATACATCTTATGTGAGCTGTGGTTTCTCCCGGAACCTACCTGGTTACTTTTGGTTGTGAGGATGGTGTGGTGCTTTTCCCTGGTGTCTACAGGAAAGCCATTATGGTGCACGAGGTGCAGATTGTAGAGCTTAGCCCCGGTGTTTGCGGGAAAGCCTTTGGAGAGAGATGCACATGATGTATGTCGTTGGGGAAAAGTGGCAAACCAGTGGGGAATTAATAGTAGGGTACCCTTGAATTTCTTTATTATATGATATATTCATGTATGCGTTACATAGTGAGAGTATCCATGGTGAGGTTGGGAACTTAGTATACCTGTTTAGGTGACGAGTTAGTTTCACTTGTTGTTCTATGTGCTTTAGCATGCTTTCTTTACTTTTACACGAGAGGCTACAGGGTGGATCCTACTAAGTATACTGCTATACTCACCCTTCGTCTATATAAACTGTTTTTTAGGTAATTGGGAGATGGTTGGAGATCATGTTGGTTAGTACTAGCTTGTGGTTGGAGGATCTGTTCAGGCTTGTGGTTGCTATGTTTTACTTTCCTTTGGATACTTGTAGTTTTTCTCTTTCGGTTGTAGTAATATTTCCTAACATTACATATGTGCACTTGGGTTTTCTTTTATATTTCAGTTCTGAGTTGGAGTTGGTTGGTGTCTATTCTATCTCTCTCTTCCACATGTGTTTTCTTAGAGGGTAATGCCTTTCATTTGTTTGTTTATTATACCCTCGGTGCTAGTCCCCAACCCGGGGCCTACTAGAGGCAGGACTCGGGGGGTCATTATCTCTATTCTAACATTGCCAACCCTAGAGTGGTACACTTTGTGGGGAGGCGAGCGTGATGGAAACTATATGAATATTTATATCAGAATTTATGTATAGCTCTCACTTCTTGGAAGGAAGATGGAAATGTTAGCTACATGGGCCCAATATTGTACAAGAGATGACAGAAAAGGTTCATGCCATCCAATAAAAAATAAATCATGGTTAGTGTTGGTAGAATAGTTATGCTAACATACTATTATTGGACAAGTAGTTTCATATTGGACATAATATTGTCCTTTGTATATCAGAATAGAATAGTTTAATGTAATTAAGAAGGAATGGGAAGATTAGCCCTAGGTACATTTTCCCCTTTAAGACCATTTTACACTAAGGCATGGTGGAATATTTTGTACAACATCCACCATATATAGAGCAAATTCATGATATATTCCACATATCTCTCTTTAGAAATTATATACCTCATCCCTCACATGTAATGAATATGATATTTTTACAACTAGATCATGAACTCTATTATGAGAATCATCCATGTGAAATATTTGACAATAGAGACAATGTCATAAGAAACAATACTACCCACCATGTAAAAATGTTGTGGAAGAACCACAAATGGGAAAAAGCTACATGAAAACTAGTGGATACAATGAGGTACAAGTATTCCTATACTTTCTTAACTAAGATTATTATGGAAAAATTTGGCATAAAATTTCATATTGGGGGAAGAATGTAATAACACAATTATTTTTTAAAATTACTTTTTCTTCCTAAATAAATATGTGTAAAATATTATATAATATACAAATTAATATTTTAGAATCTAGTAATATTTTATATCATTAATATTGAACATTTCATTAGTCATATTTTAAACTAATTAAAATTATAAAAATTATAAATAGAAAAAAAATTAAGATAGAATAATTTAATTAGAAAATATAGATCCCTCAAATCTAATAGAATCCTCACCAAAAATTTAAAAACCATATAAATAAAATAAAATATTAGTAAATCAATATAAATATTATGAAAACTAAAATATAACAATTAGTGGGGTTTAGTGAATTATTAGTGAATGAATGAAGTGGTATTTAAAGGGTATGATTTGAAATGTTACATGTGGGTTTCAACTGTTATATGGCCATTGGAAACAATACCCTTGGATGATAATTTTAAAATTAAAATTATTTTTTATATGTATTAATTTTTGATAATAATTCATAAATAAAACCATCACACATCATACCCTAGGATCGTATGCAGGTTAAAAAGGGGTTACAAGCCCATATCGTTGTAACTCATAGTGTAATTTCCCTTCTACAAATAAAATTATTATTCTTTCAATTATTTTTTAATAATATTTTTACATAATAAAATATATTTTTAATTGAGATGAATATGATAAATTTATTTTTAGACATAAATAAAACATTATTTTAATTTTTTATAAAATATATTAAATTTATAAAAAACACATATTCTTTGAATATTAATTTTTATAATAAAATGGTTATTTAAAATTGTCTCATATATATAATATAATTTTTTAATTTCATAGTTAATTTATTATAAGTCTCATAAATTTGACTATATCTAAAAAACAACCATCATTCAATAAATAAAGATTCATAAATTTAAAATCTAAAATTCCCATAATTAAATGATTAGTATGATAAAAATAAATTTATATTTTAAATCATAATTTAAAACTAATAATAATGTGAATTTATAATAATTTTCTAAAATAAATGATTTTCCCATCAATAGTAAAAATTTTGTTTTTTGTTTTGAGTATGTTTTATGACATGAAAATTTATTCAAAATATTATAATGGTTAATTAGCCACATTCAACAACCTAAATAAGTTATTTTTTTATAATAGATTTTAAAATATTATATTCAATTCCCACACCTATAAATAAATTTCAAATTATCAAAATTTAAAATATAAATTTATAAATGGTACCATGTGGAAAATGTATGTTTCGAAGCGAAAGGAAGTATTTAAAAATGGAGTTATGTTATAGTAGATTTAAATGTCATTAATTGATACTTAAATTTCATAAACAATGGAGAAAACCATGGTTAATACAATTATTTTTTATTATCTTCAACAATGATTTCAAAAACAATATATGATATTATTAAATAAGTCCTCCACCATTCATAAAATTTTCCACCAGTTTCACCATTTCTCTTCACTCCTCCTGAATCCGAAAAAACAGTCTAGTGTTTTTTCCTCCTGATTATTCTTTCAAATTTGTCCTTGATCCCCCATGTTTTCATACAGAAGTTTTAGGGACAACTCTTCAATTAAAGTAAATCTCTTCATATTTATTCCATTCAAGATAACTTTTGCTTGTATATATTTTAATTTCCAAAAAAAAATTTTATCCTCTTTCTATTATGCAATTATTGTTATAATATCATCATATTACTGAAATACACCTTTAACAAATCATTTTTCCATCTTCCAAAACTTTGTTTTATACCAATCATGATGCCAAATTTACTTCTTCAATATTTCTCTTTTATAAGAGAAATTCTATTATTCCTTTTATTTGAAAACCCAAACCTATTTTATGTTAAATGGGTATTCAACTAGATGTACACATTACTAATAGATTATTAGGCTTATATTCATGAATCTCACAATCCCTATCCAATGGTTAAGAGGGAATTAATTATCATCCCGCTAACCACTTTTGTATATAATGACATTAATAAGAATGTAGTTCTTTATTCTCCACAGGTTATTAATGAAACAATTTATTATGATATATATGAATGAAATTAAATAATACACTTGTAGTACACTCCATTATAGCGATCAAATTCATTGGTTAGAGAATTTAATCTCCATATAAGACATGTTTAATGATGGCCTATTGAATAACATTGTAATTTTCATTTATGTCCCCTTGGGGATAAACCACGGTGATATACTTTTGAAATATTCATTTAAAAGTTTTATCCCCATTTTTAAGTTATGATTAATTTTATTTTTATTATTTTATTCCTATTTTTATTAATTATTGTTATTCCTCGTGTTCTTATTGATATGTCGTATGATCACATATTTTTCTCCCTTTATCACTCCCTTATTAGGCCTATTGCTCACCCATTTCCTTTGATGTATATCCCAAAGATATGAGATGAAGTAAAATTAGCAGTTGTTGACCCCAATAATATTTATTTAATATGGATTTAGAATAATATTTTATGTTTTCATGTATTATATAAATTATTTTCATGAATCTAATATTTTTAAATGATTCTATGTTATATTAAATGTAATGAAAAGTTATGTAATAAAAATATTGGGTACCATATGACAGACACATGACCAATGCTTTCATTTATCATTTGGATAAATTGGATATGTGTATAAATTATGTATCAATAATATTTTAATATTATTATGGTTGATTATGGTGTTATTATATAAAAATATTTGAATAAAATTTGAAGATATCTAAGAATAAATAAAACAAAAATTGAATGTTTATTAATTTTACCATTTCTTCATAGAACCTCCTTAGGATATTACAAATATTCTACTTTATGGATTATTCAAAAAAAAATATGTCTTATAGAATATTTTTATGTAAGTAATTAATTATCATTGTCATGTATTTTCCAAACTAAAGTGATTTCGAAGTGTGAAGAAGAGATGAGAGAGGTTTACTTTAATAAGTGGGGAGAGGAAATGCATGGAATGTTTTAAAATAAATGTATATAACCACATTTTATACATTCTAAAAGGCTCAAAAATGTAATATAGACAAAATTAATATGTTATATATTATAAATATTACCATTAAATAGGAATTGGGAAATTTTTTATGTCATTTTTATACTGATCATTTTAGTTAAAATCCCTAGTAAACCTGTTTTAACCATAACCATGGTAATTAATTACTACATTTATTAATATAAATTGTTTCCAAAAAAATATTATTAATTTATTAATTCTTTTAAATTATAATTACTCCAAAAATTGAGATAAAATTTTTCAAATTAAATTAACAGAAGGGGTAGAATTTAATATAAAAATAAACCCACAGATGCAATATAAAAATAGTTTCCCATAGAAAAAAAATTGAAATGTAAAAAATAATTATATAAAAATTTAATTTTAAATTTATTCTAAGTAAATTAATTAGATAAATTATAATATAATTATCTTAATTTTAATTTTAAACAATTAAAAAAATTTAATACTTATAGATTTTTTAAATGAGATGGAAATTATTTATAAAAAGCAGTATTTTACCATTCGTCAAAAAATTATTCTATTCAAAAAAATAAGAAAAGTGAATTCTTACACTTTTGTTACCTAAATAAATTAAGATTCCCATTTATAATTTGAAAATGATTAAGTAGTTAAATTTATTTTTATTTTTTATAAAATGTAATGAAAGTACTATTTTTGAGGAAAACAATTCCAAAGAAAATAATGACATTACTAAAATTGAAGTTTTTATTTATGAACATATTATATTTAAGTAAAACAATTATACATAATTTTAGAAATATGTTTATTCCTATTCATATATCAAATTTTTATGGATGCTTATAAATTTTGTGTTTAAAAAATTAAAAATAATATTTTAATGATGTTTTCTAAAACACTATGTCATCTGTAATGAATACTATCATAAAAAATAAATTTACTTAATAAAAATATTTCATAGAATTATGGGTTTAAAAATATAAAATATTTGGAGGATTTAATTTTATATGTATGAATATAGTTGGCTATTTTTTTAAAGAGTCATACATTAATTGGGTAGAACATATTGGTATTGTGAAATAAATATTATTCTAATGTTAAACATTAAATTCATGAAAACAAATAAAGGGAAATATTTGTGATAATATGGTGTTATTAAATCATTTTTATATATATTATGTGTAAAAAATTCCAATTAATACACATGTTAAATACATGATCATCCAATAGGGTACATTCATGACAATGATTGGTGCCCATATATGATCACATGTATTGCATAGAGGAGGTGGTTGACTCTCAAGTCAGATTACCAAATCATGTTGTGAGCATTAGTTTAAAAAAATCATGGAGAAATAATTAGGATAGATACCCATTGAATATAGTTTATATTATATCTGAATGATGGATGTGGGAAAGTTTTCTTCCACTCAAGTCTCCAATAATCCTTTATGTTATGATTAGTATGATGTCATACCATAATTGTTTAGTGGTGATATGAATAATAAATTGAAGTCATGTCTTATTAAAATATGGACCATAGACCACTAATTTATATCATCTATTCATATGGTAAATCATATCAATGGGATAACATTTAATAAAATCATTATTGAATATTTATAAAAAATGTGGTCATTTAAAACAATTATCTTTTATATTAGAATAACACCATCATCACGTATCTAGCCATTGGGAGATCAATCATTCCATATAGAATATTCATGTATAAAACTAATATGATAGGAAACAGAAGTAAATTTATTATTTAATTAAATATATGTATTTGATGAAAAATTTATTTAATGAAATACACTTTTAGTAGTTCATGATGCGAATAAATATTAATTTAAGAAGCATATAATTATTTAATATATTATTCAAATGAATTAGAAGTAAAATTAAATATAGAATATTATTCTATACTCATATAATCAATATAATTCGTTCAGAAAATAACATGAGAATACAGAATGTTTCTGAAAATTAATTTTCAATTTAGGGGGATGTTGTTTTTGAAATTCATTGAAATATTTTGATAATGTGAGAGAATTAAAGAAACAATTTCCGTATATTATAAATAATTGTAGGAAGTAGTAATTGGGAAGGTGATTTCTTAATTCTAATGTTTTGTAAATATTAAAAGTGGGTAAATGTTCAAACTAGAGTAAAATAAGTCAATTGGAATGTCCATCAATATTTACTCGAATAAACCATTAAGTTCATCAAAACCTAAAGTTATTTTCATGAAGGAGGAATTTTGATTACAAATGATGTAATTTTCAATGATATCTAGATTAGTTTTAGAAACTCTATGAAATGTAAGTTTTTTACTAGTTTTATATACATTTATTAATTTATTATTATGATCATATTATAAAATCATTATCTATTAAAAGTAATTTAAGTATACAAATGTTCTATATCAAGGTATGTGTTGGTGAATATTGATGCTTTATTTCATTATATTATGTAAAGAGTTTCTACAACAATTATTTTATTATACTGAAATATATCAAGGTTAGTTAAATATATCTATGGATGTGTCTTTTTATCTCAATTATCATATATGATAAGGGATGTTATTTTTCAGAAATGTAACATTATATCAAATTTAAGATGGCGATTTGAGAAACACATGGATTATTGTTTATAAAATTCAAAAACATATTTGATAATGAGAAAATAATTATCATACATGATAATGATTAATAACCATATTTTTATCAAAATGTGGTGAATTTAATCCCACTAACATTAGTGGAAACATTATTAAATATTTTTATTTTCAATTAAATTAAATAAACCCTTAAATAGAATATCATATATATATATATATTGGTTTATTTGATAAATATTACTTATTAGGGGAAAAATGTTTTATTTTCTAAATAATAATGATTTTAAATATATTTCATGATATTATAAAGAGGATGTAGTTTTATAGAGGTTAGTGAGAGTCTATATATAATTATAAATGTTTTTATTATTTAAAAATAAAAACTAATTATCAAAAAAATAATAATTGAATGTCACATTATATCTTAAATATTTTTAGGATTTATTGGTGAATTATTAAAGTATGGAGTTGTAATTGTTACCAAATGTATAGAAAGAGAATTTATTATTAATCATTTTTGAAGAGAAATGAATATGAAATTTGAAAGATCTATATGTTTGAAACAAATGTTTTTGTCATTATAACATTTGATGTTATTTATTTAAAGAGTTTTAATATGTTTAATGATTTAGAATTTGGAAAATTGATTCCTAAATTTCATAATTATTCATCTGGTTTTATCCATATATATAACTCATTAATGTTATTATATTGAGGGTATTATGATATTATCACATAGGGACGTTTATGAATTTTATAGATATGTAATGATTTTAGAAAATCCAATAATGATCGTGAAGCAATATGTCTAGTTTGGCAGTCAAACTTATAGGATATGTTATATTGATTTATATTTATAGTCCTATTATGTATTCTTAAAAGTCATTATAAATGTTAAATATATCATTTTTTATAAAATACAAAATAAAAATTATTATTCTATGATTTTTTATGAAAATATTTTTTTGAAGTGTCATTGTAATAATCCCCTCAATATAAATCATTCATTTTTCCCAACAAAATTATATTAATATAGTATTATGGGTTGTAAATATATACCTAGATTAGTATGAGTGAAATATTATATTACATAAAAAGTTTTATACTGAACGTTCAAATACTGGAGTCATGAGATAATATGTTGAGACTTATTATCTAGATTAACATGATTAAAGTTTCATATAGAATGTCATATAGACATTGGAATTAATAATGGTATATGCTTTTCATGAGTAACCATTACCTGTGGTGGGAGTGATAGTTTTCATGGGACACTATACATTCCCTTTCTTAAAAAACATCGAGGTTTATCTATTAATGGATGGTTTGGATTCATGTTGGTCAATTCAGTTATCGGATCTCCACAATGATGGTATTTTCCACTCATATGACATGAAAATTTATTATGTTCCTTGACTGAGCTATAAAGTGGAAATTCATGACTATGATTTGTTAAGTTCCTTGTGATCTTCTATGATACCTGAATGATTGACATGTGATGTATTTGAACATAATAGCTAATCTTCATTTGGTAATCATGAATGTATGATTTGGACTATAATAAAATTAAATGATATATTTATAGTAGTCAACCAATTTCTTAGACTAGAGAATAGAAGGAATTATTAATGTCTTGTTTTTTAACCATAAGTACAAATAATTGAATTGTTTTTAGAATGATTTTGAAGTGTTATGAAATTTTTTGATCTATTTGGATATTCCCTATGAATAAATGATGATTTTTGGAGTTTAAATTTAAAAGAATTATTATTGCTCTATAGAGGATGTAATTGGAAATTTATTATTGTACACAACATATTGGTGTTTTTAATTACATGAAATGACGTGGTTGGGTTTTTTCTTGTGGTATGATAATGGGGGATCAAAATTTTCAAAATCATTAACATTTAGATGACTGTATGTAAATCTTTCATATAAAATCCAAATGTCTCTTGTAACCATAACTAGTTATGGATATTCTTTCCAAAGACAGGCGATTAGTTGGGGTTTCAAAACCAATGATGCTTAGGAACTCACATTGGTCAAGGGGATGGGAGGTCAGGCTCATCACACCATTTTGGGTTGAATTGGTTCCTACTCTAAGACTCTCTTATATATTTATAACATGTTTAATAATCACTTCCAAATATCAATACATTACGAGCTACCCGAAAAACATTCAATTTTTAAGTATCCTTATATGATGAGATAAGGTTTGTCTTTTTGGTGAATCCATCTGTATGTATCTATGTTTTTAATCTATTCCTCTTTGGTGGGTAGATGACTATATTTTTAAGCCAAATAACCAGGAAAAGTGGGTTTTGTTTTTATCCAGGATTTAAATTTATATTTTGAAGATAGGATTTAGTCATATGATATATCCTACATGTCATGTTTTATAACAAGAACTAAAACCCACATTGCCTGTTTAACCAATACATTTTAACATCATATAGAAATTAAATACTTGTGGGAACTGAGGAACATGATATTTGAGAATGAACCATAAAGAGGTGTCATATATATCATGGTTATGACATGATTCATAGTTATGATTGTTCGTTAAAACCATGTTGTTTAACAGCATACGAAAATAAAATATATTTTGTCATTTGGGAACCAGATATAAGATATAAAAACTAGAGGATGTATCTTATGTATCTTTGAAATTTCAAAAATTAGAGCCACCTTAAATCATTCATACCCTTGAGAATTTCTATAATGTAGATACCCTTCTATTTTGGGTAGTTATATCATGCCACTAATCAGGTATTGTGCAGTATGGATTCCCTAGATGGTGGGGATTAATGATTCAAATGATGTTCTTACTACAACTGCCTAAGCCTACATTAGCTTTACATGGTGTGAGAAATTGGTTACAAAAAAGAGATAATCATCATTGTAAATAGGTTCTGGAATTAAATTCAATGAAAACCCATTTGATGACTAATATATTTCTCAAGACATAGGAATGTATCCTACGTATCTTAGTTATGGATGGAATTAGATTCCTCGTAGTTCAATTTGTTGGGGTTTAAATAATGAGTTTTTCCATTTGGAGATTTGAAATAGAGATCACACTTTAGGATGTAGTTCTATGTATCCTAGTTATGGAAGAAATCAAAGATATCCTAGATATTTATATTTAGGATTGCACACTGAGGCTACCCTTCATGGAGGATGGACAAGGTTATCACGTCATGGGACACCTACCTGGCATGTTCTTCATGTCTACCTGAAATATGTTGATTCTATGTATTCCATTCCTTTATTATCTTCATTAAATGACATAGGAAGCCTTCTTGACATGTCCAAAGGGTGTCACATGATACATTTGATCTATTTGTGGGACCTCAAATAACATGGATAGAATTTCTGTTAGTCTTCGCATGACCAAAGATGACTTATTATAAGGACATCACAAGAACTCACGGTATTATCTTGAAATCCATCACATAATCGTGAATGACATGCTATGATGGTGTCACATGATACACAAGAATTTCACTAGGTTTATCAACAAAATCCCGGAGCCATTCATGTAGGGTGTTCTGAGAGTCAATGTGACATGTGTGGAGGGTGCCACATGTCTAGGATGTGTTTCTTGGGTTTCATCATGAATGTTAGATGACATGTCAAGGAGACATCACTAGAGATAACTGAAAACATGGAGGGAATCATGATATCTCGATAGCTTTTCAGTTATCATATTTAGAGGGTGTTGTGAGTTTTGGATTGATTTTTCCAATGACATTGATAGAGCCGGTTGACATGCATGGGTTCTATCATTAAAATTTAGCGGGCATATATAGATTTTACCGTGTGATCTACCTAATATATATAAAGGACATCACTTCGTATAGATGTATATCTTGTAGGATTTCACAAGATATGAGTAATACTAAGGGGCACTATATTTCTTGCTGTTAAATGTTCATAGGACATTGCATGATCAAAATATTATACCAATAGAGTATCACATGATCTTGGTGATTGGTCCTGGTGTTGTCTCATGACCTAGGTAGTTCATTCAAAGCCCATGAGGATCTGCGTTTATTTTTTTCACATATTTATCTCATTTTTTTTCTATTTTATAGTGTTTGGTTTCATATTACATATATTTTTTGATTTTCATATTGTTTTATGGCTCGTTTGATTTAGATTGTTTTTTTTAACCCTTCAGGTAACCTACTGAATGTCATTCGTGTGATCAATTAGTGATCCCATGAGGTCTCTATGCGTGCTACTAAATCGAAAATGTTGTTACCTATATTTTTTTAGTGGAAAAACATTTCAGTAATGAGATTATCCACTTTATGTAATCTTCTTTGATGCCACTATTCACTAGTGCAAGGATCCAATGATTCTTCTATGATGCCAGAGAGGTGGATTTATGGGCCTCGATGCCTTAGTTTTGGATACATTACACAGCATATATTGTGAAATTCTAGGATAGAGTTGGTGGAGGGATTTGATGTCATTTGTTTCTATGAGGTATTGTAATTTGTCTTTTTTGGGTAATCTAATGCATTTCACTGGTGAAAATATTATAACATCAACACCCACATTTATTTAGTTACATAATATTAAATGGGAATCTCAAAATCATGAAATTATGTTGAGTGACTTCTATATTTTTATGAGGATATGTGTATGTAATAATTTGAGACCATGATTCCTTATGAAAATATTTCTCATGATTTTAGATGACTTTTCTATGACATTTCGTGAGCTAAGGATTGATTTATAGGGTCTCTAGGAGCGATTAGACCATCATGATGATGGGAGTATTAGAGGTGTTTTACAGAACACATTTGTGTTACAAGAAGTTTATGACAACATGATTCTCCCATATTTTTGAAAATTTACCCCTATTTTCATAGGACTTTTGGATGAATTCTCATGCATCATCCACAATAAAAATTAGATGACTTGGGGTGTTCTTATTTTATCCTATGATAGATCACCAATTGTATAGGATTCCTTCGCAAGAGCATATAGACAATTAAAAGGGTTTAATAGGTTCTAATAAAGCTAATTCATCATGAATGGATACTTCACATGAACTTCTATAGGTATCTCTATTTCACGTCTCATGGAGTCTTATGGGATTTGAAAGATTTAGACAAAATTTATTCTATTGTTTTTCAGGGATAATAATACTCATATTTATGTATTTAATCCCGTTTGAATTGTCTGATGATCATTTATTAGGCATCAACTTATAGCCCCTCACCCAAGAGAGACAACCATGGGGAAAAGGGAACATTTATAAGGAATGTAAATTCCTTCCTGAGTCTTTATATATATCACCAATAAGTGGATTTGGAAAAATCATGGTCTGATGTCATATGAATAATCAAAGATAAACATCCTTTTAATAATTTAATTTAAACATTAATTTTTGGATATGAAAATTTAAATTATAATAGATTATTCTCAAGAAATGATCATAAATGGCCACCAATCATGAAGTTCTTAATTGATGTATTCATTACTTATATATTCATATTACCTATTTAATGAAAAGAGAATTCGCTAGAATATATATCCTTGTGGGGGAGTACTCTATGTTTTTCTGAAGCTGATAGTCTTGGAGAACATAGATTGATCTTTGTTACTTCTATGTTGCATGTCTTAAAATATTTCCCACTCTTACAAACTAAATCGTTGTTTTGTTTAGGGTCTTTTATGTCAGAAATTATATTATTGTATTTTAGGTTCTCTTTTCTCATACCACATATATCTTCAGTATATTTTCATTTAGCTGGGGCCTTCTGTCATTGTTGTTTAAGGTATATTAGGTTGTACCATCTATTACTATCATTTAGGTTCTTTTTTCATGGACCATATATTGATGATGTTTAGGGTATTTTAGCTCAAAACTTATATCATGTTAGTTTAGTTTCATTTATCTCTGACCTTTTATCAATGTAATTTGGGGCTTTTCAACATGGACCATATGTCACTATGGTTTATGATCTTTTGGCTTGGAAATTGGGATGCTATGCAGTTTAATGTTTTATTGTCCATACTTGATCAATGATCTTGGAATAACGTGAAGACATTACATGAATGACCCCCAACATTCAAGGGTGTTGATTTCTAACATGGTTTTTCTGGGGAACATGAGCATTAGATCATCTTACTAGCAAGGAGGAGATGCCTATGGTTGGTTGGTTAGAGCTCTTATGCATCAATTATTTTTTCAAACAGAGGTAAATCCACTCTTCTCCCTAGAACATAGAATATTTTTATGGTAATATTTATTGAGATAAAAATACTATGAATTCTAGGTCAAGCTAGATATTGACAATATATTTGATTTAATTCATAACCCAAAATATTTTAGTCAATGAAAATGGGATGGGTAAGACAGTTCCAAGGTGATGCAAAACAACTAGAGGTTCCAGTATCAACCATGATGTTTCCAAGGTTCACAAGGATTGGTTATCCTTTCTTTAAAAGCGGATACTCCTCTAGTTCGTAGTCGTACTCCCTTACTCAATGATATCATGGTCATGAAATGATGATCTCAAATCCTTTTTGAGGGCCATGAATGACTTGTGAAGACACAATATTCTGGATGATGAGGTTGGGTATGGAGGAAAACTATCCGGGAAGGTCTCTAGAAACCTAGGGAAGTTCAAGTAATAATTGTAAATCTCAATACCTACTCAGTTTGGTTTTGAATAATGAGGTGTGGGATATAAAATGGGTCAAGAATGAATTGTTTCATCTCTATATTGTGAAGGGGTAAAAAATATGGTGAAGTGAAGTATTGGATATTCAATCTTCTTGGATAGTCTAGTATAGAAGATGTAAATTAGGGCCCCAAATTATTATTTCATAATGATGATATTAGACAATCATACCACGAATGGCCTAAAACAAATTTCGGTGTTGAGGTCTACAAATATGATTTTAGGTCTCATAATCATTAGAAATACCTTTTTACAGAGTGAAGCATTTGATTGATGACCATAGGCACATGTGCAGAAGCCATATGAATACATTCGTATTCAAATAAAGGGTAAAATGAATATAGGTATCTTTTTACTAGGATCATGAATGGTTAATGGTGATCTGAGGTACTCACATATTGATGTGTGATTTGTGGAATGTTTAATATCCAAGAAGATTAAAAGCACCCAAAAAGTATTTACACGACATAAAAAATATATTCTCACTACTAAGAGATGTGAAAAATCATTTCTATTACTTGTTTCTAGAGAAAAGGGTCCAAGGAGAATAGCATTTCATTTTCACGGGCTATAATGTATACATTATAAGCTTTATTAATTTTTTATTTTTTTCATACTCTTGTTATTAAACTCTGGAGAAGATGTGTTTAGTTTGTGAAGACTTTAATTTTACATAGGACACCATTTGAAGAGTTTTAAAATAGAGAGGTTTTGTGAATATTTTTATAGGATTTTTGGTCATCTAATTTGGACCTTTATAGGTTAGATTTTATGGTTTTATAGATTTGATCAAAGTGCATGAAATTTAATTCCAAGACTCACATATACCTAATATGAGTTTATGTCTCACAAGAACCTAATTTGGATTCATAGAGTTAAGAGCACTCCATTATTTTTCTATGTGCGAGATTAAGATTTTCTAAATCACAGCTCGAGGATTTCATATCATGATTAATGAAATGGGAAAATCATACATATATGGATCAGAACACCATTGGGTGCCGAGTTCCACTGTGGTGAGGTCTAGCTCAAGAGGAGTACAAATCCCTCCATACGGAGCCATGATTTTACTATTTGAAAATCCTAATACCTTATGTATCGATATCATATTGAAGCAGAGAGATCCCTTTTCATTTCCATGTCCATGAAATGTTTACAATTATGTGAGGTTCTAGATACATGAAGTGAGATTTATGAATTTAGGATCATATAAAATGGTGGAAGCACCTCATAATCTGGCTTATCATGGTAAGGATATTGTGGTCCTTTGATAAAGGATGAAAATGGATGATGGTCTATAGATTCTAACATCATGTATTATGCATGTACTTAATTTCATTCCGTTTAACATCAGGTGGTATGGAAATTTTCCTTATAGTTTAATTTCATGTGTTTAGGATGATTTTTTTTTGCGAAGAGTTAATGACATATGAGCAAGGATATGTCCATGTAGTTTAATGACATGTTGTAAGAAAATGGGAACTGACATGAAAAGTTGTGCATGATATATAAGAATGCCTCAAGTAGATCTGAATGTTATGTAAGAAAAATGGTCTTGTATGGATCATCCACTATAATGAGGGTGTTATTTTTTATCTATTATCATTTCTAGGTAGAGGATTGTATATTCAAGTGTCACTAAGTATCTTGTGATGATAAAAATCAATCCAAATGTAGTTCTTCAAATAGGAAATACACTATGTAGGTTTAACCCATATGTAGACATGAGGATTATTTCCATTTATTATTGTAGTTAAGAAAATGATTGATGTTCTGGGAATCACTACATATATGGTTATGATAAAACTAAATCCATATTTAGTTCCCAGGGAACCATGAAATTTAATGTCATGCTATAAGGATGTAGGCTCTCTAACGTGAACAGGTTCACTACAGATGTACCCAAGGATGAAAATATGGGTGTCACTATGTGTCCTATTATAATAAGAATTATTACACACATAGTTCTTAACAAGAAGTATGGAAGGATACCACCACCAAAAATAGTGGTCCTCTCACGTTAAGTCTATAGGAATTTGTATTTTTAGGTTATTCAAAGGACATCAATCATGTGGTTTAACATCATGTGGCATGGAATCGTAAAATTATATTTATGTTATTGTTGTTAGGGCTCTGATAACTCTATCATGAGCTGATATTCCTTGTTCATGTGGGGAATCCATTAGCAAATTTCAAAGCACACTTAAGATATGCTCAGTGCGAGACATAAGGATTGGTATGGATTCCACTCACCATAAAGAGGTGATTAAGGATATGACATGGGGATTTTGTATCATATTGTGGTTGGACCAAGATATAGGATCAAAGATTCCCTCAGTACTTCATTGAATTGAGAATCAAGCTATACTTAGTTATAGATACCAATGAATAAAAATTTCATGCTGAAAATATATCATACGTGTAGTTTAACATATTGTTGTAACAATGAGGTTTACCCAATGTGAAAGGGGTGTAACATTGTAGATCCATGCATTTTTACATCAAGAGATATGGATATATGAAATTATTTTAAACATCATATAGAATGGATGATGATCACATGACTTAAAAGACAAGGTATATTGTGGTTGGGCCCAATACTAGAGGTTTTTACATCACTATGTTTCCATTTTTGGAAGGAATTAACCCACACATTGTTCTTGGATGAAGAGATTCCCTATATAGATTTAACTCTCACATGAGGACTGGGAAATTTCATCCTTCCTTTTTATATATATATCTTATTTGAATTGATTCATTAGTGAGATAGTTCTTCCCATATAGTTTGACATCGTGTGGTGAAAAAAGCATCCTTGTAGTTTAACATAGTATGGTAAGAACATGTTTCATAAAGTTTAACATCATGTGGTTTTAACCTGAGAAATTATGTAGTTGAAAGTATTAATGATTTTATTTGGATCACCCATTAAGTATGAAGATGAACCATTTGGGGATATGAGATGATTAATGTCATTGGGTGAGGATGTGCTCCATGCAGTTTATTGTCATGTGGTCCAAACGTGCATCCATTGTTTAGCATCATAAAACATAGAAAACATAGTATAGATCAATGTCATGTGGTCATGACATGAAATGTTGTGTAGTTTAAAGTATTTATGATATGAAAAGATTATTTATATCATATATTCATTGTATTTATTATGAAATATAGAATTGATAGTGGTTGTGACACACGCCCAATCTACTATGTCCAATGAGTAGCCTCTATTATGATAGACTATATGATTGCAATAAGGACATTCCTATTTCGCTTCCCACATTAGAGGATTCATCCCTAGTATCATTGGGGTTATGAGATCCAACATCATTTCTCCATGGAGGAATGAACAGAGTTATAAAATTTAATTAAACTCACATTTGATCTGATTCTTATGGACTTCATGGTTATGCAATGTACGGATCCCATTATCGTCAAGGAATTATAGTTCATCAATCCACTTTAGTGGTTGATAATAATTCAATAGTTTTCATCAAATGGATATTTAAAGTGTGGTAAATAGGTCTCCTATGGAAAAAACTTCCTCGGTCATGTAGACCAATGAGTAAATAGTTTCTTATGTAGTAGTATGTTTAGTGGTATGATCGGCCCACAAAACATGGAAGATTTTATCCATCCTGGACTTATTATCATCATTCACCATCTTATTTAGTTTTATTTGTAAATTTTTTCTCGAGGTACTCTATTTTTCTATTTTACACTATATGCTATCTGGATGAGTAATCAGACTCTATGTTATACTCCTAGTACAATTTCTTCATTTCAATAGGACATAAGTTGGTTCAATTGTCTGTAAAGGTTGGGTGAGGGACCTCAATCCAGGTGATGATATATTAAATTAAAAATATGATGATATTATGTTCATATTGGATTCCTTGAGAGGTATTTCCTCACCCCATTTAGAGATAACGGTTGTACAAGTAATGGTCTACTTTAACTAATTGGTGTTTTATGGAGGATATAGCCCAACAACAGCAATTCCTCAAATAGTAAACAACATGGAATATTTATTTGCATGACTAAATTATGGGGGATGATGGAAAAAGTTTTCATGTATCTAGAATGAATTACACTTAATAGTGAATTACACATAGTCATGTGTCATGGTATTCTAGTAGTAATACAACCTCTGGATTTGGTGAGAGAGCATGGTCCTCAACCAATGATAATTTCATGATCCTGCATGGACTTCAACCATGATGACGTGACTATCTCTTTTCTTCTATGAATATGAGGATGATTACATTGATTCCTTGAATATAGATGGATATCTACTCATTTGAGTCATCCCATTGGGTAATATTTAGTACCCTAGGCAAAATTGGTTCCCTTTATAGCTCTGTATTTTTGGAGAGTCATGTTTTAGAGATAACAGATTGTGGGGTCGATCCCTCCAAGGGTGGATATCAGTTCATCACACATTGTGGTGATGGTCACTGGATTAATTTCATCAATATTAAAATTGATGATCTATGATACCGTTTATTGGTGCATGATACAAAATATTTCTTCCTCCAGATCAGGGTTAACGAAGTCCATCGCCACATTTACCAATGAATCGGTACAAGGAATCTAAAATGTTGGAATATGTTTAAATAGTGGGAAAATGGTAATTCATCCATTTGTACCCTGATGTAGCTATTGAAATTGTAAATTCTTCATTTTGGATAGAATATTTTCCATTGATATGCCTTATCACTAGTTCTGAATCCCCATTAATGTTCAAGTAGGAAATTTACATCTATAAGTCCACTTTCAAGCCTGCAATGAGGGCTCGGTATTTGGTCTCTTTACTTCTACTACCCTAGGATTGGGAGATAGAGAAGGTTAAAATTTATTTTTTTGAGAAAAAAATAAAATCCACAATGAAAACCAATTGATATTCATATTTTCAATTATTTTACTAACAGAACAATATGAGGAAGTATTAAAATATATCTCCCATGGTTGGGTACTTTCATGTGAATAAAAATAATCCTCTTAGAGGTGTTCATTCTTTATTGCGGTACATACCAGGGTAGGATGTTACTCAAAGAAATCATCTAGGGAAAACCCATTCAATGAATTTTTTGGAACAAACTAAATTCCATATTTTTGTTGAATGACTACCAATTGGTCCAACCACCTAGTTAGCATGGGGAAAAGAAGGATGTACTTGAGTGTATCAATATTAGAGAATGGATAGACGTGCCACTATAGGTAATTCCTTATCTTATTCACTTAAAATATGAGTTCAAGGAAGTTCTTATCGACATCTGAACATCAGCTCTTAGTACCAAAAATTATTTAGTTGATGTATTAGATACTATTCTCACTCCCCTCACCATTCTTATATGAGAGGAGGGAACCAAGCATGCCTTCCATGGAGGCCAAATATAAGATTCTTGGCTTTCATACCAGTGGTGTAATCAGGGCCAGTGGGAGCATTATATAATTCATTTAACTATTAATGGATTATTGGTATTCAACATCCCATTTTTAAGTGATTCTCATATTCACTAGCATGGTTAAGTGGAGTGATTTTCTAGCTAGGCTGGCTAAGAATCACAAAATTTAGGAGAGGATCCATCATATTCGCCTCTGTTGCATGACATATATGGGGGTGACATTGCTAAAATAACAATAGTCTTCATTGGGTTGGACTAGATGTCATGGTGGAATACCACAATGTCAAGGAACATCCTTGATGTTGCCATGAAATTGAATTTCATCAGATTTATCTTTAGTTTGTGAAGTGATCACATCGATGTTGGGATTTCACCACTGATTTCTACATAACATTTGGATATTCTTATGTGGAATGGATTAAGGATATGATGCATGACATGTTGATATATGGAAGCAACATTATTTAAGATAATGGAAATTAAATGATAGGAAATGATACCCTCGCGTGCTCTGAAGGCAGTGGCCTCTTCATCTTTAAGGGCTATATTACATGATTGTACCTTAAATACCCATCTAGGATGAAAAGTTCTTTGAATTTTGAAGTTTCTCCTATTAAGAGTTTTGTGATTGGAAATGGGATGTCTCCCTTAGTAAAATGTGGATTAAGATCTCTAAAAACAATGAAATCACTAATCTGCAAATCCATATTATTGGCGGGGAAAATATGTGTAAGATGAGTCAGGTATTTCAATTTTTTAACAAAGATGGATTTTATCAATTTATTAACTTCCACCTGTAAATTGGTTGAACTATTGGGATGAATACTCCTTATTCCTTTGTGAAGCATTGATGGTCATTAGGGATGTCACGAGGGTGAACATCTACGTATTTATTTAGATTGGTAGTTTTTGTATAGATCCATGAGAACACATATCTAGGTTGCACTAGAAATGTGATGTATATGACATTACCTTTGAGGGTTATGGTGGAGACACCTTCTTCAAACACGAAAGGGGAGTTCTTGTTGTTATCCTCTTTTTCTTACACCTCTGAGTCTATGGAGAAAATTTTATATGAGATGGTAAATCTGGGTGTGTCTTTATCACTATCATTTTGAGAGATGTCCTGACAAATTTAATTATGATCCCTTACTACTATAGTTGTTTCAATGATATTCAAGAGTTGATTATCATTTACAGTATCCCTAGGGAATGGTAGGACTTGGATCTCTGGGGCCAGGTCTATTTCCTTAAATATATTTTTGGGGAGTATATAGTCTTGAAGAGAATACTCCAAGGATTTATAGTGGTGGTCCCCAATACATTGGGGGAGGAGACTTGTATATCATTATCCATTATCGGTATTCTTGCTCCAACTTTTTAGAATCCTTCTTTATTATATGTAGCTTCACATGTCTCAATGGGGAAATAGTCACTATATAGTATGACGACCATTCCATCAACATTGTTATTTAGACATTTATGGAATGTTGATGTTGTCTCAGTGTGACTATAGAGAATGGAACGTCTAAGTAGGACATTGAATGTGGCTTCTTATTGTAATATGATAAAATCAACATCAGAAGTGATATCCATAAACTAAGATATTAGTTTGATCTTCCCTTGAGGTATTTACTTGAGAATATCTTACCATTGAATGACAATTTTTTTTTGGAAAAATCCCCTTATCTATATGTTAAACACTAGAGGGTTCAAATCAAGATGATATTGATCCAACAACCATTTTCAATAACATCTCCCTAGATGTCAACATCAATGAGTCATTGCAAAACATATAGGGTTCTAATGTGTACCTATATAACCTCTTATAGATTATTCTCTTTGAATGATATGGAGACCTGGTATTCTACGGACATGGACCCCATTTGATAGCTGTAATCTATAGTGGATTCTATCTAAAATTTAATTGGGATATGTTGGGATTCAATGAGATCATCTTTGGGTTACCTTGAAAATAGAGCACATCTAGGATTGAGGTCTTGGTTGGGACAACCACCAGCTGTTTGAGAATGTAAAACTTTTGTGAAAATGTCAGAACATCCCAAGGAGGGGTTTATTTTTTACATGTGTCTTAGGAACTGAGGGATTTGATGGATATGGTCCTGGATATTACGAAGAGGTCGTGGGAGTATCTTCTTCCAATAGCACATCGTGTTCCCTCCATCCTTGTTTCATAGGATAATTTGATAATCCAACCCCTTCTAGGTTGTCATGGATGAAATTTGGGCATGGACAACCACTAGAGGGTTCAAAGACACCTTCATCTCTTTTTTGGGCCTCTAAGAGTGCTTTCCCATGATTTATAGCTTTATGTATGTCCTCTATGGGGATGTCACCTATAGCACCCCCCGGTTTGAGGTATGTGGCCTTTTTATGAATTTCTATGTGTTTAATGTGATTGGGATGATTTGGGAAGAGGTTGGGTGTGTTTTGAATGGTTTTGAATGATTTTAGAAGCTTTTAAAGGGGTGCACGTTTTGAACATGGTTAGTGTAAACCGTGCAGATGTTCCAGGAACCGTTCAAAGGGAGGTAGTAGGCTTTTCAAGGCCTGTGCATGGTTTGCCAAACTGTGTTGACCCTGGCTCTTGAGGTAGCAGAGTGCACTTAGTTAGCGCACGGTTTGCTAAACTGTTCGGGCTAACCGTGCGACCACATAAAGTTAGGGTTTTTAAACCCGGGCTCACTCTAGATTGCCTCATTTCACTCTTCTCTTCCTCCCACTCAATCCTTACTCGGGTTTTTGGGTTTTCAGGGGTATAGGGTGCTCTCCCACTCGGTTTGAAAGGATTTTGAAGGGGATTAAAGGCAGGTTGAAGGTGATTGCTCTGGGTAAGTATCACCTCTTGTTTCTTTTGTGTTCTCTTCTAGATCTACACCCCTATCTTTCTTGGTTTTCTAGATCTAAACATGTGGTGTGTATATATAGGTTTGGGGATTCCTTGGATGATGTTTTTAAGAATTTTGAATGGTAGGGTAAGGGATATAGAGAAGTTTCGGTGGTGCGTTCGCCGGATTGGAGGTGAGGTTGTTTGTGGGTCAATTTATCGGGAACACTAAAGGTAGGTGGCTTCTCTCTTGACTCCACCTGGGTAGAACTAGTGGATACATGTTACAATAAATTTTTTGTGATTGAAATTAATTGTTATTTGACATGTAAAATTGCTTGGAAATCCATTTGGGGATTATTGGGAAAAAGGGGTTTTGTGGTGAAATACTATTGTTGTGAATTTTAAAATGGGGATTTTAAAATGGAATGCTATGGTTGATTTGTGAAATGATTGAAGGGAAACGGTTTTCAATAAATGGTTGATTTATTTAGGTGGTTTTATATGCAATGAAATTTGGTTGATTGAATGATGTTGTGACCTTGATGGGTTATGTGCTTGTTTGGCTTGTTTGTAATGTTTTCTGGAAGTGGGTGAGAAGTACCACTATAATGAAGGGTGATGGGTAGTGGACGTAAGAGCCACCATCAAAGGATAAGTGGATGGAAAGTGACACTTATTGTGAATGGTTGAACAGGATGGATGTAAGCACCACCGTTTGGTTCTATTGGTTGTTGTTGTGCATTATTTTGTAAAATGGAATTGTGGTGCTAAAGTGTAAATGATGAGATGGTTTTTGGTATGTTTGCTGTGGATTTCCCTTGGTTTCTTGGTTTGGGTATGATGTCTTGGTAGGGGCATGTTTGTCTTATGAAAGTGGTTTCCCTTGTGATTTATTTTATATAAACTGATTTATATAAATGTACTAACAGTATCATCCTATTGGCGTCTATAGGGAAGTAATTTGGGGAAAACCTACTATGTTTTTGTACTCACCCCCTGCTTTGGAACTGTGGTTTCTTTACAGATGTCATCTTTCGTGATGTGGGAAAAGGTAAGGCATCGACCTCCTTTGATGGAGCTTTATGATTCCTTATTGGAGCTTGGAGCTTGGAGCTTGATGTGAAGATTTATTATTGTCATGGCTCGTGGTGTTTCGCGTTGAGTTTTCCGCATTTTACTCTGATGTTGTTTTGGGTTGTATTGGCATGTGAGATTTTTATGGATTATCTGGTTGTCTTTGGTAATGTATGAGTTTGGTTTTGTTGACATTCATCATATAGTTTTGGGTTGTTTGGTTGGTTTTGTCTTAAGGGAAAATCGTTACCCAATTTTTCTCGGAGCCCTCAGCTTTTATCGGCATCCTTTGGCGCCTTGGGAACGTCTCTTAAGGCCCATTAACCCTCACCGCCACTCAAGCCAATGAGGTAGGGGCGGGGTATTACAAGTGGAATCAGCTTGTTCGGTCCTTGAATTTTAAGTGAGAGCAGTTGTTCCATCCTTGTTGTTGATTAGTGGTTTTGGAGTTGACATTCATTGTGGTATATTCCGTGAGTTTGGATGGTAGCAAGGCGTAGGAATGTCGGAACATGGAATGTATACTATAAATGGACGTAGCTAACCCTTTTATGATAAACTTCTAGTTACCAGGGAGTTGTGTACATAAGTGTTTTGGAGACACTTATAGAAATTGGATATCTCATTGTTGTGGGTGTAGCCAATGAGATGAGCATGGCATGCTTGGTAGAAATGACTTCCCTCTAGAATTTATATTTAATTGGGGTATAATGATTTATGGTATGATATTAATGTGTGGATTTTGAAAAATCTGAACTGGGTTTCAAAAAAGAAGGATTCGAAACATAGTAATTGGTGATATTTTGAAAATGGTTTGGTTTCCAAAAATTGTGAAACATGGGAAATGTGAACATGTGGAAAGCCTTGTTGTGGTAGTGCTGTGTAATGTGATTTGAAATGGGACTTCTTGATGTCTATGGAAGTGAGACTCATGGTTGTTTGTTTTCTGTTGATCGAAATGGCACTAGGTAGGTGTTGTAGAGACCAACCGGAGGAGGCTGTTGAGAATGTGGTAGCACCTGATCCTCAAGTGAAACAACAGCTAGTGCAAAGCATAGTGCGAGCTTTTCAAGCTGTGGGAAGTGAAAATAAAGTGGATGAACCAAGGCATGCAGATCATGTCGTTCAGTTCCAAAAGCAGAATACACCCATCTTCAGGGGTGATTTAGAGCCAGAATGGGAAAAAGCATGGCTAAATAGGATGAAAAAGATCTTTGAGTTCTTGGGAACGTCAGTAGAGCTGAAAGTGAAGTTGGCCACATATATGTTGGAAGATATTTCCCTTCAGTGGTTGGAGTTTTTAGTCCAAGTGGGGATGGAACTGGGTATTATGTGGAAATGCTTTGAGGAATTTTTTGACAAACAATTCTACCCACATACATTCAAAATTCAGCGTACGACTGATTTCTTCAGTTTATAGCAACAACTTAGGTTGGTGATGGAGTATACAGCTAAGTTTAAAAACATAGTACGGTTTTCACCCAAGGTGGCGGGTAGCACGTCGTTGAAGGAAAGAATCATTGAAGCTGGGATAAGGCAAGAAATCTGTTAAAAGATAGAGATGTTGTGTATTGATGATTACATAGAGATGGTGGATAGAACCTTAGTGGATGAGCGGGATTTTTTGGGCACTCGGGGAAGAGGAATCATGGTGATACCCATGGAGAATAGTGGGAACTATAACGTTGGGTTCAAGTAGCAGAGGGACACTTATTCCTAGGGCGGGAATATGGCATACAATACAATGGCAAGATTGGTGAATCTTCCTCCCAAGACCTAGAGCAAGCTGGGATGTTTTCAGTGTGGTTCAACAAGCCACATCAAGCGGGATTGTATGGCAGAACCTCGGGCATGTCATAATTGTAAGCAGATGGGGCATTTGCAGCGTTATTGTCATAATTCTCCAAGGTTGGGTGCATGTGACACTCCTCAGGGATCGCAGGCGTCGTATGCTTCGACGGGACGGAGGCAGAAGCATACCCCTTGACATCAGAGTAAAGTGGGTCATGGTGATTCTTGGAATACCATGACTTCACAGTAGAAAAATAAAGAGTAGAGTGTGGCAAGAAAACTAGTATTCGGAGCTGAGAAGGTTGAAGTGGATGATCAGTCGAGACCATCCATGGTACGAGGTACTATTATTTTAAATTCTACATTGATGCAAGTTTTTTTTGATATAAGTGCTTCACACTCTTCTATTTCTGCACGTGTGGTTGATTTGATAGGTTTAAGGGTAGAAATGATGCCCTCGGTTTAGAAACATCAAAATCCTCTTGTTCGAAGAGAGTGTCAAGACTTCTTGTGTAGATAATGTTCTATCATTGTGGGAAAGGATGAGATAGTGTGGAATTTCTCAGTGCTTGAGATGGATGGGTATGATGTAATCCTAGGAATGGATTGGCTAGTGGATTTTAAGGATAAAATTGATTGTGATGAGCGAACAATGGATTTTACAACACACAATGGTGTTAGACATCTCTTTAGAGGAGAAAGGAATGAAAAGCAGGGAGAAACGGGTATGTTGCAACCAGCAGTGGGTACATTATGGTATCAATTGGTGGCCTTGTCATTGGAATTTGTAGAAAATTTTGAGCAGAGTGTTCTTCCAAAAGTGGTAGACCAGTTCATGGATTTTTTTCCAGATGAATTCTCTGGGATACCTCCCGTAAGAGAAGTGGATTTTTTGATTGATCTCCTTCCATGGACCCGTCCTATCTCACTTCCATCTTATTGGATGGCACCTGCTGAATTGCAGGAATTGAAAGTCCAGTTAGAAGAATTGGAAGACAAAGGGTTTATCCAACCTAGCACATCTCCGTGGGCGGCGCCGTTGTTGTTTGTGAAAAAGGAAGATGGAACCTTGAGGCTATGTGTTGATTATCGTAGACTTAATCAAGTTACGATAAAGAATAGATATCCACTTCATCAAATTTATGATTTATTCGACCAGTTGAGGGGAGCCCAGTGGTTCTCCAAGATCGACCCGAGGTCGGGATATCATCAATTATGGGTACGGAAGGACGATATTCCTAAAACAAATTTCAGAATTAGATAATTCCATTATGAATATGTGGTTATGCCATTTGTTCTAGTGAATGTGCCAGTGATATTTATGGAATTCATGAATCGGATATTTCAGAGATATCTGGATTCATTTGTGGTGGTTTTTGTAGATGATATTCTGCTGTATTCAAAGACAAGGGTGGAGCATGAGCAGCACTTGACGATAGTGCTGGGGATCATGACGGATCATCGCTTGTGTGCAAAATTTTCAAATAGTGACTTTTGGATATAGGAAATTTGTTTTCTTGGCCATGTGATTTCTGAAAGGGTAGCTTTAGTAGATCTGAAAAAGATAGAGGCAGTAATTTCGTGGCAACCGCCAAAGAATGTGTATGAGATACAGAGTTTTCTTGGTTTAATTGGGAATTATCGGCATTTTGTTTGTTATTTTTCATGTTTGGCTTCACCGATGATAGCTTTGACAAGAATGAATGTTCCATTCTAGTGGAACGAGCAGTGTCGGAAGTGTTTCGAAGAGCTGAAAAGTTGCAGTACATAAGCACCAATTTTGGTTTTCCCAGAACCACGAAAAGGTTATGTGGTGTATTTCGATGCATCGAGATCATGGTTGGGGTGTGTTCTCATGAAAGGGGATCATGTGGTCGCCTATGGCTCATGGAAGTTGAGAGTGCATGAGAAGAACTACCCAACTCATGATTTGGAGTTAGCAGTAGTGGTCCATGCTTTGAAAGGGTGGAGTGATTATCTCTTTGGTGAGAAATTCACGGTATATAAAGATCATAAGAGCTTGAAGCACATATTCTCACAAAGGGATTTGAACTTGAGGAAAAGGGGATGGATGGAATATCTCCACATGTTTGATATTTACCTATTTTACACACCAGGAAAGGGAAATTCGGTGGCAGATGCATTAAGTAGGAAATTATATGCTCAGATGGTGAAATAGGCAACAGACCAGTGGCAGTTGATGTCAATTATAGCTCATATGTGGTTGGAGTGTGAAGATCACGGAAATTGGGTGGTCTTATTTTTGGTTTTGTTGATTCCTGACTTGGTTAGCCTGGTTAGAGGGGTGCAGATATCCGATTCTGAGTATCTGAACATGGGGTCGAGACTCAGTGTTGGTGAGAACATTGAGGGTTGGCAACTGAATGGAAATTTTGTTTTGTGTTTTCAGAATCAGAGAGTGGTACCAGAAGCTTTGCAGGAGGATATTCTCATGGTGTATCATCATTCCAGGTGGGTAGTTTACCCTAGAATTCAGAAAATGTATAAAGCATTGAAAGTGCAGTTCTGGTGGGCTGGTATGAAAAGAAGAGTGGCTGACATCGTTTTGAGATGCTTGACTTGTCAGCAGGTTAAGGAAGAGCATCAGAGGACAGAAGGAATGTTGTAGTCTTTACTAATCCCTATTTGGATGTGGGAATAGATAGCGATGGATTTTGTCACAGTTATCCCAAAAATGGTCAGAAAGAACAATGCCATTTGGGTGATAGTGGATCGACTAACGAAGTCGGCCAATTTCATTCCAATTCTTGAATCTCATACGGTGGAGGATGTGTCCAAAATCTATATCCGAGAAGTGGTAAAGAGACATGGTGTTTCAGTTTCGATTGTATCCGATAGATATCTGAGGTTTACATCTCTTTTCTACAAATCTTTATAGCAAGCCCTTGGAACTTAGTTGACTATGAGTACAGCGTATCTCCCTCAGAAGGATTGTCAATCTGAGAGGACGATACAAACTCTGGAGGATATGTTGTAAGCTTGTGTCGTGGATTTTGGTGGCTTGTGGGAGGAGCACTTGTCATTGGTTGAGTTCTTTTAAAATAACAGTTATCAGGCATCCATACAGATGGCTCCGTTTAAATCATTATACGGGTGGTCGTGTCGTTCTCCACTATGTTGGGTGGAAATGGGTGAGTCCTCGATGGTTGGACCGAGACTTGTCCAGGAGACTACGACAATGATCATGTTGATCAGGAAAATAATGGATACGGTTCAGAGTCATCTGAAATCGTATGTAGATCATCGTCGACGACCGTTGTCATTCGAGGAGAGTGATCATGTGTTCTTGAGGATCTCTCCTAGGTTGGGACATCGTTGGATTGAGATGCAGGGAAAGTTATCTACGATGTATATTTGGACTTTTGAGATTATTGAGCAGGTTGGTGAGGTTTCTTATCATTTGGATTTTCCACCTAGGTTTAGTGCAGTGCACAATGTGTTTCATGTGTCATAGTTGAAAAAGTATCAGCCAGATCATGACCATGTGATTCGATGGGATCATGTAGAGCTAGAACTGTATGCTTCGTTGGTGCACGTGAGGGTGTGGGTTGTGGATAGGAAAGATAAATTCTTGCATGGTAAAAGCATCGGTTTAGTTCAAATTTTGTGGAAATATGGTCAGACTCAAGAAGAGACTTGGGAGCAGGAGAAAGAGATAATCGAGCAGTGGCTCGAGCTCTTTCGGCAAAGGGCGAGTTCACTACTTTCTGAGGATGGAAGGTCTAATGGTGGGGAGAATGTAGTAGCCCCAGTTTGAGGTATGTGGCCTTTGTTTATTCATTTTTATGTGTTTAAAGTGCTTTGGATGAATTGGGAAGAGTTTGGGAGTGTTTGCAATGGTTTTGAATGAGTTTAGAGGCTTTTAATGTGGTGCACAGTTTGAGCACTGTTGGTGTAAACCGTGTAGATGTTCCAGGAACCGTGCAAAGGGAGGCAGTGGGCTTCGCACGGCCAGCGCATGGTTTGCCAAACCGTGCGAGTAAACCGTGAAAACCCTGGCTCCTAAGGCAGTGGAGTGCGCACGATTAGTGCATAGTTTGCTAAACCGTGCAGGCTAACTATGCGACCACTTAAAGTTAGGGTTTTTAAACCCGGACTCACTTGGGATTTCCTTATTTCAGTCATCTATTCCTCCCACTTGATCCTCACTCGGGGTTTTGGGTTCTCAGGGGTTTAGGGTGCTATCCCACTCGGTTTGGAAGGATATTGAAAGGGATTCAAGGCGGGTTTAAGGTGACTGCTCTGGGTAAGTCTCTCCTCTAGTTTCTTTTGTGTTCTCCTCTAGATCTATAACCCTACCTTTCTTGGTTTTCTAGATATACACTTGTATTGTGTAGATCTATGGTTGGGGTTTCCTTGGATGATGTTTTTAAGACTTCTGAATGGTAGGGAAATGGATCTAGAGAAGTTTTGATGTTGCATTCGCCGGATTGGAGGTGTGGTTGGTTGTGGGTTGATTTCTCAGGAACCGTAAAGGTAGGTGGCTTCTATATCGACTCCACATGGGTAGAACTAGTGGTTACATGGTACAATTAATTTGATGTGATTGAAACTAATTGTGATTTTTCATTTGAAATTGGTTGGAAATCCATTTAGGGATTTTTGGGAAAAGGGGTTTTGTTGTGAAATTCTATTTTTGTGAATTTTAAAATGGTGATTTTAAAATGGAATTATATTTTTTATTTGTGAAATGATTGATGGAAAATGGATTTCAATAAATGGTTGATTTATTGAGGTTGTTTTATATGCAATGGAATTTGGTTGATTGCAGGATGTTGTGACCATGCTGGATGTGCTTGTTTGGCTTGTTTGTAATGTTATGTAGAAGTGGAGGGAAGTACCACTATAATGAAGGGAGATGGGTAGCGGACGGAAGGGCCACCATCAAAGGATATGTGGATGGGAAGTGCCACTAGTTGTGAATGGGTGAATGGGTTTGACGGAAGCACCACTGTTTGGTTTTTTGGTTGTTGTTGTGCATTCTTTTGTAAAATGGAATTATGGTGCTAAAGTGTAAATTATGAGATGGTTTGTGGTATGTTTACTTTAGCATTCCCTTGGATTCTTGGTTTGGGTATGATGGATTGGTAGGGGCATGTTTTTCTTATGAAAGTGGTTTCTGTTGAGATTTATTTTATATAAACTGCTTTATATAAATATCCTAACAGTTTTATCCTCGTGGCATGTGTAGGGAAGTAATTTGCGGAAAACCTAATGAGTTTTAGTACTCACCCCCTACTTTGGCACTATGTTGTCTTGGCAGATTCTGTGTTCCTTGACGTGGGAAAAGGTAAGGCATCGACCTCCTTTGGTGGAGCCTTGTGATTCCTTGTTGGATCATAGAGCTTAAAGCATGGTGTAAAGTTTTGTTAGTGTCAGGGCTCGTGGTGTTTCATGTTGAGTCTTCTGCATTGTACTCTGATGTTGTTTTGGGTTGTGTTGGCAGGTGAGATTGTTGTGGATTATCTGGTTGTCTTTTGTAATGTATGAGTTTGGTTTTGTTGACATGAATCATATAGTTGTGGGTTGTTTGGTTGGATTTTTCTTAAGGGAAAATTGTTCCCCAATTATTCTCAGATCCATTGACATTTATTGCCAGCCTTTGGCGCCATGGGAACGTCACTTAAGGCCTAGTAACCCTCACCACCTCCTCGGGCCAATGAGGTAGGGTCGGGGTGTTACATGACCACAATATGGGGTCCTCCACACTCGGGATGTCATTTATATCCTTGATTCTAATGAAAGCGGCCTCCTTTTCTCCATTTCGATGTGGTGTCTTTATACATGGATGTATATTCATCATTATATAAGGGGCCTAAAAATTGTAGCACATTGATATAACCAGATATGAGATCTTCACATGATGAGGGTTCCTTTTGGTGGCGCAGTGCTCGTGATTTCTATTTTGCAAGGAAAAATTATGCAAGAGTTTTAGCTTGCATTGAAAGAGAGTATGACTATTCGTCTTCTATCACATTTTTTATCTAGTGGTTACATCCACGTTTGTGGGAAATATATGATGTCACATTACTAGGTGTTGTAACTACCATTGGTGTTTGAAGCTATGCCATCGTGGGGGCATTATTTTTGTAAACAATTTTCCAAGCCATCGATTTGTTAATCTTATGTCCACACATTGCCAAAAAATTATCCCAATCACATAATCCTTCTCCCTAGGAAATGATTATTCAGGGCACATTATTTGAGAAATTTTCTAAATCCAGATATACGGAATTGAAAATTCTTTGATGATCATATTATAAGAGGAATAATTCTTAGATATTTTGACACAACCATCTATGGAATGGAAAGTAGTTAGGAGTGTCAATGAGGTCGTCAACATTGGGCTTCTCGGGATGTCATATCTTGAGGACCTTATTATACATTATTTTATGGAAATAAAAAGAGACTTATTCATTTCAGAAGGAGTATTATTTTTTCATCCATTACTAAAATCCTAGGTGACCCAGATTTCTATGAATTTTAAGATGAGGTTGATTTTGGGGTTTTCCACTAGATAAGAGGCGATGGGTGGTTCAGGACATTCATGGATTCTTGAATTGGTAGTGCTTCTAGTTTGAGTTTAACTATGGATACTTATTTCTTTCAAGTACAATTCCACAATGCTGATGCAATTAACTAATATTTACATTGGGTTCACTGAATGGTGTCTTTGAAAAAATTTAAAGTTTCTTTTAAATCATGGATCCCACCTAGAAACATTATTGGGATCAGAGGTGTTAGTAACTCATCTCTATGATTTTAATTATAGAGTTAAAGAAATATTTCCTATGATAGAAGGATGCTGAGTGAATGGGTTAAACCCCTCTAACTATTCATGAAGTATGGTACCCTCTCATTCTTTAATTTTTTGTAGTTGGTTAGGTCAATAATTTTCTTCTTCCATAGAATAGAGTTGAACTATTAATATAATTTACGATGATGTTCATCACAGCCTACAATAGATCACAATGGAAGGCGAATGTACCAAACAAGTGTAGGATCAATCACCCCACATCAGGATATGAAGTGTGTAATATACTATTTAGGTTCTCCCACACAGCCAGAATGGGAGAAAGTATAATTTTTCAAATTTGGTGGATTCAATGTATCATCCACCCATTCATGATATGTCTTATTATCAGGAATCAATGGTGCACATTGGCCCTCCATGGAAACCATTACGTATCCATAGACTGTATGGAATTGAGTAGTTATCAAGGAATTACTATGTGAGATGCTTTAGTCCTATATGGAGTGGGAAAGGCCAACTGAGGTGGTCTCATTTTTTTCTCTAACTGATTCATGACTCATGAATAGTATGAGTGATTACCCTAGAGATGGAGAGGATGTCACCGAAATGGAGGGATTTCACAATCATTTTTTACGTCCCCAATTATGTAGATATGATACCTAGATGTAGATCTCATCTGATTCTCAAATACCTATTTTTTGGGTGGATCATCTACCAGATGGATAATATTCCTCTCTATCAAGAATACGATACTCTACATGACTATATCACTTTAGTAGTTCCCCGTTGATTTTTCTAAATGATTTTATCTCATTTTCATAATGTGCAATTGTTCCTCCATGAAGAGAACATCAATTTAACTAGAAATTTATTAGGATGTATCCACACCATTCCCTTTATCATTTATATTGTTCCTTTAATGTGGTAGAAATTCGATATTCATAGGTTCTTTTTTTATCACAATTTTATTCCAGATGCATGAAACATCAATCGATTCCTAAAATCACCCTCCTCTTGGGGTATTCATTTAATATTGTAGTCCTATACATCGATGTCTTGATCTACAATATATATTGTTTTTATTATGATGAAAATCATAAAGGTTTATCAAGAAATGGTTGTTATCCCATTACATTCAACGCACTAGGATGATTTAACATTGAATTTATTATGGTCATTCATTTAACCCTTGGACACGTTGGGTTGTATTTTCTAGTGACCTCAGTGGGGTTTAATTTCATTAACCTTATGATGCACTTGTATCATCATATGAGTAATGTAGTTGAGGTTGTTTTTGTTTGTGACTACTGAATAAGACCCTAATAAAATATGTTAGACTTGCGGTGGGAGGAACATATGGGATTTCAAAAATCAATATTCACCAACCAACCTAGAGAAGATTGATTCTCTCTATAGTGTTGATTATAATGAAAACTCCTATAGAATTTTTGGATCTAGGATATTCATGGGCACAACTTGAATTAATTAATATGTTTCTGTGGGTAGGATGCATCTTGTCAATGATGTGATAATCCCTAGTATAGACATTGAGATATTAATGCCTAGAACCCAAAAGGTTGAGGTTGATTTAGATTCATTGTCTATTTCCCTGGGACCCTCTGATAGATGATGAACCTAGTGATGGTGATTGTAATATAAATTCCCCTATCCTAGTGGGATGGGTTTTGTTTGTAGGTGCTGATTACATATCCAAAATCCTCACAGTAATTGATGAACGTAGAGGTGGAGTTGATGGTAGATTTCCCCCCAGAATAGTATGTTTTGTCCTATTATGGATAACTATTTTGGAAGATGTTACTATGACATTTTTGGTGCGGTGTAGCTGTTCTCACATACGAGCTTGGTACAATGGAATCCCATGATGATAGTTTGTTTCTATATGAATTCAGTGGGTTGATTGTAACCATCACTTATGTGTCTAAAATTCATTCATATTTATTATAGGTTCTCAATTAAAAAATCTATTTGTCCTTACTCTTTATCCATAGGTGATTTTTTTGTGAATTATTGATGTGGGGAAATTCTATTGTAGCGACAAACTATCTTTAGCATTTCCAGGTCCCCTGAATTCACTAGGGGATATGACATTGCAGGATTTCATATCCGAGGGGTTCTATTGTTACATTTTTGTGGTGAATTTTGATTCTCCATACATTCCCCATCCAAGAATGTTGATGCACCACATATATTAGGACACTATTTGTTGAATTTTTTTGATGCAATAAGGGGAATAATGTTGCATATTTACATTATTGTTTTCTTGTTTTAGATCTAAATATATGGATATAATATGATGGTCTAGCAGACAACGTAGTATCTTAATACTCTAAATATTAAAATTATTTCCTAGATAAGGGGGTGTGTAATATTTAGTCCTTAATTCATTTCCCACATATTTGTTTGTACATAAGTCATGAAATCCTTTTATACCATATCTGTGATGTCATATTCATTGTGTAAATAGGACAAAACATGATGGGGAAGTTGTTTCCAGCTTTCTCTAACAATATTTCAATGTTTTCCCTTCTTCATCATAAATAAATGGATCTATCTAGTCATACCACAAAATATTCATATTACGGTCACCTACTGACTGGTGTAGATTTATTCTAGTAGTTTATGGGGAACTATATACAGTTGAACCTGATGTTTTGAGAACCTATCTATTAAAACACATCTACTTTTTTAAATCAACTATATATGGAGAATTTTGGGAAAGGGGAGGATTTATCTATTGGTAGGGGATATCACTATAGGTAGGTTGTCCATGGATAATGTTAGGTGTAGAGTCCCTGAGATACATCTCTACACTATTAAGGGTATGAAAATCATGATAATGATCTTATTTTTCATTGTATTAATAGTTAAAGGAATGTTGGGTTGTTGAGAATGTGTCTCATGCAACCTCAAGGACACTGGAACTAAGGAGAATATGGATGTGGTCCTAATTCCCTATCATCGACATAATATGACAACCTATATTCTAGAATTGTGTAGGGATATGAGCTAGTTATATGACTATTTATAAACTTTGTTTATATCTATATAGTGTAGCGGGAGTATTATCCGGTTGCTAAAAGATTCTATAACATCCAATTACCTTATTCATTATTCATTGGTATATGAGAATTCCCCAAATCATGTTCCATTATCATTTTCTAATCCTTGACATGAATGAGAATACGATCCTAATCCTGAGCATCTAGAATATGTGAATGGTATTTTGTGTTGGGATATGAGCCTTCCCAATATCATTTTCCCCTCTCACTTAGTGTTCCCTATTTAGAACATGAATGTGATCATGGTCTGAAAATTCCTTACCTAATAGAATATGAAAACAAAACTATATGGTGCTTTAAGGGATTTGATACCCCTCTTACTTTACTCTGAAATGATCATGATGAAGTCATTAATTATCATATGCTGGAAAATATACATAGAGTCAGTGATCAGCTGGAATATTCTAGAATGATTCACTAACAAGAATATGAGTCTATCTCGAGGCATGTTCAATTATTACAAATTTAAACCTGAATAAAAAGTGGATATTATCCCAAAACTAGGCCTTAAGAGTATGTTGATGGTCTTCTTCAACTTCAATAAGATCTAGTCACATGATATGTGCCTCTATGACTTAGTGATCCCAAAATTGAATGGGGATACGATTCCAAACCTGGGATATTGAAATATACCACCAAAAGTTGTCAATTGGCATGCACCCCTTCCCTAAGGCATGTGCAAATCTCACATGGTGAGGTCCAGTTGGAATGAAAATATGAGCCATATATTATTCCTCATCCTTTAACAAAATAGTCCAATAATCATCCTATATGTGATAAAGAATTTATTCATGACCTAGAGAAACCACCTAACCACGTTGATCAGTGTATTGAGCTTTACTGGATATAGGGAAAAGAATATAGGCATGTCCCTATATTTTTAGTAATGCGATAATATTATTTTTGAGTTTTTTAACTGCTGCTAAGATGAAATAGACTTTTAGAAAAGTGTTCGCATTTATATAAGCCTATAAATTTTCAATATCCACTATATACTTGATGATATATTTGATTTTAGTGGGGATATGGGCCCATCAGTGTCCATCATGAACCAAAATAATTCCAATGGACATCCTTCATGGGGATAGGGATATGTGTCTCTCAAATACCTATTGTAGGAATATTCTCCTAGAATTGTTCTATGTTATATGGGGCATGGGACTTCTTACTAGATGTTTCTGTACCTCATTAGAGGGAGTGGGGATATAACCCCACACATGATTAACCAAAGCTATTCATGCCTTATCTGTCATCTATGTTGCATGTACCTAGGATTTAGAGGTGATAGTGTGTCGTGTCATACCCTCAATAGGTGACTGATGGGTACCATTGGGATTGTGATGGAGAAAGTGCATGATATGAGCCCTTCTAGTTATCCCCTAAACTAGAAGGGATATGTAATTGTCCCATTGATCCACCATCATTAGATACTAAAGGTGGTGATTGTCATTCTCTAGAGATTAAAATCGGAAGCATATTTCTATTGAAATTAGGGAAACTAGTTTTCTTATAGTCTTATTTGGATGATGTATTCTCATCGATTTTGGTACCTGAAGATGCCTTCTGATATTCTCGATGGTCAAGATCAGATAATGTCAATGGTATTCCGTAACCATCTCATTTTCCACTGTAAGATGAGGAAGTATTGATAGTGAGGTCATTTTTAGACATATAGGGGTTATATTTATAGATGATTTTGCCGAAGGGTCACTAAATAAAGAAATTATCATAGATTGAAGTGTATTTTATGTGAGTAGTATCTGTATTCATGTGAGACAAATAGAGAATGGTAACCAATAAGTGGATCATTGTTGGTAATGTTATGTGATCAATCAAATATGCGTGGGTAATATAATTTTTCTTATCTTCCTAATTAGACAATTATACATTCAAGTATTTTTCAAAGTTAGTATGAACTTGTTTCATGAGATCCATGACTAGTGGGGATCATCCATAAGATCCATGACATGGTCAAATGACCATATTCATATATGATAGTTTCACATCGAGTTCACCATTTTTGTTTTCATATCAAATAAAATGGATCTAAGAGTATTATCCTAATCATTTTGTTATTTTAGAGATTTATGTTGGGTTCACCATTTTTGTTTCCCTGGAATGATGTGGGTGACATTCGTCCAGTGGTCTGATTGTGGGGGATTCAATGTTCATCATAATTATTCACATAAAGATCACTATTTACTAACATTTAATAGAATCATCCATTATTTCCCACATCTGTAACATGGTATAGACCTACATTCCAGAGGAAGTGGGTTAGATGGGGTTTGATGCCCAATTATTCTTAGGAACACAATGTGGTCGAGAAGATGGGAGGTTAGGGTCATCACATCCTTTTGGGGGAAATTTTTCCAACTCTGAGACTCTCTTACAGATTTAAGACATGTTTTGGAAACGCTTCCTAATCCTGATACAGGGAAGGTTACCTAAAACAAACTATCATAGGATATGTCTATTTATATACAGAGATAAGGATATAGTCTTATTGTTGAATCCATATACATGTTTCTAAGGTTTTTTGTCCATTTATCTTTTGTAGGTCACTTGTTGTATGTTGGAGCTGTATAACCACAAACTCATGATTTTTTTTGTTATATAGGGAGATGATTAATACTTTGATGATGGGATTTATCGATTGTGAGGTTTCCTATGTATCATGTATTATTACTACAATAAAAACCCAAATAATTCATTAATCCACTGTCATTTAATGTCACAGAGAAAAAATATATATGTGAGAACTCGGGAACCAAATTTTTGAGCACAAACATCATGGATGAATCTTATATATCGTGGTTGTGTTAGGAATCATAGTTAACATAGTTCGTTAAACCCCTGAAGTTTAATGTCTTATGTAAAACACATATATGTGGGCACTAGGGAACCAAATATTTTAGATCGAACCTCGAGGAGTCCTCGTATGTATCCTGGTTATTGAAGGAATCAATGATACCATAGTTTGTTCATGCCCTGGTGAATTTTCCTAAGGTAGATTCCCTTATATGTTGGGTAGTGACATTGTGCCACTAATTAGGGCTTACACACTGAGGTTTCCATGGCTGGAGGAGGTTCTCGATGCCAGTTATGTTCTTACTGAGACTCCCTAGTACCTCATGCACTATTTTTAGAATGATAAATATGGGATAGAACGTCATTAACCTCATTGTATATATATGTGGGGCTTACATGTTGGGATATCTAATTGGATGCATAATATTTATCTTCATCCGTAGTAAGGCCTCCAATATATCCTGGTTATGGAAGTAATCAATGTCTTCATAGTTCAATATGTTAAGGATTGCAGATTAAGGATTCATGTTGGTGGTTTGAAATTGAGCTCAAACATTATGAAGGCGTCCTACATATCCTGATTGTTGTATGAAAAATTGTTCTTTTCAGATGGTAATTAAGGTCATAAAAACTATGTACATCCATTATGTATACTAGACAAGGATATCAAGTCCATGGATACCCACCTAGCCTGTTCTGTTTTACATCATGAGACACATTGATTTTCTGACTAACATGCCTTTATTGTCTAGTTGAAATGTTAGTGTATGTATTCCTAAAATTTACTAATACAATCACATGATCAGGTTTACCAATTTGAGGGACATAATATATTATTGATGGAATTCCTAGAGGATATCACATAACCAAGGATGTCATTTCCAGAAGACATCGCAAGACCATGATGGTTGATCTTGGAAACAATCCCATGATATCAGCTAACATTCTTGGAAATCATCTCATGATCCATCTGACTTTCCCTGGTTTTATCTTGAAATAAGTTTGTCATTCTTGGAAGGTGTTTTGAGTGTCAATGTGACATGTTTGGAGGGTTCCACATGTCCTGGATGACTTGCCTAGGTTTCAACTTGAAAGCCTACTAACATGTCTAGGGGATGTCATAAGAGCTAGATGACATGCCAGAAGGGCATCACAAGATTTGGTTGGCTTGTTAGTTGACACACCCGAAGGGTGTTTCGAGATCTATATGGATTATACAGTGGAAATTTGGAGATACGATTGACCTTACCTAGTAAAATTGTGACACTTTAACTAACATATAATGATGTCACCTTATGATCGAGGGTAAATTCATACAGAAAATAACAAGTCTATAATGGTGATCCTAGACGGTTTTGTGAAACATGGGTGTAACTTTCATGGGTCACAATGTGACTTCCTCATACATGTTCATTGGACATCATATTACCCAAAAACGTATACCAAAGGAACATCACTTGATCTGGGAGACATGTTTTCCTACTTTCATGTTACCTGGGTTGTTCACATGAAGTGGATAAGGATCATTATATATGTTATTAACATAAAGTCACCCATAATTTAGTCATTGTCAATCGTTTTATGTCATATGACTTAGATTTATTCAATGTTAACTAATTTTAAGTCTCTCTTGATTTAGAATGTATGTTGGATGTCCTTCACAAAACCCATTTTATGTCCTTCACTTGATATATGAGTGATCATATGAAGTTCCTATAGTTTTTTTCCCAATTTGTCTAGTTGGTCCCCATATTTTACATGATGAGCAACCATTGTGGTCATGGGATTAGCCACTCCATGAAATATGATCTCATGTTTGGGTGTGCTAGTGTGAGAATCAAAGGATGCATTTTTTGTGATGGGGTGGGGGGTTATAGGACACTCCACCCTAGGTATTTTCCAATTTTAGTTGTAAATATCATTAAAATCTATGCTAGAGTTAGGTGATGATTTGATAGCTTGAGTTTTTATAAGGTCTATTCATAGGTCATTTTGGGGTCGCTTGATTTTTAGTGACAAAAATATCATCACATAAACTATCCATTTATTTTATTATGGAAAATTAAATTGGTCTTTATGAATCATGAGGTATTGCTGAGGGTGTTCTATATTTCCAGGATGACATGTACAATGAACATTACAAGATCAGGATTTCTATTGAAGATATTTCACATCATCCGAGAGGACTTCACTAGGACCATTCACGAGAAAATGATTTCTTTCCAAGCCTTATTTATGATATCATGTAATAATGTCAAATAGATTTTTGTGGTCTTTTTGAGCCAAAAATCATGTATCATGATGTTTAAAACAATATGTGGTTCCCTTATTTTTTTCATTTGTATCCCTATTTTCCAAGGATCTTTCGATTACTTGGATGTCTCCTACCACATCTCAATTAACGTGACCTAGGGGTTCGCATATGGTAGTTATTTCATGATCACTAATTAACATGGATACCTTCATAATAGTATATGTTCTTTTCAAAGGGTCTCTAATGGATATTACATAGGTTATTTGTTACAAATGGCTCTTTCTAGTGACCTTAAAAATGTCTCATGGTGATGTTTATCCTAGATTATTACGCGAATCATGAGTTCTAGACACATTTTTCCCATTTATTTTGTGTGGAATTTACTACCAAAATTCATTTATTTCTTCCCTTGTTAATTTTTTATGCTCATTTGGTAGGCGTTAAATGTTTTCCATAGGTAATAAAATAGAAAAAGTGTTGAGAGCTCACTGTATATATAATATTATCTCTAAACTTCCTAGAGAAATATCTATGTCTTTAGATTCCTTGAATACAAATGGAATTTTTTATGATGAATAAAAAAATTTAATTTTCAATGAAATTAATAATTGGTAAAGGAGTAAAAGTATTATATATTGGGAATGCATAATTTTTTTGTACAGCACCCTAAAATTCCTCAAATGAATGATCTATATATAAATATTTTATATTTTTTAGTGTGTATTCTGGAATGATAAAAAATAATCTAATGGGAATGGGAAAAAACTATGTATAAAATGATATCTATATAGTTGACCAGAAATATTCAATGGAAATAACTCAAAATGATACATAAAATATATTCCAATGTTAATGTTATATATTTTTCAGTAGCTCTAACAAAATTTAACAAATATAAACAAAAAAAATTTGATCCATAATAAATTAAAAATTAATTATATGATTTTTATAGTCCTCATAACATTAATGAATCAAGGATAAAAACTATTAAATTATTCCTAAATAATTTGAATAATATGCAACATATATCAAAATGATACATTAAATTTTATCATGGATTTACAGTCTCAAAATGAAAATTTTTCCTAAATTATAAAAAAATATTAATTATTATGAAAAAACCAGTCATAGGATATGAAATTTTCATGTCATATAATATGATTGATCAATTTTAAAATATGATATTTTGATTGACATAATTAAAATTATGCTAATCTATTTTTCAATGATTATAATATTATGATTATGTCCAAATCATTGCTTGTTTTTTACTTTAGATTTTTAGAGGATTGAAAATGTATTAAACAATAGGTTCTCTAAATAAATCTTTTAATATTTTTAATTTTTAATATTTGAAATATTTTTTTTTATTATTATAGCTATTTAAATTCATGGTAATATTATCTGACCACTTTAAATAAGAAGATAGAAATTTATTGAATTTTTATAGATGTCATTTTGGGGGAAACCCACCTGAATATTTAAAAAAATTGTTTGTAGAGGTATTAATTTTATAATTAATTTGGGGAACATCCATGAGTTTATTGGTACATGATCTTTCATAAATAAATTTTTTTTTCATTATTTTGGATGGTGATGGGAGTTAAAAATTTTCACAAAAAGATATTTATTGATTGAGACAGAGACTATAAGTTTAAAATGTTATAAAAAATGTGTTATCACCCTACTATTTTGTTATTTGATATTTATACAATAAACATTGATGTTCCAGATGAAGTGAGAAAGAAAAACTATCTAGATGTAAATTTTATTCTATAGATTGAGTTTCATGAAACTATGATAACATTTTTAATTATGATTTTTATAAATGCTCATACGATGATCTATTAATTGTCAAAGAAGTATCATAGAAAACATGTGCTCCTACACTTTTTTTTAATTATATTTTGAAATAATTGGAATCCTTCAAATCTAAAAAGATGTTGTATGTGGTAGGAAATCATAATCGGTTCCGGATCTCACAAAACAGATAATATTTTTTTGATATTATTATAAAATATATATGTCTCTAACATGACGTAAACACAAATTGATATAATTACACACAGTAGTGATAAAACCTATATAAAATATGTGTGTATTATGTTGTTCTATATTTAAATTATATATGAGGAAGTATGAGATATTTTATTTCAATGGATGAAAACATTTGAATGTCATAATTTTTTTCTTTATGTAAACAAATTCTAATAGAGTGAACCTAATTCAACCCCCCTTCACATTGGTAAAAATCAATCATGTTCACTTCATTTGGTATGAGAGAATCCAATTTTTTTCTATTATATCCATACCATGATAGAGATGGATAATCTCAATTATTTTGGTAGTAGTTATCTTTGTACATTTTATGGAAAATTTATAATGGTGTAAAAAAAGGATGATTTTATATTTTCTCTAACCTGATCTAGATGTTTTTAATATATTGAATATTCTATTTATTCTGATTAATAATGATGTACCCCTGGAATTTATTAATAATAGTAATATGGAGGTTTATGAAAGCGTATAAAAAATGAATATTTCTTTACCTAAAAATGTATACAAAAGGTAAAAAGGAATTCAAGAAACAAAGGTAATTTGTGAATAATGTGATACATTTTTAAGTTATTTTTATTGCTATGGTATAAAATCTTCCAAAATGGTGAAGTAATAATGATATTTTTTGAATGGTTGATGAAGAAAAAATTGATGAATACTTCACAATGTTGAATGAAATTATGAACAACAACATTGTTTTTAGACAAATTTGAATCCCCAATCTTTTATAAGATGGTGATAAGGAAAATTCTTGACATTATTGATAAATAAAATATTTCATGGATAATAGTGATGATTTATCACATAATAAATTAGTGTAAAAAAATTCTCATTATAATAATTGTTCCCTTGAATTTATTGTAATTAAAAATGAATATATACAATTATACGTCATAAGAAAAATAAAAATTAAGTATGATGAAGATAAATATTCTATAGAACCTAATGATGATGACAAAAAATAAAGAGTTTATAAAAAATTATAATTAATCTGGAAATGAAATTCATAAAATTACGACTTTATAAAGAAAACACTCATATATATGTTTTATGTTTAATAATATTTCTCATTTTTATTAGTAATTCAAGGGTGACTGTTCTTGAAAATGAGGATGATGATCGATAATAATGATCATAAATGATAAAAGGGGTAAAATTTTAATATAACATGTAAAATAAGATAATATTACGAAAATATTTTTTGAAGGAAAATGAAATGGAATTACACTTCACTACAAGAAGCCAAATTTGAATAATATTCTTGTGAAATGTTTATGAACTTCCAGCATCATGGTGGAAAATAAGACCAATACTAAATCATTAAGGTGAGGAAGATAAAGACAATAATATATTTTATGTTTTTAATGAATAAAATAAAACATATATTTAATTTTTCACTATATTTCAAATGAAAAATAGAATATTTGAGAAAATGGGAAAAAGGATGAAGAAAATAAATATGTAATTCAAAACGAAGCTAGTTTCATTGAAAATTAAAATATGACAAGAAACATGATGGAGACAAATAAAAAATGCAGGCTGTTTTGGGTGAAAAACTATTTATAATGTACAAAGGGATAGAAAAAGAACCAACTTATATTTATTAAAGCTAAATATAACAAATAAAATGAGATTATTTCAAGAATGTATTGGATGTTAGTTTTAATTAATCTAAATATGATGAGAATTTAAACACAAAAAAATCTTGTTAGTAGTTATCTTCTTATAAATTCCCAAGATTGAATCACATGGACATTATATTACATTTGCGGAATAGTTAATACTTAACACAAACAGATTCCCAAGACTGTATTAGTTTAGTCTCTTTGTAGACTAGAAATCATAAACAACTATTTCATAAAACATCCATATCATCTCCTGCTTTATCCATCATAACTAGAACCCCCTTTTGACGCATCTCTCAAAATACCCTTCTTTAAATACTAAGTAAAAGAAACGTGAAAAGGGCTGATCTCAAATGGATAGTATGGGTAATCATGGAAAATATCATATAAAACATAAATATAGGAATATAAAACCATGATCATAACTTATGAAAAACAAACATACCACACTTAACATATTCCAAAATATTGAGTTATTAAATTAATCATGGTAGTTCATAAGTCATAGATAAAAATGGAATCATGAATTATAATAAAATATAATTGGCATAAAACACGAAATTGTGGAAAAAAATAATCACATAATATTATTTCCATAGTAGATAAGGAATTATTCCCAAGACTATAATAGTTGACAAATTCTATTACTGAACCGAGTTTACTTGTCATTAAAGCCATGCACTAATGAATCAGAATTACATGCCATTTTAGCCCTATATTACTAATACGAATTTACATGCCGCAACAATCATGTCTATCTCATGAGGTATAAATATTTACCCAATGCATTGGAGGAAGATATATGTCCCCCCATCTCAAAGTGAAATCATTCTTACAAGTTCCACGAAAACATAAATCATTAATCATAGCATAAACCATTAAATAAAATAGGTTTCTGAATGATCATTCTATTGTAAACCAAATAAAATAAATGGTTTTCATAAGATTAATTCCATCGTAATAGAAAAAAACATAATTATTAATAGGGTTAAACATATATCATCATATATGGAAAATAGTTTTCATAAAACAATTGAACATAATTCTTCACCAAAAATACATTTCCTTCTTCAAATGTATTTTTTTCTCAAAATTACATACAATTTTAAAGGAAAATAATTTAGTTGAAAATAATATTGAAATAGTGTAGAGTATGTTCATGGAAATAATGAATTATGAAGATGAAAAATCCATTTATGTCGTATATGTTAAAAAACATTCTCCTTTTACTTTTTTGGAAAAGTAAAAAAGTACCTTGTATGTAAAATGAAAGAAAGATTCCTTCCATATTTTTTAATAAAACATAACCAATGGGAAAAATTAAATTTAAAAAATAGCATAAGAATATAAATAATAATATATATTTATGAAACATGAATGTGGATGATAAATTTACTCCATGAATACAGACGAATAAACAATCTCAGATAATAATGAAATAGAAAAATTATGTTTTACCTTAGGTCTGATTTCATCCATATGGTTCTGAAACTCATGTATAGTGGGTTTAAACCTATTATTTACTTGTAATATTACCATAATAATATTGAGTATATCATATATGGTTCACTAATGACATTATATTACCCTTTTATTCATCAATTCCACGTTAAAACAACATTTGGTTAATAATCATTTTATTTATCGTACGTGTTTTGAATTTTTATTCTTTATCTTATTACCCAGATCATGATTTAAATAATTATATAGTGTATAAAATAATTTATATATCATAAATATTCTGTATAGAAATATATATATATATATATATATATATAATATAGTTAAATTAAATGGAATACAACGTTCATTGAGATTGTAGGTCATATGTATGCATTAAAGACGTTTCCATTTTCAAATTGAGTTGAATGGAAAATAGTAAATGATATATATATATATATATAGTAGAGTTATTATGTCATATATTTTGTGATTATTTATTATATATACTTTATAATTTTTCATGAATGGTTAGTTTGGAGAAGATATCTAATCTTATCATGGAGACGTTAGTCTGTACGTACGCACGAGTGATAATATCATTCACCTAATGGTTTAACGGTATAGAATTTGATGGTATATTATTTTTAAACAATTATTACCATGTTATATTAATTATTGAAATCCATTATTCTCAAAGTTATATGCATCCAAATTATGTATTGTTGAATAACAAATTACACTATTGTGTAGAGACAGTAAGTCGTGCGTATGCACATATAATGATATTGTTACTCATACGATAGATAAAAGGATGTATAAGTTTGTACAATAATTATAATAATATTTCATCATGTATAATTTCTATATCTATTTCTTTAGTATGGTAACAACATAAGATGAGTAAGTAGAATAAGAAAATAATTTTGAAAGAAGTGACAAAACAATTATATCATTTTCTAGTATCTCTTTTTGATTTGAACAAAATATCTCCCTATGATGGATTTATTTACAATGTGTGTCCTATAATATTATTTTAGGGATGTAAAGAGAGAAAATTGGAAGGTATTGTCCAGTAAAAAAGTATTTAGAGGTGTGACTAAAAAATATATAGATGTGCCACTTTATAATAGAGGGGAGGGCACCATTGGAAATACTAAAACTATCAAATCTATACAAATTAATTATTAAAATAAAATTCCTCAAAAGTAGATTGTTTAGAATATTAGATGATTTTGGGTTGAAATACTATCATTCAATAATATATATACATTTTTTAATTTTATTTTAATCCTTATCATTTATATTTATCCTTATTTAATCTATTTAATTTTAACTGTGGTAATAATATTCATAATAATAAATGGTATTCAATATTTACTTATGTGGTGGAAATTTACCATAATTGGATACATTATAAAATTTTAAACCTTATAATTGTCACATTGTAATTTCTTAATATTTTTGTGATTTTTATATAATTAAATACTGTATTTTGTTTATGAAATATCAACTGTATCAATTTTGTCACTATTAATTTATTTGACCTTAAATAAAATCCACACCGAATCTAAACTCGATCCAAAAAATTTAATCCACTCTTATAGTGTAATATTCAACTAGAAAATTCTTCAATAAAATCAATTATTTTATATTTGATTTATTATAATATTTTTAAAACCATTTATTTTATATTCCTATTAATAAAATTATTTCTACATCTCTCTTATGTTATCATTAATAGTAATTATATAATCTCTAATAGATCAAAATAAATTTACATGATGTAGATAATTTCATAAATATTAGGTATTATATTCAGGTTCAATATTTTACCATGTTTATCACTACATTAAAATTATAATACTTATAATAGATAATAGAGTGACATGTTGTCACTATCTTTTGTATTAATTATAATTCTATCACATTGATGGAATAAAGTCCATTAAATTGATCAGTAATAACCCCTAGGTGATATTCGGTGACTTTAATTCATCTTATACATTTTTTTAAGGTGTTAGGGTAATTTTATTATCTTTATCGTATTTTTTGTTACCATAATTTACTTGATTTACCATTAATTGTGTTAAATTAAAATTACCATAGTAACTATTCATAATATAAAAAATATAATTAATATATTAACATAATTTGGACCCAATGATTCTATATATGGAATCAATTTTTCAAGATTAAAAACACATAAGTTGCAGTAATTAATTTAAAATTAATTCCCATTATCAAAATGAGAAATGTTTTTTAAAAGTAAAAACCATGAAAAGATTAATGTGTGTTTATAATTAATTTCATTGTGAAATTACATAAACTGAACAACATTGGATTAAATGATAAAAACATATTATAATTATTCTTTAATATAAATTAAAAATATATTCCAACAATATAAATAAAATATAAAAAATGGAAATTTGGAATTAAAATGTAGAATTTTTCAATATTCGTTAAAATATAAGTTTAATCAGAAAAATACCAAAATTTCATCCAAGGTAAATTTTGATATCCCCTTCAAAATAATAAGTTTATTAGGTAATATATAACTTATAAAATTGTATAAATAAAGATTTATAAAGTTTTCTTCATCAAAAGGTCATAAAACTCTATGTTTTTAAAAAAAATACCTCTTTATCTGAAAAATGGAATTTTGTCTTATATCATATCTAGAGAAAATATAGGATTAGTTTAAAAAATTACATTTAATATATTAAATTTTTATTTCACCAATTAAATCCATAATGTGTGATTTTGTAATTTTATAAACTCGCTTATTTCTATTTAAATACGTTTTCAGAAAAACACATCCTTTATATTAAATTTGTTTTCATATAATTTATTCATTAATTTGGTGTCTAAAGAATCAATATATAATAATTTTTAAGCCATATATTAATAATTTATTTAAAAATTATCATTCCATCATTCTAACGGCATGTTGATAACTACTATAATAATAAATATTTGTTCAATTATACTCGTTCATGAATGAAATGAATTATATCAAAAGAACATAAAATTTTGTGTAACACAAACTAAAAATAGTGTTGTATATACTTCAAGATAATAATGTGTTTTCTATAGTAAAATATAATATTGGTGTAGCATAAAACACAAGAAATCAATGAAATTAAAAGGAATAAATCTCATAAAATTTCAGGGTGCTACATTATACCCCCTTAAAATGAAAATCCCCCTCAAAATTCAATGGGGTTATAAAAGGATTACTACTTGAAATATTATTTTATATAAATCCACATCATAATAATGAAACACTAAAACATAAATTTAAAGAGGAATGTCAGAAACATAAAGGTTACCCAAAGTAACTTGTTACTGGGTTTCCGTATAGGAGAACATAGGTGGGAAGTGAAAACCTGGATATAGAAGAAAAAATCTAACCATAATGTTCTAATGGGGACTGATAGGGAAAAAGGTTAGGAGAAAGCTAAATATAAAAAAATTATAAATAATTGATTATTTAAGGGTCCAGATGATTCATTTAATAAAAAGGTACTAGGATAACATTTTTTGTTTTCATGATCCTTTCAATAATGTTAATGAACATGAAAATAAATACTTACTGGATTTTAGTAGAATATCATTGTTTGTCTTTCTTTGAAAAATTTAAACTTCATTTATAATTTAAAAAATTGATGTTAAATTTTTCATTCCTAAATTATTAATATATCATGTGGTTTATAAATATAATGATAGGTCATTCTATATATTATTATCATAAATAGTTTATCACATGATATCAAATATACATATGTCTATATATGGTGAGATTAATTGTATATGTTATAAAAAATTGACTGATACCACATCTATCATACCACTTAAATAAAATAAAACTAACTTATAAAAACAAAGTACATCAAGTAAGCTAATGGTATTTGATAAAGGCATTTCACACTTCAGTTGTGGGTTCGATTCCCACAGCCTCTTCTAAGGCGACGGGTTGTCGCCCAACCTGTAGGTTGCCCTTTTTCTAAAACTAAATTATACTAAAATTCCATAAAAACGATTAAATAAATGTTTTAGCATTAAAAAAATACTAATTGATGTCCATATTAATCCATACCAACCATTACTCTAATCTAAAATACATCTTTCCAAACTCATAGTAAAAAAACAATTAAAACAAAGGTCATATAACAATCATGTGAGTACCTTAATTTATCCCCCATATATCATTAGATATATCTTAGTGGTCACATTCCAAACATTTGATTGACTTCATCATGAATTCTCCAGATTAATGGTAATAACATAAATTACAATACATCATAATTGAAAAAATTCATGTTTTCTTATTCCCAAACTTATTTGATATATTCCATAAGTCCTATAACGATTTATACTTCATCCATGATAGCATTACCCTATTACCAACAACTCCTTAATTAGTTCCCATGAAACTATCATCATCCAATCTACTTATTCAAATCCAACATATCTTTTTGCAAACAACATTATTTTATCATAAGGGAAATATTAAAGAATTTTCATTCCCTAAATCATGTGTTCTCCATGTATTTAACCATACCCATAAATCACTATTTGTCTCCTTATAACTATTCAACATATCCTTTCCATTCGTTAATGAAAAAATTATACAGGAAAAACATATAAATTTCATGATTTAAATAACATAATCTTTGAATTAAAAATAATATACACCTCAATCATCCATCTATATTCCTAAACCATTACTCCAGATCTATCATCTTCGTCTTTCCTAAAATATGAATCATGTCTAATGGTTTCTAAAACTCCAGATCCTTAGGTTTATTATAACCAATATGGGAATAATGTCTCATTCCTTTCACATATCGTTTACCATCTCTGTATCCTCAATAGTATGACTAATACTCATACCATCGTCATTATTCTATTCATGATATTTCCTTATAGGAAATAGATCTTCATAATTCCCATAATTTCTATATCTGAAACATTCAATGGTTAACTATGTTTTATATAGTTCTAGTTATCGACTAATACCAAAATTAAGATTATGAGAAACAAATATTGTCACGACCCATCCTTGGGGCCCGTGCCGTGACTTCCCCAAGTCCGCATTCCACAGCCCAGGGGCTGGAGACTAGCACCAAAGGTGTAAATACCAAATAAAGGGAAGGAATTGTATTTATAAAAGTAAAAAACACAATAGAGTATACAATTGAAGTAAGCACAATGTGATACTCAATTCAAAAGTAATTGCTGAAGGTAAATTGGCCAAAATAAAAACCCAACTGAAAGTACAGTACAACTGAAAACTAGTACAACAATAATAAAGTAATAAAGAAACCACTGAGTCGTCCTCTGGAAATCCCACCTGAAGGGTGGGTAGAAATAGTCTCCCCGCTCCAAGGGTTTGTTCGTCTGCTCCGTGTACGTCCGGCCAAGTGGTACACCTCCCAGTACCATCCAGCTCTACAATCCTCAATCACTATCAGTACTGTCCTTCCTTTGCAACCAACAAAAAGTAGTGCGGGCGTTGCCCATGCTGTGGTGAGTATAACGATACTCAATAGGGACCCCAAGACCCCCGAAGGTCTCCCATAATACACAATGGATAAACCACAAAAGAAAGATACAATCACGACATAACAATCAACCCTTCTTAAGTATATTCCCACACATATACCTAAGTCATCAATCCTAGTCCGACTCCTACTCTCGAGCCCAAGCACAACCCAGTCCACACAGGAAAGAAGTCAATCACATCGATGATAATGATTGAAATTCAAGACTCAGCTCATACATGTATACATCTTTCATAAAGTTATATAGGTGACCAGATGTAGTTAATGATTCATCTAAGCTGGCAGACCCACATAGGATACAACTCCAGCTAAGCTGTCGGACCCACGTAGGATACTAGACCAACTACTGTGTTGGTTCCACGTAGGAATCTAGAACAGAAGTCGCACTATCATACCCATGTCAGATACAAGAAAAGTATTCATCACCGCCGAGACCATAATGGATTCCAGTATGGTAGTCGTCTTCGCTGAACCCATGAAGGATTCTAGTACAGTAGTACTCATCGCTGAACCCATGTAGGATTCTAGTAAGGTAGTCGTTGAAGTCACAGCTAGTCTAGGGTTGCCGCACACAACATGCTCGATTCTGGGAGGGTCTGTTCCTAATGTCAATGGTCGATACATCAACTATCAAGAAGTCTTGGGTTGATGATTCCCGTATTTCCTACCCACATAATATGGGTAAAACCAAGAAAAACTTGTCCAAGTCACGGACGACAATAAGACAAGACATTTCCCTAAAAGTACAAAATGTGTAGGTAAGTAGTACATGTCATGTCATCAGACACCGGGTAATGCCCATGTGATATTTCTCGGGTTGTAGGGCTGGTCATGTAGATAAGTAATTACACAACATGTGGTATGGTTAAACACTGTGTCCGAACATCTAGGGTCGGTTCTATGGGCACTGGCCATGCCTGGCCGTGTGGTGGAGTACATGCCCATGTAATCCACCCTGAGTCTGTGTATTCCTGGAATGCACGCCGTGTCATCACGAAGACTCTTCTTCCATGGTGAAGGAAGTATACGCTATGACTCTTGGCCATGTGGTTCTGCCCGTGTCCATGTATCTCTCAGATTACACGCCGAGCCTCGTGAAGCTGCTTACACCTTTCTATAAAGAGAATACATGCCATGTCCATCGAAGTCTCCTCTGTCAATCTGTGTGGAGAGTACATGTCGTGTGTCTAGAGTCACATGCTGTGTTTTACTTTTCTAACATCTGAAATGGAATCCACAATTTGCTCGTACTACACAACATGTGCTTCTAGAGTACACGCCATGTATTCTGGAATTTTCCAAAAATGATGCCTCTGGCTAGCACGCAGCCCGATGTGTCCGTTCATCATCTCGGCGAACTGTTTGCTACGAAACATCTGCCTCTAGGTCACTCCAATGTTTTGAGGCCATTTTCAATGTTTTTGGTTCTCCGATCAGTTTTGAAAACATGAATTGATTCACTGCTCATGAACAGTAGAAGAATGCCACAGAATCACAAAAATGGCGGAGGAATCAGACCGTGTTAGGTCCAGTTCATTCCGCATTAGTCTGATAGCAAGGGGTTTAAAGAGAAACAAAAAAATTGAAGGAAAACCAATATTTATCAATAAAATATGCACCCCTACCATTTGATAAGGTTCGTGGTAGTTGAGATTCATGTATGACGGTGTCGATTCCATCGTCGTCATAGTGCACCGGAAAAATAAGTGATGCGTCTTTTCTTGTTGCTGAGAAAAGAAAAGAAGGCGCATCGACATTCTTTGTGAAATTAACATTCTTCTTCGAAGACGGTGTTGTTCTTCATTGATGTAATTCTCTATTTGAAGGACACTGTTCTTTCTTTTATAGAATAACTCTCTTCTCTATTTCTCCATAGCTCTACGATGTTCCAACAAAAAAAGTGCCAAAATAATATAATATCGAAGCTATTTTTAATTCACACAAGTAATTCAAAATTCAAACAACATAATTTAATTAATTTAAGAGGTTGAATTCATTAATTTACATGTGTTGGAAAAATTAAAGAGATAGAGGGTGGGAGAGAAATATTTGTCATAATTAATGGGGGTTTGTCACAATAAAGTTAGAGGAGTTAATTGGGGGGTTTGAAGAGAGTTATGGGAGACGAATGGTTGGGGATCGTGTGGTCCCAACGTCTCAAATCATGCCACATGGGAAGATGGGTGGATGTGGACCCCACTAATAACTTCCCATGTTAGGAAATAACTTCTATAGATATATAAAATTGTTCTAAAAATTTTATTTAACTATTTCCAATTCCCCCAAAAACTAACACTCAAACCGAATAAAGTGCAATTGCGGAAAAGGTACCCTTAAGAAATTATCGGCGTTGCGAGTTCATCGGTGTCCTCGGATTTGAATTCTGAGAAAAGTTTCAAAAAATAGAAAAACTCACACATATGTTTACTTAATGTACCCAAACAAAACTTCAGAAATTGATTCCGGGCACACCGGGCCTCAGAATCATGTGTCGTTAGAAGCCACAGACACATAAAATTCCCAAGAATTATGAAAAAAAATTCTTTAAAAATTTTGAGTCTTTACATTACTCCCACCTCAGGGCTTTACATCCCCATAAAGCTACAACACACTCTAAGAAAAAAATGGGGATACTGAGCTCGCATTTGTGCCTCCCACTCCCATGTGCTCTCCTGGAGGTTCCCATGCTGCCAGCGAATGTGCACCAAAGGAATAGACCATCCACGTAGGACCCACTCCTGTCGATCATCAATCTCCACCGGGACCTCCGTAAACTTCACCCCATCATTGATGTTTAGCTCCCCGAGATTGACGATGTGGGTTGGGTCATGCATGTATCTTCTCAGCTGAGATACGTGGAAGAATTCATGTACCCAGCGCAACTGTGGTAGAAGGGCCAGGTGATAAGCCCCCTCGCATACTCTACTGAGGACCTGGAATGGTACCATTAAATGCGGAGATAACTTTCCTCCCCAGCCAAATCTCCACAAACCTCGTCGTGGTGGACCCGTAAGAAGACGTGGTCTCCATCCTCGATCTCTAGTGGAATCCACCTCCTATCAACATAGGTTTTCTGTCTACTCTGTGCAGTATTCATCTTCTAATGGATGATCTGAACCTTCTCCATCGTAGCCTGTACAATCTCTGGTCCTACAAGTGCTGACTCCCCAGGGTCAGTTCAGCATAGAGGTGATCTGCATGGTTGACCGTATAGTGCCTTGTATTATACCATCCCGATGGTGGAGTGGTAGTTGTTGCTGTACGCAAACTCCACCAAGGGTAGGTGATCCTCCCTGCTACGACCAATGTCAAGAAAAGATACTAGGAGAATGTCCTCAAGTGTATGAATGGTCCTCTCAGTTTGATTGTCCGTTTTAGGAAGGAAGGTGGTGCTCAGACGCAGCTGAGTCCCAAATCCTCTTGCAAACCCTTCCAAAGCTGGGAAATAAAGCGAGAATCTCGATCAGAGATGATAGTAGATGGCACACCATGAAGCCATACGATCACCTGATCGTAGAAGCGTCTCAATCTCTCCACTGATCCCTACTGTATGATTGGTAGGATGTGGGATGACATGGTGAGTTGGTCTACGATAATACAGATAGATTCGTGTCCTATAGATGTGCAAGGAATCCCCATCATGAAATCCATGGATATCTCGTCCCACTTCCACTTCGGGACCTCAAAGTGATGTACCATGCCTACTGGTACCTGGTGCTCCACCTTCAATTTCTGTAAAGTGAGGCATCGTGAAACGAACTCTGCTATAGGCTTCTTCATACCCATCCACAAGTGCTGTTTTCTAAGACCATGGTACATCTTCACAACTCTTGGATATACAGCTAGAGGGGATGTGTGAATCTCCCTCAACACATCCACCTGCAGTTCAACTGGTACCATAGTACGTCCCTTGAAGAGGATGACGTGCTGCCCTCCTTCAAAACATCCATTAGGCACCTGCCCTGAGGATATCTGAGCATTTCGTGTCTCATAGTCAAAGTCTCCACACTGTGCCTCTCTGACTCATTGAAGGAGTGGAGGAGTGAATGTGAGTGACTATAGAAAGGCTGATCCATCTCTATCCACAAAGGATATCTGCAACGTGGCTAGCGGCTCCGTCACCTCTCATAGTAGTTGAATTCCCGATCTCCTGCTGAGAGCATCAACTACCATGTTTCCCTTCCCAGGTGTATAGAATATCACAAAATCATAGTCCTGGAGGAACTCGAGACATCGCCGCTCTCTTAGGTTCATGTCCTTATGCAAGAAGATGTACCTTAGACTCTGGTAGTTAGAGTAGACTGTAAAGCACTAGCCCATCAGATAGTGTCGCGACATCTTCAAGGCGAAAACCACTACTGCTAACTCCAGGTCATGGGTATCATAGTTCTGATCATGATGTCTCAACTTCCATGAACCATAAGTGATCACTACTCTCTCATGCATCAGGACACACCCGAGTACGGTCCCTGATGCATCGTAGTAAACTACATTCCCTACTCCCTCCTCCGGTAGCCTCAAGATGGGTGCACTGGTCTATCTCTATCTCAACTCTTGAATGATCTATTGAAATCTATCTAACCACATGATGGGTTTCCCCTTCTTTTTCAAAGCTTTAAGTGGTGATGCAACTCTGGAGAAGTATGGCACAATTATTTAATAATACCCAGCCAGACCTAAGAAACTCCGCACCTCTGTTACACACTTAGGTGGATCCCAAGCAAGTACTGCCTCGATCTTCATAGGATCCACTACAACTCCCACCTTAGATATGACGTGTCCCAAGAAGTGAACCTCTCGAATCCAGAGCAGGAACTTCGAGAGCTTACCATATATCTAGCGTTCTTGCAGTGTATCAAGTACAACCCGAAAGTGGTAGGCATGCTCCTCCTCAGTAGTCAAGTAAATCAGTATGTCTTTGATGAAGACTACAACAAAATGATTGAGGTAAGGTTGTAAGATCCTCTTCATGAGACTCATAAACACTGCTGGAGCTTTGGTTATGCCGAAGGTCATAACCAAGAACTCGTAGTGTCCATACCGACACTGGAAGGCCGTCTTCAGCACATCCTCGTCTAGAACTCTGAGCTGGTGATAACCTGACTAGAGGTCTATCTTTGAGAACCGTCTTGCTCCCTTAAGTTGATCAAAGTGGTCATCAATCCTAGGGTGTGGTTACTTATTCTTCACGGTGACCTGATTCGGGAAATGGTAGTCGACACACAGTTTTAAGCTCTAATCTGCCATCATGGCGAACAAAATCGGAGAAGCCCAGTGTGAAACACTGGGTTAGATAAATCCCTTCCCCTGCAAGTCCTCCAGCTGTACCCGCGGATCACGAAGCTCGGTGGGAGCCATCCGATATGCTGGTGTAGATATTGGTGATTTACCAGAGAACAGTTAAACGTAGAATTCTACCTCTCTGCGAGGAGGTAGTGCTAGAACGTCATTATGAAAAATGTCAACATATTGATCCACCACAATAAGAAAACTCAGACTCTACACATCATCTACTCCGAGGATGGGACTATCAAACTGATGTGTGGTCGATTTCCATATCCTATGCATAAGTCCATCATTTGTTCTAAGGCTCCTTTCTCAACGGTGAAGGTAAACCTACTCCTATCAGTGCAGATACACCACACTTTTCTCCTAATGAAGTCGATCTGAGCACGGACTGTAGATAACCAGTCCATACCCAAGATGACATCGTAAGGCCTGGACGCCAGTACAGGAAGATCCCAGCCGAAGCTCTTTCTTTCTAGAGTAAGATCACACTGCTAGAACCAGTGTGTAATCATCAAGTCTTCTCCCGTAGGAGTCTCTAATCATAAGGATCGAGCCAATGGATCTCTCAGAATCTATGAGATCCGAACCAGGGCAGCGGCAATAAAAGAATAACTCGCACCCGTGTCTATAAGTACTACAACAAGGGTGGAGTATAAATATATAGTACCTAGAATCATCTCGAGTGCACTGTGGTCATAAGCCTCCAATATCTGGAGCTGAGTCTTCCTCTATCCGACATCTCTCTGTGGTTGGGGTGGACCTCCTGGTGGTGGTGGTTGTAGAGCCTCAAAACATCATCCACCACCCACTTCTCGGCCAGCAGCTCTGCCTCGTCTGCGTGCTCCCTGCAAACCGCCACGGTCAAACCTATGCCTCTACCTAAGAGGTCCCTCCACTTTCTTCTTCTAATATGGATTGCTGGTTGGGAATTCCCAAGCCATGTGACCCTACCCACCACATGCATAGCACTGCTTGTTCCTCATATAGCTGGTTCAGTTCCATGTGCCCCACATAGCCGAACCTGTATCCTGAGGTCACTCTACTGATGGATAGGTCCTCTTGGGCCTTTACAACATCTGTCTACTACTGGCTATAGAAGACTCCTCTATGTGTCGCCCAATGGTAGGTCTCGCTGCTGGTGCCAGCTCAGCGAGAAAACTCTCGACAAGTAGGGCTTGCTCTAGCACTCCTACCTGCATCCGAATGATGAGGAAGATCATCGAAGCCCTGATCTCATGCCTCAGTCACTGATAAATGGTTTGAGCTCTGAATAATGGGTGTCATACCATGTCCGTGGAGTAGCGTGAGAGGTCGGTAAACCACGCTGAGTTCTGAGCTACTAACATGCTGCCCTACCATAGATGAAGTAACTCCTGAATGAGCACCGCACCGAGGGTGGCTGGAAAAAACTTTGAGTGGAAGAGACTCTCGATGTCTGTCCAAAATAGAGATGCGTCGTCATGCACCTGGAGCATCACGCTCCAGCATCTACCTACTACTACGTGTAGGTGAATTGCGTCAAAGATCACCATAAGATCAGTTAGTGTCCCTACCAATATGAAGACTCTGATGATAGCCTCCATACAATCCTCGACTACCTGAGGGTCCGTCTCTCCACAGAACCTGGTCAACCTCTGCCACTGAAACTCATGCAACACACTAAGTTGGAGTACATCCTCTGCTACTGGAGCTGGTGGTATTGGTGGCTCAGCGGGTAGTGGTACCGTTGGTGCCTTTGCTGTGATGGGGCCCTCCACCAAGGCCTCGTCGCTCGGTGGGCTTCCATCTCATATGCGACTCGAGACCCTAGCTGGCTATCTTCGTGGGGCCATCTGGAAAAGTAACAGGTGTGCCATGGTTAATACAATATACCTGGTGAGTTGACACGAAGTAATCACAACGAAAACCTTTGAAACACACATGCAATTAGTGTTTTCGTGAACTGTGTCTGAAATCAGAGGTCAGGGTCCTGGTGTATGGATACGTCGGCCACTGCACCAACACTAGACTCCCTGGACTGAAAACCACACTCAATACTCAAAACACTATTTCGTCACAGAAAGAATGATCATGGTCCTGAGTTCTGCTATAGAACTGACTCCTCTGATACCAATTTGTCACGACCCTTCCTCAGGTCCCATGCTGTGACTACCCCAAGCCCGCCTTCAATTGTCCAGGGGCTTGAAACTAGAACCAAAGGCGTAAATCCCAAATAAAGGGAAGTATTTTCCTTTATAAAAGTAAACAACACAAAAGAGTACGCAATATAATTAATTAAAAAGTGATACTGAATTAAAAAAAAGGGCTGAATTTAAAAGGGCCAGAATATAAACCCAATTGAAAGGCCATTACAACTGAAAACTAGTACAAAAACAGTAAAGTAAAGCAGCAACCACTGAGTCTTCCTCTGGAAATCCCACCTGAAGGGTGGGTACAGATAGTCTCCCCTCTCCAAGGGTCCGTCCGTCTGCTCTGTGTATGTCCCGCCAAGTGGTCTACCTCCCGGTACCGTCCAGCTCTACAATCCTCAATCACGATCAGTGATGTCCATCATCTGCAACCAACACAACGTAGTGCAGGAATTACCCGTGCAGGGTTGAGTATAACGACACATAGTAGGGACCCTGAGACCCCCGAAGGTCTCCCAGAATCCACAAAGGATAAACCACAAAGGAAAGATACAATCATGAAGTAACAACCAAACCTACTTAAGTATATGCCCATACATATACATATGTCATCAATCCCAGTTTGTCTCCTTCTCTTGAGCCCAAGCACAACCAAGTCCACACAGGAATGAAGTCAATCACATCATAGATAATGATTGAAAGTCATGACTTTGTTCACACATATATACATCTTTTTTAACATGATATAGATGAAAATATGTAGTCACTTATTCATCTATGCTGGCGAACCCACGTGGGATACTATTCCCGCTAAGCTGTCAGACCCACGTAGGATACTAGACCAACTACCATGTCGGACCCACGTAGGATACTAGAACAGAAATCAAACTGTCGGACCCATGTAGGATACAAGAACCGTATTCATCGACGCCAAGCCCACAATGGATTTTAGTACAGTAGTCATCGTCACCGAACCCATGAAGGAATCCGGTACGGTAGTCATCATCGCTAAACCCACAGGGGATCCCAGTATAGTAGTCTTTGCAGTCGCAGCTTTATCTAGGGTTCCCGCACATGGCATGCTCAATTCCGAGGGTCCGCTCCTTGAGTCAAAGGTCGATATATCAACTGTCACCGTGTCCTGTGTTGATGCATCCCATAGTTCTGTCCCACTTCATAGGGGTAAAACCAAGAAAAACACATCCAAGTCATGGAGTACAAGATGACCAAGCCATTTCCCTAAAAGTATATGTCGTGTAGGTAAGAGGTACATGACTTGTCATCAGACACCGGGTACTGCCCGTGTGAAACAGACCTGGTCGCAGGGCTGGTCTTGTAGATATGTAAGTACACGACATGTAGTATGGTTACATGCAGTGTGCAAACATCTAGGGTTGGTTCCATGAGCGCTAACCATGACTAGCCGTGTGGTGGAGTACATGCCCATGTAATCCACCCCGTGTCCGTGTATTCCCATAATACACGCCGTGTCATCACGAAGTAGCTTTTTCCATGGTGAAGGAAGTACACACCGTGCCTCTTGGCCGTGTGGTTATTCCCATGTCTGTGTATCTCTCAGATTACACGTCGAGCCTCACGAAGCCGCTTCCACGTTTCTATTAATAAAATACACGCCGTGTCACTTGGCCGTGTATTTTTTCTCGTGTCTGTGTATCTTCCCTGAATACATGCCATGTCCATCGAAGACTCCCCTTTAAATCTGTGTGGAGAGTACATGTCGCGTGTCTAAAGTCACATGTCATGTTTGACTTTTCTAACATCCGAAAAGGAAGCTACAATACGCTTGTACTACACAGTGTGTGCCTTTGGAGGAAAAGCTGTGAGTTCTAGAATTTTCCAGAAACGACGCTTCTGGCCAACATGCCTCTCGAGGTGTCCGTTCTTCGTCCGGATCATCCGTTTGCTATGAAAATTCTGCCTCTAGGTCACCATGATGTTCTGAGGCTATTTCCGATGATTCCGAGCCTCCGATCGGCTCCAAAAACATGACTTGATTCGCTGATAAAGAATAGTAGAAGAACACCACACAATCACAAGAACGACAGAGGAATTAGACTGTGTTAGATTGGTTCGGTTACTTCCACATTAGTCCTATAGCAAGTGGTTTAAAGAGAAATTACAACATGGAAGGAAATCCAACATTACTCAATCAAATACACACCCCTACCATGAGATATGGTTCACGGTAGTTGAGTGTCCTGGATGACGGTGTCGATTCAGTCGTCATCGGAGTGCACCCGAAAAAGAAGTGGTGCCTCCTCTCTTGTCACTGAGAAAAGAAATGGATGCACATCAATGTTCATTATGAAATTGACGTTATTAGTCGAAGAGGGTGTCATTCTTTATCGATGGAGTTCTCCGTTGGAAGGATTATGTTCTTTATCTGAGAGAATAACTCCCTTCTATATTTTTTCAAAGCTATCCCATGTTCAAAAATAATATAATAGATAATCTATCATTTTATTCACACAAGTAATTCAAAATTCAAACAACTTAATTTAATTTATTTAAGAGGCCGAATTCATTAATTTAGGTGCGTTGTCAAAATTAAAGAGAGAGAGATGGAGAGGAAGAGTTGTCATAATTAATGGGGGGGTTGTCACAATAAATACAGAGGAGTTGATTGGGGGGTTTGAAGAGAGTTATGGGAGATGAATGGTTGGGGCTCTTGTGGGACCCACCTATCAAATATCCACACATGGGAAGTTGGGTGGGTGTGGGCGACAATAATAACTTCCCATGAGAGGAAATAACTTTCATAGATATATAAAATTGTTCTAACAATTTTATTTAACTATTTCCAATTCCCCAAAAAACTTACTCTCAACCCACATAAAACACAACTGTTGTAAAGGTCCCCTTAAGAAATTACCAGAGTTGTGAGTTCTTTGGTGTCCTTAGATTTCAATTCTGAGCACCGGTTCAAAAGATAGAAAAACCCGCACGTACGTTTACTGAACGTAGCCAAACAAAACTTCAGAAATTGATTCAGGGCACACCGGGCCTCAGAATCAAGTGCCGTCAAGAGCCAGAAACTCGTAAAATTCCAAAGAATTAATAAAAAAAATCCGTGAATATTCCAGGTCTTTACACATATCAGATATTATAAACACATAAATTAGAAAAATTAGTTATAATATTTCAGTCTATGATATCTACAGTTTACCCTGGGTTAGTCATGAATATCACAAAACCAAAGGATTTTGACCTATAATTGACATATCCTTATGACATCCCCAGACATATTCATATAAATATCTACAGGGATATCACTAAAAATTTCACATCCTAGATTCCAAAGGTTGACTAATCCTTTGTTTGGATACCAATTGTAAATACCCAAGCTTGACGTACAATGAAATTACATTACTTTTTTTGAATACTTAACACATGACAGAAATAGATGCCCAAAGACCATATTAGTTTAATGACTTTTGAAACTAGAAATCATAAAAAAATGGTTCATAAAACATCTTCATCATCTCCTTCTTTATCCTTCATAACTAGAACCCCCTTTTGACACATCTTACTTAATACCCTTTTACAAATATTGGGGGAATAGAATCATGAAAAGTGGTGACCTCTAATTCTAAGAAAGAGAAATAATGGAAAATATCTTACATAACATAAACATAAAAATTTAAAAATTTGAACATACCTTTTGAAAAAAACCATACCACATTTAACTTATTGCAAAAACTTCTATTATAAAATAAATCATGGTAGTTTATAAAGAATAAATCATAATTGAATCATGAACTATGAGAAAATAGATTTGTAATAAAACATGGAATTTTAAAAAATAAATAATCACATAATATGATTTCCATATTTTCCCAGGAATTTTTTCCAATACCATCATAGTGGACAAAGTCCACTACTGACCTAGGTTTACTTGTCATTGCAACCATATATTACTGAACAAGATATACATTCCATTCTAGAACTATATAATTGAACCAGATTTACTTACCATTCTATTCATGTCTATCTCATGGGATATAAATCATTACGATATTTATTTTAGGGAGATATAGGTCCCACCTATGTCATAGTTAATTAATTCTTACATATTCCACAAAAAAATCAGTCATCATAGCATTACCCATGAAATAAAATGGGCTTCTTAAACATCATTATATCATAATACATAAAAAATAATTGAATTTCATAAAAATTATTAATTCATATCACAATAAAATCAATGTAATTATAGGGACATCCCTACTTTATCTTATATGTAAAATAATTTTGATAAAACTAATGAACTTCATTCTTGGGGAAAATATAATTTTTCCATAAAAAAAGTTTTGTTTATCAAAATGCCACACATTTTTAAAATAAAAAAAATTAGTTGAAAATAAACCTGAAATCATGTGTAGGAAGATTCCTAGAAATATTGAATAATGAATATGTAAAAATCTATTATTTTTGTATAAGATCAAAAAACATTCTTCTCTTACACTTGTCAGCAAAGTCAAAAAGTACCTCATATGGAAAACAAAAGAAATATTCCTTCCATAAAATTTAATAAAACTTCTCCAATGGGTAAAATTGAATATAAATTATATTATAAAAATAGAAAAAATATTATATATTTAGGATACATGAACATGGATGGTAAATATTCTCCAAGAAATACATACAAATAAATAACTTTAGATAATAATGAGATTGAATAATTACCCCTTACTATACGTCTAATTTCTTCTGTATGCGACTGAAACTCCTATATAGTGGGTTTAAACATATTATTAACTTTTAACAGAACCATAATAATATTTATAATATCATATATGTTCCTATTATTACTTTATATTACCCGTTTATTTATCAATTCCACTTTAAAGAAATGTTTTGTGTAATAATCATCTTATTTATCATATGTGTTTTGACTTGTTATTCTTTATCTTATTACTTAGATAATGTTTTAATTACATAAAAAATGTAAAAGAAGATTTATATATCATAAATATTTAGTATTTATATATATATAATAGAAAGATAAATGAAATGGAATACACATTTCATGGAGATGGTATGTTGTACGTACACATGCACGTTGTTTCCATTTCCTTATTGAATTGAATAGAAGAACATAAATGATATAAATATATATACACATAAATCCATTAGAATAATAATGTATTTTATTTCATTCATATTTATAATATATAATTTATAATCATTATTGAATGGTTAGCATGGAGAAGTAATCTCATCGCGTCGTTTAGAGGGTAGGATGTACGTACACACGAGCGATTATATCATTCACTTAATGATTAAATGGTAATAAATTTATGGTATATTAATTATATATAACAATGATAATGTTTATTAATTATTTAATTGTATTATACTCACCATTATACCAATCTAAATAATGTATTATAGAACAAAACATTACACCACAACATGGAGATAGTAAGTTGTTCGTACGCAAACATGCTGATATTGTTATTCGTATAATGGATAAAAGGATGTATATGGTTTTCCCATAATTATAGTAAAATATCATCATGTTTAATTTAATTTATTTGTTACATTAGTATGGGAACAATATAGGAAGGGAAAGTGGAATAAGAAATGAATCTTGAATGTGGTGATAGAACAATTTCTTCTTTTTTGAGTATCTACTATTGATTTTCACAAAAATCCCTCCCTAGGATGGCTTTCTGTCTAGAGTGTTACCACCAAAATGATGTGTGGGATGTTTGGAGAGGAAATGGTTAGGTATTGCCTCAGAAAAATGTATTTATTTGTTTGATTAAAAAAGGATAGGTTCCCTTTTATATTAGAGGGGAGTGCCTCCTTTTGAAATAAAAAAACTATTAAATTAATACGAATTAATTGTTTACAAGTTTTTCTATTATTTTAAACCTTTTACATTTAATTTATCCTTGTTTAAACTATTTAATTTTAATTGTGGTAAAAATTTTCTAAATAATTAGTGGTTATATATATTTACCAATATTTTTTCAATTGTCTATAATTGGATAATTTATGAAATTTTTAACATTATAATTATCTCATTGTAAATTTTAAATATTTATTTTATTTTACAATAATTTAATAATATTATATTTTTATAAAATTTAAATAGTATCAATTTTTACACTATTAATTGATTTGACTTTAAAAAAATCCAAACATATTCTAAATTCCATCCATAATATCTAATAAACTCTTAAATTTCATATGAACATAGAAAATTCGTGGAAACAATTAATTAGTTCATATTATATTTCATTTAATATATTTTAAATCATTTATTTGATATTTCAATTAATAAAATAATTTCTATATTACTATGGTGTCATTGGTAACGGTAATTATTTAATCTCTAAATTTTTTAAATAAATACACATGGGATAGATAATTTATTTATATTATTTTAAAATATTTATTCTCAATTTTTTATCAAGTTTTTTAATACAATAAATTTATTAAACGTACAAGTGATAATAGGGTGAGATGTTTTTACTTTCTTTGGATTTAATTATAATTACATCACTTTCATGGACAAAAGTATATTAACTGAATCAATTCAGACCCTGAGGTGATATTTGTCGATATTAAGTCATCCAATAAGATTTTTGAAGAAGTTAGGGTAATTTTATTATCTTTATCATATTGGTTTTTACCCTAATTTATTCGATTTACCTTTTACTATGATAAAAAAATTAACAAAGTTACTATTCATAATATAAAAAAAATAAATGTAACCTATTAACATAATTTTAACCCACTGATTCCAATTATGAAATATTTATTTAAAAATTTAAAACATTGAAGATGGAGTAATTAAATTAAAATTAATTTACATAGTAAAAAAACATGGTTTTTTTAAAGTAAAATCCATCAAAATATTGATGTGTGGTTATACATAATTTAATGTGAAATTACTTCTAATGACCAAAATTGGATTAAATGATAAAAAACTAATACAACTATTTTTCATAACCAATTTAAAAATATAATAAAAATTTAAATAATATATATGAAATGTAGTTTTGAATTAAAATTTAATATTTTTCATCATTCATTAAAATATGAATTTCATCAAAAAAAATAACTAAAAATTTCAACCAAGTTAAATTTTCATATCCCACTAAAAAATAAGAAGTTAATTATGTCATATATATCTTATAAAATTGTAATGACTACATTTAAAACATTAAATTAAATATATTTAATATATATTTCATTAATAAAATTCAGAATTAGTGATTTTATAATTTTATGGATATAATTATTTTCATTTCAATTTTTTTTCAGAAAGACACTACCACTATATTCAATTTGTTTTTATTTAATTTTATAGATAATTTAGTAACCAATTAATCATTATATAAACATATTTAAACCATAGTTTTATAATTTAGTTAATACTATTCATTCCATCCATTTTAAATCTTGGTGGTAACTATCATAATAATACATAATTGTCACTCATACAGAGTCTTGTGTGAAATTAATTATATTAAAAGAACATGAAATTTTGTAAAACACAATCCAAGAATAGTGTTGTATATACTGTAAGCTAATATAGTGATTCATATCATTCAAGTCAATCTTGGTGTAGAGTACAACAGAAGACATCAATGAAATTAAAAATAATCAATATCATTAAATCTTTGGGTCTTAAACTTTTAATAATAAAAGTAATTATATATTCTATAAGAGTGTTTCAAATGAAAAATTTGGAATGTTAGGGCTAAGATAAGTTATAAAAATTTTTCTTAAGTATCAAGAAAATATTAATTTATCTTAAAAATATTTATCTTCCCAAGAAATAATAATGCACAAAGTATTGTAGAATAATAAAATTATTTTTTAGATAAAACTATTATAACTATAGAGGACCAAAATGTATTGTTTAATATTGGTGATATTAATTTTTTCACATAAACCTATATGTGAGTGTATAAAATATCATTTTAATTTATTATAATAACACATGATTTATGGTGGGGGGAATTCAAATGAATGGAACTATTATTAGGATGGTGATAAACACTTCAGGGAATGTTATATTTTGTTACCAAAATCTCATCATATTTGTCTATATAGAATATATTCCAATATTGAGAAAACATTTATAGAATATGTGGCTAAAAATTTCATTGTTCAATGGATTGAATGAATAATATACATGTATAATATATTTTTGGTGAAAATTAAATTGATTTTTAGGAATATAACAATGAATAAATGGAAGTAGTTATTAATGTTTTCAAAATTGATTGGATGGAATGAAATCCGTGGCTACACAATAGTGGTTCAACCATTAATATGAAAGTATATAAATAAATATTGTAAAAAATCATAGATTATTATGGAGGGAATGTATATTTTAGAAATGATATATCCTTAAAAATCATAAGAGTTTATACAACATAGATTGAATTCAAAAAAATAAAATCCAAAGATGATTCATTTATTGATTTCATAAACATAAAAAAGGTTTATTTTTAACAAATATTGATTATGTTAATGATGTTTTATGAATAATATTTTATACATACTAATTATATAAATTTATTTAAGAGTAATCACAATGTGATAATGAATAAGTGGTAATTTCATCAAAAATTGTGTCCTAACTATTTATTGTTGTTTGAGTACAAAAGATGAATAAATATTGTGACAAAGAATACATAACCATATTTTTAAATGCTATTTGAGTAAAATAAAAATTAAATAGGTGGTTTGAGAACAACTATGTTAGATAAACAAATACATATTATATATGAAACACATAAAAATGGGAAGATGGTGTATGAAACTAATAAAAGTATTGAAATTCATTGCACTAAGACACATAAAAATTCAATCTTATTAATGTGGTATTAAGTGTTATTAATTTAATATTAGGTATTCTTATTTTATATCATTTTTATATTATTTTACAAGGATGAGAAATTTGTTTTTTAGGATGCATAAGACACATCCAGTGGAAATGATGAAAAAGTTAGAAGACATATTGAGATGGAACTAGATGTTTTTACTAATAGGGAGTAAAATAATATTTTAATAGGGTTCAATTTAATTCAATAGATTATTCGGTTGATATTAATGAGAAATTTTTTTAATATTTTTCTCTATTTTATTCATATTTAAATGGAGATGTAGAATAAAATAATAGTTATTAATTGAAATATGAATAAACTTTCTTAATGAAAATAAACTAAAAAATTTGTAATTCGTGGAACCACTGTGTACAACTATTGTTATTTAGAAAATATTGTTACTTAGACATAAATACAACAGAAAACTATATGAAATTTTTTATAATATGAAGACCATATTTATATAAATTATTTTTGTTGGTAGTCCATCTTTTATAATGATTACAAATTATAATATGGGAATATTGAATGAGAATCATGAGGGAAGAATCATCATTGTATCTTTATTTAATTAAATTGAGTGCACATTCTCGAATAAAAGGGTGTATATTATTGTTTAATGTACTGAGGTTATGATTACTAAAAATATACATATCGTCAATGTTCAAATTGAACCATATTTGGAAATAATTTAAGTGGTTTGTTTGATGATTTCTTGAAGTGTGATTGATTAATGAGTTAAATGTGAACTATATAATATTAATGAAAAATCAAATCAGACCATTTATATTGATAATTTTTATAGATATTATATATCCTAACATAAATGGTTGATGAATATGGTAGAAATATAAATTAAATTTTGAAATAAGGAGGATGCAGAACATGCAATAAGAAAACTCTATCTTATAAATAATATAGCTCTCATTTCATAATACAAACCACAATAAATATTACCAGGTTAAATGGATTTAAAAGAATAGGGGGTGGTGAATATATTATACACCAATCATCAAAATTATTCTGAATTATGTATAATCAAATTCTATATTTATTGGTCCACTATTAATAATCTCTCACTCAAAAATTGTGTAACTGAAAACAATGTTCTTTACAAAACATATGTTTTTACAAGGATTATCCTTATTGAAAGAGCCTCCTCCATTATTGGTTTTTTTAAGATAATATCCCATGCTTATAACTAGATTCTAAAATTGATTATAAGTAATAGTTATGTTCTTCAAATTACTCTTGTTAGGATCTATAAGTTAATAAAAATATGGGCAGTGTACACCCTTTTTATTTTCCCAACATTAACAATAATTGTGGATTTACTTGTTTTTTACTACAAATATTCATGTATTTAATCTCTCACTTAATGGTGAACATGATACATAGTTATTCAAAAATATTTCCAAACATTTCATAATAATATTTTCTTTATGTTATGAATTGAATAACCTAAATTGTATCTATTATCCCAACTATTTTAAATGACATAATTGGGGGGTTCAATCATGGTATGATTGGTTAAAAGAAATTCTTATTCAGATCCAGTTTTGTTGTTTAAAAAACATTATTCTCTCCATTTCCATTAAAAATGTAAGGATTGAAATTGAAGAATTCAAAAGAAAGAATAAAATAATACATTGTCCACCCTCACTGGGCTACATCCATAGAGCATACAATGGAAATGTGCTGATCTACCAAATTAACTATTGTTCACTAAAGAAATGACATTCAAGTTAGATCAATTATATTCATAGGTTCAATACCCTTAAAATGTTTAGATTGTACTCACTATCCCTCCAGGTTTACAACTAGTCAAAACTAATATCTCACTGTACTCTCAACTAAAGTGATCTCACTGCTCCATCATAGGAATACTGTATTGTTATGAATAATCTTAGAATTGTATAACTCATTTATGAATGTTCTATGAAGTCCTTTTTACCTAATATATGTATTTAAAATTTCCTCATACTATTAGTTTTCAAAAAGTTCCTTCTATAACGTTTAAAGTTCGTGAAGTTACATATACCAACCATGAAATTTCATGTATCCTCTGCGAACTACATTGCACTACGTGGTGCGCTTACTTCGTGAAAAAAATTCATCATAGAACACCTCTACATCATAGAATGATGATGCCTCATGAACAAGTGATTCTTTTCAGATTATTCCTTCACAGAATCCTCCATTGTGAACCACTTTATTCTTTGGGGAATCAATCCTTTATGGAATAATTCCTTGCAAGAATTGTTCCCTTGGAGAATACTTTCGACTCCACTGAATGCTTCCAGTGATGATTATATATAATGAATTTATCTCTTCCATGTGATGTGATAATGGTTATTTACATAGGAAAATATATAGTCAAATCCCTCTAATCCTAATTACACAATGATCCTATTTGGTACAGCCTTGACAATGAACTCTCTATGTGGTCCACATAGCACCTTTATCCATTACGGTGGTCGATGTCATCCACAATCTAAAACCCCTTTGTGTTATTGTAAAATCACTATATCTAGTTGAAAATGAAAATACTACCATGAATGAACAGCCTCCCATGAATAGTGAGACTTCCATGTATCACAGATCCCAATGTGGTGGTCTTATTTAATTTCCTTCTTATAAAAAATATTCTTCACTTTTGTTGTTCAAAAATCTCATTTGTGGTCGGGATAATTCTATTTGGTCTACATGGTGATGCTTCTAAGAAGAAACATTACTTTTTCAAAAAACAGACTCTGGATTTTGAGGCCCAATAAATTAGAAAAGACTAGGAAACTATGCCACCTTAAATGAATCATCTTCAACAACACAAACCCTAGAATAACAAAATAATTTTTTTTTCAACTAACACAACGACTACACAAACACTAATGTGGTTCCTAGAGGTCTTTTTCCAAACAATCTCAGACCATTATGTTTCTCTAAAATCCATCACGTTTGGATTCCCAATTAAATATTTTTCTATATTCATCCAAATGATTCGAATTTCAATTTAGATAACAACCAATTATTTAATTAACAAACACTCTAAAACCACATGATCCATTCTTGGAATGATAAAAAATAGTGTCATCCATTTTTCATTAATTTATCACATCATTTCAAAACCACTAATCTTCTTTAATCATGATTCCCATTTGGCATGATATATAAACATTGGTCGATCATCATTATAATCATCATATTTAATGCTCCCAATTATTCATTAGTCCCCCTATCAGCATCTCCCCTATATAGATTAATAAATTCTATCAACATATTATATCCACTATTTTGCACTTTTTCAGTAAACCTGAAGGTAAATTTTTTGTGGTCTGAAACATGTTAAGGATCATGAATAAGCACATTATGGAAAGACACATAGTACCTTTTGGAGAGGCTGTCCCATATCAACACCTTTTCATGTTAATGTATTTTAATATACTCCATGATCTATTCAATTACGTTTAAACACTTCTTTGTGTAATACCCTTGTAATAATGTCCACAACTTGTAGTTCTCTAGGAACATACTCCAATTTTACCTGAATTTGATCCACCTTCTCCTTGATAAAATGATGCATGATTTCAATTTTATTTGTCCTTGAGTGATGTGCTAGATTTTTTATTTTATTTATAGAACATTAATTGTTATAATGGATTCTAATTGAAGACTTCACTAGAAATCCCATTTCATAATGCTGCTGCTTCACCCATAACTACTATATGAAGGAAGTAGTTTTTGTTGTATATTCAGCTTCGGAGATTCCCAATTTGATGAAATCATGCCTATTTCATAGAAGAAAATACCCATTCTGTCGTTATACAATGCACTACATAAAATTTATTTTCTATCATAAACAAAAATATCATATTATTCATATGTATAGCCCAATAACTCCTACTGAGATTGGTCATTGAATAACAAACTAAATCACAATGTTCTCTTCTTATATTGAAGTATTCATTTTACAATATATAAGTAGGTTGCATTTGGATTTATTTGGAATTATTCTTCTTGGAAGGAGGGGAATAGAATATTATGTCTTTTCACTGTCATGTACAATAGACTACAAGTGATTTACCTATATTCTATGATAATAAGTACATTTCCTTCATCAAACCATGACATTTTCATCTGATTATCAACTAGAGACATCATCTCCATGGAATTATAAATTAAAAATATTTTAAAATCTCCTTATAATATTTATATTCATAAATATATTTTCCATTCCTTCATTGTGTCACCAGTAAACCATGGAAACACATTAGTTCATGAATCATCGACTTCAGAATTTAATTTTCACGAATTATCTAAACTATCTGCACTATTAATAATCTAATCCATTGAATATTACATCATCAACAAACAATAGAAACATCAACCTTTGATAACTATAATTGTTGATATATATATTATAATCAACACCACTACACTGCAATATGATCTTATTCAAAAACTGGTCTATTCTGTAATGCCATGTTCTTTGTGATTTATTCAACCCATATAGCTCTTATATCAGCTGAAGAACTCTGTTCTCATATTTCCAAATGAGAAAATATAATTTAGTTCCATATAAACTTCTTCTTCTAGAACTCCATTCCAAAACAGTGACCTGATTCCCATATGTAAAACATTGAACCATCTTCGCACTTCTATGGAAATGAATAATATGATTGTCTCTATTTTTCAAGAAGTGAAATTACTTCATCAACATCAATACACTCTCTATTGGAGTAACCATTTCACACTAATATTTATTTTTTCTAATGATTTCTCCATCTTCATTTATGTGGTTGACAAAATACTATTTGGTCCCATTTACATTCTTAATTATTGGACTCAAAACAATATCTCAGGTCTGATTCATCTCATTTTGGTCAAGATATTCAGTCATAGATGGAACCAAATTCTCATCTCAAACTACTTCATCGAAACATTTAGGATTTACTTGATATAGGACAGATTTTTGCTGTAATGACTTCATTCTTTGTGTTTGAACTGGGACAACTGAAACACCAATGATGTTCTATTTGGGAATTTTATCTTGACTCTTCAGTTTTTGTGAAGATATATATTTTAATTCATCCATATAATTATCTGTATTTCATTATGATTCCTAAATTTCATCTTCAACTCACATTAATATTCTTACCTACTCGTCAAATTCATTAGGTGACTACTCACTTTCATGTTGTAGATTATATTAATTATCTATTTTAGTGACATAATTCATATCTAAAGCATTTCTAAGACTCTTCTTGAAAAATTTATGTGATTTTATTTTCTTATAATATCAATGATATATCTCTTCATCTACACAAAACTCAAATTTCATATGTTTCTATTTATTGATAATAAAAAACTTCATTCCAAATATTTTAATGTATTTCAATGACAGTTTTCTTTAATAAAATATCACATATGAATTATTTACATCATTTGGATTGAACATATCCCTATTAGATTTATTGAATTATTTCAAGACTGTTTTCTTCCAGAATATCTCTTGTAGATCCTTTTCAAAATGGAATTGTAATGGGAATGTCTTTAATGATATGATTTCTCCTCTTAGACTCTTTTTTATGAGTTCAAAATATTGAAACATAATACATTATCCTATGTTTCACAAGTTAATTTTCCACATGACTATTGATGAATTCATTATAATTATCACTATGAAACATCATAATATTATATACAACCATCATTTTATATTCCCTACGCTATTGTTTTATGTAACTAAACACATCATACCTACAGAAATGTCCAATACCCGTGACATTTTACTAAAATAATCAATGAGAAGAATGTAATACCTCTTCTCATCAATGGATTAGGGTGATATATGTTCCCATACATATATATTCACCAAAACAATCAATCTTGTTTTATTTTTCTCTTTTTCTTATATGACTTTCTGATGATCTTCCCATTTTAATAAGAATCACTAGTATTTGTATGGTCACGTGATGGTTTTGGGAGATCTTGAGATACATAAAATATGCCCAAATATTCTTGGGATGGTTAGCATAGATGTTCAATTAATATATACAAAACCTATTTTCATCCTCTCTATATAAAAATCAAATATCTTCTTCCCCTCATACAAGGTAGAGGTTCCCCTTTTTTTGTTTTCACAAGTAGGAAATTTTTACCATATATTCCATTGATGACCTATGTCTTCTCACTATATATTAAATCATGCCCCGAGACATATATTTAACTAAAATAAAACATGTGGTTACTTATACCATCAAAAAATAATACATTATCATGTCTCGTTTTTCAACCGCCAATTTTGGAATTTTTATGCCAATAATCATAAGTCCTTCATAATTTCTAAATTTGATAACACCTTCAATGTCATTTTTTATTCCTATAACAAGATCATTGTTATGATTTATATGGGATTTTTATCAACTATAAAGGATATAAACATCATAACAATATGATTCTTTAAGGGAAATAAATATGACTACTTCCTACATAGGTATTTTATTTTTAATCTAGGTGATTGACTTCATACCTAGAATGGATTTATAATCTTGATCTTCCTCAGAGAATGATTGAAAATATTCATCTTCTATAGCTTCAAAATTATTTCCTATTTCTGTATCATTTGATGATTCATATATCTTTTCCATTGGACCACATTTATCCTCCTTTGGAACATTTCTCTTCATTGTTGATGATCCAAACCCTACCTTGTGTCTGAACCATCCACACATGAAACAGTGACCATAAAATGATCCTAGAATATTGAGCACTATCTTGATGCCTCAGTTGGTCTTTCTCACTTTAGTACCTCTTGTACATTAAAGATATATTTTTTGAGGGTCCCATCTTTCCAATACAATAACATCTAAAGTGGACTGCATTTCTATGAGTCATTACTACAGTACTAGTTTTTCATTGAGTTCTCTAGGTCATGATTTTCTAATTCATACCCAAATAAATCTTCAATAATATCTCGGGTTTTTATTGTATTACATCAACTATTTAAGATTTTTACTTTCTACCAAGTCCTATATAGTAATTAAATTCCACCACATTGGACATTTAATATTCCATAGACTCATTATCATCATTTCTCATCTCATATAAAAATAGAGTACTATATAAGCTATTCAATTCTTACTCATTTAAATCATTATCTTTTAATATAGAAAATTGTGGATTGAACTGATGTGGATGTATTTTCAAGATTCATTTTAAAATCATTACATATTCAATAGTTTCTACTTGAAAACACATGTCTTCCACAAAAATAGTTACTCGGTCAAATAATTCACCAATAGACTCATTTTGGTGAGTTTTAAGATAATCATTGTAGATACCCGAAGCCTAACGTACATGGACATTACATTACTTTTGCGGAATAATTAGTACATAACAAAAAAACACACACAAGGACCGTAATAGTTTAGTGTCTTTGGAAACTCGGAATATAATCATCTAATCGTGGTGAAAGATCTTCAAAATCTCCCATAAAGATCTTCCTTTTTTTCTAAAACCTTTCTTTATATCCTGGGGAAAATAAATCATAAAAGGGTGAGCTCAAATGCTTAGTAAGGGTAATCAAATGAAATATCAATCACATCATATTCATAAGAACATAACATTTTGGAAATCTTAACATGCATAAGAGAGCATAATTTCATAACATGGGATAAATCATAGTAGTGAAATGAAATCCCAATAATCATAACTTAAAACATGAAACTTTGTGGCATACACACATAATCATAGAGAATCATTTCTTGTTAGTCAAGACTCATTTCCAAGACTATCTTAGTGGACAATGTCCATTTCTGAACCGATTCACCCTAGTTTCAGTCCTGTTTCAATGAACCGGTATAACCTACCGTTCCAGCCATGTCTATCTTATGAGATATATAATCTTTACCCAATGCATTGGAGGGAGATATAGGTCCCACCCATCTCTTAATGATACCATTCTTATGTGTTCCACAAAATCATAAACCATACATCATAGCATAACCCATGTAATAAAAATGGGAATCTTAAACATCGTGACATCATAAAACAATTCATATAAAATAAAGGAATTCATAAATATAATTCCTTCAAAACATAATAAAATCAATTTAATAATATGGATAGAAACAGAACCCTATATTATCTTAGATGGAAAATAATTTTGATAAAACAGTTGAACTCCATTCTTGAGGAAAATATCCATTCTGCATCAAAAAACATTTCCTTTCTTAACATATCGTACAATTATAAACTAAAAGAAGTTGATTAAATATAAACATGAAAACTTGTAAAGGAAGCTTCTTGGAAATAATGTTTTAAAAATCCATTCATGCCGTATAAGTTAAAAAAACATTCTTCGTACTTTTTTCGGAAAAGTCAAAAAGTACCTCGTACAAAAAACAACAAAATATTTCTTTCATATCTTTTACTAAAAACTCACCGAAGGGTAAAATAGGATTTAAACAATTTTAGGTGAATGGAAATAATATTACATATTATGGAAACATGTATGTGGATGATAAAATACACCCCAGTAAATTCCAAAGTATAAACAATCTCGGAAAAAAATGAGATTGTGATATTTCCCTTACCTTAGGTCCGATTTGCTTCGTAAGTGTCCAACACTCCTATATAATGATTTAAATAATGTCATTGACTTATTCCAGAATCATACTCATTGTTATGATATCATATATGGTTCACTTATGACTTTATTTTACCCGTTCTTTTGTAAATTCCATGTTAAAGAGCGTTTTGGGTAAAATCGTTTCATTTGTCATCCGTGTTTTGACTTGTAATTATTCATATGATTACTTAGATAATGATTAATTAATTCCAGAATATAAAACATGATTTATATATAATATATATTCAGAATATACATATATATAATAAATCAGTAAATGGAAAGAAATACACCGTTCATGGAGACGGTAGGCCGTACGTACGCATGAACGCTGTTTTCGTTTCCTTATTGAGTTGAATGGAATTAAGTAGATTACATACATATATATACACATAAATACAATATCATTATTATGTCATATATTTCATTATTACATATTATATGTACTTTATAATCATTCATGAATGGTTAAAGTGGAGAATGAATCTCATCACGTCGGGGAGACGGTATTCCGTACGTACGCACAAGTGATGATATCATTCCTGTGATCGTGGAATTGTATTGGAGTGTATGTATACTATTTCATAATCATTATTACTTTATAATATTCATATATAGTCATTATTTACACAATTAAACCTATCCAAGTAAGGTGGTGGTGGAAAATAGATTACACCACGGCGCGGAGACGGTATTCCGTACGTACGCACGTGCGGTGATTTCTTTTTCCGTAGGATGGATAGATGGTAAAATAGGGTTGTTTCATACTTATAATAACATATCAGTATATTAGTGATACTTATGTTATTACTTAATAATGAAACAACTAATGAAGAAGAAGTGGAAGAAGAAATAAAGATGAAAGAATCAGTAATGGACATTACCTCTTCTTTGAAGTGCTTCTTTGAGACCTCCTTTTAGGGCACTAAAATGGGTCTTTGAAGAAGACCAGAACCTCTAGGATGTCTCTAGGGAAGTGTAGAGGAGGAATTGGTAGGGTTTGGCCGAGCCTGAAGGCTCAAATTGGTGTGAGGAGGAGAGGGAGGAGGTTCCCTTTTATAAGGGAGGAGAGGGGCACCTTTGAAATTCTTAAAAATATTAATTTATAATAAATCTATCCCCACTTCAAAACCTCCAAAAATGACTCATATTCGAATTTTAGATGAGATAGGGTTGTAATATCATCAACCAATCAAATTTATACATGTTTGGATCATATTTTAATCCTTATCATTTTGATTTATCCTTATTTAATCTATTTAAGTTTATTTGTGGTAATAAAATTCTAAATTTTAAATTATAACAAATAATTACTTATTTGTTGTGAATTTTCCATAATTTTTTACTTTATAACATTATAGACCATATAAATTTAAATTTATAATTTTTAAATTTTTTTGTGATTTTTAAACAATTTTATAATATGTTATTTTTATAAAATTACAATAGTGTCAATTTTGACACTATTCATTTATTTTAATTTAAATAAAATATATATATAAGATATGTTCGAAATAAAAGCTTTAATATTTTAATAAAAGGTCATATGTTTCTATAAAATTAGTGGATCACATTAAATAGTTCATATAATATTTATTTTATTATTTTTAAAACCATTTATTTGGTTTATCTCTTAATAAAATAATTAAACAATATTTTTGTATAATTATTTAATATACTTATTTGTTGCATAAAAATTTAAAATAAAATCCTATGATGAAGATAAATATATTAACTTTCACAATAAGACTTTTACTCTAATTTATCATCTTAAAATCACAATATGTAAATTGTTATATTTATTAAATTATGAAGGTGACAACTTTGGCATCATTTAAAATAAAATAATATAAGTGTCATAATTACTTGTATAAGACTCCAAATGGTCACATATAAGACCATTGGATGATTATAGTTTACATGTACATGACCAATAAGTTTTGGTCAGGGTTTTGTGCCTTTTATTGTCACTATTAGTTTAATAAAAACCATATTCATGATTTTTCACTGGATAAATAATTTCTGCATCACTATTGTGTCACAATTAATGAAAATTATTTAATCCCAAAAAATTCTAAATAAATTCTCATGATGTAGATAATTTAGTTAGCTTTCTGGATACTATTCATGTTCTACGTTTTATGATGTTTATCACTAAGTTAAAATTATTATACTTATAAGATTTAAGAGAGTGACATGTTGTCACTTTCTTTGGTTTTAATAATAATTATATTATTTAAATGGTCAAAAGTCCCTAAAATGAATCTAATCCGACCCTTAGTTGATATGGGTTTACTATTAGCCATCAAATAGAATTTTCTTATGTGTTAGGGTAATTTTATAATATTATATTTACCCTTAATTACCTGATTTACCTTTAACTATGGTAAATAAAATTTACAGTAGTTACTATTCATATTTCCCAAAAATAAAAAGTAGCCTATTAACATAATTTGGACCCACTGATTCCAAATATGGAATCCATTGTTTCAAATTCAATACACAGAAGTTGCAGTAATTAAATAAAAATTAATCTCGTTGTCGAATGAAAACGAGTTTTTGTTTAAAACATTGCAAAAGATTGAATTGGTTTAACCTATGAATTCAAGGTAAAATCAATGCTAATGACATAAATTATATTAAATGGTAAAAATATATTCTATTTATACTTTAAAACTATTCAATATTATAATTTTTCCACATAAGCTATTACGATGAAAAAAGTTGTTTTTAATTAAAATATAGCGTGTTTTTACTATTCATTAAAATGTAAAAGTTACCACAATAATATGAAAAATTTATCCAAAGTAAATTTTTATTTCATGATTCCAAAGAAGAATTTTATTTTTTCAAATTGAACTTATAAACATGTCAAAAACTCGATTTTAAGTGGGTGCTCCATCAAAAGGCGACAAAACTGCATTTTTTTAAAAATACTTATTTTACCCAAAAAATTTATTTTGTTCTTATACCATGTTCTAAAAAATGTGTAAGATGAATAATAATGTTATAAAATTCAAAATTTAGTTAATACTATTCATAACAGCTAGTTAATGACAATATTATAATAATATAACATTGTTTATTAAAACCCGGTATTGCGTACAACACACGCTGTCGAGGAAGGTCGCGATTGCGTGTAATGCAAGCCAAGTCAGGGTTGCGTGTTGTGAAAGAATCCTTCATTTCTTCGTATAACAGAATCCAACAATATTTCATTTATACATTGAATATATATATATATATACTCAATGTTGCGTAGAATAACTATTTTCAAAATTGTGTGTTACACGATCCAAGAATAGTGTTGTGTATACTGCAAGCTAATACATTGTTGCGAATAGCGCAAGGTAATCTTGGGGTATCATACAACACAAGACATTAATTAAATGAATATTTTTCATAAAATCTTGGGGCGTTAAATTCTACCCCCCTTAAAATGAATTTTGCCCTCCAAATTCGTCGGGGTTATAAATGGTTTACTATTCGAAAGATTCTTTAATAGAAACCCACATCGTAAAAAGGAATACAAAAACCAATCTTTAAAAACAAAAGTATGAAACTTAATGGTTACCCAAATAAACTAATCACTAGGTTTCCATAGAGGTGAGAATAAGGATACGGAAGAGAAATCTAACCATCATGCCCTGATGGAGAGTGGTAGAGAATATGGCTATGAAAAATCCAACAATCACAAAGCCATAGATTTGTGATTATCTAAGGTACTATCTGATTCATCGGATATAAGGGCAGTAGGACAACATTTTTGGTTTTTCAAGATCATTTCCCTAAAGTTGATGAAATTGGAATTAGAAGAAATACTTTCGTGATTTTGGTATAGTCTCACAGTTTGTCTTTCTTTGGAAAATTTCCACTTCATCTCTTAAAGAAATGAAGTTGAATTTTTCATTCGTGATGTGTTAGCAGATCATGTGATAGAATGATGGGACATTCCATCTGTCTCAAACAAAAAGTTAGAAAAAGTTATTAAATATACATAAGTTGATCTATAGTGAGATTAATCATATATGGTTCCTAAAATGGACTTATACATCATATATCATACCGCTTAATAAAATAAAACTAGTTTATAGTAACTAGGGACTTCCTGTAGGCCAGTGGTAGGCGATAAAGGCCAGTCGCACTTCGGTTGTGGGTTCGATTCCCACAGCCTTGTCCGACGCGATGGGATGTCACCCATCCTGCAGGTTGTCCTTTTTCTAAAGCTATATTAGCATAACATCACATCAATAATATCAAAAAAAGTTTTATCCTTAAACACTACTAACTTATTTCCAAAATAATCCATTCCAATCTTTAGGCTTATCGAAAATACTTCGGCCCAAGATCATAGTATAGAGAAAATGATTACGTGAATGCCATCATTTATCCCTCATATATCTTGTTCGTCACATTCCAGTCATGTGAATACCATAATCATGTAATCTCTTGAAAAATGAATACCCATTGAATCTTAGTGAAAACATGAGTGCTGTAAAAAGATAACTCTTTCCCCATACCAAAATCCAAAAATTCTATATACTCAAACCATGATATAACATTATCCTTATATCATTCATGAGCTCATGAATAATATCAAACATTTAATTTTCTCATTATCCCTTCATTATGCGCATATCATCTACATTGCAAAAATATCTGAATAACCTTTCATGGATACTGGTAACATTAATCATACACTTTTAGAACTCAAGGTAAGACAACAGTGTAACAATCCTTAGATGTCTCTTTATTCCATAGTACCATGAGATTACTTATACAACATTACACATGATAAACATGTAATCATTCCACTACATTATTAAACCATTGACCCAGCTAGAACAATTCTTTCATCTCACATATCATTTGTAGTCTCATCATCATCATCCACATAAATACTACCCATACGACCATACTGATTTTTTTCATGAGACTTTCCCTTAGGGCATTGGTTTGCATAATGCCCGTACATTCCACATTTAAAACATTTAACCATTGTTGGTGTCGTAGGAATACCATTATCCTCATCCATGTTGTTAATTGAACCTTTTACTTTGCACTTACTGGCATTGTGTCCTTCTTTTCAACACCCAAAGCATCTTCCAGTTCCTTTGAAACATTCTCCTTGATGCCTCTTCCCACATGATTTACATAGGAGAAATTGACCTTTCTTTCCTCTATGATCATCATGAAACTCCATCTTTCTCTTATTAGTCAAGTCAAGAAACTTACCAAATTTTACTTAATTGATCATATTATGAGATTTCTGATTCGGCATAATAATGATGTTTGGACTTCCAAATCCCATTTCATTTGGTTGCTCATGAAGAATATCTTTCTATTGTCCATCATATCCTCCATTGTTGTGAATCATCTTGTTTCCAGCCATTTTCTAAAACCCAAAATGAATAGTGTGAGAGGCAAAAATCATAATAAAGGGGGAGTAACTTCAATATGTAACATCTTTGGTTTAATCTAATATCGTTACGATAGTTCTAGGACTATATCCTATACGTATACTTATCCTTAGGGACATCCCTAGACATACCTTAGAAATATCTCTAGGGATCTTACTAAAGTTCTCGCATCCTAGTTTCAAAGGTTGACTAAACCTTTCCTCTGATACCAACTGTAGAGACCCGAAGCCTGACGTACATGGACATTACATTACTTTTGCGGAATATTTAGTACATAACAAAAACAAACACACAAGGACCGTAATAGTTTAGTGTCTTTTGAAACTCGGAATATAATCTTCTAATCATGGTGAAAGATCTTCAAAATCTCCCATAAAGATCTTTCTTTTTTTCCTAAAACCTTTCTTTATATCATGGGGAAAAGAAAACATAAAAGGGTGAGTTCAAATGCTCAGTAAGGGTAAACAAATAAAATATCAATCACATCATATTCATAAGAACATAACATTTTGGAAATCTTAAACTGCAAAAGAGAGCATAATTTCATAACTTGGGATAAATCATTGTAGTGAAATGAAATCTCAATAATCATAACATAAAACATGAAACATTGTGGCATACACACATAATCATAGAAAATCATTTCTTGTTAGTCAAGACTCATTTCCAAGAATATCTTAGTGGACAATGTCCATTTCTGAACCGAGTTACCCTCGTTTCAGCCCGGTTTCACTGAACCGGTATAACCTACCATTCCAGCCATGTCTATCTCATGAGATATAAAATCTTTACCTAATGCATTGGAGGGAGATATAGGTCCCATCCATATCTTAATGATACCATTCTTATGTGTTCCACAAAATCATAAACCATACATCATAGCATAACCCATGTAATAAAAATGGGAATCTTAAACATTGTGACATCATAAAGTAATTCATATAAGATAAAGGGATTCATAAATATAATTCCATCACAACATAATCAAATCAATGTAATAATAGGGATAGAAACAGAACCCTTTATTATCTTAGATGGAAAATAATTTTGATAAAACACTTGAACTCCATTCTTGAGAAAAATATACTTTCTGCTTCAAAAACACTTTTCCTTTCTTAACATGTCGTACAATTATAAACTAAATGAAGTTGATTAAAAATAAACTTGAAAAACTTGTAAAGGAAGCTTCTTGGAAATAATGTTTTAAAAATCCATTCATGCCGTATAAGTTAAAAAAAACATTCTTCGTACTTTTGTCGGAAATGTCAAAAAGTACCTCGTACGAAAAATGACAAAAGATTCATTTCATATCTTTTACTAAAAACTCACCGAAGGATAAAATAGAATTTATACAATTTTAGGTGAATGGAAATAATATTACATATTAAGGAAACATAAATGTGGACGATAAAATACACCCCAGTAAATGCCAAAGTATAAACAATCTCAGATAAAAATGAGATTGTGATATTTCCCTTACCTTAGGTCTGATTTGCTTCGTAAGTGTCCGAAACTCCTGTATAATGATTTAAATAATGCCATTGACTTATTCCAGAATCATACTCATTGTTATGATATCATATATGGTTCACTTATGACTTTATTTTACCCGTTCTTTTGTAAATTCCATGTTAAAGAGCGTTTTGGGTAAAATCGTTTCATTTGTCGTCCGTGTTTTGACTTGTAATTATTCATATGATTACTTAGATCCTGATTACTTAATTCCAGAATATAAAACATGATTTATATATAATATATATTCAGAATATACATATATATTATAAATCAGTAAATGGAAATAAATACATCGTTCAGGGAGAGGGTAGGTCGTACGTACGCATGAACGCTTTTTCGTTTCCTTATTGAGTTGAATGGAATTAAGTAGATGACATACATATATATAAACATAAATCCAGTATCATTATTATGTCATATATTTCATGATTACTTATTATATGTACTTTATAATCATTCATGAATGGTTAAAGTGGAGAATGAATCTCATCACGTCGTGGAGACGGTATTCCGTACGTACGCACGAGTGATGATATCATTCCTATGATCGTGAAATTGTATTGGAGTGTATGTATACTATTTCAGAATCAGTATTACTTTATAATAGTCATATATAGTCATTATTTACACCATTATACCTATCCAAGTAAGGTGTTGGTGGAAAATAGATTACACCACGGCGTGGAGACGGTATTCCGTACGTACGCACGCACGGTGATTTCTTTTTCCGTAGGATGGATAGATGGTAAAATAGGGTTGTTTCATACTTATAATAACATATCAGTATATTAGTGATACTGATGTTATTACTTAATTATGAAACAACTAAAGAATAAGAAGTGGAAGAAGAAATAAAGATGAAAGAATCGGTAACGGACATTACCTCTTCTTTGAAGTGCTTCTTTGAGACCTCCTTTTAGGGCACTAAAATGGGTCTTTGAAGAAGACTAGAACCTCTAGAATGTATCTAGCGAAGTGGAGAGGAGGAATTTTCAGGGTTTGGTCGAGATTGAAGGCTCAAATTGGTGTGAGGAGGAGAGGGAGGAGGTGCCCTTTCATAAGGGAGGAGAGGGGCACCTTTGGAATTCTTAAAAATATTAATTTATAATAAATCTAACCCCACTTAAAAACCTCCAAAAATGACTCATATTCGAAGATTAGATGAGATAGGGTTGAAATATCATCAACCAATCAAATTTAGACATGTTTGTATCTTATTGTAAACCTTATCATTTTGATTTATCCTTATTTAATCTATTTAAGTTTATTTATGGTAATAAAATTCTAAATTTTAAATTATAACGAATAATTACTTATTTGTTGTGAATTTTCCATAATTGTTTACTTTATAACATTATAGACCAATTAAATTAAAATTTATAATTTCTAAATATTTTTGTGATTTTTAAACAATTTTATAATATGTTATTTTTCTAAAATAACAATAGTGTCAATTATGACACTATTCATTTATTTGAATTTAAATAAAATATATACAGAAGATATGTTCGAACTAAAAGATTTACTAGATTAATAAAAGGTCATATGTATCTATAAAATTAGTGGATCACATTAAATAGTTCATATAATATTTTTTTATTATTTTTAAAACCAATTATTTGGTTTATCTCTTAATAAAATAATTAACACAACATTTTTGTATAATTATTTAATATACTTATTTGTTGCATAAAAATTTAAATTAAAATCCTATGATGAAGATTAATATATTAACTTTCACAATAATACTTTTTCTCGAATTTATCATCTTAAAATCACAATATTTAAATTGTTATATTTATTAAATTATAAAGGTGGCAACTTTGGCATCATTTAAAACAAAATGATATAAGTGTCATCATTACTTGTATAAGACTCCCAATGGTCAAATATTCGACCATTGGTTGATTATAGTTTAAATTTACATGACCAATAAGTTTTGGTCAGGGTTTGGTTCCTTTTATGGTCACTATTAGTTTAATAAAAAACTATATTCTTGATTTTTCACTAGATAAATAATTTCTGAATCACTATTGTGTCACAATTAATGATAATTATTTAATCCCAAAAAATTCTAAATAAATTTTCATGATGTAGATAATTTTTTTAGATTTCTTGATACTATTCATGTTCGATGTTTTATGATGTTTATCACTAAGTAAAAATTATTATACTTATAAGATTTAAGAGAGTGTCATGTTGTCCCTTTCTTTGGTTTTAATAATAATTAAATTATTTTCATGGTCATAATTCCCTAAAATGAATCTAATCCGACCCTTAGTTGATATGGGTTAACCTTTAGCCATAAAATAAAATTTTGGCATGTGTTAGGGTAATTTTATAATATTATATTTACCCTTAATTACCCGATTTACCATTAACTATGGTAAATAAAATTTACCGTAGTTACTATTCATAATTCCCTAAAATAAAAAGTAGCCTATTAACATAATTTGGACCCACTGATTCCAAATATGGAATCCATTTTTTCAAATTCAATACACAAAAGTTGCAGAAATTAAATTAAAATTAATCCCGTTGTCGAATGAAAACGGGTTTTTGTTTAAAACATTGCAAAAGATTGAATTTATTTAACCTACGAATTCAAGGTAAAATCAATGCTAATGACATACATTATATTAAATTGTAAAAATATATTCTATTTATACTTTAAAACCATTCAATATTATAATTTAACCACATAAGATATTACGATGAAAAAAGTTGTTTTTAATTAAAATATATCATGTTTTTACTATTCATTAAAATGTGAAAGTTACCAGAATAATATGAAAAATTTATCCAAAGTAAATTTTTATTTCATGATTCCAAAAAAGAATTTTATTTTTTCAAAATGAAGTTATAACCATGTAAAAAACTAGATTTAAAGTGGGTGCGCCATCAAAAGGCGGAAAAACTGCATTTTTTTAAAAATACTTATTTTACCCAAAAAATTTATTTTGTTCATATACCATGTTCTAGAAAATGTGTATGATGAATAATAATGTTTTAAATTCAAAATTTAGTTAATACTATTCATAACTGCTAGTTCATGTCAATATTATAATAATATAACATTGTTTATTAAAACCCGGTATTGCGTACAACACACGCTGTCGAGGAAGGTCGCGATTACGTGTAATGCAAGCCAAGTCAGGGGTGCGTGTTGTGAAACAATCCTTCTATGTTTCGTATAACAGAATCCAACCATATTTCATTTATAAATCGAATATATATATATATATACTCAATGTTGCGTGGAATAACTATTATCAAAATTGCGTGTTACACGATCCAAGAATAGTGTTGCGTATACTGCAAGCTAATACGGTGTTGCATATAGCACAAGGTAATCTTGGTGTAGCATACAACAGAAGACATTAATTAAATGAATATTTTTCATAAAATCTTGGGGCGTTACAATCATACATGTTCTATAGAACCCATACCGTTGATTCCCTACCTTTTTATTCCCCTTTATTAATATATAGAAACTTTTTCAACATATAGTGTGAGGACATGAATGACATAACCATTATATAGATTTCCTTAGATAGGGCTCCAGGTAAGGCATTGAGTACATTTGGATCAACATCTAATTCACGAATGTCATATTTTGAAAAAGAACCATTGTGGACACTGGAAAAATTTCTATTACTAACTATAACAAATACATCCATTTATAATAATGAGATGTAGTTAGGCATCTGATTCATCCAAAATAGAAAATTATTTCCATTGATATCGTAATTCCATTATGATTGACATCCTCCATGTAAAACCATAAATGATAAACACTTATATTAAAATTTAGGTATGCTACCAATTTTTATCCCAACTAAATTAACTTTCATGGGATTGGCAGGTTTATCAGGGTATGATAGATTAAAACAACTTCCCCTTCAGATATTTTATCATGGTTTAAATAAAATTTCCTTCTCTCTCTTTCACCATCCAATGTATGAACATAAATTACGACATGCATGATATATATATATATTTTACTTGGTTCACCCTAATTTTTCTACGTACAAGGTGGATACGACAATAATGTGCCAAAATACCAAATCCACTATGTCTCACAACCAAAACATGGTTTAATGTAGATCAATTCTATTCCCAGTCTCACTTATTATAAAATGTTTAGAGTTGACTCATTATTCCTTCCGATTTACAACCAATCAAAATTTAATTCTCACTGATCTCTCATGTGAAGTGTGCTCAATGCTCCTTCAAGTTAATCATTTGGTGTTCAAATTCATATCAGACTTATTTCACATATATATAAGTGTTCCAAGAAGTCCTTTTTTAAAATTAAATAAAATCAAAATTTTCACACATTGTTAGTTGTTAGAAACTTCTTTCAGGAAATTTCTTGTCACTTCCTGAACTTCCTTGCATGCAATTTTTACTGTATTGTATCCTCTATGAACTAACATTCAATGCAAAGAGAGAGTGCTTCATGGAAACAATTTTCATTATAGACCACCTCTTCTTCATGTAAGGTTGTGACCTTATAAACCACTAATTATTAGTGGATTATGTCTTCATGGAATCCTCCATCATTAACCAATTTCTTCTTCATGGAATATCATCCTTAGGAACTACTTCCATCATAGAATTATTCCCTCACAAAAAACTTCAGAATATGCAAAATTATTCTAGTATGATCTCCTATAATAAATATGATTTTGCATAATTATCTATTTTGGAATATTTATATAAGAAAATTTATATACATAACCTAATAATTATATATAACCAAAACTCATATGTTGTACAACTGTCAATGCGAACACGTTATGTAGTCTCCATAAAGAAATTATTCCTTATTACAGGTGTTTTCATTATAGAAAGGATACCCCTTTGAAGTATCATTTAATAACTAAATCTAGATTTAAATGATGACCCATGCATGAAAAAAACCCACCCATGAATAGAGAGCCTCCTGCCAACTAATTATTCAATTTTGTTCGTGTAAAACACTTCACAGTTCGCATAGTGTAGTGCCCTTGGCAGTAGAAGATGACTGACCTTAAAATCCAAAATATTAAAAGGAATACACTCATGCATAATATAATTCACGGTTAATATTTTCATATTTTTTATTATTCTCATACACTTATATGATAAGAAAATATATCTACTTTCCATAAAACAATATGAATCCATTGATATAGTGAAATTCAATGTACATAAGTTATTATCTATTCGATATAGTAGATCTTTAATATGTAATGGTATATGGGTCTACTTTAAAATAATAAAATAACAATTTCATTTTATTTTCCCTGATATTATATCTAAAAAAATATTGAGATATTATTTCTATAAGTGAATATAGATAATAAACATTATTCTCAGTTTCATGTAATTTTTAGGATAATTTCTCACTAAAAAAATATTATATTTTATTGAAACTAATAATTTTATATATTTGGACTTTATTTTAACATTTTGTTCCATAATATTCTCGATTTAATATTATTAAAATCTATCAAAACATGGAGAGATTCATGTCAATGAAAATAATTCTTTCATTTATGTTTTTCTAAACAACAAATAACATTCAAAGTATAAGACATGAAGGGTATTATTATGTATTTCTATAATTGTCCCGACCCTATAAATTCCTCATGTATTGGTTTATGAAGTCATATAGGATGTTATATTTAACATTGTTTTTTTAAATCACTCTAAAAAATATAGGTAACACCCCACATTTCCTTAAAGAACATTATACATAGGTTAAATTAAACCATACATGGTTCTTTTGAGCTTATAGTGTTTTAGATCAGTTTATATATCCAATTTTCTTATTAATACCATAGTATTCTCCTTATATGTAAAATTATTCACCATAAAAACATGAAATTCCAAAATATATTCATTAGAGTACAATTAACATATAAAGAGATCCACCATACTATGTCTACAAAGTTTCCATGTTCTAATCACTAACTCACTAATTTCAAGACTCTTAAAAAAACAACACTCATTAATTCATTCATGGGTATCACCAAATAGAAAAAAAACAAGTCAAAAATATTATCAATCATTATTCACAACTTTTATCTTATATATTAAAACATATAAAACTCCATTAATAATTATATTTTTTCCATCAATATCTCTAAATAGATTTTTTGAGTCTTATTTAACTATTTTGACATCCTGAAAAACTAAACTTCACTCAATATTAAACTAATAAAAACCACCCTCACATGATATGTATCATAAAACCACACAAAATGATCATTTAGTGTATATGATGGACTACTGTCCATCAGTGTGAATAATATTTTTTAAGTGAAATTGGTTTTTTTCATACTTTAATAAACAACTCATTAATTAATTTTATTCACTTTATACAGTTAAAACACCATATATCTAGATAGATAAAAGGAAGAAAATACCTTTATTAATAATTTTAAATCATATTTTTCTGAAACATTTATTATAGAATCCATTGTTATGGGGGATGATCCAAGGTCCCTGAATGGAGAGTATTAGGAATACTGTTCATAGTCAACCTTAATTTCTCATCATATATTTCAGAATTTTAATTATAAATATATTAGATAATTGATCTCTAATAGGAATATATTCCTATTTTATAAAATTATATAAAATCTTTTACTTAGTAGAGATAATTTAATATCAATGTTCTTTGAATATTTTTATTGAATGGGAATTTAAAAAATCATAATAACAATATTTTTACCTCATCCAAATCCTTGAGGTTATTGAATATTCACTATAAAATATAACATTTCGTCAATGCACTGAATTAGTTGACTATAATTACTAGTATTTGCAGAATATTTTTCTTATAGAGTTCAATATGTGAATTTTATCTTTTTATTAATTTTCCAACTTACACAAATATCTCCCATAGGATCAATTTTTCCCAAAAGAGGAACTCCTGTCATAAAACCATGAAAAATACATCACTAAATTTTGTTGGATTTAGGTGTTATCCATTATTTTATTGTAGGTCAAATATCAACATAAAAGGGTTATTTTTAATGACTCACATAGAGGGAATTATGTCTAATTCCATAGGATCATTTAAATACTAGGAACACAAGTCACATTGAAAATAATTCAATGCTTAGATGTGGTACGAAATTGAAGGCTACAAATATGTTTTCTAAAACAACTAAATTTTATAATTTCACATTTTTTATACTTAATATTGTATAATATAAAAATTATCAGCTACTAAAATAGATTCATACCTTCTAAATTTAATTAATGACTCTCTTTCATATTTTTAAGGCGATGAAAATAAATTCTATATTTTTATAGTACATGTAATCCAAACAGATTTCATAGTTCTTATATAATAGAAATATGAATATGATTTCTATTATCTATTGAAATCTCAACAAATGAACTCTATTATCCCATAAAATTAATTTCATTAAAATATATAATAATCATAATATTAACATCCTACAACTTTTTTATATAATGGATTTTAGACACTCATTCACTTACGAATTTCTGTTATTTCACGAAGTTTTCCTCATTGGTTATCTATAACCACTATATAAAATTAAACCATTTATGGTATTTATTATAGTAGATAACATAGATATATCAATTTTAATTTTTAGTCTCATAAAATTATCTAAATTCTACGTTCTTAGAACTGAAAATTTATGAATAAATATTTGACATTAATTTGATAAATTTTATACTCTTGAAGAAATAAATATACTATAAAAAACGTATGTCCTCCATTATTAATAAAATGGATAATTCAGTTAATATTTATACCCCATTAATATCCTATGTAAACTTTTCAAATAATCGATTCCATATTCATTATAAAATTTACAAAATTGTTCGGTTATTTTTTCAAACATTAACTTTTTCCTAATAATATGTCTTAATTTTATTCTATGAACTAGGTTCCATTTAAAATTAATCATTAGTTTATCAAAATATTCACTCATATATAAATCTAATTCATTTAGATAAACAATTTTATAAAATTGTGGTATCTAAATAATGAAATCCAATGACACATTATCAGGTGGATCTAATAATTTACAATTTGAATAAGTTTATATTTTTATTTATTCTACTGGAATATTGGATGAATCTGGTATTTAAAGTATTTTTGGATCCTTCGATGATCAGGAGATCCCAAAAAGACTAACAATGTATTTTTTTCACGAATCAAAATAATTTTATCATCATTCTAAAGGGCGAAACATGAGTCATAATAGTATAGTATATATAATGATATGTTGATCATTTTATAAAAAATTCATGTTGAAATGTTGAATATATTAATCAAGATATGTTTTTATGTGGATAATGAAATGACTGAAAAGAATATTTACCAAGTTAAGGAATTTTAAATTATTTTATCCAAAGGGAAATAAATCAAAGAAAATTATATTAAAAAATATTTTTATATAAAATGATAATCAAAATTAAAAGTTAATTAAGGTTGAATTCATTAAAAATAATTAAGAAATAGTTGTGGAGAAATATGGGATGCAAAAAAATGTTTTCTTTAAATACAGTATCTCTAAAATGAAAAAAAGGTGAATGGGCAATGTTATTTTCAGAAAAAACTATCCAATACATTAGAGAATAATATTTCATGTTTTAATTATATCATGGATCAAAATAATGATTAAATTAAATCATGTTATAAAAATATCCATAATTTTAATGAATATATAATCATGCAAAAGAATAATGTTTGATAATCTATTTCAAAAGGTAAGCCAAAATAAAATGATAATTTATATTTTTTCTCTAATTATAATTTTTTAGGTGATAATTAAATAATTTGGACTTATTATACCATAGGTAAAAACTATTACATGATTAGTATAGATTAAATTCCATTATCCAAGGGAATCCATTATTTTGGCTATGATGTAACCCCTCTATGGAATGAGTAGAAGAGACATATATACATTACCAAGAGAGGAAATTTTAACGATACATGAAAAATATATAAGTATGTATCTATAGAAATTAATTAGTGTTTTATGAGAACAAAATGAAGTCTTATAACCATGCTCTATTTTTTCGTGATATAATGAATTATCACTAGTATATGTTATAAATAATTGAAGTACATTAGTTATTATGAATCAAATTTAATTTCCTAGAAATGGGATCATAAATGTATTGTAGAAAATGAATGGGACTATATTTAAAATTTACTGCCATACTAATTATATCTCAATTGTAAATTTCATAAAACCATCATTTTGGATAAAATAGTGAAATCAACCCATATATAAAGACACAATGATAATATTGGAATGATATTATAATATTTAATGAAGAATATTTTTTTAGAATATTGTATTTCGAATAGAAACTCCATTTCTACAAGTATACCATATGCTACCTAGAGATATAAGACGTTTTCCTCCAAGAAAGGGAAAATTTCACCACGTACATAAAACTAAAAAGGATCTTGGGAAAGGTATTTTTCAAGACATTGTATATTTTGAATATCTAAATAATTTATTTATGGATTTTCAAGGATATAATATATCCTATATAATGATATTTTAACAAGATAAATAAAGCATAATCCATGGTGGTAATGATCTCCTATGAATATATAGTTCTGAGTGGGGTTGGGTAGAAGAGAAAAATCCAAATTTCATAGAAGGTAGATGAATTTCCATTAATTAAAATAAAATTTTTATGCTTTCCACTGAAAAAAAAAATATTATATCATTTATGGAAAAGCATAACATATTGCACAATAACTCATTCCCCAAAATCATAAATATTTATTGTCTTTGGATAATAGATACATATAAAACATATTTTATGAACGATATTCATTACCTCTCACAGTGATCATCTCTCCTTATACCCTTCTTATATATATCCCTCTAAAAATATTTCTTCATAATAAAGGGAAAAATAAAACAAATGAATGGGTGAGCACATATATTCAAAAATGGTAAATTTGTGATATATTAATTTATTATCGTATGTAATAATATAAAAAACATGGTTAATAATTAATTATCATAACTTACAATTATCGTACCCAATCATTCATATATCATAAATATTGGGTAACATCATAAGTATTTAGTATTTCCAAATGACTTAATCACAAGGGTGAGGAATCATCCTTAATACAATATTTATCAATGAGGTATTCAAATAAGGGTAGAATATATAATAAATAAATTAATAATAATAAGTATATAAAATCATTTAATTTATCCAATATCACAATGAGACCATTATTACAAAGTCAAAAAATTCTTATAATGGATTGCATTCCCTCTCTGCACACATTTAATTATTGAAATGAATTCACACCACATTATCCATTTTATCATGACCTGATATATCATTCATTTACCTTTGAAATAATGGGATACAAGAATATATCTCCACCAATCCCATTTTGAAAACCATATATTTGTATCCTACACGGAAATATATCCATTCACCGACCCATCATAACATAACCCTAGGAAAGGATTTGGGTTTCAAAATCATTTCATCAATGCATAATCATAATCCATTAAGATAAATAACATGTATGGAATCATTGGATCATATCCTCAGTAAAAAATAAAATAATATCAAAGTATTTTGACAATAATGGAATGTAATATTAAAATATCTTTAGAACATTTACTTTATAATATAGGAAAATATAATATGTTTTTGACATCATAAATAATAAAAATGTTAATAATATTTAGTAAAATATTTTATTTTTATGTCATTATAAAACATTTTATTAAATACTACCTTTTGGTAAAAAGTCATAAATAATCTATTTTGAATTTTTTTTAAAATTATATTTTAAATACATAGAATAGAATGAAAATTATTGATAAATATCAATTAAAAAATTTAATTCATAATATAGAGGATCATTCATGAATATTTGTTAATGAATATGGACATCGATAAAAATTGTTGTCAACTGAAGAAGAAATGATGTCATCTTTTATTAATAATTTTTTTATATTTTATGTTATAATGAGAGGATTATAAAAGGAAAATATGAATCAATACAAAAATAAATAGATGAGAATAAAATACAATATGTTTGAGAGATAATAATATATAATTCATCCAAATGAGATTCTCGCATAAAAATGCATATTTAAAAAGAGATTACAACAAAAACCATCACCCAGTGTCCTGAATTTCAAATGATATGAACATTGATTTTGGTACAAAAAATTCATATTTATAATCAATAAATAAGTAAAAAATATTCATATATTTTTTCAATACTAATATTTCATTATAATTTCATCTTACGCATTTATAAACAATTCTTCATTATAATCAAAATTTGGATGTTAATTGTTCCACTTCCCTTGTATGTCCAGGTTTGATGTTTCGGATCTGTTCACCTTGTTCATTGATTCATTATCACCGTATTCATAATAATGTTATATACATCCTTAATAATCATGATATACATTATTCTTACCATTCATATAAGATGGTGATGAAAAATGACAAACCTCACTTCATAGAGATGGTATTCTGTATATACACACAAGTAATGTTATCATTTTCTAATAAGTTTTATAAAATAATGGTAAATTATAATATATAATTTAATAATAATAATAACATCATGATTAAAAAACATATATATATACATTAAATACCTCCATATGAATATTCATTCATAGAGGATATAAAAATTGAATGGAATTGCTTCATGGAGGTGGTTGTCACCATGTACACACAAATGATGTTGTCATTTCACATTGGATAGATTGTTGGTAGTAATTGTTTGTAAAATTAAATTAAATACATTCGAGTATATTATTGATATCCATGTCAATGTTTAATAATGGGTATAATAAAATTGGATGTGGTGAGATATGAAATAACCTTAAAAGTATTTATTGAAGATGATTATATGATATTGGAGATATATTATTTATATTTTTTATTTAATACAATTACATTGGTCTTTTAAGAAGACAATAACCACTAAAAACTAGATAGGGAAGTTCATATGATATTTTGGAAGATAATGTTCATTATATGTGGCTCATGAGACTATAATGAAAATATGACTGCAGATCCATTTAATAACTTACTTAGGTAGAATACCTGTAATCATTCAGAACAATAAAATATGATAAGAAACTATTTATGTGATAGTGGAACTAAGAGTCCAAAGGGTTGAAAATAAGATAATACATGGATAAAATTTATTTATAAAATCATATTTATGAATTTTGATCAAATTTTTTTATCATACGATTTACTTCAACCCTCTCATTTACCCTGTTAACATTAACCATGCAAAGACAATTTTAGAAAATTTAACATTAATTATTAAAAAATGAGTGTGGCCTCACTAAAAAAATTATGTAATTGGATTCCAAATATAGAAATAATTTTTATTAAATAATATTTAGCTAATTATAAAAAAAATTTAAAATATTATTGTAACAAATAAATTAAATTATTTTTTAGAAAATTCAATTCTTATGATAAAAAGAAAATTTCTCTCATTCCATGCTTATTAAAAAACATTATGTTAATGTTAAGTGAATATTGAATATAGTGTATAAAAATTCCACAAAAAAATTAATAAATTGTTATTAAAAAAAATAAGACAAAAAATCATTGTGTTCAAAAATATTACTTTCCAAAAAAACCGCTTTTTCTTTCAACTGTGTATATTTTTGTTTATATAAAATTGATGAACAATGAAGTCATTTTTGAAATATTTAAACAATAATTATTCCTATGTTTAATAAATTATGTTATTTTGTGAATAAAAAATATTTGAAAATAAAAAATTCTTATAAAAAATTAAAATAGTTCCTTAGGTTTAATAGTATTTCATAAAAGAATTAAAAATTAGATTTTTTTAAAAAAAATCATTTAAATGGAATGTAATATCGAAAGTATTATTATATGTGATTATTACTATCATGAGTATTTTTTTGTTTCACATGGTATTGAAATGGTTTTTTCATTACAAGGAAATATAATCTATAAATTCTTTGTGTTACATTCATCCCCATTATAAGAATTTCCCCTCAAAATCATTGTTACTTCGATTCAAAAAATTATGATAGCGCCACCTCATCATATCTCTGGATTCCAAAGTTTCTTACAAAAAAATTTCAATCCATCAAATAACCTTAATTGTGTAATTATTCGTGATTTATAGCATATTATACCAATGATATATGAAATCTACCAGTTTCTATCAATTAAAATGATAAACCTCTAATTATATAAAATATTAATTAATTAAATGTAAATGACAGGTTATTTACTTCTTTATAATAAATAGATTGAATAAATATTTTTAATGGGATAGGATATAATGAAGTTACAACTGCTAATATAACATCCAAATATAATCAAGAATATATTTTGGATCAATATATCTCAGGTATATGTTTACATTCTTTCAAAATCTAAAAAACAATTTTCATGGAGATATTCAAAATCTCACCTTATAAAAAACATTGAACTATAGAGATTAGAAAAAAAATTATTATAACTTTTTGAAGACTCTAAACTACCATGATATTTTTTTAGGCGGCTATAACATTTAGTGACAGATCATTGAGAAGCTAATGTCCTAATAGATTACATTCCCCATCATCATCCATGTATGTTGGAGTTGTACTATTTATCAAAAGGTGGATTCATTATAGTCCTAGTAAATTCATTAGTAGAACCTCTTATTTATGAAAATTCACCCAGGGGAAGCTGTTAATCCCAACCTCATTTAAAATCAATTAAGATATATCTTAATATTCATTATATAATTTTAATGGTCCTTTTTGACTATTCATAAATATGAGGATGATATAATATGGTAATTTTCAACTATATATTTAATTATTTTTAAGGAAAACTATATAAAATTTATTTCATCATTGGATATTAATCATTTATTTTTAATAGTGGTTGTACTTGTAACCTTATTACCTTCTTAATATATTTCATGGAAATATGATCAAGAGATAAAACCTATAAAATTTTGATGAATTATATTTATTTTTTAAATATATTAAATACAATTAAAATATAATTTGTACATTTATATGACTTGATGACTCCAATGATGAAATAAATTATGAATTTTTTCCATCTCCACTCATGATTGGGTAATATATATAATAGCCCCTAATATTTCTATATCTATAAATTTAATTTTTGGTATACAAAGAATCAAGATACACACTCTCCAATATCTATATTTATGGAATCCCATCATATAAAAACATTATAATTTCTATCAATCACTATAATTCTATGATGAAAAGATAATTAAAGCCTATGAAAATAATTCAACAACACATTCATCAATTTTTCTATTGATGAGACACATAAACTATTCATAAACCTTATCAATCAATCACTATCCATCCCAATATTTTTAATGATCTACATTTTCCTTAAAGAAAAATTTAATATTTAAATGAATGAATGGTTGGAAATTTATCGAATAATGATACGGTATTTATCCTTTCCTTGATAATTTATCGTCCATCATTTCCAAATCCATAATTATTTGATCTCTTTCAATCCTCATTGTGGATAAACTAGTATGCTTCAGATGAACAATAGTATCATTCACCATATTCACCTTATCAAGGAGTTAATATATTGAGGATTCATACTCATTAAAAAGTTCTAACCATCATTGTTGGAATAAATTAACCAAATTATATGTGAATATATTATTTATTATTTTATGATTAGTATATATCTAAAACCTTAACCATAAATTAAATGAAGCCATGTTTTAAGAAAATATTATCGATTCCATTGACAAAACATTGATTCAGGTAATTTTCCTCATGAACTCTAAGGTACGTGAGGCATACAATACAACCATGTTATTATTCCAAGAAAAACATACCAGTGTCACTATACATAATAAAATCATTTACACTATATAGTAGTGTGATATCATGTGTTCTGACTGATATTTTAATTACTTATAGAGAATTATCTTCCCATTTAAATATCTAAATGACCATGTCTCTATTATGTGTCATCTTGGTATGTTGTTTTTATATCAATGGGAAATAAATAAGAAATAATATATAGTTTCCAACCAACCAAGGAAAATATTGAAACTATTTATCCACTGTTGGCCTCGGAAAATGTTTGAAAACATTATCTTTTTATGATCCAATAAAATCACATCACTTCTTATTACATGACCATGAATGATACCTTCTATATATTGAATTATCATTATATTATATTTTTATAAAATTTATTTTTCCTCAAGGACATTACCACTATCATGAAATGATCTTCATATAATTATTTGTTACTGGAATATATAATAATACCCACTAAAAATAATTCCACAAAAACATTTTAGAAATATAAAAATACATCATTCAATAGACCAATGAATATTATTAGGGAATTAATAAGTCCTAATTGCATCACTATAAATTCATAGTGGTCATACCTCATACAGAAAGTTGTATTGGTTATTTAATTTGTTTTAACCATCAAAGGATGATACCTAGATTAGTGATCCTATATTGAAATGTATTAATCATCTCATTATTGATTAAATAATTCATCAATAAGAGATTGTGGATACTATTTCATCATTGTAATCTTATTATTTTCCTGATAAAATGTGAAAAATTCATTGACCCATATTCTAATTCACAACAGAACATGTTCAATTTATACTGACACACATAATGTTATGAATTCTATATATAGACCCCCCTTTAGTTGCTTCTTCAATTTCAACAACAGCATTAGGACCAATCTATAAGGATTATCTGAAATTGTTATAGCACATGGTATGACTTCTATTGAATATTTAATTTCAAAATTCATTAGTAGAATATGATTCTCTTTTGGAAATACATCAGAATATTCCATCACTATATGGATACTATTTTTTATGAGTTTCTCCCCAACCATTTGAGATAGATACCATAATTATTAGGTAATCAGACACATACAATTTATGTAGTTTACATTGAATGTTCATGTTCATCCTCACACTAATAAATCATACTTTCTCCCATTGGATATAAGACTTATAGAATCCTTTAATTAAAGAGAAAATGGGATCTATATTTGGGAGGGATATAAATTCCCAAAACAACATTAAGTTAAAAAATGGGTGGATTATATGAATTTAATGAATCACATTCAAGTGTCGTTTTTAGCTAAAGTATTCTGTTCGACCACCCAAATTGTAATAACCATCTAGTATAGAGCATGTATGGGTTCAAACCACAGGGAGTCAGAGATGTGTTTTATTTCCCTTATTTGAAATTAATTAGGTGAAGGTTTTTTGGAATTTAGAGTCGATTATTGTTGTTTCATTTATGAAAAGGTTGATTCTTTATTTTTTGATTAATTATATAAAAGATAAACAAAGGTGTGTTAATTGGTTTGGTTGAAAAATAATGAAGCTACATTGGGACTCTGCGTTTTTATGGTGATTAATTATTCTATTGGGTTTTTTTTGTATTTTTCCCTAATAACTCATACATACTAGTTTTGAATGTAATGGAACAATCTTGTTCTGGTGAGTTTCAATTAAAACAGCAGGTGATTGATTATTTATTCCAAAATTTATTCCATTATGTTTTGTTATGTTTTATCCCCTTTTCACTTGTTAAGTGCACCCAATGATCTCGGATGTACATAACATAATTCCTCTTGATGATCCCTGAAAGATCTTTTCTTGCTCAGATATAGAATTCCTAGTAGCATTAAACAAGATAAAAGAGAGGAATTTATTAATTAAAGGAATAAAATTTTTTCAAAAATACAATTGATTAAAATCAAAACATAATCATTCAAACCCCAACACAGAAAATTGTTAGTCACTCATGGAGTATATCATTAAAACCGTACCCATAATACGTAATGCACACATCACGAAAGCCTTCAGTTGAGGATCATCAATGATGGTAAAGTGGAAGATCTTTCCCTCTTCTCTTATCCCCTTCACTTTCTCATATTATCTCTCTATTCGTCTCCCCATTATTGGATTTTCATAAAATGGGAGGCTAGTGCCTCTTTTTATACATTTTCAAATACATGATTTTTATAACAGTATACTCCATGTACATGGGTGAATCGGCCGTGGCCAAGTTTTCTCCCTCGGTAGGTGATTAGCTGTGCCGCCTCCCTACTCTGAACGCATTGGCGGTTTTTTTGTGGGGTACACTGCATGTAGTGCAACCTTAGATGGCGCGTATGTTTGTATTTATCCACCAACCACTTCTAGAAGACTCATAAATAGCCTGTAAGATTCATGTACATGGCATGTAATATCGGTCCGAGCATAGAGGCGTGTATCGGCTCTGGTAGATCTGTGTATGGGAATAATGTACAAGGCGTGTAAGAAGAGTACACACTATGTATATGTGAATCATTCTTCTAATCAACCCCAATTTTTTCTTTTGGATGGAAACATCATGAAAATTATCATTATCACCAAAATAAATGATTTTACCCATAAAAAATATATTTCGGGAAAATAAGTTTTTATACTAAATAAAATGGATGAAAACCCAAACACAAATTGGGAACATCATACTCCGCCATACATATCCATTTTCTTGCCCTCAAGAAAATCACAACATCTAACTAATAAAATTCATACTTATGAAGAGAAACATTAAATTAATTATACTTATAAATACTGAACTCGTAAAAAAGGATTTCAAAGAGGCACAAAAGATATTTCAATTTTAAAAGTATTCTAATAATGCCTTCTATATAATTTAATTAAATATTTGCATCCTATTTCATTCACATTATTCATCTTTTCATAAATAAACGTGTCACTTGATGATTTACCTTACTAGAGCGTATAATAGTCATCACTAAAGATTATTTTTATTAGTTATGATTGGCCTCAAGTATATGCATTCTATCCATAGGCTTGTATGAAATCTCATTCTCCAACTTAAAAAATTAAATCACAAAAATATCATGAGGGCTTTTAGTAGGGTTAAAATAATTTTGAGGCTAAGGGTTTGTAGTTAATAATATGAAAACATAATCATACATTATTTAAAAAGGAAGATTAATTCTTAGAAAATAATGCATGATATTCAAAATATATCCCACGGACGATGTATCCTTAATAGGATCCCTCAAGATATAATTAGTATAATAATGAAATTCCGTTTCAAAAAATGGGTCAACAACCATCATGAATTTTCAAAGGATGAATTAGGTCCCTTTGTGAAAGATTTTGTTAGTGTGGAGACCACCAAGAATATAACTAATGGTGGAATGGAACCCTTATGTCCCAAATAAAGAAGAGGCACACTCCCCCACACTTAATTTCATGTTTATCAACTGAAATCACCCTTGAATCATGAATCTCCAATTTTTTTAAAGCTCAAAAGAGAAATCATGAAATATTATCAAATAATTAGGTTAGGAAGGGAAAATAGGATTGTAATGTATCATTCTATCAAGGTAGTTCATGGTTTAAATGGGCTTAATGAAGATAAAATGTTGGGTAGGTATCAAGGTAAATAAGGGGATGAATAATAATGTCATGCTTCAATCATTTTAAATTTTATTCAAAAATTATTATTATTTTATAAGAAAAACAAGAAAATTTGGTTAGTTATGTCTATCCAGATAATCTCTCAATAAATAGGGTATAGGAATGAATATGAAATAAAATTCTAATACCTCACGGGAATGGAAAAAGATAATGGGTCAATCATGTCATGACATGCACAAAAATGAACAGTCTAATATATGTAAATGTTTATGAATTTAAATTTAAAATTAAAATATATCCACAATCATTTTAAAAATACATCAAAAATTTAAAATAAGCATGTGACTTTTAAAATTTCCTTTTATGTGTTTATTTTTTATAAATATAAGGAATCAAGAATCATCTAAATTATAAAAATTTAAACTATTAATGATGTCTCCTAGATTAGTTCAAGGGAATATGATAAATGTAGGTTAGATTCCCCCTCACACTTAATATGGAAGATAGTCCCCCATGTTCCACACAAAGGTGGAGAAGGTGATGTGGGGTCACAACAGTGGACCAAGACGATTATGATAAATTAATGAAGTAAAACTAAAAAGAAAAATTGAGCAGAAGCCTGTAAAATAATACTCCCCTCATGGCTAGCTGAAGGAGACTAAATGTGGAAGAAAGGTACATACCAAATACCTCTAGTGTACCTGTGACTGTTGTGTAAGCATAGACACCAAAACATAGGAAAAATATGGCACAAATATATATATATAATGAAACTAAAGTTCATAAATCCAATCAAGGGGTGGCCTCATGAGTGACCTCATATAGTACAGAAGTAGCTGGCAGAGAAGGATCAGAAGTTGTGGGAGGTGTATTCTTGGAAGTTGCACTCTGAATAGAAGTTGTAAGAGCCAAATTCATGGAATCTGTACATGGTATAGAATGCTCTGTAGTGATGTCCTGAATCACTGCAAATGTTGTAGCATCTAGTTCTGTGGTGGACAGGATAACAGAATCAATGTCCAAAGCTATGAACAATGGTGAAGTAGTTGAATAAGGTCCAAGAACAGCATTGGTGATGAGTGTTGTGGGTAGTGTAATGTTATGATTATGAAGAAGAATCCCCAACATATCCTCAATAAAATCCATACGATGATCTATACGAACCAGGTGGTACTCTATAGCGGCAACGCGGAGGGTGATGGGGAGATCAACTGAGGGTGAAGCTGGAGGTGGGGCTGTGGAAGAGAGAGAAGAAGCAGGGATAGAGGAGGAAGTTGGAAGGATGGATGAATAAAGAAGACTGGAAGAAGTGGGGTGGGGTGGAAATGGAATATACGTGGGTGGATGTAGTGGGTCTGGGTCAGTAACACCAGTAGGAGTAGTTGGGTCATCTCTCTCCCCAGTAGAAGATAGGGTATCCTACAAGAGCACAAAGTTCTCTCTATGGTGCTCGACCTTTCTCATGTGGATAAGAATAAGAAAGTACATATACTGGGGAGAATCTAGGTGATCGTGAGGGAGAGAGTGCTTAGAAACTCCAAAATAGTGAACCAGCTAGGTGGGGTAGAATCCAACGTTTAGTTTTCCCTAATGACCAAGGATCATGGAGTGGAAATAGGAAGAGACTAAACAAGTGAGTTCTGGGTAGTCTCCTTGGACTGCACATGTATGGAGCTCCATGTTGTGGCCGAAAACAACTGCCATATAATTTTGGATATGGAATAGAATGACACTAAATAACTACTAGATGAAACAAAGGAATGGGAAAACGATGAGGGTGGTCTTCGTTGATATAGGGACATACTTATGGTCTTGCCCAACTATCTCGAAAGACAACTCCACAAGATCAGACCGCTTAGGTCAGGTGAGGGTGGCAACATGAGGGTGGCTGGTGGATGGGGGTAGAAACCACAACCTCGATCAAACTTGGCCATGGTCAATGAATGTGGTCGGCCGCCTAGCTAGAATCACACTAGGGTGACGATTTCTATGGGAGTATATTGATAGGTGGGCCCATCAAACTTAATGGTAGCCACAAACTCTAAAATTAAGTTCCTGTATGTGGGAGTGCTAACCTAGAGTGTCTCTATTAATTGTGTATGACCAAAAGCTCATAAACATCCTCCCAGATGCTGAGAAGCTCAGATACTGAAGTATCCATGAAATTCCTGCTCAACTATATCATCATCCATGAAATTCACCACAATTGATATGTGGTAGGGAGTCCCTTAGAAAAGATCAGACAAGCATACAACTGAGGACAAGCGGCTACTAGTGCAAGAGGTGGTGGATTGGATGGGGCTAGAGTAGAGGGTCCTACCGTAGTGGTAAAAGTTGGAGCAATGGATCACAGTGTGGGCTTAGAGGGTTTTCCAGTCGAGAGTGGAAGTTTCAGATCGGTCAGTTCCACTATGGGTGTGGACGGTAGCTCTGAGGGTGTGAATTTTGAATGAGTGGAAAAACCAGAACTCATGACTACAGTTGATGGGGAAGATTTCACCACCAGAAGATCTGAAGTAGAAGGTTCCCTAGGAAATGATAGATCATTAGATGTCATTGATAGATGCAGGATTAGAAGATGAGGTAGAGTGGACAATGCTGGGGGCTCTATAATAGGGAAATCGAAAGATGGCTGATCGAAATGTCAAATATTATTCCAACGGTGAGGAGGCCGCTCGCTCTTAGTAGTTTAAGTAGACCCCTTCCTACTAGCATGATCTTTATCATCCATAGCTGGAATAAATAAAACAAAACAAAAAAATATGGAAATATGAAAAAAAAAGAAAATATTGGAAGGATAAAAAGAAAAATATATATACACATATTGTATATCTAGACTACACAGTGTGTAGTGCAATCAGGGGATAAACCCTTGTATGCTGGATGGACATGTCAAGAAGGAAAGTGTTTGTCGAGATCCAGTATACGGCATGTTCAATAGGAAACACGCCATGCATATTCACCTGGGGTCAGGTCTATGTAAATGCCCAAACATGGCTGGTTGGAAGTGAGGCAAACAACATTGTACATTCCATGTATGTGATGGAAATGATGTGTGTCAAAACATTGAGTTCAAGGTGTGTGTTTCCTTCACATGGACATATTATATGGGATAGAGGACATGGCGTGTACTGAACATACACTGTTTCTGTTGTAACATGGGTGAAATAACCTTTTGGGCATAATACATGGGGGGGACTGCCAAGACATAGGGCATTGGACATTGGTTCCTTGCAAGCAGTGGTAGAGACATCATAAAATGTGAGTCCTAAACAGACATGAGGTGTTAGTTTTAATATTTAGTGTACCTATGTGTGGCTTTGTGCATATAGTATGTGGTGTGTGTTCTTTAGTCACCCAGTGTACTGCACAGTAACCCTAATCGTCTGCCGATCCTAAAACAAACCTAAACGCTATGAAAAGAGGGAAATAGATGGTTAAGAAGTGTGTACCTAGTACGATGATCATAATATGGAAGAATTCCATAACTAAAATTAAGATAAATGAAGTATTGGATGTGATGGAAGGCTATGTCGTGTAGAGGAAGAAATCAGGGAGGGAGGGCTCGACACGGGCTCTACCCAGGTAGGGCATCTTGTCATTTAATGCAGCATTACATGGCGAGTACAGACCACACATTCCATGTATGTTTTTTATTAAATAAAATAATATATTTATTATAGTAAATAATATAATAATTAATCTATTATTATTTACTAAATAAATTAATCTATACATGTAATTTTTCGGGAAATACACGATGTGTCTTAAAAAATTGGAGATGGAGAACTACAGCCTTTGGTCCGGTGCTTGGGCTGTGATTTGAACTGGCGACTGGTCATTGTGAATGTAATCCCTAAAACACCGAAAAAAATATTGTAGTTCAACCCATTTATTATTAATTTTAATTTTTAATTTGAAAGTATAATCTTACATAGTATGATGAAAATGCATGGCATGTGGTTTTAATTTGAAAAAACATATGAATATGGGAGATTAGCCGAGTTTGAACCTAGGTCTTTGGAATCTAGGCCTGAGAAACTACCAGTCTTCCAACATCAATAGCATGTATTCATTTGTTATGAAAATTTTTTCAATTTATTAATGAAACCATGCCTCACACGATTAATATCGAAATGCATGTTATGTGGTTTTATTAAAAGGGAAAAACATGGAAGTAGGCCGATTGCCAGGATTAAAACCCGTTTCTTTTGTAATCAGTATATGACCATGGCCAACCGGTCCATAACCATAATGGGTTTTATTATATTTATAAAAATTTATATTTGGTTTTGAAAAAGTTCCACACACTCTATGTAATTAAACACAGGTACAAAAATGATGAATCTCTTGTTGAAGGTATGTATGGATGGATTTGAACCGATGACCGCTCAGATATATTATAGTGACCTTACCATCTGCACCAACATCATCCATATCTATTAACATAATTAATACATAGTTATACTACTAGTGTTATTAATATATACACAAATGGAAACATACAATCCTTGTAGAGCAGTGGTATAGGACGAGTAATCTATGGGTTTCCTCCAATACATCACCTTTTTTTAGGTTGTTGGCTCAACCTACCTACCTCCAATTACATAAAATTAATGGTGGAGATTATACCCCCCATATCTTATATGTGATGGTAATGCTTTATGGGTTTCACATTAACCTTGAATGGTTTTCCATCTTCACCACCAATTTCCACTGCACCGTGGTTAAAAACAATGACCACTTGAAAGGGTCCTGACCATCGGGACATCAACTTTACTAGAAAAAATCTCATAGGGGAGTTGAAGAGAAATACCTGATCATAGGGTTGGATTTTTTTGTGGGAAATCATCCCATTGTGGATTGGAAATGTCTTTTCTTTGTACAATTTGGAATTATCATACTCCTCCTGTCAGATCTCATCAAGCTCTATTATCTAGAACATTTACTTCTCTTTGGTGGACTTTAAATTGAAATTCATGTCCTTGAAGGCCTAGAAGATTTTATGCTCCAAATCCACTAGTAGGTTGCTTGGCTTCCCATAGACAAGGAGGAACATATACATCATTAGAGGTGTCTTGAAGGTAGTCTGGTATTCCCATAAGGAATCATAAATCTTTTTCAGCCAGTCCTTCCTTGAAACTCCCACCATTTTCGAGAAGATCTACATCATCTCATTATTTGATAATTCCACATGTCCCCTAGATTTTGGATGATAAGGTGTTCTCATGTGATGCTTCACCCCATACATAATAAACACATTCTCCATTAATCCATTCTCAAAATGTATTCCCCTATCATAGATCAACACTCGAAGAATTCCAAATACACTAAAGATATTTTTATTTAAAAAGGCCACAACTACATTGGCAGTTTCTTATGCTATAATAGCATCTTCCACCACCTTGGAGACATAGTCCACACAAAAAAGTATGTAAGAGTTCCCATATGATGGGGGAAATGGCCCCATGAAGTTAATTTACATGATTTTAATGATTTCAACCTCTAGGATGGGGTGTTGAGGAATCGTGTCTCATCGTACCATATTACATATCCAATGACATCAATCACGTCTGGTAAGTAAGTAATTAGCATCCCTATGTATGGTAGGCCAGTAGAATCGAGACTGTAGAATCTTCACTATCATACGGTCTGAGTCATGAAGTCCTCTAATTTGTGAGGATTGAAAAAACTACAAAACCCCTTGAACTTCATTCTCTGGGATGAAACAATTAATATTTCCCATCACAACATGATCAAATGATTAGAGGGTCTTCCCTTAAGTATCTCTTGACATTGGATAAAAACTATTTTTTCTAGTGGTAAGTGAAATCGGGGTAAACTGCCCGTGTAACAAAATAATTTTAATATATGCATACCAAGGTCGACTTGTTCCTTTGATTGTGAAAGTATGAACATCTAGGAAGTCATCCCTATTGTATCCTTCATCCTACTTCTCCAAATGAGGCAGTTCCGGGTGTGAGATGTGGTCTGAAATAACATTCTCATTAGAATTCTTATTGCGGATCTCAAAGATGAAATCTTGGAGGAAAAGCACCCAATGAATGATTTGTGGCTTTTCATCCTTCTTATTCATCAAATACATTAGTGTTGAATGGTCATTATATGATATATCTTTTGGATTTCACCAAATAAGAATGAATTTTGTCAAATGAAAATTCTACTACAAGAATTTCGTTCTCCGTTGTAGTGTAGTTAACATGTGCCTCATTTAGTGTTCTTCTACCAATGTTAATTAGCTAGAAGATGTGATTCATCCATTTCCCTAGTAATTTTCCCACTACACAGTCACTAGCATCACAAATGACTTCAAATAGATCCTCCTATTTTGGAGAAATCATCCCTGGAGATTGCACTAGTCATTTCTTCATATGCTGAAATGTTGTGGCACATGTCTCGTCAAACTCAAAGATAGAATCCTTGGAGAGGAGATTGGTGGGTGGTTATGAAATCTTTGAAAAGTCTCTGACAAACCATCTATTGACAATGGAATACCACATAAAATATTATATGGGTCTAACAGAAGTTGGAATATGTAGATTTAAAATTTCTTCTATCTTTGTAGGATCTTCTTCTGTCTCTTTCATAGTGATCTGGTGGCCTAAGACGATGCCGCTCTTCACCATAAAATTATATTTCTCCTAGTTTAAAACTAGGTTACTGTGATCACACATTTCCAAAACCAGCTCCATATTTCTCAAAAAAGTGATGAAGGATTTTTCATATGTGGAAAAATCATCCAAAATACATCTAGGATTTGTTCTGCCATGTCATCGAATATTTCCAACATACATCATTGGAAGGTGGAGGGAGAATTTCACATCCCAATAGGAATTCTTTGATAACCAAATGCACTATATGGGCATTTTAAGTTTCTATTTTATAGATCATGAGGGGAAATGGAGATTTGGTTATTTCCAGAATAACCATTAAGGAAGTAGTAGACCTCGTGCCACAACAGTCATTGCAGCATATGATCCATGAAAGGCATTGGGAAGTGAACTTGATGTGTTGCATCATTCAGCTTCGGGTGGCCTATACAGACTCTCCAACCTGTGAATTACTTGGTAGGGATGAGTTCATTATTATCATTGGAGACCGTAGTGATACCCCCCCTTTTGGTACCACTTGCAGAGGACTCAACCAAAAGCAGTTTGAAATGGGGTATATGATTCAAGCATCTAACAATATGATTACCTCCTTCTTCATGACTTCCTTAATTGGTGGGTTCAGATGGAGTTGTGGTTTCCGAGGGGTATTTTATCCTTCTTCTAGTAGTACCTTATTGGTGAAAATGGTGGGATTGATTCCCCTCAGATCTACAATTTCCCATCCAATATATTTTCTTCTTTTCTTTAGAACCATCATAAGTGCATCTTCTTGATCTTGAGATAGAGTTTAGTTAAGTAAAATTGGATGTGTTTGTTGATCACTCAAATATCTATATTTTTGAGACAAATGGAGTGGCAATAGCTCAATTTCAAGTGCCTTTAGGATCTATGGCACAATTGGTTACACCTCTTCTCACTCCCAAATGTATGGAACAGCTGTGCGTTTCCAGTAACGACCACCTCGTCCTTCGAGAATTTGAAACTCCTTAGGTGAATCTTGGATGTCTGTGAAGAGTGGTTCATCAATGATGAAAGAATATAAAATACATTCATACTTAAAGATGAAGTTCTTGTACATTGTTTTTATCACATAATAGACCCCATCTTCCAAATTTGATTCATGCTTGAAAGCCTTGCGGACGTTGTAGGAGACCATTTAATTGCCTACTCTAAAGATAAGTTCTCCTAGGTGAAAATTGATCAATACATTACCAGTGGCCAGGAAAGGCCATCCTGGAATAAATGGCCCCTCAGGGTCTTTCTATTTGTGAATAATGATGAAGTCAAAAGGGATAATTAACCTTGTAACCTTCACCAACACATCTTTGAAAAACCCCTTGGGATATTTGACTGAGAAATCTTCTATATAGAGGGACACTCATGTGGGTTTGAGATCATTGAGCCATATATTCTTTAAGAATTCAAAGGGAATAAATTTAATGTTGGATCCTAGGTTAGAGTTCTTTTCCAAAATCATTGGATCCAATGGTACATGATATTGTGAAGCTACCTAGATCTTGGAGTTTTGGAGGAAGCGAGTGGTGTAACACTTCCAAGTAATACTTATTCATTGAAATGAATCCCAAATCCACCATCTTACTTTTTTTAGAGAATATCATTCATGAACATTGTGTGTGTCAGTATCTGAGTTAAATCTTCTTCAAAAAGGATGTTTATGTGAAGTTTTCAAAATACCTCTACGAATTTAAAAAATTGTTGATACATCTTCATTTTCTTCATCCTTTATGGAAATGGTAAGTTTGGGTCAAAAGGCTTGACCACATCTTCTCCAATACAATGCGAGAGACATCCTTTTATTTTATTGGTTTTTCTGATGAGGTGGGGTCTTTCATTGTGGTTTCATTAGCTAAAGACGGTGAAGTATTAGCTAGATTTGTATCATCACCATGCATTGCAGTTGGTGTCTAAGGTATATCCTTCCCACTTGGTAAGGTGACCGCATGGGCATCTTCTCGCAGCTTCTTCTCAGTGTTACCTAGTAGTGTACCAAATTGCCTCATAGAGAGAGAGTTTTCTAGTTTCCCAATTTTATTTTCCAAGATTTTAATAGAATATTACTAGTTTTGAAATCGTGTTTCATTAGTGGTGATAAATTTTTTCATCATTTCTTGAAATGTTTATAGGGGTACTTGATGAGTTTTTTGTGCAGCTGGTGGAGGTGGTGGATGCCTTGGTGGTTACAGAAAAGGGTTTTTGTACCATTGATTCTGGTAAGTCCCCTGATGATGTTGGCTTGAATATGGGTTCCATTACTATTTTTGACCATAGCCAAGTGGTCTCTCTAGTGGAGGATTTTGTTGTTTCATCTGGTTACCCAAGTTAATGTTTTCTCGCAATGCTGGTTTTTGGTACTGAGGGTACATATTTGGCCCTCAGTTCTGAGAAATGTAGCTTTCCTTTTTATTTGAAGGGCTGATAGTTGACCCTGGGAATTCACTGATGATGTGGTTTTCACCACATTCGCTTCACAAAGGATGGTTTTCTACATGAACATCCGATGTGTTCTTCAGGTTCAACACATCAAAAATCTTGGAAACTTCTTCCAATTAGGTATCGAACATCATAATTGTGTGAATGTCATGCATACTTCTCTTTTTAGTTCCCCTCTCTATGTTCCGTTGGATGTTGTTTGTAGAAATGTCCTCTAGGATGTAAAATAGTTCCTCTGGATGTTTCCGCATGACCATTCTTCCCATAGGGGCATCAACCACAAATTTGGTGTTCGTGGTCAGACTATTGTAGAATGTTTGTACTTGCATTAATAGAAAAATTCCATGGTGATGACATTTGTGAGCATCTCCTTGAAGTGCTCATAGGACTCGTATAGGGATTCTGTGTCATGCTACTAGAATTTTGGGATCTCATTCCATAGTGTAACTGTCTTCAATGGTGTAAAGTACTTGGACAAGAATGTTTGGCATAACTGTTCCCCGGTGAGGATGGACCACTGAGGTAGACCCTTGATCTAGTATTTTTCTTTATCCCTTAATGAGAATGGGAATAGGAAAAGACGGATGGCATCTTCTAACACTCCATTGTAATGAAAGGAGTCACAGATCTCTAGGATGTTAGAGAGATGAGTATTTGGGTCTTATCATGGTAAACCACATAATTGAACCATGTTCTAGATCAGCTACATAATGGCCTATTTTATTTTGAAGTGTTGGGCCTGCAACAGTTGTCAGGAAATTCTGGTATCATCTACGTTGATAGAAGGTAGTTCTTACTATATAATAGTATGACATGGAGGATGATCTTGTGGAGGAGGAGGAGGAAAGTACTACTAATCTAGTGCAAAGTAGGGAAACTGGTTGTATGGTTTCCTTTCAGAAGGAAAGAACTGCGGATTTTGTGGTGGACGGTCATACTCTGGAATAAGTTTCATAGGTGGCCTTTGATGGTTCCTTGATAGAAACTCAATAATTTTGGCTGGAGGAGGCTATTCCAGCAACCCAATTGTGGGAGGTTGTTGGTCTTGGTAGATTCCAAGACCAATTGCATGTCCAGGATTAGCTATAGCGGCCAGTGCTTCCACTCCATTTTTTAACATGGTGATGCTCTGGTCGTGTGTTTCCATAAGTGTTCATTGTCGCCTCAAGATTATTCATTCAATCACTGGTTCAATTAAAAAACCATCATATCATTCTGATCTCTTGGAATGTGTGAGTCATCTTCTTATACACTTGTAAATCTACACAACATGAAACAACAAACCACGCGTAAAAGGAAAAAAGAAAGATAAAATGAAATTAGACAAGGAAAAAAATTTGTAGAAAATTTTACCATTATTTTCATGTTAATTTTTCCTTACTAGATATAACAATACCGTGTTAACTTTCCTCCCTAGCAATGACCCAATAATTTGGTGTCATATTTAGCTAAAGTATTATATTCAGCCACCCAAATTGTAATTCCCATATAGTATAGTGGAAGTATGGGGTCTAACTATAAGGAGATCGGGTTTTTTTGTTTCTATTGTTAAAAATTAATTAGGTTTAGATTTTCAAGAATTTAGTGTCGATTTTTGTTTTCTCATTTATGAAAATATTGATTCCTCAATTTTTGATTTCTTACCTAAAATATAAACAAAAGTGTTGAAACTGGTTTTGTTGACAAATGGAGATGTTGTGTATGGGTTGTGTTTTTTTAAGGTAAATAATTAATCTATTGATTTTTTTGGATTTTTTTCATAATAACTCATACTTACTAGGATTTACTGTAGTGGAACCCCCTTGGTCCAGTGAGTTACCCTTAAAAAAGCAGGTGATCGATTACTTGGTCTGAATTTTATATCCTATTTGTATTTTTATGTTTTATCCATTTTTCAAATGTTATGTGCACCCAATAAACATGGGTTTAATTCAAATAATCCCTCTTTAAGATCCCTGAATGTTCCATTCTTGGTCCGATAAAGAATTCCCATAAGAATTAAAAAAGATAATAGTGAGTAATTTATGAATAAAATGAATAAAACTATTACAAAAATATAATATATTAAATTAAAACTATAATCATTCACATCCCCAACACACGGTAATGTTAACTACGCATGGAGTAGATCATGAAAAACAGACCCTTAACAATTGGTTCACATATCACGGAGGCCTTCAGTTGAGTATCATTGGGGATGGTAAAGTGGAAGAGATTCCCCTCTTTTTTTATCCCCTTATCTTTCTCGGATTATCTCTATATTCTTCTCCCCCTTCTTGGATTTTCAAATAATGGGTGGCCAACACATCTATTTATACATTTTCAAAATAAAAATCATGTATAAAATTACATACCGTGTACTTGGGTATTTATGACTATGCCAATTTTTCTCCAAGTGTAGGTGATCAACTACGCCCCCAACTCTGAACGCATCAGTGGTTTATTGGTGGGGTACATAGCATGTATGTCTGCCACAAATGGCATTTAAGTGCATCTTTGGCCACCAACCTCTTTTAGAAGAGTCTTACATGGAATTTAAGAGTCATGTACATGGATTTTATTGTTCGGCCTATCATATTGGAGTGCATCTATTGTGGTAGATCTGTGTCTAGGACAAAATATAAATTGTGTGTAAGAAGAGTACATGATGTTTATATGTGAAATTTTTTCTGATCAGCCCCAATTTGTTCTTTTGGCAATAAATATCCTTAAAATTAACATAATCAAAAAAATAAATCATTTTACCCATAAAACAAACTATATTTGATGAAAAAAAGTATTTATGCAAAACAAAATTAATGAAAAAGTATTAATAAATCGGGTACATCACATTCATTCAAATTTCTATTTGAGAGGATATATATGCAAGAGATGAAATAATAATATGGAATATAGTCATCATCAATAATATAATGTCTAAATTTTATGATGGTTGTGTAACACCCATATAAAATTCATTAGACACAAAATAGTGGTTATAAATAGAATAAAATAAGACATTAACAGTTCTATGGTGGTTGATAAGTGTACCATTCACAAATTCATTCTTGTGACAACCTTACTAGCTATGATCACATTATATTTTCCCTTGTCTCTTATATTAAGTGTTTTTTAAATCAGTTGTTGTCAATAACCCTAAAATTCATGCACTTCCAATATAATTCACATTATCCTTATTCTTTTAACATTATAGTGTGTGTGGTGGATTCTATTTTGATCTCTCCACGTTTATTTAATTTGATGGCCTCTTTAAAAATCATTGACATTCACATGCTTAATGGACCAATTTTCCATAGTTATAACATTTACCAATTCCATTATGAATATTTACTCCCTGTTTTTTTTTCAACAAAATATAACATACAAAAATATTCATTTTCAATCCTTCATAGGTTTTAATATTAAAATTTCATTGAAACTGGAAATTTATATTCTTATAAAAATATGACAATGGTGGCAATATACACTCTCCATTTATAACATAAGATTAAATCAAATGACTTCTTTATAGGTTTTATAATCTCTTACTACCAATTCATTTTAAAGACATTGCACTAATAAATTGATTAATCATTCCATTTTTATTTCATGGTCAATTATAAGTCTATATTTTTACCTTGAATTTATTAAAATGTTTTCCTCATATGTGCCTATAGATTCATCATAATTATTAATACGTTCAAGGAATTGCCTTTCAATTTTTTTGGGGATGAGTTTTAGGAGAGTAAGTACTAAAAAAATACCCACTAATTCTAATCCAATCCCATGTAGTTAATTCCATATTCTTCTCATGTATTCAAAATAATATTCCACTATTACTCTACATCATCGTTCCAAATATAACACTAAAGGAAATATTCTTCATGCTATATGAACTAGATAATGGAAATATATTATCCATAGTACTAATCAATTTACTAGAAACATGTGAATCTTTGAAACTACTAAATGATGTTGAATGTTTCATCAAGAAATAATCTGTGGTGAAATTTTCCTTCTATTTGAATCTTAAATATTTATAATATTAATCAATTAAATTAGAATATGGGAATATAAATTACATGTTTCAGTAAAAATCCCACTCACTTTTGTTTCCTATAAATAAAATAGTTTAAATAACTAAAACATTCACTATTTGAACAATTACATATAGTTTTATCCATAAACTAAAACAAAAAATTAATGTGTAATTATCAATCAATAATAATTAGATCGTTCAATCATATAGTAATGAAAATTATTGTTTAAAATCATTGAATTTTTTAAAAATTAATCGAGTATATATGGAATACATATCAACATTTAATTCCATGATTGACTATTTTAGATGGTGTATATAGTATTTTTATATTATTGGGACTATGATTTCCTTTTTGGGTGAAAATAAATCCTTGGAGGGGCATGATAGGATCAGACATAGCAGTGTGTGGTCGATTAATCCATAGTTTGCTATCATGACTTTTGGACCAGTTCATGTGTCGGGTAATTAGTTTCCTAGAGTGGTGGTCGAGTATGAGGAAATCTTTCTGGAACACATTATTGGTTTATATCCCCTCTAAAAGATAGATATATACATTTGCATGCACCCCAGGATAGTACTAATATCTATACCATCATTTAGGATGGATCTTATAGATCTTCATGAGTTGAAGATGTAGTTATAGGACTTGAAGGATAAGGGCTTCATGGTATCCAGTGTTTCCCAACTAGGAAGCCCCATTGTTGTTCACCAAGATAAAGAATGGGAGAATGAGGTTATTTATATATTACATGAACATTAATGGTGACCTTTATGAATATGTATCCACAACTAAGGATCAATGGACTATTATATCTGTTTAAAGGGGTGTGATGGTTCTCAAAGATAATAAATATACAGAACAATTAGTAGTAGTCAATATGGGGGGGATATACCGAATAAATCATTTATAAGTATCTATGGTCATTATGAGTAGATTTTGATTCCCTTTTGCATCAAAAATGCCCTATTGGTGTTAATCAGACTCATGAACTAGATCATTCCTCCTTTTTTAGGCCAGTTTTTGGTGGCCTTCAATTGTGACATCCTACTATACTCAGATTCTAATCAAGAACATGCAAGACACTTGAGGATGGTCCTATACACACTCCAAGAGTCCCATCATTATGGGAATCTCTTGAACTATTAGTTTTGGATTTCATAGGACACTTCTTGGGATACATCATCTTATAGGAAGGAAAGGTAGTGGATCCAACAATGTTTGAGGTAGTGAGAACATATAATCCATGCAAGATTGTTATATTGTTGTGGAGTTTCATTGGGTGTCCATGGTATTATTCAAGGTTTGTACTTGATTTCGCTAGAGTGGAAGAACCCTTAATGGATTTAAACCAAAAGGGGAAATCTTTTGTATCGATAGAAAGGTGTCATTAGTGTTATTAGTTGTTAAGGAAATGATTGACGAGCTCTTCCATATTGATATTGTTAGAGAAGGGTGTCAATTACATAGTGTTCTAAGATTCATTAGGGAATATGATTTTTTTTATGTAGAAGGCAGTGGTGATTTCTTATGGTTTTTTCAATTGATACCACATGAGGATAACTACATGAACCATGATATTGAGTTGGTATTGGTTGTTTTTCACTGATGTTGTGGAAAATCTTCCTGATGGGTTTGTGTTTTATCATCTATACTAAAAACAAGAGCCTCATGTATATCTTCTCCCAGAAGGATCTTAACATGAGAAAGAGGTTCTGGGTAGAGTTCCTCTAGGAATATGACATCGAGATTGTTTATAGTTTTGTAAAGGGGAATGTGGTGGTAGCTTCACTCAGTAGGAGATCTTCTACAGAAATTTTGGTCAAGGATTCATAGGAGTTATCCTAAATGAAGTTGTCCTTAGTAGAATAAAATAGTTATTTATATATTTGATCGATGGTTGTCGCGCCACCACATCTATAGCTTTTTACGGATGCTCTGTGTGGAGACACCGTCTATAAGACCATATATACTCACCTATCCACCGAGAATTATATGGATTGAAATATTGATTTTTGGAAATATGTTTTCTATTTTGGAAGAAAAATAGAGGGTTCCATTGATTTTGTGAGAGGAGGTTATGATGGAGTTACATACATAACATTTGGTGGTCCATCCAAGTTTTACCAAGATGTAACCAGACAAATTTAGTTAGTTTAGTTTCCTAGGCATAAAGATTTGTGTTTTAGAGATTGTCCCTTAATGCCTCACTTGTTAGAAAGTGAAGATTCAACACTATGTTTTCATTGGTTTAGCTCAACCCATTGAGTTTCAAGATTTTATTTTTTTAGGATATATCCAGGAACATCAAGATTTTTTTACAATGTACTTATAGAGTACGCGATTCCATTTGTATGATCATAGACTAACTCACTATATCAATCCACTTCCTAACCATTCTATAGAAGAGTTCAGAAGATATTTTAGCTGCTTGTTTATGTTATAGATAGTAGGAATCCATGGAGTTCCCTAAATTATATTTTAGGAACATGATTGTCATTTGACATCAAAATTAACGAACGAATTAGGGGAGGCCTTTAAGAAACAATTTGGATTGAGCCCAGTGTTTCACACCTAGACTAATAGCCATTTTAAGAGTACCACTCAAGTCATGGATGAAATTTTGTAATATTTAATAATTAAATTCATCTGTAATTTTTAGGATATCCTACCATTGGTGTTATTTACATAAAAAAAGAATGAAAATTCCACAATTGGTATGGAGCCATTATAAGCCATGTACCAGACACCTACAGGCCACCATATTTTGGGACTAGTTGAGAAATGTAATCACTCTTGGGACCAATGATAGTGATAGTCTTGATAGATAATTTTTAAATCAACCATTTGAAAATGTGGACTTTAGAAAGCCTTAATAACTCCATTGTCAAGAGTTGAAGGACATCCATGGTGTTAATGGAGAGAGATCATGTCTGCGGGAGGGTTTCACATTAATTTGGATTGTAGAGATATGGAAGTGATGTAAATTTATCTCAGGATTAATTAGTCTATTCTAGATACAATATAGAGATTATATGGTTGGGTACAACTAGTCATGAGAACTGTATATTGTCCAATTTCATGACATCTTCAACATGTCACAGTTGAAGAGGTATTTGAACGACTCATCGCATGATATAGATGTGGTGAGCTAGACATTGAATATGAAGATATCATTACTGAGTACCAAATAGAGATCAAGGATCTACATGATATAATTCTTCATGTGTGATATAATCCTCCTGTTCAAGTCTAGTGGAAGCACAAGAATCCATTGGAGAGAACATGGGATCAAGAGACCCAGATGGCTTCTCAGTACGATCATATTTTTATATTTATTTTTCTATTTTCGGGATAAAAATCCCTAAGGTGGGTAGAATGTAATGAATTTAATTTTCTATTTATTATTTTCGGATATTTTATATATTATTTTTGGATCAGGGTGTCGATACGACATGAAATTTCAAGGGCCATTTTTCCTTGAATATTTGAATGAAATATATGAAATATATTAATATCACTCATGCATAGTCTTCCAAAAAAATGGAATAACTATTGAATGGGGGAATTGGCCAAAAAAAAAAGGGAAATGTTGAGTTTTGATTGTGGGTTTTACCCGAGGCGAATAATAAACATTGACAGTGTTGGCTGTTTTTGGAAACATTGTCCTGGGAACAAATACAAAAAAATTATTTATTTATTTATTTTATTTATTTTGACATTGAGACTGGGTTCTTCTATAAGTAGATGGTTATGTATAGTTCTTAGGGTTATCCTCACAACACTAGGGACCTAGAGGACAATTGGTGATCATTATTGGTAGATGATATCAGATCAATATTAGTTTGAAGTCGATTGTGTCAACAGAGATTGTCAATATCATCAATGAAAACAAAACCATGAATTATTAGTGATTGCTCCAAAATCTAGGTAGGATACAGAATTTATATTTATATCCCATTTATTTTTCCAAGTTGAAGGCATATCAATTTGATGAACAATAATAAGTCCATGAATCAACAGTGTGTTTAAATTTATGAATATTTTAATTTTCTCTATTTGTCTATTCTTAATAATTCATCAATTATATGACAATGAATCAAGGATGAACAAAAATGTATATGGTTAATTTCTAAAATATATTTGATTATGTTTTTCTCCCCTATATATTCATGCATTCATTGCTGGTATGTGTTTCAGTATGTGTTTTGATGATTACCTGGTATTTGATCATTGTGTGATCATTTTTCAGCATACTGGATCAATTCAGCTGGTATGGATTGTGACAGAGGTTTTGATTTGACACTTGATGATGATGTTGTATTATTCGATGTGGAACAACACCAAATAAGATATTGTGTTTAGGTCCCCTGAGGTACACGTGCTGACATCTTCTATTAGTGATAAAATTTCTTGATAGATTATTTTACTAGTAGAATGAGTATTGGAATCTGGTGACCAAGTTACATAGAGGTTGGGTGACCTTCAATTCCTGGATTTTGGTAAAGAAGGATTATCCAGAGACATTGAATATAGTGTGGAGGTGAATATGAGGGATCTAGAAAATCTCAGGTTATATGGAGTGTCTTCTATAGATGAACACATTATAGGAACCCCTATTTATCACAAAGGTTTCTATAAAGAGTTAAATGTCGCATTCCATGTGACCATGTCACATGCCTTGTGATACATGTTAGGTCAGTCATTTTGTAACTCAAATGTTACATGGGAATGTTCATGTAGAGTTCATGGAAACTTCTGAAGTACATGGACATAGTTATACTACATGGACATAGTCCGATGTACATGGGGAAATCTAGAAGGCCCATGTTGTGTGTCAGGAACATCTACACACCATGTTTGATCCCTTCCATTCTATGCATATTTAGTTTTACATGCCATATGAGGAATTTCCAAACATGCATAATAGAAGTTGCTTAAACATTATGTATACCCATAAGAAACACTATGTTGAACCTTTAATTTCGTTTATATCCCTTCAAATATATAGAAATAGACCATTAATAGTTGATTTTTTCCCTTGCTCTATTCCATCGTTGGTACAGTGCATCATATGTCCACTTCTGCATATTGTCATCCACATTGGATGATGATTCTAAGATAATGATTTTGGAGGTCCTATGTGAGACCATAGTGTGATCCTCTACCATTTTATAACTTGTGAGGAGTTTCAGGAATCGACCTGAACACCATGAGAAGGGTGTTAATCCTCTATCTATCATCTCGTATTGGTAGGGTTCATTGTATAATTATCATATTATCCCTTATATGGAGGTTTGGTCTTGACTTGTGTTTGTGGGGTCCCCTATTGGTCTTTGGTGTGATAACCTATCTATGTATTGAAGTATTCTATGTGTAGTGAGCTTTTTTAGGTAAGGACATTGACCATGACATCTTGGATGAGTGTTTATAGTGATATCATGACTCATGTAGTTGATTCACTAGGAATAAGAATGGATTCAAGTATTATCCTATGGATTGTGGTTTGGTGGTAGCCTCCTGGAGGAATGATGTCCCTATTTAGAATATTTTGTTTTTTTGTTTATTATACATTGATTTTTATACCATTTTATTGAGATGGCTATTATTGATACTTTATGTATAGTGTTTTTATGGTATCTTTATAGTTATTGTATTACTCACCCATGCAGGTGATCTTTCTGAACGTTCTTTGTTTTATAAAGACAACATACCATTTGATGGTTTCCATGGAGTATGAGGAGCAAGAGTTGCATATCATGAGATATATATTCAGGGTTTTTTATGTGGTTTAATTTCATTATATTCATCTCCCTTAGAGAAAATTGAACTCTCTACATGTAACGCCCCAAGATTTTATGAAAAATATTCATTTAATTAATGTCTTGTGTTTTATGCTACACCAAGATTACCTTGCGCTATACGCAACATCGTATTAGCTTGCAGTATACGTAACACTATTCTTGGATTGTGTTATACACAATTTTGATAATAGTTATTCTACGCAACATTGAGTATATATATGTATATATATTCAATGCATAAATGAAATATGGTTGGATTCTGTTATAGAAAACAACGAAGCATTCTTTCACAACACGCAACCCTGACTTGGCTTGCATTACACGCAATCGCGACCTTCCTCGATAGCGTGTGTTGTACGCAATACTGGGTTTTAATAAAAAATGTTATATTATTATAATATTGTCATGAACTAGCCGTTATGAATAGTATTAACTAAAATTTTAATGTTATAACATTATTATTCATCTTACACATTTTCTAGAACATGGTATAAGAACAAAATAAATTTTTCGGGTATAATAAGTATTTTTCAAAAAATGTAGTTTTGCAGCCTTTTGATGGCGCACCCACTTTAAATCTAGTTTTTGACATGTTTATAAGTACAATTTGACAAAATAAAATTCTTTTTTGGAATCGTGAAATAAAAATTTACTTTGGATAAATTTTTCATATTATTCTGGTAACTTTCACAATTTAATGAATAGTAAAAACACGATATATTTTAATTAAAAACAAATTTTTTCATCATAATATATTATGTGGTTAAAATATAATATTTAATGGTTTTAATGTATAAATAGAATATATTTTTACCATTTAATATAATGTATGTCATTAGCATTGATTTTACCTTGAATTCGTAGGTTAAATAAATTCAATCTTTTGCAATGTTTTAAAGAAAAACCCGTTTTCATTCGACAACTGGATTAATTTTAATTTAATTTCTGTAACTTTTTTGTATTGAATTTAGAAAAATGGATTCCATATTTGAAATCAGTGGATTCAAATTATGTTAATATGCTACTTTTTATTTTTGGGATTTATGAATAGTAACTACGCTAAATTTTATTTACCATAGTTAAAGGAAAATCGGGTAATTAAGGGTAAATATAATATTTTAAAATTACCCTAACAAATGTAAAAAATCCTATTGGATGACTAAAAGTTGACCCATATCACCTATGTGTCGGATTAGATTAATTTAATTAACTTTTTTCAATGAAAATAATTTGATTATTATTAAAACCAAAAAATGTGACAACATGTCACTTTCTTAAATCTTATAAGTATAATAATTTTAATCTAGTGATAAATTTCATGAAACTTTGAACATGAATCGTATCCAGAAAGCTAATACAGTTATCTACATCATATGAATTTATTTATAATTTTTAGGGACAAAATAATTATCATTTATTATGACACAAAGATGATGCAGTAATTGTCTTATTAATGAAATATTGACATAATTGATGTTATAAATGCCCAAATAAATGTAATTTGAGACTTTTTATGACTTAAATTAATTTTATAGGTTAATATGACATGGTATTGTTGATATAAGTAAATTGGTTCGAACTTATCATTCTGTTATGAATTTCATAAAAATCATGTACCAAATAGTGTCAAAATTGACATAAATTAGTTTTTAACACAAATATTAAATTATTAAATGTTATTTAATTTATAAAAATCTAAGGTTCGGAAAAATGACTTAGATAAGAATATATATATTAATAATAAACAACTTTGGGTTCGTTTGGCTTTTTATGGTAAGTTTATTAACCACATAGTGTAAGAAAACAAAAAGACACGGTAAAAGTTAAATTATTTAACTTAGAGTTAAATCTAATTGATAAGGTTAAAATAATAACCTAAACTTGTCTAAATCCTATTGGATGATAGGATTTCGACCCATACCCACTTTAGATTCGAAATAAGGCCCTTTGGAACCATTATAATCTTAATTTGACCTTAATATAAAATAATATTTTGAGATTTTCCTAAGGTGCCCTTCTCCTCCCTTATAAAAGGGCACCTCCTCCCTCTCCTCCTCACACCAATTTGAGCATTCAAGATCGGCCAAACCCTGAAAAAATATCTTCTCCACTTCCCTAGTATCATCCTAGAGGTCCTGGTCTTATTCAAAGACCATCCATAGTTCTTGAAGTGGAGGTTAAGAGAAGGCGCGTCAAAAAGAGGTAATATCCATTACCGATCTTTTTCAATTTCTTTCTTCTTCAACTTATTCTTATTTAGTTGTTTCATGATAAATTAATAACATCAGTATTTCTTATATACTGATATGTTATTATAAATATGAAATAACTCTAATTAACCTCTATCAATCCTACGGAAAAAGGAAATCACCGCACGTGCGTACGTACGGAATACCGTCTCCACGCCGTGGTGTAATCTATTTTCCGCCACCACCTTAATTGGATGGGTATAATGGTGTAATGAGTAACTATATATTATTATTATAAATTTATATTGATACTGAGATTGTATAAATACACATCAACACAATTCCACGACCATGGGAACGATATCATCGCTCGTACGTACGGAGTACCGTCTCCACGACGCGATGAGATTTATTATCCATGTTAACCATTCCAGAATGATTATAAAGTATATATAATGAATAATAATCAAATATATGACATTGTAAATCTACTGGATTTATGTATATATATATGTATTCCATCTACTTAATTCCATTCAAGACAATAAGGAAAGGAAAACAGCGTTCATGCGTACATACGGACTACCGTCTCCATGAACGGTGTGTTTCATTTCATTTATCTATCTATTATATATATATATATATACTGAATATATATGATATATAAATCATGTTTTATATTCTGGAAGTAATTAAATCTTTATATAAGTAATAATAATGTCCAGAACAACAAGTCGAAACACTTACGATAAATGAAACGATTTTACCCAAAACGCTTCTTTAACATGGAATTTACAAAAGAACGAGTAATATGAAGTCATAAGTGAACCATATATGAAATCATAACAATGAATATGAATCTGGAATAAGTCAATGACATTATATAAATCATTATACAGGAGGTTCGGACACTTACGAAGCAAATCGGACCAAAGGTAAGGGAAATATCACAATCTCATTTTTATCCGAGATTGTTTATAGTTGGCATTTATTGGGGTGTATTTTATCATCCACATCCATGTTTCCATAATATGTAATATTATTTCCATTCACCTAAAATTGTTTAAATTCTATTTTACCATTCGGTGAGATTTTAGTAAAAGATATGAAAGAAATCTTATGTCATTTTTCGTACGAGGTACTTTTTGACTTTTCTGACAAAAGTACGAAGAATGTTTTCTTTAAATTATATGGCATGAATGGATTTTTAAAACATTATTTCCAAGATTATTCCTTTACAAGTTTTCAAGTTTAAGTTTAATCAACATATTTTAGTTTATAATTGTATGACCTGTTCTGAAAGGAAAAGTTTTTTTGAAGCAGAAAGGATATTTTCATCAAGAATGGAGTTCAAGTGTTTTATCAAAATTATTTTCCATCTAAGATAATAAAGGGTTCTGTTTCTATAACTATTATTACATTGATTTGATTATGTTGTGATGTAATTATGTTTATTAATTCCTTTATCTTATATTAATTGTTTTATGATGTCATGATGTTTAAGATTCCTATTTTTATTACATGGGTTATGCTATGATGTATGGTTTATGATTTTGTGGCACACATAAGAATGGTATCATTAAGAGATGGGTGGGACCTATATCTACCTCCAATGCATTGGGTAAAGATTTTATATCTCATGAGATAGACATGGCTGGAACGGTAGGTTATACCGGTTCAGTGAAACAGGACTGAAACGAGGGTGACTCGGTTCAGAAATGGACATTTTCCACTAAGATAGTCTTAGAAATGAGTCTTGACTAACAAGAAATGATTCCCTATGATTATGTGTGTATGCCACAAAGATTCATGTTTTAAGTTATGATTATTGGGATTTCATTAAACTAATATGATTTATCCCATGTTATGAAATTTTGCTCTCTTTTGCAGGTTAATATTTCCAAAATGTTATGTTCTTATGAATATGATGTGATTGATATTTCATTTGTTTACCCTTACTGAGCATTTGAGCTCACCCTTTTATGTTTTCATTTCCCCAGGATATAAAGAAAGGTTTTAGGGAAAAAAGGAAGATCTTTATGGGAGATTTTGAAGATCTTTCAACATGATTAAAAGATTATATTCTGAGTTTCCAAAGACACTAAACTATTACGGTCCTTGTGTGTGTGTTTTTGTTATGTACTAATTATTCCGCAAAAGTAATGTAATGTCCATGTACATCATGATTTGGGTCTCTACAGTTGGTGTCAGAGGAAAGGTTTAGTCAACCTTTGGAAACTAGGATGCGAGAACTTTAGTAAGATCCCTAGAGATATTTCTAAGGTATATCTAGGGATGTCCCTAAGGATAAGTATACGTAAAGGATATAATCCTAGAACTATGGTAACGATATTAGATTAAACCAAAGATGTTACATATTGAAGTTACTCCCCCTTTATTATGATTTTTGCCTCTCTCACTATTCTTTTTGGGTTTTAAAAAATGGCTGGAAACAAGATGATTCACAATAATGGAGGATATGATTGACAATAGAAAGATATTCTTCAAGAGCAACCAAATGAAATGGGATTTGGAAGTCCAAACATCATTATTATGCCGAATCTGCAATCTCATAATATGATCAATAAAGTAAAATTGGGTACGTTTCCTGACTCGACTAATAAGAGAAATATGGAGTTTCATGATGATCATAGAGGAAAGAAAGTTAAATTTCCCCAATGTAAATCATGTGGGAAGAGGCATCAAGTAGAATGTTTCAAAGGAGTTCAAAGATGATTTGGGTGTGGAAATGAAAGACACAGAGCCAGTAAGTGCAAAGGAAAAGGTTAAATTAACACCAAGGATGAGGATAATGGTATTGCTACGACATCAACAAGGTTAAATGTTTTCAATGTGGAATGTACGTGCATTATGAAAAACAATTCCCTAAGGGAAAGTCTCATGAAGAAAATCATTATGGTCGTATGGGCAGTATTTATGTGGATGATGATGATGAAACTACAAATGATATGTGAGATGAAAGAATTGTTGAAGCTCGGTCAATGGTTTAAGAATGTAGTGGAATGATTACATGTATATCATGTGTAATGTTGTATATGTAATCTCATGGTACTATGGAATAAAGAGACATCTAAGGATTGTTACACTGTTGTCTTTCCTTGAGTTTTAAAAGTGTATGATTAATGTTACCAGTATCCATGAAAGGTTATTCAGATATTTTTGGAATGTAGATGATTTGTTCATAATGAAGGGATAAGGAGAAAATTAAATGTTTGATAGTATTCATGAGCTCATGACTGATATAAGGAGAACGTTATATCATGATTTGAGTATATTTAATTTTTGGATTTTGGTATGTGGAAAGAGTTATCTTTTTACAGCACTCAGGTTTTCACTAAGATTCAATGGGTATTCATTTTTCAAGAGATTACATGATTATGGTATTCACATGACTAGAATGTGACGAACAAGATATATGAGGGATAAATGATGGCATTCACGTAATCATTTTCTCTATACTATGCGCTTGGGATGAAGTATTTTTGATAAGCCTAAATATTGGAATGGATTATATTGTACATAAGTTAGTACTGTTTAAGGATAAAACTTTTTTTGATATTATTGATGGGATGTTATGGTAATATAGTTTTAGAAAAAGGACAACCTGCAGGACGGATGACAACCCTTCGCATCGGACTAGGCTGTGAAAATCGAACCCACAACCGAAGTGCGACTAGCCTTTATCGCCTACCACTGGCCTACAGGAAGTCCCTGGTTAGTATAAACTAGTTTTTTTTGTATTAAGCGGTTTGATATACAAAGTATATGTCCATTTTAGGAACCATATATGATTAATCTCACTATAGATCGACTTATGTATATTTAATAACTTTTGCTAAATTTTTGTTTGAGACAGATGGAATGACCCATCATTCTATCACATGATCTGCTAACACATCACGAATGTCAAATTCAACTTCATTTCATTAAGAGATGAAGTGGAAATTTTCCAAATAATGACAAAATGTGAGACTATACCAAAATCACGGAAGTATTTCTTCTAATTCCAATTTCATCAACTTTAGGGAAATGATCTTGAAAAACCAAAAATTTTGTCCTACTGCCCTTATATCCGATGAATCAGATGGTACCTTAGATAATCACAAATCTATGGCTTTGTGATTGTTGGATTTTTCATAGCCATGTTCTCTACCACTCTCCATCAGAACATGATGGTCAGATTTCTCTTCCATATCCATATTTTCACCTATGTGGAAACCCAGTGAATAGTTTATTTGGGTAATCGTTACATTTCATACTTTAGTTTTTAAAGCCAAGTTTTGGTATTCCTTTTTACGATGTGGGTTTCTATTAAATAAACTTTCGAGTAGTAAACCATTTATAACCCTGACGAATTTCGAGGGAGAAATTAATTTTAAGGGGGGTAGAATATAACGCCCCATGATTTTATGAAAAATATTCATTTAATTAATTTCTTGTGTTGTATGCTACTCCAATATTACCTTGCACTATACGCAACACCGTATTAGCTTGCAGTATACGCAACACTATTCTTGGATCATGTTACACACAATTTTGATAATAGTTATTCTACGCAACATTGAGTATATATATATATATATATATTCCATGTATAAATGAAATATGGATGGATTATATTATACTAAACAATGAAGGATTTTTTCAAAACACACAACCCTGACTTTGCTTTCATTACACGCAATCGTGACCTTCCTCAATAGCATGTGTTGTACGCAGTACCGGGTTTTAATAAACAATGTTATATTATTATAATATTGTCATGAACTAGTCGTTATGAATAGTATTAAGTAATTTTTGAATTTTATCACATTATTATTCATCTTACACATTTTCTAGAACATTGTATAAGAACAAAATAAATTTTTCGGGTAAAATAAGTATTTTTCAAAAAATGCAGTTTTGCTGCCTTTTGATGGTGCACACACTTTAAATATAGTTTTTGACATGTTTATAAGTTCAATTTGAAAAAATAAAATTCTTCTTTGGAATCAAGAAATAAAAATTTACGTTGGATAAATTTTTCATATTATTCTGGTAACTTTCACATTTTAATGAATAGTAAAAACCCGCTATATTTTAATTAAAAACAACTTTTTTCATCATAATATCCTATGTGGTTAAATTATAATATTTAATGGTTTTAAAGTATAAATAGAATATATTTTTACCATTAAATATAATTTATGTCATTATCATTGATTTTACCTTGAATTCTTTGGTTAAATCAATTCAATCTTTTGCAATGTTTTAAAGAAAAACCTGTTTTCTTTCGACAACGGGATTAATTTTAATTTAATTTCTGCAAATTTTGTGTATTGAATTTGGAAAAATGGATTCCATATTTGGAATCAATGGATCCAAATTATGTTAATAAGCTACTTTTTATTTTTGGGAATTATGAATAGTAACTACGGTAAATTTTATTTACCATAGTTAAAGGTAAATCAGGTAATTAAGGGTATATATAATATTTTAAAATTACCCTAAAAAATGTAAAAATACTATTGGATGACTAAACATCGACCCATAGCAACTAAGGGTCGGATTAGATTCATTTAAGTAAATATTTTCAATGAAAATAATTTAATTATTATTAAAACCAAAGAATGTGACAACATGTCACTTTCTTAAAGCTTATAAGTATAATAATTTTAATCTAGTGATAAATTTCATGAAACTTCGAACATGAATCGTATCCAGAAAGAAAATAAAATTATCAACATCATATGAATTTATTTAGAATTTTTAGGGACTAAATAATTATCATTTATTATGACACAAAGATGATGCAATAATTTTCTTATTAATGAAATATTGACATAATTGATGTTATAAATGCCCAAATAAATGTAATTTGAGACTTTTTATGACTTACATTAAATTTAAAGGTTAATATGACATGGTATTGTTGATATAAGTAAATTTTTTTGAACCTATTATTCTATTATGAATTTCATAAAAATCATGTACCAAATAGTGTCAAAATTGACATAAATTAGTTTTTAAAACAAATATTATATTATTAATTGTTATTTAATTACTAAAAATCTGGGGTTCGACCAAATGACATAGATAAGAATATATATATTAATAATAAACAACTTGAGGTTCTTTTGGATTGTTATGGTAAGTTTATTAACCATATAGTGTAAGAAAACAAAAAGACACGGTAAAAGTTAAATTATTTAACTTATAGTTAAATCTAATTGATAAGGTTACAATAATAACCTAAACTTTCCTAAATCCTATTTGATGAGAGTTTTTCGACCCATACCCACTTTAGCTTCTAAATAAGACCCTTTGGAACCATTATAACCCGAATTTGACCTTAATATAAAATAATATTTTGAGATTTTCCTAAGGTGCCCCTCTCCTCCCTTATAAAAGGGCACCTCCTCCCTCTCCTCATCACACAAATTTGAGAATTCATGCTCGGAAAAACCCTACCAAAATAACTTCTCCACTTCCCTAGTATCATCCTAGAGGTCCTAGTCTTCTTCAAAGACCATCCTTAGTTCTTTAAGTGGAGGTTAAGAGAAGGCGCGTCAAAAAGAGGTAATATCCATTACCGATCTTTTTCAATTTCTTTCTTCTTCAACTTCTTCTTATTTAGTTGTTTCATGATAAAGTAATAACATAAGTTTTTATTATATACTGATATGTTATTATAAATATGAAACAACCCTAATTAACATTCTATCCATCCTACAGAAAAAGGAAATCATCGCGCGTGCGTACGTACGGAATACCGTCTCCACGCCGTGGTGTAATCTATTTTCCGCCACCACCATAATTGGATGGGTATAATGGTGTAATGAGTTACTATATATGATTATTATAAATTGAAATTGATACTGAAATAGTATACATACACATCAACATAATTCCATGACCATGAGAACGATATAATCGCTCGTGCGTACGTACGGACTACCGTCTCCACGACGCGATGAGATTCATTATCCATGTTAACCATTCCAGAATGATTATAAAGTATATATAATGAATAATAATGAGATATATGACATTGTAAATCTACTGTATTTATGTATATATATATTTATGTCATCTACTTACTTCCATTCAAGACAATAAGGAAAGGAAAACATCGTTCATGCGTATTTACGGACTACCGTCTCCATGAACGGTGTATTTCATTTCATTTATCTATCTATTATATATATATATATACTGAATATATATGATATATAAATCATGTTTTATATTCTGGATGTAAGTAAATCATGATATAAGTAATAATAATTTCAAGAATAACAAGTCCAAACACTTACGATAAATGAAACGATTTTACCCAAAACACTTCTTTAACATGGAATTTACAAAAGAACGGGTAATATAGAGTCATAAGTAAACCATATATGATATCATAACAATGAATATGATTCTGGAATAAGTCAATTACATTATTTAAATCATTATACAGGAGGTTTGGACACATACAAAGTAAAGCGGACCAAAGATAAGGGAAAGATCACAATCTCATTTTTATCCGATATTGTTTACAATTGGCATTTACTAGGGTGTATTTTATCATCCACATCAATGTTTCCTTAATATGTAATATTATTTCCATTCACCTAAAATTGTTTAAATCCTATTTTACCCTTCGGTGAGTTTTTAGTAAAAGATATGAAAGGAATATTTTGTCGTTTTTCGTACGAGGTACTTTTTGACTTTTCCGACAAAAGTACGAACAATGTTTTTTTAACTTATACGGCATGAATGGATTTTTAAAACATTATTTCCAAGAAGCTTCCTTTACAAGTTTTCAAGTTTATTTTTAATCAACTTCTTTTAGTTTATAATTGTACGACATGTTAAAAAAGGAAAAGTGTTTTTGAAGTAGAAATGATATTTTCCTCAAGAATGAAGTTCAAGTGTTTTATCAAAATTATTTTCCATCTAAGATAATAAAGGGTTCTGTTTCTATCCCTATTATTACATTGATTTGATTATGTTGTGATGGAATTATAAATATGAATTCCTTTATCTTATATTAATTGTTTTATGATGTCACGATGTTTATGATTCCCATTTTTATTACATGGGTTATGCTATGATGTATGGTTTATGATTTTGTGGCACACATAAGAATGGTATCATTAAGAGATGGGTGGGACCTATATCTCCCTCCAATGCATTGGGTAAAGATTTTATTTCTCATGATATAGACATGACTGGAATGGTAGTTCATATCGGTTCAGTGAAACAGGACTGAAACGAGGGTGACTCGGTTTAGAAATGGACATTGTCCATTAATATAGTCTTGGAAATGAGTCTTGACTAACAAGATATTATTCTCTATTATTATGTGTGTATGCCACAAAGTTTCATGTTTTAAGTTATGATTATTGGGATTTCATTTCCCTACTATGATTTATCCCATGGAATGAAATTATGCTCTCTTTTTGCAGGTTAAAATTTCCAAAATGTTATGTTCTTATGAATATGATGTGATTGATATTTCATTTGTTTACCCTTACTAGGCATTTGAGATCACCCTTTTATGTTTTCCTTTCTACAGGATATAAAGAAAGGTTTTAGGAAAAAAATTAAGATTTTATGTTAGATTTTGACGATCTTTCATCACGATTAGAAGATTATATTCCGAGTTTCCAAAGACACTAAACTATTACGGTCCTTGTGTGTGTGTTTTTGTTATGTACTAATTATTCCGCAAAAGTAATGTAATGTCTATGTACATCAAGATTTGGGTCTCTACACTACAGTTTTGGTTGGTCTTCTATTTGGAAACTCTATTACTTTCATTACCTTATTGTCAAAAAATGATAACGATATTATAGATCTATGAATAAATTTTTTATTTGTTTTATATTTAATCATTTAATAGGCTTGGATAGGTGTGTGTGTGTATGTTGGTACATTAGGACAATTCCTCCCATGTGTGGGATATACCTACTCAACAATTGTTACAAAACCGTATCCTATTAGAGGTGGGGCTGGGGTAGTCACGATTCAAACCCTGATGGTTCGGGTTGTAATAATTGAAATCATTTAACTTGGGAAGGATCACTGCCAATACTAAGATCATATAGTAATGAATGTCGAGATAAGGATTGATTTTAATCCCAAAATTCTGTCCATTCATCGAATGGCTTCACTCCCCATCCACCTTAATAATTTATTAATTATTTGTAAATCATTATCTATACAATTTAGGGGCTATATAATTTCAGTCCCAATATTGATATTATTAAAACCATATATATTTGTTCCTTGAGATCATAGATGTATTCATCATTCCATTGCAGTATAATCTATTGAAAATAAATGGGTTTCATAGTCATTTCAATATCACATAGTCATAATATATCAAAATAATGAATAAAATTCATATCATTAGATTTTAGCACCTGTGAAGTTTAAAAAAACATCATTAGATGTTGATAAATAGGAAAATACATTTAAAAGGGAATTTGATATTTGTATTGAAAATAGGGGAAATTTAGTTTTCCTTCATTATAATAAATACTAAAAATATACATAAATTTGAGAAACAAAAATTATTTAAACATAACCATGGAATCATTCAATATATTATTTAATTTATTTATTTTTATTGTTTGATGGAAAAGTCATTCATATAGTAAATAATAATAAAAAATACTCTTTTCAAATTATTAATAAAATATTATAATTAAACTCATTATAAAAATTATAGAAATTCATTCTAAACTATTGATATTAAAGAGAAATATGGTAAAATTGGAATTAAATAAGATTTGTACTTTAGAAATGAACATTACATAATTAATTTTATTTTTTATGGAGTTGCAAGAAAAATGTCATCATGAAAAGAGGAAATAAAGTCTACTTTTAGTGAAAACATTTTTCTAATTGTTATAATTTTAATGAGAGGAGAATGAAAGATATATGAAATGAACAAAATGAAGCAAGATATGTACATTATATAATGTTCATATTATATAATAAACCTATAATTCCACCAATGTATATTAAATAATAATGAATATTAATTAAAAATGATATGGAAACATAAAATCTTAATTTATTTCATAACATTATTCTTATACGGTCTTCTGTTTCTGAATAATAAATTTAGGTTTAGAATAAATCTATCAAATAACCATATTAATACATATCAAAATATGAAACATTCCTTTACAATTTAAAATTAATACATTATAAATAAATATTAATAAAAATTTACATTTGGGTGTAAATAGTTCCATTTGCCTTGCATGTTTTGGTTTGATAGTTATGATCCATTAATGTAGTCTTGGTAAATCACCTTTAGATTCATAATCATGTTTGAAGTATCATATTTATTAATTTTATTCACTATTACATCAATGAATATGTGGTAGTTATGAAAAATTAATTACCTCAGTTCGTGGAGATGGTTTTCCTACATATGAGAGAGTGTATTCATTAACTAGTAAAAATTAAAGGTAAATAATAATACAACCATATATAATAAAAATAATTTCTTAAATATCATATATATTAAGTAAATACATCCATATAACATGAGATGTATGGTGGAAACGAATAATGAATCACATCACATCGTGGAAGCGGTAGACAACATTTATGCATGAACAATGTTATGATTTCTCATACAATGGGAACGATACTGAATATGGATTATCCATTAACATAAAAAAATTAATAATATTAATGATAGTAATGTTTTGAATCAATTTTTTTATAAAATATTTTAATGAGGTATAAAATGTAATAAATATTAAAGGATTAATTGAATATGGATACCTCTTTTATAAGAAACCAGTTTTGGATTTATTCTTAAAGACCCTTACAATAATATTTTTAGAAGTCCTACATTTCTAGAACAATGAAATAGATGCATTAAAGAGATTATGGATGATTTTCGATGATCTATGTGGATTATAAATAGGTGAATAATTTCAATGTAACACACAAACACATTTTTATATTTTTCATTTTAGAGTAAACATTATTTTGTTGCAAGATTTATTTATACGAAACACCATGTTAAACTTATTCCACACACAACACTGAGTTAGATTAAATTTCATGAAAGACAGAGTTTACTTCCTTTAAATGGTATGCTGATTTTAAAAAAAATTTCGAATTTAATATATTTTATTTGAAAAAATAAAATTAATTTTTAAATTTGGAATGTAAAAATTATATTACAATGAGTTTTTTTTATTTTTATGAAAATATTCATTTTTATTAATAGTGAATAATACAGAATTTCAGTTAAAAAAGTCCTTTTCATTTAAATAATTTTTATTGTTAAATTATATTTCAAATAGGTTATTAATCTCAAAATATATCAAATATAAATATATTAATCAAATTTATGTGATTGGATTCATTTTAGAATTGAAATTTTATATAAATAATTACTGATATTTTGTAAATGTTTACATTAAAAATCCACTTTCTTGAAACATCTATGAGATTAGGGTTACAATTAATTTAGGCACATATATGAATTAGATTTATAAAAATTGACACGAATGTCTGTAATCATAATTATATTTTTATTCTAAAAAGATCAAATTAGTTTTTTACGAAAATTTAAGATAAAATGAAAAAAATTAAGTATAGTGATTACTGTAAAATTAAGCTTAACATGGGATAAACCTTAATCATATGAGAAACAATGAACAATAAACATGTCCAAAGGAATTTGGATTATAATATTTATAACATATCCCATATTTAAAAGAATTTTATGAGTTATTAGGAAATATGTTGGTGAAATTTCCATGTAAGATATGTTATGTAATAAAATTTACACAAAAAAATATTCCTGACATTTTAAAAATATAAAACCATGAGATATTGAAAAAACAACATATTATTGGTTATAAATATACTTTTTAAATATAAATGAATTATTTTTATCATAATTATTCATCATTAATTTTTTTATACGAATTAGTTACACAAAAAATTAATGAAAATCTTACACAATGGTTATTTATTTAATAATTAATAGACAAAGTTGTTGTGTAAATATTAATTGTGAATTAAACTGAATTAATTATTTTCATTAATTATTTGTTAGATTAATATATCATATTAAATATATGTGAATGTAATAAATTTTCATGTAAATATTTTTGTCATATTATTTAATTGAAAGTAAATAAATAAAGTGAAAATTGACGTTAATGTTATTTTACAACAAAAGATATTTTATTACATAAATTCAAATTAATAAAAAATATATTTAAAAGTTATTTTTAATTTCTAATAAATATCATATATGGTATATTAAGGGATCAATTGATATTTTATAATTATCATATTAACCCATATATAGTAATAACATTGATTGTAAAGTCTGGGTTAATACAGCGTGTTCGCACGTTGCATGCACTTGTTATAAATGTAATTTTAAAAACACATGAGATTTATATTTTTTTAAATTATATATCATATTAATATTTCATTAATTTTATATTTTCTAATAAAATATACCTTTAATTTATTTTTAATGGTTATATCTAGTAGGGCAGGAAACTTGTTACTTTAATAAAAACCTAAATTGATTAAAATTATGAAAATTTGAAGTTACTAAAGAAAAATTTTAAAATGAACATATTTTTTTGGAAGTTTTTATAGACCATAATGCCATATTAATACACTACTTTTTCATTTTTTAAGTCACATTATGTAATGGATACCTCACAATAGTATATACAGTTTGGTATTTACAAGAATGTCACTCCCCCACCACTGGAAAAAAGAACTCACTCTTCCAACATACTAACACATCTCAAGCCACTTTTTAATGAACAATATCATCCCAAATAGCTCCTTAAAATAATTACCCCCATCTTATAATCCTCACAATTTTAATTATGCCTTCTAATTATTCCCTTCAGTCCAAGGAAAATGAGTTAACCAAGTAAGAGTTAACATTTTTCATCAAGCTGTTTAGTTTTATTTCACTACCCACTCTTTCAATTGACCTTATTCCAAGATTATGTTACAAAACAAGAATCCATAATATAAATATATGTTCTTAAGTTATGTTTTAAACCTACACAGAGACAAAAATCTGTCTAATGGGTAACAAACATATCATACTTTTATACGGTGAACTACTGCCTCACAAACAAATATTGTTCATTTTTCCTTTACCACCTTTCATGGTTGGGAATTATGATTGAAAAAAGGGTTATATGTGATATATTATTATTATGATTATTTCTTTATTCAAATCTAGTTATGTTTTCAAACATTACTTTATAATTTCTATTTTTTAAAAATATGATAACATCATTTTCAAAAATGTGGTGTACCGCCTCCAAAAAGCAATGTGATTTATTAACTCTTTACATGGAATGTATAAAACATTGTTATAATTAATGAAATGTGACATAAATGAAATATATATGATATTCATGATATAATTAACTTTCTCAAAATATAATATATCATTTTTATTTTTACCATTTTCATACACTACAATGTGATAACGTCGGTCGTGGGTGTGTAGACTACCGCCTCTTCGACATGATGTGATTAATTTTACATAACAATTATTTTATACATAATTTAATATCATTAAATTTTTTTATATTATATAATTAACATTTAATATTTATATAATAACACTTTCCTTCTTTCCATAATTATCACTAAAAAAATTGAACATTACTGATGTGTACATACGACGTACCTTCTAAGTGATTGTATCATCAGAACACTCTTCATATCTATAATTCATGATTGGTTTTAAAGTATAATGGATGTATAATAATAATAATTATTATGTAATTATTATTCTTTAAATGTTTATGAAGTGTCCCCTTTGACTATAGACATCTTACAAAAGTTTTTTTAACACAAGAACCAAATTTGTTAAAAAACCTGAGGAAAACATGATTGTTTCTGTAGTTGTATACAACATTGTAATTATTGAAATAAATTTAATGATTAAAAAGAAAAACTTTCTAAATAATGTAACTAATTAACAGAATTTTATTATTTATGAATATAAATACACATGTGACAGGTCAGATGCAGGGTCATGGATTTTATCTCAATTTATATTTCATTGATACTTACTCGTTGTTATGTATTAATTCACGTTTATATGGCCTATATACTAAACTTCCATATTTTATATCAATATTATTATTATTCTCATGATATTATATGTTTTATTTAATTTTACTAATTCATAGGGATTGTTATTGAAAAGTATCCAAGTGGTATGTGAAACTTTGGAATGTTTAATGATTATTTTCCTCAAGATTTTTTTAATGGTCTTTAGTGGTATTTCTATTAATCAACATCAAGAAACCTTGTTTTTCTAGAGCCTCCACTGGGGAATTATTTATAAATATATATTTATTTTATTAAATATGTATAATTGATAAGTCATGATATTCATTAATTAAATTGATGATTTGATATGTGAGGAATGATTGGAATATGAAGGACACTATTTGGGGACTATATAAGGCAGGCCCTCCGGGTGGCAGACTAGTTAGTAAAATACACTCGATGTATCAATGGAATCATGAGAAATATTTGTTTGCCAAATTAGACGGGGTTTTAAGTGATATGATGAGCCATTCTATGAAAGGCCTTAATTGTATAGGAACCATGTACCAAGGAAACACGGTGTCAAATAATTAGGAATTTCCCTCAGATAGACAATTTTATTATTTATCCATGACATTTTTCATCAATATATCAATCGATGAATTATATTCTACGTTTATTATTTTAGATGAAATGTGCAATAGTTTATTAGATTACCGTATTGATATTTCCTTATCTATTTATTTTAATGGAATGTGTTATCAGTTGTTTACCATTCAATGTTGATTATTCTCATCACTTCATTGTTGTTTCTGCTTTACATACCCATATTGAGAATTTTTTCTAATCCTTATATTTTTACCTTTCTCAGGTTATGAATAATATTCCTTTGTATGTATTTTAAGGATTTGGGTTATTTAATTTTATTATGAATCATTTAATTATTTTTATTTTACTAATGTATTATTGGAATCATGTGTGTAATCTAGTTTCCAAAAATGATAATTTATTTAGTCACTTTGGATTTAAACCATGTATATATTCTAATGTAATAAAATAATGCTTTATCTCTAGGATTTTGGGGTCGGGGTGTTACACTTGGTATCATAGCAGTTTTAGTAGAAATATTGGTAACTAGATTTTGAAAAACATTGATTATGGAACATAACATTTATAATGAATTTGAGGATGTGGATATAAGATCATCGTATAATTTGTTAACTTATAGAGTATGTGGGTATTCCTAGAAATACATCATTTCCTGGATAATAAAAGTGAACTATTTTCTAGAATAAATATTCCTCAGAGTAAAAAATCATAAAAGATGTGTCGGCCCTAAATCATTTATTCATGTACATGACAACCAAACTTACTGTGCACCTGGTTTGACACTCCTTGGGGATAAGCTTAGGATAATTAAAATTTTCATTAAAAACCATTAAGAAGTATTTAAATGTAAAAATTAACTCAAATAATCCATGTTTGAGATTATTAGATTAGATATAAATAATTTTTTGAATTGAGATTATGTATTTTTTCGATTATATATTATGTTTTATAATTATATGAACTAATTTATTGTAAGTAGTCAGTTGTAAAATGGTTCTTAGAAGAAGGAAGATGAACCTTACCACTGTATATGATCTAAATGGTAAGAAGGATCATATTGTTTATTACCTTTGGGAAATATTTTAAAGGGAAACAGACTCCAATTAATTCTCATCATATGAGGAAATAGTATCATATGATATTGATATAATGAATAATTCTCCATGTACATTGTCTGATAAGGAAAGAATGATAATAAGTGGATGAAAGTTAAGAATTAGTATAATGTTAATATGGTAAATAATTATTTCACACATGTGATAATTGTGAAAACAAACAATGTTGTATGGGGTTGAAGGGAATTGTAGTTTTTTATGAGTTTATAGAAAAATTCCTCCATTTTTGCAATTTTAAGGGAATAAAATAAAATTCCTATGTGAAATGGATCCAATAAAAAGATATGGGACACTATGAAAATTAGTTTCTCATTCATCAAACGAACATACCCAAAAAGAAGATAATGCATGGTGGTCATGATTATTCTACTACTACTAATTATGAGAAATGATTAAAATTCTTATGTTTGGTTCAATGAATTATGTAATTTTAGTATTTTATTTGTTATGTATTAGTTATGAAAATTATGGAGTATTTGATGATTATACTCCCATAATTGTCCATTAAGGATTTGATATAAGATTTCCAATTATACCAAGAAATTTTATTCATTAAAAAGTGAAACTTTTTTCAAAATATATGGTTGACAGAAAGATAACCCATAATATGTTCCTGATACAGGGAGAATAATTTCTTATAAATGTATGATTTATATAGAAAAATTATATTGGATATTATAGAATACATATGAACTGATTAATGTTTCTTTACTACATGGTTAATGCTATAATTGATTCTGTTTACTACACTTTTTGATTTAATATATATATATATATAATAACATGTTTTTTACCTGAGGAATAAAGAAGGATTAATGTCTTAAATAATGAGTTATTTAAATCCACAATATTTCCATGTTTCTAGATAATACAAATGTAAAGTATTAATATATTTAGAATGTGACAGTTTAGAGCTTCTTTATGTTTATTAAATGATAATGATATGTTTATTTTTCAAAATTTATTGAGTTTATTTAGAAATTTTTAGATAATAATATTTTTTAAAATTTAACCATTTATGATAAGGTTTATTTTGTATTTTGGATGAAGTTGGAGATATTAATTTATTACATCACTCTATGATGCATCTTATGCTAAGAGATGAAGTAGAAATGGCTCAAGGTGTAATCAAATAAAAATATTGTGAATGAATTTAAAAAATCATGGGAAAGTGTCATTGAACTAAAATGTTGTCATATTATCATCAATTATATACAATCAATGACCATTATTCACAGCTCTAGATTCTGTTTTTATAGTCTACAACATTCATATGAGTATGTTCTCTACCACTCTCCATCAGATCATGATGCTCAAAATTCTCATTTATATCCATGTTTTCACAAATGTTCTCCTATTATAAAGACTAGTTTTGTTATGAAAATCTGATTTAATTTTTTCCTTTAATAAGGAGAATGTGTTATTAACCCTATGTACGATGTGGGTTTTCAACAATATTATTTTTCAAATATCAAACCCTCAAATACCGAGTTCATGTATAAATTTTGAGGATTAAATTTTATTAATGTGTGGAAAAAGTGACTCATAAATTCATTATTATATTTTTATTTTATAATAATCTTTATTTTTTTCTATATTTCTTTATATGAATCATCATGTTATGCTTATGCAACACATAACACTGAGTTAGATTGTCATACACACAAGACCGAGTTTTACAACATTTTAATGGAACACATGTTTTTAACAATGATTTGGAAATTTTATAAATTTTATTTATAAAAAAACATGAATTTTGAATTAAAAATTATATAATAATATTAGAGTGAATATTTGGTATTTTTCTGATAAGTTTAATATTTTATGAATAGTGAAAAATACTACATTTTATTTAAAAACTTTATTTTAGTTAAAATAATTTTTAAGGATAATTTATATTCCAAAGTTGTTCTTATAGTCAATATAGATCCATTTTACATATATTAATCCAAAGTAGGTCATTGGAATCATTATTATATTGATATTGGAAATAAAGACATATTGAACATTTGAACATTTTTTACATTAAAAACCCTATTTCTCCCCATTTCTGTGGGATTAGAATTATAAATAATTCATCCACATCTATAAAATGAATTTAAAAATCGAAATAAATAATTTTAATAAGTATGATATTTTTTAGTCTCAAAATATTAAATTTTATTTTGACCAAAAATATTATTGAAAGTAAATAAAATTAATTAAAGTGATTAATGTTAAATTAAACATCACAATGGACTATACCATAAACATAATGCCAAAGATGACCTAGACACTAATCCAAAAGGCCTTTGTATGCCAATAGTTTCACAATATACCCTATTTTCTCTAATTGTATGATTTAATGGGTCACATGTTCATGAAAGCAACCTAAATGATAATTTAAGTAATGATAAATACAAAGAGAAACCTTCCTTACCGTTAACATTTATAAAACATTGAGATTTGGGAAAAATCATATTTTCAGTTATACATATAATTTTGAAATTTAAATATGTTTTTTATCATAATTATTTATCATTTATTTTTAGAGATGAGTTATTTACATTAAAATCTTACGAAACAACAATTCAATGATTATTTACTAAATTAATAAATAAATTAAGAGACACTATATGTATTAAAGGTGAAGTAAATTGGTTGAATTAATGTAATTAATTATTTTTAAAATGATTATTTCATTATACATGTCTATAAATGTAATAAATTTGAATTCATATAATTTTTTGATATTTTCTAATTAAAATTAAACAAATAATGTCAAAATCGTCATTAATGTTATCTTACAACAAATGATATTTTATTAAAAAATTAAAATTAATAAAAATAATTATTACTTCAAACTTACATGTATGTGTAAAAAAATTGTAAATATTTTATATTAATGTTGCTATTAATCTTTTATAATTATTATATTGACCCATAGATAGTAAAAACACTTTTTTCATTGATTAGGTTAATGTATTATTTTTTCACGTGCATGTTCTTGTTTGAAAATTAATTTTCAAAACACCTGTGATTTATATTCTTTAAATTAGATATAATATTAATATTTATGTAGGTGTATATTTTATTATAATTCTCATATAACTTTATCTAAATGGTTAAATATCTTAGGTTATAAAACCAGTTACTTAAATGAAAAACTCAAATGATATAAATAATGAAACATAGAAGTTAAGGAAAATTTTTTAAAAAATGCACATTTTTTTGTGGTGTAGTTTTTACTCAACTATAATTCCCTTTTAATCCATCATTGTTCCATTTTTGAGACATATTAAGTAAGGGAGAGGTCCAAATATTGTATACCTTTTGGTATTATAAGAATTCCACTCCCCCCTTCCCTATAAAAATGAACTCACCACTCCCACTTTCTTATAAATCACAAGACACATTTCCTCAACCAATATCATCCAAAATATCTCCTAAATAGTAATACCCTCATCCTATAATCCTCACATTGGGATGGGATATATCTAAGGAATCCCATTGGTGAAAACTAAATTTATATAAGACGTAACATCCTTCCCCAAGCTCTTCAGTTTTATTTATTTCTCCACTCTTTCTATTATCATTATTTAAAGGTTATATAGATGCACTAGTATAATAGATATAATAAAATTTATTTATTTTAATTTTTAGACTAACACTTACACACACATCCATATAATGTTTAATGAACTTATAAATCTTATATATTGTTGACTACTACCTCACGAAATGAAATTCTTTATTTTTTCTGTACCACTAATTCATTTTTATGAATTATGATAGAAATTATTCTTATATATGGTAAATATGTTACTTATTTTATCATTTTTCTTTCGTAATTATTATATAACACTTTCTATTATACTATCTATTTTTTGTAAATATGATAAAATCGTATGTGAAGTGTGGACTACCACCACCCCAAAGTGATGTGATTCATTCATGTTATACTTGTAATGTGTAAAGCATGGTTTTAATTAGAAATATATAAAATTATTGAAATATATATGATATTCATTAAAAAATTACCTTTATATAAAAATAATATATCATTTTCTAAATTTCCCTTTTATACTGACTAAAAAGTGAAGACGTACATCGTGGACGTGTGGAGTACCACCTCCCCGACAAGATATAATTCTTTTTACCTCAAAAGAAGTATATATATAAGTTTATTTAATTAAATAACATTTTATTTATAATATAATGATAATTAAGGTAATATATATTATTACTTATCATCTTTCCACATTGATCATTAAAAAATGGGAATGTTACTAATGCTTATGTATAGCATATCATCTCTATGACTGTAACGTTGGTTCATTTTTCATAACCATATTTCATGAATTGTTTTAGAAGTATAATAGATGTATAAATATGATAATTATTTTATTATTATTATTCTTGATATTTTTATACAGTGATATCTTTTACCATATTGTCTTATAATTTTCATTTTATCACATGAAATGAATTACAACAAAACACCCATGTAAACATAATTATTTATATAGTAGCTGAAAACATTGTAATAAATGATATAAAATTAATGATAACCATGAAAAAGATAATTATGAAATTAAATTATTATGAATTGTTTTTATTTTGGAATATAAAGACACATGTGATAACTCAGACTTATGGTAAGAGATTTGATCTCAATTTATATTCCCTTGAGACTTATTTGTTCTTATACCCCTATTCACATTTATATGGTGTATATACAACCATTTGACATGTAATATAATTAATATTATTATTCTCATCGTATTATATGTTTTATTTAATGTTATTCCATTAATTGGGATTAATATTAAAAATTTCCAAAGTGGTATGAGACACTTTGGAATATTTACAGACTATTTTTTTCAATAATGTTTTAATGATATTTCAATGTAATTTTCATTCATCAAAATCAAAAACCCTTATTGTTACATATCCTACACTGGGGAGTTATTGATAAATTGATATCTTTTTTTAATATGGTTTTTTATAAGGCATATTTTTCATTAATTAAATTGATTATTCGTTATATGAGGAATTCTTGGGACATGCAAGACATGACTTGAAGACCTTTTAAGGAACGAATTATGGGTTAGAGTTTGGTTAATGATGTTCCAAAAATGGCTTGGTAGTCTTATAATGAAAATTATTTGGCCAAATTATATGGGTTTTAAACTAATATTAAAAATCATCTTGTGATAGGTATTGACAGAAAATGTACAATTTACATAGGAAACCTGGCATCCAATATTTAATCATTTCTATGATTAAGAATCACCTATTATATAACCATGATATTTTATATCAACTATTTATGGAAGAATTATATTCTAGTATTATTTATATAGATGCAATGTGTTTTCGTTTAATAACTTTCCATATTGATATTTCCTTATCGAGTTATTTAAATTGTATGTGTTATCAGTTAATTAACTTTCTATTTTGATTATTCTCCTTAATTCATTATTTATTCTGCTTTACATAACCTTAATAAGAACATGATGTCATGATTATATTCATTCATTTTCAACAGGTTATGAATACAATACCATTGAATGGGATTCAAGGATTGTATTTATTTAATTTTTTTATGTATCATGTTTTCTCAATTACCATTATATTATGTATATCATGTGTCTAACATAGTTTTATGAAACTAATAAATTGTACAGTCCAATGGGTTTTGAATCCTGTATATATGCCATTTTAATAAAAAAAAATAAACCAACTCTTGGATTTTGGGATCATAGCCTTACAATCATATATGAGGATCCCTTTCATAATTTATGTTGCTCAAAAACATGTAAGTTTAAGAACATTAAAATACAATCAATTTGAATTAATGTTAGTGTGAAATAAATGGAAAAAATTATAGATTCTAATATATTGTATGGTGTGAGTCATTATAGATATTAATGTTTACATATGTTTATCTTATGTTGTATACATTATATATATATATTGAATCTACACACTAACCCTTTTAAACCAAAAATAAGGTAAACAATATTTACCATAGTTTCTTTTTATTAGAACCAAAATTCAAATTGGACATATTCTAAAAATAAAGAATTGTTATTAAAATTATAGAAACAATTTTATCGAATTAAATTACATTAAATGGTAATAAATAATTTTAAAATAAGATTGAAAAATGAAATAATGTATCTTTCTAGAGAAATTAATTTTTAACATGAAACTGGATTTATTTTAATTCATTTCCTAGTAAAAACAATAATAGAAAATTATAAAAAAAAATTATATAAAATATTATCTAAAAAATTAATATAAATAATTCAAAAGATTTTATTAATTTAATTGTATATTATTAAAAATATAGTTCTTTAATAAAACTAGTTTTTATTAAAATTGTATCCTTTTAACATTAAGATGCATTTATTTTAATTTTTATCCAATAAATAACCAATGAATTCATTTTAAAAATCTTTAAAAAAAATTAATAGGTAGATTATAATGAATTAAATATAAAATTAAATATATTTGAAAAAATAAATTCTTATAAAAAATCAAAAAAATCATTAGGAAGCATACTATTTAATTAGTGAATTTTAATCTTTTCTTAATAATAATATTTCATCTATATAACATATATTTTTTTAAATTTTAAAATAAATAATAATTAGTCAGATAATTTTAGGGTTTCATACTTTAAAGTATATCAAACACTTATATTTACTAAAGATTAATATATTCTAAAATCTCATGGTGTTACAAAATTTTACTCTATGATGATGAAAAAGGGAGAAATAGTGATCTATTGTGACTCACCATCGTCTAAAATTGTGGTAAAAGTTAGGTACCCATATTACCATAAATTATATATGATTCTAGAAATTTTTGTATAGAATTCCTATGGGAGAAAATCTAGGGGGTATGTGTTATCAAAATGAACACATTTTAAAAGATAAAAGTTGATCTAGTATAAATGTTTATATTGCTTATAGAAAGTGATGTTTTAGTTATTTCTACTATATTTTGGAATTAGGACTAAAAAAATAATTATGGTTCTATTTTCACACTAAAACCAATGTAAAAAAGGATTGATATAGATAAAATAGCATTTATAAAGATAGAAAAATTGTAATATGCCATACATCACTGAATTTTCCTTGAAATATGGGTAATTAAGATATATTTATACTAGAATAAACACACTAAAATTAAGAGGATATAATATGATAGTGTAATATGTTTTTATAAAAAAAATTAGAATATATTATGATTTATTTCTAGTAAATAATACATCAAATCCATGATTAGGTATCTCTTAATGATATCAACCCATTCTTGGATATAACGAACCAAGAATGGTGTATAAGAATATAAATTATTTTAGATGAATATTCATTACATTTTACAAAAGCATTCATGGGGACCATTATAGTTTAGTGCCTTTGGAAACTTGGATTACATTCTTATAACTTCTGAAAGATCTTCAACATCTCCGATAATGATCATCCAATTTAGTAATCTTGCATAAATGGCCTTTTTATTACCTTTGGAATGGAAACATAATAAAGGGTGTTGTTAGATTTTTAGTAAGGTTAATAAATCATAATATGAATATATTAATGTAAAAAAACATGAACATAAATTTTTAATATCAAAATATTGAGTCATTAAATAAATATTCATAGTTTGTAAGGAATAAATCATAAAGAAACATTAACCATGATAACATATCATTAGAATAAAACATAAAATTTTTAAAAACACAAAATCATATGAAATAATTTCCATATTTTCCGAGACTGTCACAACGGAAAAATTCCATTACTGAACCAGATTTAATTGATGTTCCTGTCGTGTATTACTAAACCATATTTACATACCATTCTAGACATGCCTATCTCAAGAGATATAAATCATTATCCAATGTTTTGGGGGAGATATAGTTCCCACCCATTGCATAATGTTATCATTCATACATGGGTATCATAAACAAAAATCATTTATAATAGCATAACTCCAAAAAATGGGTTTCTAAAACCTCATTCCATCATAACATAATCCATATAAAAAACCAGTCCATCATTAACAAAATATAATAATATAAATAGTAAGGATAGAATCATAACCATATTTAATGAGTGATATCGTAGATGGAAAATAATTTTTATAAAACACTTGAACTTAATTATTGAGGAAAATGTCCTTTCTTTTTCAAAAACATATTCCAATCTCAAAATGATATGGAATTTTAATAGAAAAAAATATCATTGAAAAAAAACATTAAATCATGTTGAAGAAGCTTCATGGTAATAAGTAATTAAGAATATATAAAAATACATCCATGTCTTATGAGTTAAGGAAACATTCTTCTCATACTCTTGTTAGAAAAGAGAAAAAGTACATCATATAGAAAACGAAATAAAGATTACTTCCATACCATTTCAAAAAATCACAAATAGTTAAAATTGATTTAAAAAATAGTATAATAATATAAATAAAATTATATATTTATAAAACATGGATTCCAATGATAAATATACCATAGTAAATACTGCCGTATAGACAATCTCAGAAAATAATGAGATTTTGAAATTATCCCTTACCTTCAGTTTGATATCCTTTGTTTGTATCCAAACATCCTGTAAAATGATTTATATGATGTTACTGACTTTTTCAAGATTCATAATCATTTTTATTATAACATATATGATTATATTATCATACTTTCATTAGTAATATTTCATCGTCACTTGTTATTTAGATTTTAAATGATTTATGTTCTTATGCATGTTTTTCATGTAAGTTTATGTTACACACATTAGGATATAGTTATATCAGTTACATAATAATATTAGTATAATTTATATCATATTTATTTCTTCCAATAATGTATATAATCATTGTTTAATGAAGATCATGTAGAATGAATCACATCAAATCGAGGAGGCGGTAGGTCGTACATACGCACGAGTATGGATATGATTAAATTAATGGTTAATTGGTATGTAATTCGATGTTATATTAATTAAAAAAAATAACTATCATGTTATATTTATTATATAAATCCATTATATTAATCATTATACCGTCTAAATTGAGTATTTTAGAAAAAAAAATGACACCATAGTGTGCAGATGGTAAGATGAACTTACGCACACATGGTGATATTATTATTTTAATAATAGATAAAGGGGGGTATAAGGTAGTCCCATAATTATAATAACATATAATCAAGTTGAAAATACTATATTTATAACTATAGTATAGAAACAACCTAATAATACACAGTATAAGTAAAAATATAATTTTGAAAGAGGTGATAGAACAATTACCTCTTTTTTCAGTATCCCTTTTGATTTGCACAAAAGGTATCCATGGGATGGAGTTATACCCAAATTGGGGACTCTATGATGAAGGTAGGTATATTGGGATCTTATTTTATGAGATTTTTTATGAGAAATGTGTCTTGAAAGGTGTTATTTAATGGGTAGATGTGGTGGCCTTTTATAAGTGGGAGGAGGGCAGTTTAGGAAAGCCAAGAACTATTATTTTATTATAAATTTAATTTCAAATTATTATATCTCCAAAATGATATATTTCTAGGTTTAGATGATTATGGGTATAATTAATCTCATAAAATAGGTTTTAGACATCTTTTGGTCAGAAATTTAACTTTATCTTTTGGCATTAACCCTTAGTTAAATAAATTATCTCTTACCATGCCTTCTAGTAATTTTACACTATATGGTCAATATAGTTATCATAAAATGCCCAGAAAACCTAAAGTGGATTGTTATTGACATTTGTAACATTATATAAGTCATTTGGAATAATAATTTATTCTTATGAATGTTATATCATTTAATATAATATTTTTTTTAAAAAAACTCATTATTGTCAATTTTCAGACTATTTAGTAATTGATATTTTTAAAGCCATAACAACATTATTGATTTGAAAAAACTACATTAACATAATTATAACATGAAATAATAATCCATAAAATTCTTGGATAACATCATAATTTTATAATTACATTTATTTTATTATTAATTTTCGTTAATATGGAAATCACTACATAATCACTTTGTCATAAATAATCTAATTTATATTATGTCTACAAATTAAAATTAAAATACCATGATATTGGAAATATTTTTATATTTATAATGAATATTTATATTCAGATACATCAATTATATAACCCCATCCTAATTTTTTTATTAAAAAGATATATGTTAATGTTATATTTTCCTTTACATTAAATTAATTATTATAACATTTCACTTTCACACCCAATTTGCTCAAAAAATGCCAAATGATAGGCCTGATGATTGTTTTGGTTGATAATGAGTCATAAAATATTATTCAGACACATTTTAGGGTACTTTTATATTATTATAATATTATTTTTACGCATACTTACCTAATTTACCCATGAACCATGGTAAATAAACAAATAATTACTGATGTTACTATTCTTAATGTTGAAAAATAAAAGGCATATATTTACATAATTTGGAACATATTATTACAAATTTGGAATAAATATTTGTAAAATATGAACAAAAAAGATTCATTAATTAATTTAAAATTAATTTATGTTGTCTACACCAGAAATGAGATTTTAAGAAGTAAAAACTAAAAAAATATTGACATGTGTTTATGCCCAATTGAAAAGTGAAATTACATTCAATGAAGAAAATTTGATTAATTTATAAAAACATTATCCAATTACACTTTAAAACCAATTAAGAAGATAATCTATGTATATGAATAAATTAGATAAAACATCATTTTGGAATTAAAATGCAATCTTTTCTATTATTCCTTAAAATAAAAATTTAATGAGAAAAATACCAATATTTCAACCAATGTTAATTTTTCTGGTATTCTTCCAAATAGGATGTTTAATATGTCAAATAGAACTTATAAAAGTTTTTATAACATTATTTAAAATGGGTTCCCAATAAAAGGTGGTAAAACTATATTTTTATTTAAAATTACATCTTTTATCTGAAAAAATGATTTTTTTCATATATCATATCAAGAGAACATATAAAATGAATATAAATCATTTTATTGATTATATTACATTTATTTTTCGCTAATAAAACACTTAAATATTGATTTTATTATTTTATTGACTTGCCTAGTTTAATTTAAATAGTATTTTATAAGGAAATTAATATTATTTATAACCACAATTATAATGACAATGTTATAATTTTTAGTTACCACTAATATGAAGTCATAAATGAAATAAATTCTATTAAAAGAACATTAAGTTGTGTGTAACGTAATCCATGAATAGTGTTTCTTATATTGCAGCCTAATAGTGTTTTGTGTATAGCGTGTGCTAATCTTGGTGTAGAATACAACCCATGGAATTAAAATTTTTTAAAGAATCTATCTCCAAAATTCTTTAAGAATTACATTGGAATACTATTGATAATACAATAACCCATAAATTAAGACAATAAATTAAAATTTAGACTGAAATCTTAAAGAAAATGTTTCAATGATAAACCAATAAATTATATGATTTATCTTAACGGATTTCCATCAGGTGTGTTTTTTATAATACTAAATGAAACAAGGAAAAAATAATTTTTTTCAATATAATTAATTTCACCAAAATGAAAATATATAATTTTTATATTTATTGGGATTTTGAGATATATTTCCAACAAAAATTCAACCACTTATTGAAAAAGGGAACCTATTATTTCTTTGGTGTTACAATGGTCAAGTATAATTAACATAATAGTGTTTAAACTTGGTATTATTTAATTCTATATGTGCTATCTCCCAAACCATTATTATTTTATGTTTATAAACTATTAGTTTTTTGTGATTTTGGTTCAGATAATCAGATATGTTTAGATTGTTTAAATGTAAAATCTTCTATAGATTTAGTAAATCATTTTAGTCGCATTGACAACATTGTGTGTCTTAACATAGATTGTTTTTCTCTATACTAATAATATCCTCAGTATGATAAGAATATATATTTATAATAAAATTTTTATTTCAAATATCACTCAATCTATATCTTAGATGAGTGAATAATGCTTTCATTCATGATGGGGTTTTTTAGAAATAGACAACCCAGTAAGAATCTTTTAATTGTTGGTGAAATGAGATAATGATTAATAATTTTTTGGATAGATAAAATTTATTATTGTTTGTTTTTATAGGGAAAATTATGTTAAATAATTGATTTTCTACAATAATGTGAAATAATAAGATATTAATAGATAATTATTTTTTAATTTCTATAGAAAAGTTAGTGTGATTATGACATTAAAACAGATAGAGAATGTTGCATTTGTGTTATATGATAATGTTTTAGTAACTTGAATACATTAATTGAGTTGAATTTGATCCACTAATGAGAAATTATTAGGCATTATTCCCTCCATCAAAAGATGAAAAAATATTGGTACTATGCATTTATATTAAAATGGGGGGATTCAATAATCGATAATGAATCTCAATAACTATGTGAAGAAGACTAAATATTGTTTATTTAAGGAATGTTTTATTATTTATTAGAGGTGTTTCCAATAATTGAATATGGATTTATTATTAAGAAATTTGATATCAAAAATTCCAAATGGATAGATTTTTATAAACCTGTTTTTTAATTTTAGTCATTGGATTTATTAGAATCATAGTCTATGAGTTATTGATAATATATTAATGTATAGGTGTTATTGGAATACCTTATGGATAGTTTCAAAGCGTAGATAATTTATGTTAATGTATAATTGTGTTTCCCAATAGTGTTAATATTTTCATGAAGATAACTGAAATTTGTGTTCTATAATAAGGTAGTAGAGTATTTTGATGAATTTTAGTTTTTTAATATATTAATGTTATGAAGAGGATCATGAATGAGTCCCCAGAATACTAATGGGAACCATTCACAATATTTTCCATGTTTATTGTAGCAAATATTATGAGTGGTTGGTTGTAGATGAAGGAGTTATGTTTGTATAATAGGAATTTCACCATGATAGCACATATTAAACCCTTACTAGAGATCATAAGATTCATTCCATAGTAAATGGGAATATCATTGTTTGGATTCAAATCATTAAGAGAGTTTCCATTACATGATGGGTTTTTCATATGAGAACTTATGTTTCCATATAACACTTTACATTATCAATTTTTGGAAAAATCACTAGGAAAATGTTTGACACGACGAGCACAATATGGGGTGGTTTCAATGATTCTCTCTTTGATAGGATTACACCAGAATGTAGAATGTAGAGAAACAAATTTACTCTAATAAAAAAATTTATTTTGGAAATTTTGATAGTTTCCATTCTATGTAAAGGGGTTGTGTTGTAATATCATAATAATAAAATGAGTTCACTCTCTGATTCAAAGGGTAACATCGCATATGGATTGTTATTGATTTTTTTGATTCTACCCATGTGAGGTTTTTTATATAAAAAATTATATTTCATAGTTACATGTTTTATGAAAGATTTTGTAATAGGGGTATATAAAGCAATTCTCAAATGACGAAATGGAGTATTTTTTAATGCAATGAAGAGTTAATCAACCATAAATTTTTTATATGGTTGTCTTTCATATATGTTTCTATGAATATATTAAGCATTCCATGAAGAAAGTTAATTTCCTACTTCAATGATATTTTCATCCAATGAAAACGTGTTTCCTTGAAATCCTTGTATAATAAATTGGAAAATTGAATGGGGACTTATGGATCATGAATTAAGGAACTAACTATGATTTGATATAACTAAATATATATAATAAATGTGTGGTACACATGAATAAATCCTAATTTTAAGAAAGAATTTATTTAGAGAAAACAAAAAAAATATTTCTAATCCCTGAAGTTTAATAAATGTTAAAATGATAATATTTCTACAAGGAAAACAATGTAGATGAAATTATTTCATTAATACCTCTTGGAAAGAATATGATTCTCATGTTCATGTTCGTAAAATTAATTTTATGTAGAAATAGAGATCAAAGGAACCCATATTTATATTTATTATATAATAATATATGTGGTATATTATTCATTGTTCTAGGTGCCAATTTTTTTTCAATTATATAGTAGTGAGAAAAGTGAAGGACTAAAGGAATTGATTGTTGATAAGTGGTTTGATATAAGACACTCATTATATTTTGTGTAATCATATGCATGAGAGACAAACTCTAAACCCCATTTTGTAATATTTTTGTTTTTAGTTCTTCTACAAAGTGTCATTTTCATGACCATTTGATTATCCATAAGTGGAAAACCATATAAAAAACCATGTGTCGTGGGTTATTACATTACATTATATTCTTCATGAAACCGTTCCATATAGTGTGTCAAAATAATGACATGACAAATTAATAAAAATTCTGGGTCAAGAATTCAAATCAACATAAATGAAATAGTATATGCGGTTACCCTTACAGGTAAGATGTTTTAATCTTATAGGGATGTGTGTCTTTTAATGGGAATTCATAAATATTATAAAATAATTGTTATATTGATTCAACCTTGTCTTAATTCATATCTCAATTAATAAAAAATTTCATAACACTAGTAAAGGTTACGAAATTAGTTGTTCCATGATTTGTTCTCATCTATTGAACTAAAATAATAGTAATTGGATATGTTAAAATTTTGAAAAAGGTTAATATTCGTTTTCTTTCTCCATGTGATAAATTTCACATCCTTTGTTTTTATGATTTAGAATGAGTTTCTCCTAAAATTAACATTAATTCAACATTTGACTCACTAACATATAATCATAATGTTATTTTTTACACCACAAAAAAAACAAAACATCATTGGATTTCATTTTTTCATGATTCAATCTTAGTTTTCCAAAATATTTTGATCATTATATATCATACATTACAAAATAATACAAAAAAACCATCAAGAACATATGTATTTTGTAGTTTTTTTATTACCTTATGTAATGAGAGGGAAAAAATATATGAAGAATCGATGAATTTCTCATATTTATATACATTATGAAAAAATAAAAAATAAATAACTTATAAAACTTTTTATATAGTTTTTATTCATAAATTTATCAATTTATTATGTTTGAATAGTAAAAATGGTCTTAGGAACCTCTACACAGTTACTATATTGGCCACATTATTAGAATATTTTAATTTTTCAGACAATGATGTTCTAAATCGGTACTATAGTCGATATTGACTATCATTTTTTATTCTTCATATCTAAATTAATATTGTCATATTGACAGATCATTCAAAATTATTTTTCAATTTGGTGCCATATAATAGATATATTATAAAATAAAACATTTTCTATGTAACCAAAAATACCACAACGCTACAAATACACTTTAAAATATTTAACTACATTTAATTATTGATATTATTGACAAGTTTTGTAATTAAAGTATTTGTAAAATACCAAAATTTTTTTATAGGAAATGAGGAAATTTCCATTAATGAGATACTAGTAATATTTAACTATTTTTATGATATATATTCTATTAATTTTTCTCAAAAAATAAATTTCCAAATTTACATTTAGAGGAAAATTTATTTGATGAAAAAATTTATATATTTTCAGGAATGAAAGGAGATGATATAATATAATCATGAATTCAAAATTTATAAACATATTATGATAATTCTTATTTCACATCCACTAAATTTCTATATGAAAATTTCATTTTTTTTAGGATTTTTCTAAGACATTTATATCTTTTATAGTTTCTTGTTTAGTGCCTCGTTATTAGTACTACTCTAAATATAATGTTCTTCTTCCATTACACCTTTTTAACTATATACTCCTTGAGAAGTTTTATATAATCATGATAATAAATCTCATTTTCATTAAAACTATATTTTTATTTCCTTAACTTCCAAACCTTCTACTTTAGTCATTTACTTTCCCTTTTATATATAATTCTTATCTTGAGATGTGCCTCGTGCTCTGTCATAAACAAGTGTTCCATGTATTACTCTTATCCTTCAACTTCATATATTAAAAATTATTTTATATTTTCAATATGTTCAATGAAATTTATACCATGACAAATACAATTATTATTATAATTTCTTGATAATGTGAATTCATAATTTCTATGCAAAACAGACATCATATAAATCTTCTTTAAAATATTTTTTTATCATATCTGGAATTATTATACTTTTTATAAATTTTCACTATTGGTATTGATTGAGGATTATATTTACCCTCCTTATCTCCATACTCACCAAACATTTTTTATTTTACAATATGTTATAATCTGTCTAAAACTACCACATATAAAGAACATGGTTTTTATTTTTCCATTGTACTTACATTGACAACTTGTAGGGATTTAGAGATACAATCCATAATTTTTTTATGTATTTCATCACTCTCATGAAATTATTCTATGTCACAAGGGGATAAAATATTATCCATTTTAATCTACTAATTATTCTATTATTTGAACTGAATTATCATTATAGAATACTTTTTATAACATAGATATTTTTCATTCTCTAATTTATAAGAGTACTAAAAAACTCATCAATATACATATATTTATTTCACTGTAGGATAAAATATTTGGATCAAATAAATTAGTAATTTATAATAAATTTTTCTTCCATTGGAATAGTCCAATAGATTTTCCCTAAAGTCCCTGTTTTTACTATTCCATTAACTATATTAATTTAATGATTATATTATTTATATTTAAACATATAATGTTCTTTAAGTTTTTTCATAAAAATTTCTATCATGAATTCATTATTATTGAAATTTTCTTGATATGTGGTCTTTAAAATTTTCAAAAATTCCATATTTTTTTAGATCCCCACAATATTAGTGATTTTTTTAAATGAAGAAAAACCTCAATTAATTTATTTCTAATCTAAATTAGTATTATTATTATCTGCAAAAGGTAAATGAAAATTTTTCTTAAGAGGTTTAATTCCTTCTTTCATAGAATTTTAAAATTCTAGAATTTTTTATAAAAGATTAAGAATAATTCACTTCTTATTTCCATTAGTATTATACTCATCAAATATTCAAACTCTTCTTAAATTAATTAAATACAAGTTTTTTAATATTTCTTTTGTGAGGGATATAAAATGGAACATGGTTCCCCTTAATATGTATTGAAGTTATTATGTTAAATAAAGTACCATATTAATAGGGGAGAGTTTTTGATAATTTATTTATAAAATACATTTATATTAAATATCTATAAATTATTATAGTCTTGGTTGACTCTAAAAAAGTAACTCTAATATAGAAGGAATCAAAAATGAATGGAATCCATAATACGTAATGATTTTGATGTTCCCTTTATATTTTTCACTAAATTGATGAATACTTTTTTTTCAATATACATCAATTTGATTAATGTTTTTTTTGAGAATATCAAAGAAGAATCAGCTGGATTTACAGAAGTTATGTGTTTTTTATTTTTTTCTTGAATGTTTGTACTAGATAATGAAAATTTAGAAAATCGAATAATCTTATTGTTGTTAGGTAAGATACATCGATGGAGGAAAATCTTGTGGGTTTGGGTGAATAAAGCATTATTAATGTTATCAATGATATTAAAATATTATGAGAAATAATGAACTGTGAATAAATAAATAGAACATCAAAAATATTATAGTAGATATGATCTTGATGATCCTAACCTAATTTTGACACACAACTCGAAGGAGTATAGTACCTACTATAGAAGGTTGAGATGCATTTACATAGGGTAAATATAATCCAAGAATTTAATATTGGATGAATCATATCCTTGCACACTTTTATAGGAAACACATACCCTATAACACACAACCATTTATGGGAGTATACATAATATTAATATTTTATACAAGGATTGTCTCCAAAGTATGTTTTCCTTTTTTTGGTATGGTGGAAATTAAAAAATTTACACAATGTAGATGATGTATAACATTTGTGAGAAAAGATTAATTCTATACATTTACCCAGACATGAAATACAGAAAAAATATTACAACTAGATCAATGAATAAAAATTTATTATTAATGTAATATTTGATGAAGGAACTTTTTAATGATGTAGATAGTGTACATTGAGCATTCTAGAAAAAGTAAAGTTAAACACTTCAATGTCATATAGATTTAAAAATAATAATTTCTCCATCACAGAGAGTCCATCATAAATGTAATAAATAATTGAGCAGAAGGTCACAATAAGTTTCAAAGAATAAGAACATGTTTAATTGGTTTGAGTGTTATAACATATAATCATTATCTATTTAAATAATCATCGAGTCCTTAACTAAAAAACAATTAGGGAAACACAATTGATAAAACCATTAGATTAATTTAATGAAATAAAAATAGACTCATCAAGTAATACCAAGGAGATAAAAACATATTCTCATAAATGTCAAGGAATTTAAACTAATTTAAATACTTTATTTTAATAAGATTTAGAGAGACATACAAAATAATGTGTTCCTAATAACTCTATATGGCACTTCCAATAATTCAAAAAATATTTCATGAAAAAACTAAACCTAAAAACATGAAAAATATCATTTCATATAAATTAATACAATGTGAAAAAAATTTAACACACATTTAGAAAACTAATAACACTCTGAAAATATTTACCAATATTAAAAAATAATATATAAAAAATTGAAATAAAAAATATAGTAAATAATAATTATTTTCATAAAATAAATTATTCTCCCATGATGAAATATTAATGACATGAAATAATATTACAAAAAAATTATCTACCATAGACCATCACATTAACAATGAAAAAATGGTTTTATCTGTGATAAAATGTAGTTGTTGTTTTAATCACCCTTCAAAGCCTGTGGATATTATTAGTAATAAAAATAGCATTAATAAGTGACCCCTTTATCAATTTAAATAATACACTAATAAAGGATGTACAATATCAATAATGGTTTTTCATTTATAAAGGACGCCCTTTATCTGTTCATGTTTAGCACAGATAAAGTCCCTACTGGTGGAGTGTGTAATAATTTTATATCATACTATAATAACAAATATATAATTTCATTGAAATTAAATTTCAATAAAAAATACATGAAAAAATAATATTTTATACATTTAAATATTATTGTTACGTATAATGACATTGATATGTACAATTTATCACAAAAAAGAAATAGCATCTTAATTTAATTATATGTATTCCTTGACCCCCCTCTTATGAAAGCTCATTCATTATACACATTGACGAAGAAATCAATCCATCTCAATAAAAAAAGTGAAACTATATTAAAATAGTATTTTTTTGTACTATAATAAAGAAACAAATTTAGAGTAAAATTTAAACAATAGATTAATAAAATTTAATTTTTAAAATAAAATTATGAATTTTGATTAATACTAGTCACACCATGTATCGAATTGGTGTGTAAGAGTTTCTGACATATAAAAATTGACTTAAATATCATTTCTATGAAGTATAAAAATATTCAGATATTGTTTTCTTGTTTTTGAGTATGTGATTTATGTTTTTAACTAATGTGTCATTTTTAAACTAAAATCATAGACATTGAGTCATCTTGAGCGCATTATATTTTGTATTTTTTTGTGACTTATCACTTTTCATCACAAATTACTTATTAATTATTGTCCAAAAATATTAAAAAGTTCATAATGTTTTTGTTTCGTTTGGAATTTATAGTGTGTGATTGGAACAAAGGTATCAATTTTAAACAACTAACATACACTTTTAGTCATACTGGAAACCCCAAGAATTAGATTGAGGTATGGCTAAATCCAACACCTGAAAAATAACACATGGATCATTTTCCTAATGTATCAGAACAACATTAAAATATTTTCTTGGTTTTGAGAATGTGATGTTTGTTTTGAACAAAAATGCTAATTTTAAATAAAATTAACAATTAGACTCATACTGACCATGCATTGGCTTGATGTGTAGTTAATTCGTACACATCAGAACATTCTTAACGGTCATTTTCCATAAGTATCAAAATAATTTCAATATGTTATCTTTCTATTGAGTAAGTATATTATTTTTTAATCTAAAATGGAAATGTAAAATAAAAACATGCACGCTAAGTCAATATTCCTTCATAGTGTATCGATTTGATTATAGACTATATAAAACACATTCCAAATTACGTAACTATAATTTTACAAATGTAACTAGTAAATCTGATCTCTTTGTCTCAGCTTTTAGTGACTGACACACTTCTTGATCCAATTTCTTAATTTTAAACTAATAAAATACACATTAAGTCATACCAGGCACACTATGGATAAGATTTGGATTAAGTTGATTCCTAAACAACACAAATGACATATTTAATGTTATCACAATGTATCAAGACAATATTAATTTTTTTTCTCAATATTCAGAATGTGATATGTGTTTTGAACTAATATATAATTTTTTTTAAAAACATATAATTGGAGTCATACCAGTCGCACTGTTTGTTAGATTGTTTTGAGGTTAATTCATATAAATCACAAGTAATTCAAGCGCCATTTTAATATAGTATAAAAACATTATGAATGTGACTACTCACTTTTGAGTATGTTAAATGTCTATTTTACTAAAAAGTATGTTTAAACTGAAAACAGACACTTTGGGTTATACCAGTAACATCATTTGATAGTTTCATGTGAGACTAATTAGTACTTGATAAAAAAGAAATATGAATCTATTTCATAAAATATCATTATAATATGAGAATGTTTTATTATTTTTATGTGACTGACACAAGTTTTAACTAACTTATAAACATTAAACTAATAACATATACATTGAGTCATACTGCCTACACTGTGGATCAAATTGATTTGTGGATACTTAATTACATTGAAAAATTAATTATGTATCATTATCCTAATGTATCAAAAAAATATAATTTATTTTCTATGTTTTCAGTATGTGGTGTGTTTTTTAAAAATAATTTTGAAATAATAAAACGCACTTTGAGGAATACTGGTCAAAATATATGTTGGATTGATGTGTAGATCATTATTATATTTCAAAAATAAAATTAGGAGCATTTTCCTAAATAAAAGAAAATATTTGATTTTTTTCTTTTTTAATTATATCACAAATATTTTTTATTGAAATTTCATTTTGAACTAAAAACACACACTTTGAGTTATATTCGGCACATTAACTATCATTTTAACATGAGAATAATTCCTATACATCACCAAAGACGTTCAATTTTTTTCCATAAATAATAAATACAATACGAAAATTTATTCCTAGATTTCAGTTTCTGACACTCATTTTAATCTAAAGTGTCAATTTTAAATTTATAGTTTTAACATGTACTGATATCGGGAACACCATGGATTGGATTCAGGTTCATATGATTCTTACATGTCAAATTTATCATTTAGAATATTATTCTAAATTATAAAGTCAAAATTATTATTTTATGACAATTTAGAGTATACAATGTTTTTTTGAAGTTAAATTTCATTTTTAAACAAAATCACACACTTTTTCTCATATCAGTTTCACCCTTCATTGAATTGGAATGAAATTGATTATTACACATCACAAATTACTTTAGGATTTTTCCCCAAAATTATGAAAACAATATTAATGTAGTTTCATTGGTATGTGTCTTTTTTACTAAAAGAATCAAGACAATCAAAGAGAATATTCTTAGTTTTTAGTTATTCACACATGTTTTGAACTAATTAGTGAACATTAAACTATTAACATACACCTTGGGTCATAATGATCACATTGGGGATCTGATTTTTGTGAGGCTAATTCCTTTATGTCACAAATGTCATATGGATAATTTCCCTAAATTATCAAATTAATATTATGGTTTATTTATCAATCTTGAGTTTGTGATATATTTTTGGAACTAAAATGTAAATTTTAAATAAAATTACACACTTTGAGTAATACATATTACACCATGTGTTGTATTGACATCAGGTTAATTTCTACACAACAAAAATGACATATGGATTAGTTTCATAAAGTATCAAAACAATAAAAAATTATATTCAGAGTTTTGAGTATGTCACATGTCTTTTAATAATATTTTAATATAAAGTGAAAACCTTAAATTTAAGTTACACTATTCACATCATGTGTTAGTTTAATGTTAGTATAATTTATAACAAAAAATTTACTTAATAATTTTTTAAATGTATAAAGGCAGTTCGAGGTTTTTTCCCTCTATTTTTAGTGAGTGATAACCATTTTGATCAAAAGGGTCAATTTTAAGAAGATAACATACACTTTGGGTGATACTAAGAAGACCATGGATCATATTTAGGTGCAAAAAATTAATACACGTCACAAATGACTTATGGATCATTTTAAAAATTTATCAAGGCATTATGAATACATTTTCCCAGTTTTGAATAAGAAATATGTTTTTTTGTAAAATGAAAATTTTAAATAAAAACTTAAAATTTATGTTATATTAGTCACACTGTGCAATATATATATATATATGTGGTTGATTTAAATACATTATTGATGAATTAATGACCATTTTTATTATGTATCAAAACATCATAAACACATTTTCTTGGTTTTGAGTATTCCATGAGTATTTTTTACTAAAATGTAAATTTAAGCACCAAACATGCAATTTGAGTTATACATGTCAACTCATGTTTTAGTGTTATTTCATATGGGTTCCTACACATCAAAAATTACTTACGAACTATTTTCATAATTTATAAATACAATATAATAATGTATGCATTGTTTTTAGGGGGTGCTAAATTTATTTAACTAAATGGTCATTTTTGAACTGATAAAATAAAAATTTTGTCATTTTTGTCATAATGTGGGTCAATTTAACATATGGATGAATCCCCTCTGTCAAAATTTCTTCTGTATCATTGTCCTAATGTATACAAAAAATCCAAATGTTTTACCTCAGATTTGAGAATGTGTTGTTTATTTTGATCAAAAATGAAATCATTCAATGAAAACACCCAATAATAGCCATAGCGATCACACCAAGTATTAGAATAACCTGAAGTAGATTCCTGAACATAATAAAATACATATGTATTATCATAAAAATTTATCTAAAAAATATGATTTTTTCTTAGTTTTATGTCTGTAATGTTTAATTTTTATGTAAAATGTCTATATAAACTGAAAACATGCACACTAAATCTTTTGGTCACATCATGGGTCTGTTTTACATGAGACTAAATAATATACCTATAAAATGACTTCTGAATTTATTTACTAATGTATCAATACAATCTAAGAATGTTATCTCATATTTTTGTGAGTGACACACATTTATAAATATAGTGTCAACGTTAATCTAATAACATACAATTTGAGTCATATCTATAACATTATCAACCATATTGAGGTATTACTGATTCCTATAAATCAAAATTGATATATATATCATTTTATTAATATAAAAAAATTTCCAATGAATTTTCTCCATTTTGTGTATGCGAAATGTGGTATGAACTAAATTCTCAAATTTAAATAAAAAACACACACTGAGTCATCTCACCCACACCTTGCATCATATTTACATTGAATTGATTATTACATGTCACAAGTGATATATAGATCATTTTACTATTATATTTTAAAGATGTAATTTTTTTCTTGGTTATGAGTATGCAGCATGTTTTTGTCTAAAATGTCAATTTAAATACAAAACACATAGTTTGAGTTATAACGGTCACTTTGGGTATCAATTTGACGTGGGACTGATTCTTAGACATCAAAAATGACATTGGAATCATTTTCCTTATGTATAACCACAATATATACATGTATTCATAGTTTTTAGTGAGTGAAATGTGTTTTTTTGTTATGTTTAAATTTTAAATTAATAATATACACTTACAGTCATACTGAGAACAACGTGGATCATATTAATGTGCGGTTGATTCTTAGCCAAAAAAATTCTTTATAGTTTAGTAGAATAAAGAATAAAAACAATACCAATATTTTTTCTCATTTTATAGTGTGTGAAATTTTCTTGAACAAAAATTTCAAATATAAAATAAAACACACACATTGAGTCTTACCGATAACATCGTGCCTAAGATTGACATGTATTTTGTTCCTTTATATCTGAAATGATATAAGGACAATTTTACTAATTGTAATAAAATATGGATGTAATTCCAATGTTATGAGTATATCACATGTATACTTTACTAAAATTTCAATTTAATCTGAATACAGTCACTATTATTATTACTAGATACATCATGTGTCAGTTTAGTGTAAAAAAAATTCCTAAACATTGAGATTGAAATATGAATTTTCATCTGAAGGTATAAATACAATTAAAGTAATTTTTCCTCGTTCAATTATGTTACACATGTTTTGAATTAATGTTTCAATTTTAAACTAATAACATACACGTTCAGTAATACTGGGAACATAATGGATCATATTGAGGGAAGGTTTATTTCTATATATCACAAATGGAATATTGATCTATTTCAAAATAATCATAAAAATAAAAATTTACAATATCATATTTGAGTATGATAAATTTTTTTATAACTAAAATTTAAATTTCAAATAAAAACACGCACTTTGAGTCATACTGGTCACAATATGCATCACATTGATGTGTGGTTGGTTTATACATGTCACTAGTGGATTAGAGATTAATTTTATAAACAATAAAAACAATATGATTGTGTTTTCTCGATTTGGTGTATATCACATGACGTTTTACAAGGGAAAGTAACTAAAATAAGCATCATATAAATTGATGAAGAAATTAACTAATTATTAGTATATATATTGTTTAGAAAATAAACTATATAAGTAATTTGAATTCTCCTCTTCATGATGACTATATATATTCTGAAACATGGAACTCATCCCATTCTTTTTTAAATAAATATATTTCCTCTTTTGATTATGAGGATTGCTAGTAGTCTTGGTAGTATAAGAAGAATATAGATAAAAAATTAATAATAATATTTTATGTGAAATTATATTTATCATCAAAATTTCATGTTTTGAAATATAGTTTGTTTATGATACACAGTAACATTCATTGATTTCCTAATGTAACAAACACTATCTTCTAAATTTGTTTCTTTTGGAACTATAAAATTATTGAGAAAAATATATAATTTGTTTTTGTATATGTTTTTATTGTGAAATAATATTATATTTACAGTAATAAACTTATATATAAGTCGATACACGTATTTCTATCATGTACTATACTCATTCCATGATTTTGAAGATATTTAAAAACTGAACTATTATTAAAATTTTTTTATTAAAACCTAATATAATATTTAATAGATGAATTTTATTTGTAAAATGCTTCGTTTAGTGTGTTAAAAATTAGTACACATTACCATTTTTCGTAATATTTTTGGCTATCCATTAATTGAATATAGAAAATAAATCATCAAATTATCCAAATTGATTGTAATGGTAATCTAATGTTTCCTAAAACAATGAATATGTAATGAAAGGAATAAAAATTATTGTATATGATTAAAGTATATTGTTTTACCTAGAAATTGTGGGTATTAATTTGATTTTTCCATCTATATGATTGATCTCATTTAATTCATCCAATCGTTCTACCATTACTTAATAGTCATATGGTTCCATTTATAATTTATGTGTATATGTGATGTGGGTTCAAAGGAGTTAAAGACATTCAGATTGTTTTCATGTTATTTGTACTTTATCCTTTCTTTACGATAGGGGTAAATTATTTTTTCTATATACATCATTTTTCATCACTTAGTTTATATTTCATAAATTAAAAATCATTAAGAAAATTTCTTAATACATTTAATGTCATGAAATTTTTTTCCAATCAAAATGTACATAAAATGTTTCCTCCTAATTTCAATAAATAATGTTATTTTATGTTGGTTGTATTATCAAGTGTACATACATCTATAGTGGTTGTAGGTTCATTTTCCATTCACAATCCCTCAGATGATATATTTTATCAATTACTTGAAAGTGTTTATGAGCCTTTTTATGGATCACTAATACAAATTTCATTTAGAAACCATTTATTATAATCAACAATTAAAGGGATAACTAATAGTAATGAAATATTTCACTATTTTTAAGTAAAATGAAAAAATTATATCATAACATTATCCTATTCTCATCCTAAATTAGTTAATGATTCATGGGAACAACATTATGCCTTATATATATATCAATCAACACATTCATTTCAGTGGTAATCCCCATGTAACTACTGAATATGGACTAGTTTGAGTTAATAGGTTTTCTGTGTGCATTCCATCCATCCTCAAAATTGATTCCACTATTTTTCACAATAATAATTTTTCCTTAAAATATTACACTATTATTCTCTAGTTTCTTTGTTAGAATATGTTGTTAAACATTTACTATTTCCTCATCTCCAACATCATCAATATTTTATTCATCTTGGTTGGTATCATCAGCATGTAAATAAACATATTATACCTCTATATTAGAAGCATCAGCATGTTGAAAAAAATGTTGTTCCTCTACATTGGGAGTAAAAACATGTGAATAATTCGTTATCTATAGAAATGGATGATCATTTAATTTAGATTATTTAAATAAATATTTGAGATGATAATATTATGAGTTAAAAAGGTATTTTAAAAATATATCCTTTTTTACACTAATTTTTTAAATGTTGAAGGGATATGACCCCTCTCTCTAGTATCAATATACCCTTATCATGGTATCATATGACATAAAAGACATCATCTTCATTAGGATCACCATGAAATGATTTTGACAACCTAATGAATGGTTAATATTCAATTGAATCTTTATCTAACAATTTATTGGTCTTGGTCGATAATAGAACAATTGAACACATTCTGTTTGCAGGATATATAATAGAAAATACCTAAAATTACTACGATTCAATTATAAATAGTTCATATTTGTACCCTATCATAATATAATCCACTTTCATGAATACCAATTCTTTTATTTTTTTTCTCATGTTAACAATCCACTTTTATTGAGGAATGAATATGTGGAATTTTTTATAATCCAAAACTGATATTTTTTTGATGATGACAACAAATGTCATATAGGAATAAATTAGATACATGTATGTTGAAACAGATAAATTCATATCTTTAGAAAATAGCGTAACTCTAATATTTTTCATTGTATTGTGTACATCATGTTAATTTGTAAAAAACTTATAAATATTAATTACATGACCATGTAGGGTCCTGAAAACTTTTCCATGGGAAGAAAATACTTCCACAATCACATTGGTGAAGGAAGAAATCATTCCTACAAGTCTACAAAAGTGAATAGACTAAAATTGAGATTGAAACGTTGGAGGAAACAAGAATGAATTGAATTTCTCAAGAGTTTTTAAGTGACCCACATAAAATCACTGGGAAGCATTTGTAGACCGCATGAACAGTGAAACACTAGTAAGTGGAATGACCCAAAAGGCTCTAGCTAATAGAGCGATGGATGGAGGACCTAGTTGATCACAAATCGCTTTGTTGAGGGAATAAAGCACATGACCTCCATCAATATATTGTATCTTGAACTCAGCAGTTCACGGACATATAAAATTGATAGGGTTCTACGAACCATGACTCGCAAACCATAGCCGTCGAAAACCCCAATTGACCAAGTCTTCTTGTTGGTCAAGATATATCTTCATTGTCTTCCACAAATAGTTTTTCATAAAAATAGATACGATTTCACCAATTCTCTATAAAAGGAGCACATAAGGAATTGATAAGAGACACTGACAAAGAATGCACAAAGGGGACCCCAAAGGTTGGAAGAAATAATTCAGAGAGGATTTCGGCTTAAGTCACAAATCATCGACAATGCCAGAAATAAAAACCACATTTCCATAGGTATAACTGGCTGAAAACTATAAAAGGAAGAAACATAATAATAATGTGAGAAGCAAGAACCTAATCAGTGAATTCGAGAACCACATATTCCTCACGGTTGAACTCCCCATGAATGATATCCCCCAGGACCCTCCTTTGATATGGAGCTCTGCGTGGTATATCACTGAGCGGATTTAACCTGCTACCGCGTAATGCATCAGTATTCAGATAGATCATGAAGGGGCAGGTTGGGCCACATTCAAGAATGGGTACCACTCTAGTGCATGGCGGTCCATGACCATGCTCACATAATGCTTTGGTATATAGATGACCCCTCTACCCTCATTCCATTGTGTTATGCATAGATTCCCTCATCCCACCTAAGATAACAGTATGTGGAATGGGGTGTCTTTGGGTTTTCATTCCTCTGGCTCCAATCATTCCCCTTTGTTTCCAACTAGTCCTCCATATCGCTTCCATGAACCAGTACCCTAGCATCATGCTAAAGGATACACCGAAACCACCGAACCAGTATGATCAGATCATCAAGTACATCAGCGCGCCCCTTTGAGTCTACATACCCTTGGTAAGTGGAGTCATGAAGTCTCTACCCACAATGGCTCGAACTCTAGGGATGTCTGTATTTCTATATTTCCATTGCAACCTAGAGTCAAATAGTGGGATGCTGACGTGAACCTACATGTTATATGGATTATAGGTGATCACATTCTTTTCCATTCAATGTGGAATGGAAATCAGTTGAAATAGTCATGTTTTCCCCTCCTTTTAATGAGAGTTTACACTCCTCCGATTTCACATAATACATTCTGGGGCATTCCCACTAAGGTATGTCCCCAATATTCTCAAGTCTGAGCCCCACGACCTTTAATGTCATCCCACCTTAAAAGGTTCATCTCTCCGTGCCCTCGCCTATGGTCACCCTGACCTCTTTTGTTGTAGGCATGCCCTCTCCCATCCACAGGAGAGGGTGTGTGTGGTTGGTTGGATCTCTCGCATCCTCATATTTGTCACAAAGAGAAAGACTCACCTCATCTTAGAGATTTGTGATGATGAAAACATCCACACGATTATGAACGTTGACAACCCCAATTCCTTGTTAAACCCAAATACGTAGGACACCTTCTTGAAGGCCTAAGATCAAAAGGGTGCCCTTCAAAATGGTTTCAACCAATCATGTCCCATAAAATGGAAAGATTCCATGTGTAATCCCTCTCTCATTGGAACTATGAGAACTCTGATTCCTAATCAAACCAGGATACATAGGATTCATGCTTAAAGGCATGATCTCAATAATGTGCCCTTCCAAAAGGGTCCACCCAACATTGTCCCCCCAAATGGTCAGCTTCAAAGCCTAAGCCCCTTCTCATTCAAACAATGTGGGTTCTTATTCATCTCCCAAGGAAATGTATGAAACATATCTTATGGGTTTAATCACAACATCAAGTCACCTTATATCCCCCATGGATGGCGATAAACTCTAGAGTACCTTATTGTAAGGATTATGTCAGCATTAATTTCGTAGCATCAAATCCATGAATGAATATTATGAACCTATAAACAAGGGGTAGAACATGGACACACTCATTGAGAATAAACCAAGGATTAATAAACATAAAAACATAAATTAAATCAATAATAGAGTCATGGAATGGGAAATAATCCCCCCAAGGTGCGGTGAGCCCGACATCCCATACTCTTGACCAATGGAGTCCTTAAGTTTCATTAGACAAATAATCATCCAACAAACACCTTCCTCTAGAATTACGGCCCATTAATCATGGTTAGCAGGACCATTGAGAGTTTTGGGATCCAAGAACAAACCCATTGGAGACATCCCAGAATGTTATATCATAAGAGGATCAATTGAAAAAGTACTTGACCGCATGAAATTGGATGATGGGACTATTTAACTATGGCATCTCCCTCGTAATACATAAGGTATAAACTACCTAGTCCATGTGGGGTCAATCTAGTCCACCTTTAAGGATACTGATTCAGAATGTATCAAAACAAAAAATGGAGAAATTGATGTGAAATTTTTCCTATAATAAGAGATGTGTGAGGATTCTAATCTAACCATTTTTCATCACCCTAAATTCTCACCTCGGGTCAAAACAAAAATGTTGAACCCAACATGAATCCTTAACCAAGGTGTCGGTCTTACCGCAATAAATCCCATTCACCTCATAATTAAATATTAAAGGAGAGGAGGCCATGCTAAATCGTCAAATATACTTGCGTTCAAGAGAATGCTACTTTGATGGGGTTCTAGGGTCTGTATGTCATATATGAATATTGTAGGTTCCCATAGAGCAACCTTCGATCAAAACGAAATCTAGATGAAAAATGCAGACACATACCTCAGCAATCCTGCAAGTGGACGGGGCCTGATAATGAGTAGGACCCCTCACCTACCCAGCGTATTCAATGATGGATATCCAACATGATAAGCGAGTCATGCCCTCCAGTCTGTAAGAGCTCTTTAGTCACCACCTCATCCATGACCGGTGCCCTAACACAAGGTGGCCCCAGTGGTCATCTGAAACAGTTTTAGGAGCCCGTCCATAGAACATGACAACAATTACCTCACTTATCACAGGGAGGAAGATGAATTCTATTGATGAAAACTTTATCTCTATGGGATAGGGGTCCTACTCATGAGCCCCTACTAGAGAGCATCACCACTGGCATAGGGTGACCGAGTCTCCTCATGAGGAAGAGGACCTTATACTGAGGGCACCAGCTGATGTTCAATAGGCCTAGGCCCCTCGGTCTACCCACCAAGGGTGGGAAATATATAATCAGGAATTAGATATCTCCCTGATTCTTGAAGAGAATATCTGTCATACAAACACAATGACATTCAATGGGTTGACATACAAATATACCCCCTCCACTCATGCCCTCCAAAAAAATACGGTGGCACAATGTGACCACGTGCGCATTCCTTCTAGTGCTCACCAGTCTGACCATACATACAGAGTAAAAAACTATAGGCATATGCAGATATTTGTTGAGACAGAAGAAGAATGTCATCCGAATAAGATAGAAACCAGATACACATGGGAAAAAGACTTATGGATGGGTATCATGATCAGCATCCAAATATGACCGAAACCAGCTACATGCAGGCAGAAACTCTTTCTGATGCATATGAATCCCATCATCCAAATAGGAAATTAAGAAAATATGGGCACATTAAAATTCATATGGATGTATATGTAGCCTGTGAGAATAATACAGTGGCACGTGAGAACATGAAATTCCCCACTCCTGAATTTGAATCCCACTAGTCAAATACGGTGGAAACCAGAGAAAACAACCTATGGAACACTCATTCATCCATTGCAGCATAGGAGGAATACATATATCTATTGGAAACTCATAGGGGGAAAGGATCGGGCACATAATCTTACTATGACATAAGAATGGGCCTTCAATCCTATTCCATCCAAATATGTATCTTAGTATATCCTAGAAATTATGGAATATCATACATCGATTCATGAGTATATCCTCCAAACATTCCATGATTTCATTGCATCGACGGAAAAGGCGACAAACTAGAACCACGACCCTGTTTCCTCGAAAAAATTGACTTACTCACAAAATTTTTCTATCACCAAAGTAGTTATGAATCCCTGCTCCAGTCCAGGAGGGACGATGGAAATATCCCACGATATATGAACACCATTATCATTAACAAATACCCATTCCAATTGGGGGACGTCGGTCAAATGTGGTGGTCTCTCCAGGGTAAGCGTATATCCCTGAAAGAAACTCAAGATTCATGTCGGCATATCATGGGGAAACCATCGGACCCAATGATATTGGGACCCATATTTTAAGGTACTTACCAACAGAAGGCAGCCTCATTTACCCACAATAAAGTGCTCAAAAATAAAATACACCAATGGAAACTAGAAAATGAAGATCACATACTTGATTGTACTCTACAAGAAGTTAGGGTTCTTGATACCCTTGACCATATATCAATAATGGATCCAGACCCTATCATTCCATTATCATAATATGATGTGGTAGCAGCATTTGTGAAGGCCCTCCTCGCAATGTCACTACCAGTAGCTCTGATGGTCCTCCCAGAGCACTGACTGGGGCTTACTCCATGGTCCAGGAATGATCAATCACGAGATCCCATCTGCTGATGTGTGTTTGGGTATCCTTCCCCTGACCTGAAGATCTGACAGCAAGACGTTCCTCACCATGATGTCACCCACCCTGATCATCCTCCCCAGGGTATAGGCTATAGATATGATTATCCCTGCAGTGGGACATCAAGTCATGAGGGTAGTCATCTTCATGATGTCTGTCATTATGAAGTCCCTCCCCACAATGGTGGTTTCTATGAAGGTACTCTTCATAGTGACATAACGCAATGATAAAGTCCTCCCCTCAATGCAGTTCATCCTGAAGGCCCTCCCCAAGATATACACTGCAGAAATTCTCTCTATAGTCTGGTATGAAGCTATTATAGTAGTCTTCTCCATCATCGTAGTCATCGAGAAGGTCCTCCCCTTGGTGACATCAAGCAGCCAGAAGGCCCTCCCCTTGCTATAGCCTTCCCTGAAGGTCCTTCCAAAGGTATAACATAAATGGACACTCCCCGTGGTTATGAATCAAGTTGAAATTGTATCCCTTGCAATTGAGGCACTAATTTTGGATGTCCTCCTTGAAATCAAATTTCATACTAGCAATAAGGCCCAACCCTTTCCAGAACAAAAGTGAGAAATACCTCCTATGCTGAGGTGCTCAAAAATATGGAGTCAGACATATTAGGCACTCTGTCTATAATGAGTGATATCATTTCTCAACTAGAGGATGGTTTGGGGCCATGATCATCTTCAGGGCCACCACTATGCCATTCTCATATCAATGAGGCTCCCACTAGCATGGTTTCTTGGAAGAAAATTATTAAGATGTAGTCAAACAAATCAAATCAAGTAGAGGATCACCCAGGATAACAACAACATGATATGTTTATCTTGATAAAACAACTATTTATGGAAAATATACATGTGATGTATTATCCTACGACCACTTCTCACTTGGACATACTCGAGGAGTTTTCTGGGGAATGTATGCATGACATTCACCTCAATATATGTATGAATCTCCACCAGTTAAAAGAAGAGTTCTTTCCCTATGAATGGTATTAAGACCATGACTATAAGTTAGGGGACATTTTCTATCTAATTGAAAAAGAAAACCACTCATCTACACAACAACCACGATTATAAAGGTGAAATAAAAACAATGAATTTTATGGCCCCATGAACTACACAAGTTGAGTCACCTCATTGTTTATTCCCCAACTGGAGATCATATACCGGGATAGGGAGAACAAGGAGCTCTACACATCACCCTATGTCCCATCGAGGAAACCTCATTTGAAATGAAAACATGCAACCTCATTACCCAAAAGAAGGAATCAAATAAAATCCATGGTCATGAAATATGGAGTACTCCACAAAAACTAGCCTAGATGAAGTCTCAAAAGCACCAGGACTGAAGAGATCAATCCATTGAAAATATTTTGAGTCAGGCAACTGAGAGCATCCAGTAGGACTCCAACATAATATAATTCAACCTGCAAGTTGTTCTCATGTCCTCAAAATCCCATAAATTCTATGCAGGTCAAATTCCATACTCAGTGCACACCCACGTGGGAGTGCGTGAAATCAAAATGGTGGCATTAGCAGCTGCTACCCCCAAAATGTGAGAACAACCCCAGCCTACAGAGCTGAGAGAATTATTAAATTGAAATTCCCCCCATAAGAACAACAAAACCAGGTTGTAGCGCATTAATGGAAGAACAATAAAAACCTCATCCCATAGGGTTGGGGGTATTTTTACCTCAAGTTCCCACACTACAGAAGTCTGTATTCACCCATCTAGAAATAATGATGAGAATATAAGTCACTCGTTCCAACCCATCTCATGGTTCATACCCTACAAGATGAGGGAACATTATGAGTCAGATTAGGGCTCCCTTCAGGCTGATCTCCACCACAAAACATGAATATTACCATATAATAAAAGGAGAGTATCCAACAAAGGACAGAGAATGGATTCCTACTTTTCAGAACCAGGTACACCACCCCAAATGTGTTATGCATTAGTGCACATGGTAAAAGTTAACCCAACAAATATAACAAGAAATTGTAAAAATTGAGATAATGTAGGGAAAGATGGTTCCCACCTAGAGGAATCCCACACCTAGCCTACTGGTGTGCATACTCATAAACAGATAGTGGTCCTAAATATTGGTGCCCCATCATTTAATGAAACATTAACAACCTTGAAAAACCCCAATATATAGAAGAATAAATCATAGGTCATCTATGACCCACCCCTCCCCCCTATGAATGTGTCCCTCACAATCGAGGAATGAATCACCAAGCTGAATGAAGAAATGAAAGAGATCAGGTGAATTAATGCTAAGCTGCATCGAGGGAGCTATCTTGATGGATGTTCTCCCCTACAGAATGTTAGAAGGTATTCCTAGAAAAGTTTCCATTTCCACATGCACTCATCCCAATAAATGAAGTAAACCTTGGAGGCCTATTTGACCCAGCAATGGGACCATAAACCTATATAAATTCAGCTAGGGAAGGACTTCAATACATCCCACCGCTATGATGGAACCTAGATTATATTCAGGTAAATCAAAAAATGATACCCCGAATGGGCACCAACCCCAAATTTCTACAGCACTGGAATGTCTATCCTTGGAAACTACTACACCAGTCCAAGATCATGCTGAGCAGGATATGAATCAATGGATCTTGAATACCATCGAGAAATAAAAATCTCGACTAGAATCCATGGAGGGGTTGCACACTCTTATGAAAAAATAGTGAAAAGCATACCATGATTGGGTGAGAAATGTTACAACACTTCCAAGCATAGAAAACCCTATATTCCCATTGTTTAATGGCTTGAGAGACCCAAAAAAATATCTAATGTAGTACGAATTTTAATGTGACCCCATGATGGGAACTCTAGAGAAGCAAGAAGTAGTAAATATTAGATTCTTCGGGCAAAAACTACAGGTCTCGCACTTCGTATTGTATAATAGCATTCCAAGTAACTCAATCACCGGTTTGTAGGACCTCTGGCGACAGTTTCTCTTCCAGTTCAGTTCGACGTTCCCTAGGAAAATGGATAGAGTTCTCATGAATTGCATGTAGCAAGATAATGAAACAGTTTCAGACTTAATTGCTAGATGGAAAGGCCTGAATTAGTCCCTGAACCAGCCACTCCCCCAAGATGAAATTCTCGATATTTGCATTAATAATCTTCAATATGAATTTTGAACACCACTCATAATGGTGAAATACAAATTTGGGTTCCGAGATTTCTCTTACATTCCCAAAGGATATAATACTCCTTGTAGTAGACCAATCTCAAGTCTCGAGTGGCCCCATCAGCCCCATGAAAAAGAGCAGGGGAAGCTAAAGTGGCTTCTATCACACTTAAGCCACCCGTACCTACAACTCCAGTTGTGAGCCATCCACTAAATCGTGAAAGACCCCCCTGGAGGCCAACAACCACCCCCACATCATCAATATGAAAGAAAGGGTGATAAATTAAATCAGATCTAGGATAGAGGAAATAATGTTTATTCATTCCAAGATGACCATGTATGTTGAAATTTCATAGCCTCCATGAAATGAAACTGGCTCCGGCTACCAAAGCCATAGTGAACCGATGACGTGTGTCTCGACGGCCATCCAAATTATTTCCCCTATCACCAGATACTAGGAAAAAACATTCATGAATTCTTCATCATCAAGAGTCTCCTGCAAAAGTGGTTGGCTTACAAGGAAGTCCAATTGGGACCACCTACAACCCAAGTGTCGCATGCTTCCACCTTTAAATCATTAGAGGAAGAGTAATGATAGACAATCACCAGAAAAAAGGAGTTATAATTTGATAGTTTAGTAACATAGAAAATAGTATTATATGTTCATGGTATCCTCCATGCATAGTTAAAACAACTAACCATACCCCCCAAATCGCTTGATGTTACACAATGGTCATCCTTATCCACACAGTCCTCTAAGGGAATAAAGGAAAGAAAAAAGGAAAAATCTGGTCTAGCACTGAAGCCAAGGCTAGTATTGATACTTTAGGACTTCATGAAAATAGACTTTGTACATGAGTTCCACCCCACTAAATGTTACAATGGGAACCTCCCCACCAAATGGAACCAACATAAGGGGATAGTGAAACCAAAACATTATCATGTCATGAACTGACCTATGGCTACATTAATGTCATTCACTTTATGGACCCCTTGTCTGATGTAAACTATGGCCACAAACCAAAATTACTTAGGCCAAACCAGAGACCTAGAGGAAGAGGCTATATAGGATTAGGGGTTCCTGTAAATAATGATCTTTGACGGAGTCAAATTATTGGACACACCTTAACTCAAACCGTTAATATTACAAAAACCAATATATTATTCCTTTAGAAAACACAACATGAACTGGAATGTTTTTCCACCCTCGATGGAATAAATATGATTCTATTATCATGGATTATCTGTCGGAGGATGGAGAGATATCAAATCGTCCAAGTCATGTTGGTGAACTAGTTCAGAAAAACCTAAAAAGGACCGTAGTGCCACCTACTCCAGCCATAAAGCTGGACAATCTATATCCAATGCTCAAGCCCCTAAAGTGTCTATTAATGTGAACCCCTAAGTTGGGAAGCGCAAACCATTAGAGAAAAAATATGATATTCTAAAGAAACTGGCTCCAGTACCATCAAAGCTATCAATCCTAGATGCCATGTGTCTATCCGCAGACCATAGGGAGGCGCTAAACAAAGCCTTTGGTATGTCCCGAGAAATTCAAGGCTGAAGTAATAGCAACCAAAGTCTTTTATATAGAGAAAAATACCGAAGAATGGAATTTCATCATCTCATGCATAGATAGGAATAAATAATCCATCATTCAAGGGCACATAAAACCCTTGTATGTGTCTGGAAAGATAAATGTAATTGATGTCTCGAGGATTTTCATCGACAACAGCTCTGGAATGAACCTACACCCACTAAAAACTGTTCGTCGATGGGGAAATGATGAAGATAGTTTGAAACCATGTTCCAAAATCCTTCTTGGATATAAAATAATAATCCAGAATCCATTGGCACAAATCAATCTTAAACCTTTTCTTGGAGACCTCTTATCAGATTCTGCGATCCAGACAGTGCAGAAAAGAATGGACTTCAACATTCTACTAGGGATTCCCTGGCTACATCAACATGCTGAAATTCCATCATTATAATATAAGTGCGTTAAATATTTATCTAATGTAAGAACATTACATTACATGCCAATAAATCCTCGTTTGAATCCTGTGAGTCACATTACAATGATGCGGGGTTCTATGAACCGATATAGAAGAATCCTTTGGCGACTATGTTGACTGGATCTCTGCTCCAAATGTATTGGAAATGGCTCCTTCCAACCCCCTCCAATAGCATGGGGAAGATTATGTATTACCCATCAATCATGTTGATTGCATAAATGAATTCTCAGATACATATTCCATTGTCCGCATGATTTTCATCATGGCTACCAAGTCCAATTACATGGAAGAGAGGGCTGAATCATATGATGTCATGAAAATCCCTAACAATTATGCTCCCAACCTATCCTTCGGTACCCAAAGTTCCCCTACCTTACGTGGAAAGGGAAAATATGGTTTCTCTCCCAATATTTGAGAGTTTTTCTCAAGAATACTTTCTCCATAAAAAGAAGAAGAAGATGATGAAGAGGATGAAAATTAAGAAGAAGAAGAAGAAGAAGACCTCAAAGATTCCCCACCCCCATTCAAAGAAGGTTTCTCCACCAAAATCGATGAACCTAGGGGGATAAACAATATAAATGAATATGACACATGACCCACTATAATTAGTGTGGCTATGCTGGTCGATAAGTATGAGACATATACCTCATTCCAAAAGAAGAATTGAGATGTGATTCCCTGGAACTATATAGATATTCTAGGCCTCAATCCTGAGTTCGCCACCCATCATATGAGTTTTCCAAATGATCACCTATGCTATAAGCATGTAGCAAGAAGGACCCACCGGATGAACGCTGCCAAAATAGAGGCTGATGTTGAAAATATAATCATATATAAATTTATATAGGAACTCAAATATCTGATCTGATTGGAAAACTTAATCCCCATAAAAAAAGAAGAATGGACATATTAGAATTTGCATCGACTTCAGGGACCTTAATGGTCACTGCTCAAAATATTCTATCATTGTCCCAATCATAGAATTGTTGATCGATGAAACCGCCAAATATGAGGCCCTCTATTTCAGGGGTGGCTATTATGGATTCAACCAGATCCGAATGGCCCAAGGAGATGAATAAGAAACAAATTTTAGGACCCCCTAGGGAGTTATCTATTATAAGGTGATTCCCTTTGGTCTAAAAAATTTCAGCACTACATATCAGCTTTCCATGCACCACATCTTCAAGGCCTACATTAGAAAATTTGTCGAGTGCTATATTGACGATCTGGTGGTTAAATCGCGTCACTGCTCAAACCACATGGCAGATCTTCAAATTGTCTTCAACAAAATATGACAACAGAATTTAAATATGAATCCCCTAATGTTTTCTTTTAGCATTTTGTCAATGAAATTCCTCATCTTCGTCGTACACCATCACAGCATCGAAGTGGACCATGAAAATAAAATATCCATCATTGGGATGTCACCACCTTACAACCTCAACATGGTGAGAGGTATCTTGGGGAAAATGGCCTACATATAGTGATTTATAGCCAAGTTAGAAGGTAGATTTTTACCATTCACTATGTTAATAAAGAAAGGGGTTATGTATGTAGTAGATAATGATTATCAATAAGTGTTCAAAAAATCTTAGAAGATATATATTAACCCCACTGTTGATTATCTTACGAATTGAGTGTAAACCACACATTTTGTATGTAACCTTGTTGGAATGGTAATTAGGAACCTTCCTTGTGCATAATAATGATATCAATAGAGAGAAAAACCATTATTACCTCATTTGAACAATGATTGATGTCGAAGGATAATATTCAAGGATCGAAAAGAACTACCTAGCACTAACCTTTGTTGTTCCATAACTCAAGAAATACCAACAATACCCTGATGTCCAGCAGGTCTCCAGCTCTAACCCACTACAATATATCCTCCATCTTCCCCTAATAACTTGAAGCCTATCACGATGGTCAATCATCCTTCAACAGTTTGAAATATGGTATGTTCCCCAAAATTCCATCAAAGGATAGGAGTTGGAAGACTTCGTGGAAGAGTACCGATCGAAATAAACAACCCCATAGGATGCTGAACATTAGGATGAAGAAGTGTTATCTGTACAAGAGGACCCACATTCAATTGAACTGTACTTCGATGGTGCATCTAGATACCTGATAGGGAAAATGGAGGAGGATCACATGATCAATAATGTCGGGATGGGAGTTATACTCGTTTCCCATGAAAATGCTATCTATAATTACTCCTTACTAATTTTGAAGGGATGAACAAATAAAGAAGTATAATAGTAGGCCCTCATTGATATCCTATAGCTACCACTTCACACACTATCCAAACACCTAAAGAGAAAATGTGATTTATAGTCAGTCATCATGTAGGTCAATGGTGACTATGCCATTAAGAATGAAGTATTGACCCCTTGATGAACCATGTTTTAGAACTGATGGTGGAGTTCCCATTATAACCAATGTTGACCTATAATACCACATTCACTAAATGATCAATCCAATGCATTGTAAAATTCAGCCACATCCCTGGCTGATCCTGACTAGGATGAAACAATTATTAGCATTTCCCACCATCATATATTCTTTCCATTTATCCAAAACTATACAGAGTAGATCGATGCAATTATCCCTATTTCTAAGCCTTGTGGTCACACCATCGACTGGATGGAACTCAGAGAAAATTACCTTCAGAGCGGGGAACTCCCACCAAATAAGGCTGGATGGTAATATATTCGAAGATGGGCAGTCAACATTGTCTTTTACAATGGGGTAAACTGAGAAATGGTTTTCTCCAAACAAGGCCTTGACAATGTCCTTCTCAGTTGAGTTGATGGAGAATTGATTGCTTCCTTCATGAATTATGTGTATTTCAATGCTTTTGGAGTGCACCAATCAGCATCCAAGATCTCTCATCAAAATTGATGGCTTGAATACTATTGTCCCACTATGATACAGGATTATGCTGTATTCACAAAGATGTTGCATTCCCTCCATGTTCATGCCAATTTAATTCACCTAACCATGGAGTTACTTCATAGAGCTATGTACTATTGGAAATTTTCCACCAGGGGGAAGGATGTTGTAGGACCATATCATCCTACAACAACCAGACAATTGAAGTTCATACTTACAATAGTTTACTTCTTTTCCAAATGGGACGAATCCATACCCTTGAAAAAGATGTGGTGAAAATCATCATTATATTTGTTAAGACCAACATAATTAATAACTTTGCTGTCCCTCACATAATACTGATGGGAATAGGTACCAACTTCTTCTCTGCTGAGTTGTCCAAGTTATAACAGGAGTTTAGAATGACATCCAACCATTCATCACTCTACCATGAAATGGCCAATGGGTAGATAGAAGCTTTTAACAAGACTTTGTCAATAATAATACAAAATCTAGTAGATAAAGCTAAGAAATTTTGGATAGATAATCTCTTTCATTCTTTATGGTTTTACCGTACCATTACCCGCACTACCACCCAGGCAACCCCATACTCACTAGTATATAGGGTAGATGCGTCTTTTCCTATCAAAATTCATGTTCCATCAGTTTGAATGGCCAATTTTGATCAACTGTACATGGATGAGAAATCCCAGAGATGGTTTGATGAGTTAGAGTAGCTAGATGAGAAAATGTTATACACATTGAATCATTTGGATATCTACCAAAAGTCGTATGGCATGAGCCTTCAATAAAAAGGTTCTCCTTCGATCATTCCTTGAACGAGAGATGGTGTTGGTCCTCAGAACCCCGATGATACTCAGAAAGAATCCCCCAATGCATGAACCAAAGTTGGAGGGACCATAAATCATACATAGGGTCAATTCCAATGGAGCATACAACTTGATATCAATAGACGAACACCTCATCACGTCTCCCACAAATGCAAGGTTTTTGAAGAGGTAATTCTCATAACAGTAACACTCATGTAATGGTCCAAACTATATGCTCATAAACTATGAGTCATCATCTTGTCAACATGACATTATACTGTATGGTAATTGTCCTCACAACATGACTTTAAACTGTGATAATAATGACCTCACTGCATGACTCTGAACTGGAAAATATTGCGTCCAATCCGAAAGATGTTAAACTGCATACTCTAAATCATCCTATTCACATGATGATAAACTACACAATACCTTAGAGAACTACATATGGCTTGATTCCCATTCTTAATTGGGATATTTAGTGATTCCTCAATCCTCAATCATGGCATGAACCCACCAACAAAAAATGACTCTATCATATTCTCTATCACCCCACATTTACAAGGGAATCCCTTATGACTCCTTGTTTCCCACATTTAGTATAACTCACATTGTCTTAGGATTGGTGGTAAGGATTCCCTTATGTAAAAAAACTATAGAGTAATATGGTAGACCCTCCATCTGTAGAGAATGAAATGAAAGTTCCACTACACCTATGTCTGGTACAGATCGGTATAGAGAACATTCAGTACTACGAACAGCTTGATTCGTGACCTTGCAGGATACGTTGTGACGCCTGGATTTGGAATCCTGGACCAGCCACTGACCTAAAAAATTCCATCATATGTCCATATTCATGGACAAAACCATTATAGGGAACATTTAAAACTATTTATGTCATGATTCCTTCCCTTGCGGGATACGTAGTGATTCCTAGATCTGTTATCACAACCCATATTCCCTTTTTTTCATGCGTAGATCATACTCATATAAGGATTCCATGAAATTTCCTTACCACATGATATTAAACTGTATGATTCCTCAAGATTCATGAGCGGCCTAATTCTCAATGTTACGAGGCACCCTACATGCCTCCCACTCATAATAACTCTAAATATCTTACTTCCCCATGTACATACGAGTCAGATATATCTGGAAGATCTAGTAGTTCATGCCTAATCACAATCGATGTATTTCTTACATTCAAAGACACACCTTTCTCGTTTTTCAAAGTCCATGCTCTGGGAAAACATGGATCCCCATAAACATTCATGGATATCTGATATGGAAGTCCGGTGTCATTCAAACACCTTTTTTGGCTATGTACTTCATCCCATGGAGGGTCTGTATATGTATCCTACAAAACAACCATTGATCAAATGAAAATTCATCCTTAGGAGAGTCCTCTCCTACCTCAGTATACCAGATGTCTTCCAAGACCCTTTCATCCCTCCTAATTCATGTCCCCCCAAATATTATGGTTTAAACCTTATATCATCACTCACATCTTCGGAATGACAGAACACCCCGATTACAATTAACTCAAATCTATTAATGATCTTTGTGACAACATAATGTCCTTGATGCAAGAATCAGTATAATTTCCTCACTCTATAATGTTAAACTTCATTGCCAAAATCATCCTTATTATATGAATTTAAACTATATAACATTAGGTTAAGCCTAAAGTTCCCATTGATGTTGATTTTATTATTCATAAGTGGTGATATGTAATCCTCGTAATCCCTTATTTCTCACACCTAGAAAATATCATTTGAGCTCTGGAATTTCAGGGAGAGCTCCAGTATGAAATTATGACAAAAAAATCCAAGAATGTGGTCCTAGTATCATCAATCAAACTAAAATGTCACAGTTACCTTCCCGTTAAAGAACCCCACATCTTTGCTGCACGACATTGAACTACAGGGTACCCCAATTATGGGAAAAATTCCTCACCCTTCATATGATTCAGATCTACATAATAGACACCTGATTATATATGTATATCATAGTGTGAATGTATCTTATTTAACTAAATACACTTCTTCTATACCTCATCCTCTGTGCATTGAGTAATTCGGAATACCCATAATCTTCCATGGCCATCAGACATAGAATTATAGTGTCCTATGGACACCTTTTGATGGCTATTCACATCATACCCAAGTGGATCTGCAAATGTCACCTACAAAACAGCCATTGATCAAAGGAAAATTATTCCACAGGAGAGTCCTCTCCTCTCTAAGTATGCCCAATGGCTTCCAAGACTCATGAACTCCCTCCCAATTTATGAGCCCTCATAGTCATGGATTACATACTCCTTCCTACCCATGTCATGTATATATCAAAACATGCTTTATTTATTCATATATTGTGTCTCTTTAGGTTCTTGTAATATCAAGATTCCTCGTCCATGTGTGTGAAGTCGATCTGCATATAATAATAACATTCCCAAACTTATTTATAGGTTTCCTATAAATGTTATTCTAAAATAAATCTCCCATTTATTTCCCAGGTGAACCCCTTGTCAAAGGTCATATTCCATGTTTAGAATGGCCCCAAACTCCATAAGTGTCCACAGACATCAGATATGGAAGGCTAGTGTCCTTCAGACACCATTGTTAGGCAATGCACATCATGCCCATGTGGCCCTGTATATGTTTCCTACAAAACAACCATCAATCAAATGATTGTTCATCCTTCGGATTGTCCTTTACAGTTTCTGTATTATCAGATGAAATTCATGTATTGTCTCAAACCACCCTAGATTTGTAATACCCTTCTGGATGATGGATCACATACATTTTAATTCGATTCCATACATGAGAACGATTTCTAATTGAACTGGCTAGTCACCAGCTCTACCTTATGAAAGTACAAATCATGTGGGGGTAGTAGCATGATCAAATATGATATGATTTTCTCTAATAGTTTTAGACATCATCCCTTATCCAAGCCACATAATGTGGCTCCTAAAAGGGAAAAAAATTTAATGTGTTGTAAATCCTCTGATTCCCTCAAATATGGAAGGAAAGTGTCCCACAGACACATTTGCTTCACTATGCACATCATTACATGGTGGATATTCATTTAGTTCCTACAAAATGTCCATAAAGCAAAGGAAAATTCATCCTCATGTTAGTTATCTTCTACCTCAATACACCTGAAATGGCTCCCGAGCCTCATGCATGTTCAAAATTCACAAATTTAGTGTCGGGAAAATTCCATCATTCATGTATAAAAGTTATTAGGACATTCAAGGTGATGAATCCCAAAGTAGATCCCCTATCCCCCATCCATTATGGTCAATTTTGTTAGACCTAAAACCTCTATAATAAGTTTTATTGGAAGGACTAATAACTTCTCATTAAAAAATACACCACACTCCCCCGAGTGAAAATCTGCAAAGGGTAGCATATGTAAAAGTAATATTACACATGCTAATCATGTTTCAAGTAGTCTTAGGAAACAATTTCGGATATAACAAATAAAAAACAAAATTTCATGAGTTTTTCAATAAAAACTAATCAATAGTCGAACTATGGTTGCAGAGTCACATGAATCCGGAAACAATTTGATCCAGATTTGACAATTTCAATTTACATGTTTCAAATCATGGTTTAAAATTAATACCTGATGTAAATGATGTTTATATGATTGATTTTGACCAATTGAAATGATAGGTAATGGTAATGAAGAATCATTTTAAGGCATATTGGTTCCATACTATTTATGAAAATGGTGGGCATCCACATCCTAGAGCCTCTCCTCATAAGCTTGATATGATCATTACAGGAGATTTTCATTAGAGTCACAAAGTGGCACAAACAATTGATGAGACTACACAATGTCTTGGTGAATCATTAATAAATTCACAGTCTTGGCCTCCACATATTCATGCAGTTCCTCCGTGTCCCTCATGGCTTCAAGGCCAACCCTTTCTCCTTATTTCATCTGTCATCACCTATCCTCAATGGTGACTATGGCCCATGACTACTCCTGGTTAAGCCACTCTATTTTTTTTGGATTTGTATCTCTACTTCTTGTTTGAGCTGCTCAACCAATGACTCGTTCTTCATGATTTCATCATTCAGCCTTCCAACAACTCTAGCATTATTGGAAGCTTCTTCAAAGTGAATTTATAGCATAGTAGCGTGATGAGTCGTTGACTCTACCACAGAAAGCCGAGACTGCAGCATACCAGTGGCTTCCTAAGTAGTGACCACCTACCTCACTATATCATTAATTCCATGATAGTCAAATCCACAAATGCCTAGAGCCACAAACTAGCACTGTAATTTTGGAATATTTGGTGACATCTCAGCCAATGGAGTCTGAGAAATTATACTCCAAATTTTCCTCCATACCTTTTTACGGATGGGACGAAGATAGACCATGGTTTCTTGATTGGTCTTGGATCAACTCCCTGATGAAAAAATATATTCAGGAATGAACTTCATAAGAGAGGGACTTGATTATATGGATACAACATGGATCAAGCCTACTATGGCCTCATCTCTAGTAGTTGCAATAGAGGATAGAGTGGGGGAATCTACTGCTATTGGTAATTCTTGTAATTGTGATTTTGAAAATAGGGAGGAAGAAGCTTCAGTACCACCCACATAAAAAGAAATACCGTTATGTAGAATAGGTGGCACCACATCATGAATCATCATTTGCACCCCATGAACACTTAGGAATACTGAAGACCTAAGTCCATACTCAGCTATAATATTAATCCCCGAGGAATCCCTCAAATGGTCACTTATTGATAGAAGGACTGTAGGGATAGTCAATCTGGAGAAGGGTAATGGTCGCGTGATCCTAGGGGAAGAAAATGAAACTTCTATCAAAATAGGGAAAAAGGGTATAATGGAACACACCATATTTTAAATGGTCAAAACAACAGCCTCCCCTGTGATTGTGAAATCTAAAGTGCCAGCATGAGTAGGAAGAATATCTATCTATGAAGTGATTCCCTTAATAAGGGTAAAGGATGTTAGATTAATATTGATTAGATCCTCAAGATTTTAAGCATCTCTAAAATCATATATGTCTTGGGGCTCACCACTGGATTTGGCCCTTACTATGAAGGTCCCCATGTCACCCTCTATGAGATATAGCTCAACAGGATCAAATGAGCCCTCAACTTCTGGATGATCAACCTATATTGAGGTATAGAACTTTTGAGTAGGAGATGGAACACCGGAATGGCTGATAGTACCCCCAGTCTCATCAGTTCTCCATGATCCCCTACTTTGGTCAACCAGAAAAGCCTGAGACCCTTTCTCTACCATAAACGGGACGAGAGCCATTGCAGCCTGCGTAGCCGATATCTGGCTACTGATAGGCCCTACATTGAAATACGCACACCAGTGAATCAACAAGATATGAGTAATTGGATTAACCACCAAGTGAATATACAATTACTTGTAATTCCCCTCCTAATGTGCTTTGACAGATTGGAGATCTTATATCATTTCATTGATTTTTGCTGATATGTCTCCTGAATAAGATCACCCAGCATTTCTAGAGGGAGGAATTACTAGGAGGGGTCTATAATGAATTCCTCCATGTGTTATTGGGTTCCATGGGATCCTTCTGCAGTACACCTACTATTGGTAGGGAAGACACCCCAACTTCAGTGTAGCTAGGAGAATAAATTAGGGAAATATCTGTTTCTTGAGACCCTGTAGTCCCCTAAAAAATAAAAAGGGGAGGGGAACCTTTATCATATATGCATCAAGAGAATTTAAGGCCAAAGGGTGCAAATAAAACAACCTCCTATGTCGACTTCAGGAGCACTTCCATCAATTTCATGTGGTCTGACCAGTAATTCCTCTCTACAGAGGTGTGGAGACACTTATCAATTTCATTCAATTAGGAATCCACTGCATCATCTTCTTCGAAAGCTGAGATTTCTGTATGAGCAATGGATCCCAAAAAACACTGAAGGTCGAAATATCCTCCTTGAAGAAGCCACCATATATATTCATTTGAAGCGTTCTCCCACATTTCATCCTAGAATATTAAGGTGTTTAGAAATACAGCTGTAATTGGGATGGACAACACTATAAGGTTTGTGTAGGGGAGTGGAGTAGGTTTTGACTACTGTGAATGCTAACCTGGAGTCTCTGCAAACACCGGACCTCGAGAGGATGAACATTTAGGACACATTGGGATAAAGTAGTAATTTTTTTCTACGACAACTATAATAGGAAATCCAATGATGTCATCACCCTCATCATCGATCTCTAGTCACATCATGGAATGTACCAGATGTGAGTATTTATGGTGACCACTTTGGGAATGGATAAGGGTCTTAAGGCCCTTCAGGTAACAACTCACCCTATCAGGATCCCCATAAAAAACATTATGGGGTGCTGACATATAGCCAATACTAGTATGAGACACTTCCCTCATTTGGAGGAGCTAGCATAAAGCATGAGGAGACCAGTCATGAGTAGATGGGTAGACTTTAAAAATTTTCCATTGACTCCATGCCACTAGAAAATTAGCCTCGAGGGGGGGGGGAATGAAATGTGGACTCTTGGTAATAGCTTCAGCAGATCGTTTGGCCGACTATGATGTCACCTGACCGACACTCAGAATTTCCCTTGAGGGGAGCCAAGAGGCCTTCGAAGAACCTTTCAAGACCGATAGTTCTCAACAACACCATTTTTTTCTCCTATCCCTTTTCCCTAGATGCCTTGGAAGTTGTCACAATAGGAACCATGTAAGCTAGTTTTCCATCGAGAAATTATTTAACCTAGGAATCTGCATAGCTTTTTGTAATTACGGTCTTGTAATCCCTAGGATCTGTAAGCCTAGACCAGAACTGGGTGTCCTCCTGGGTGGACATCAGCTATAGTTGATGGGATATCATTAGATTGTTCTTATAATGGTCTTTGTTGAGAGCAGGAGTACATAACTTCTGGACAGAGTAAAATTTTAAACTAAATCTATATGGTTCATATCCCTCACAAATAAGCTCCCCCATAATACATGAAACTAGGGAACCTTCTCTCAAATAGAATATGTAACCTTAGTTGAAAAAGTCCTCAGATGCATTGTTGATATTAATAATGGTAGCGGAATCATAAGCATGATAAGACAAACATCCGTAAGTGTATACATGAGACATTAATTCTTCCTCATTATTTTCATTTTGTTCCTCTTGCTTGTTGATATTTTATGAATACACATATAGAACCATTTCATTTATCATGATGTTGAAAAAACATTATATCTCTTTCCTAGAATTATTGTGACAATATAGAAGAAAAATTTTAACTTTTCAAAATTTCGTGTATCAAACTCATCATGTATGCTAATGCCAATCATGTCTATTAGACCCTCTAGGATATAGTGGATTTCATAATCAAAAATAATGTCAGTATACATATTCTATTACCTATAACTAAATCTATTATTCCTTACTAAATAATATATTTCAACAAGTCAATAAACCATATGTATGCTTCTTACTAGTATATATTTACACGTACTTTTGGTTTTCAATTAATCTAGTAAGGTTCTTTGTAAGGAAGACACGTTATGAGTTTCTCATAGTCCATGGCACCATTAGTTTAGATGAGTCACCAATGGTCAAAACACTGATGGAAGACACACTGATGATCTACTCATCGATGGATGATTCACCGATGGACGAGTCATCGATGGTTGACACACAGATGGACAACACACCGATGATCGACACACCGATGGAAAATAAACCAATTATTGACTCACTGATGGAAAACTCATCGATGGTCAAAACACTGATTGAAGACACACTGATGATCAAATCACCCATGGATGAGTCACCAATGAATGACTCACCAATATTCGATAGACCAATAGCACAAACGTCTCACCGATACTCTGAGTCACAGATACCGATGGAAATAACTCATCGATACGGAATAATAGGTGATGAAAAACCAATGAAAATGAGACATTGATACTTACGACTCACCGTCAGTCATAAATAATATATCAAATTTATTAATTCAAATTTATATATAATGATAATTTTTATAAAAAATAATGTTTCTATAATTATTTCATGTTTTTTGTAGGAATATCTGTAGACAGTACGATGTACATGCATGTGGGGTTATCTTCATGCCTGGTGGAAAATGAATTATAAAAGGATTACAAGCAATATCGTACAGGTGTGAGATAGAACAAGGGAATGTGAAAATTAGGGAAAATAGGAGAACTGAAAATGTTGTGTTCAAATTTCTACGTACTCGAAGCTAGAGTATACAAAGAGTTTAATAACACAAGAAAGAATGTACTGAATTTCTCCAAACAACCTAACATCGAAGAGCAGAACATTTCACACCTAGAAGCTAGAGTATAGAGGCTGTGACACTCTGTTTTGAAGCCATATTCTAGAAGAGTACCTGCATATCATTTTCCATACATCAATCTAGTCTAGAGCTTCATCGCATAACACACAATGTTTTCTAAACTCCACTCTTCATTTATAACTCTGTTGTGGTCTTCTGTTTTCCTTTTTGAGCAGTGTGTGCATCTATTTATTTCACACACATTGTCCCATGTGCATAAATGTAGGGTAATCAATACCCTCACACCCAATCTTTTTTTACTCTTGTATCCCACATAGAATAGTGGAAGAGATCAAGTGTGATATGTTTGTTTCATTTCCCAAAAATAATTATTATAGAGGTCATGTGTGACCTGGATAGCCATGGGTGCTATTGTGAACCCCGATCTAGGGTGTGGATCCAACGGTATATTAATATAAACTACTTGGTGGAAGATGGAAACCATATATAAGGGACTACGTCTTATCTTTAGATTGAACATCTTGTTTTTATACGTTATGTATTTTCCTTTTAGTTTAATCTGATCTGTGTTAATTTCATTTCAAATAAAACTCAATTGAACTTTGATAGTTAGTTTATAAAGTGTTTATATCTATTTTGAATCAATGCATTAGTTTCAAAAGATTGAGTAATCTTTAGATTGGTAAATCTAAGAACTAATCAATCTTCTGGGGAGTTAAATGAACATTCAGGACAATTATAAATTCACTACAAACTGAATCTGATTGTATTTTAATTGGGGGATATTTATTTCAAGAACCAATTATAAAAAAAATTATAGATACTCAATTCACTCCCACCCCACTCCTCACCTCATGAGTAATTTACTCCAACCAAGATTTTGTATCATAAGGATTAAAAAATATTTTCAGTTTGAAAATTTTTTCAACTGTGATTGTAGTTGTGTTTCAAGGATCTTAAAATTTTTGTCATTTAATTTTTTTATCTATTTAAAATTCTTTTACAATTTATATAATGGATAATTGATTTGTATGGGCTACTACATATACAGAACCATTTTTAATAGAACTAACTACGGTTAGTGGAAGCTTATAATAAAAATACAAATATGTCACGACCCGTCCTCGGGGCCCGTGCCGTGACAACCCCAAGCCCGCCTTCCATAGGCCAGGGGCTGGCGACTTGCACCAAGGAGTAAAATCCCAGTAAACAGGGAAGGCATTGCCTTTATAAGTAACAACCACACAGAGTCAGCAAGCGGAAAGTAAAGTGCAGAAAAGTAAAGGGGGCCGGAATACAAGTCCAACTGTAAAGTACAACTGAAAAAGTAAAGTACAACAACTGAAGAAAAGACGGTGGCCTCGTGTCGTCCACTGGCAATCCCACCTGAAGGGTGGGTACAGATAGCGTCCAGGCTCTTCGGGTCCCACGTCCGCTTCGAGCACGTCCCGCCCAGTGGTCCACCTCCAGGTACCGTCCTGCTCCACGCCCCAACCGTGATCAGCGCTGTCCGTCGTCTGCAACCAACACAACAAGGTGCGGGCATAGCCCGTGCAGGGGTGAGTACAAGCTACTCAGTAAGGACCCCGAGACCCCCGAAGGTCTCCCGAGATCCACAAAGGATATAGCACAAAAGAAAGATGCAATCACGAAGTAACATCTGACTCGACTTAGGTATATGCCCATACATATACCTAAGTCCCCAATTCTAGCTCTGCTCACGATCTCAAGAACAACTCAATCCACAAAGGAAAGCAAGACTCAAATCCACAAGGAGTGTAAACAGTAAATCCACATAGGATAGTTCAACACAATCCCCAAAGGAGAGTAACATAAGATTCAGCTCAACCAGGTATACTTTTTCAGATAACGTCAAAGATGATCACTGATCCATCTAAGTCGTTGGACCCACGAAGGATCGATAGGTACTAACCCCCGCAAAAGACCCACTCAGGATCGGGCTCACACAGAACCTGTAGACAGTGGCTCACACAGAACCGGTAGTAAGGACCCACGTAGGATCGGGCTCACACAGAACCTGTAGCACTGATCCACGTAGGATCGCTGAGTGCAGTAGTCGACGCAGTCCACTGAGGATCTCTGCACAGTCGTCGCTGCAGTCCACGAAGGATCTCTGCTCTGCCGTCATCGCAGTCCACGGAGGATCTCTTCTCTGTCGTCGTCGCAGTCCACGGAGGATCTCTGCTCTGTCGTCCTCGCAGTCCACGGAGGATCTCCGCTCTGTCGTCGTCGCAGCCAGCGCTAGGGTTCCCGCACATAGCGAGCTCGTTAAGAGGGTCCGCTCCACGAGCCGAGAGGCTGATACATCAACTGACACGTAGTCCGAAGTTGATGTATCCAAAAGTTCCGTATCGACAACAGGATCTCAACGCAACAGACGGCGCGTCAATCGGACGCCCGGTCTGAGAGTTATTGGCATTTTCGTCCTAGGGGCCCGGTTGGTTTTTAGAGCAAAACCAACCCGACCGTACTCCGTCTGTATCCGATCCTCGGGCGGAGTATGCCAAAAGTTCCGTCTTACTTAGAGGAAACTACCACAGCTGACGGTACGTCGATCAGACGTCCGTAGCTCAAGTTATGAGCGTTTCCGCTCCGAGGGCCCGGTTGGTTTCGTGTACGAACCAACCCGGCCGAACCCAAAGTCTTCCGAAACCTTGAGTATAATATTCCTAAACGACCGTCTCGATCCAAGGATCGCGTAGCCGCTGACGGTTCGTCAATCGGAGGTCTCAGGCCCAAGATATGGGCGAAAGACCGAAGAGGGCCCGAAACGGGGGTTCTGGGCCCGGGGCGACCCGGTCCGAACCCCCCCCCCCCCCCCCCCCCCCCTTGGGTCGGCCGGACCGGGTCGGCCTGAACCGGGTCGACCCGACCCGGCCCGACCCCGCTAGGCCGGGTCCGGTCTGGCCTGGGCACGGCCCGGCCGACCGGACCGGCCGGCTCGGCTTCGGCCGAGCGGCCGAATGAGCCGTCGCGGGTTTGACCCGCGGCTTTGGAGAAACGCGGCCCGCGCGGGCCGCGTGCTGGGTGGCCGGACCGCGGACGCGGTCCGGCGGTTCGCCGCCGCCGCGGCTCGGCCGCGGCGGACTCCTCCGGCGGCGCGCCGGGCGCCGCCGCCTCCGGTCGCCGGAGTTGCTCCGGTGGCCCGTTTTGCCTCCCGTCTGCGCTGTTGCTCCTCCCGGGGGCCGATCTTCACTGCGGGATCAACGGATCGCCCTTGCCGCGCGGTTCGTCGTCGTCCGCCAAATCCGCACAAAAGGGAAGATCAGCGGAGGGTTGCCTGGTCTTGTTCGTTAGACCCGCACCCTCCGCATTAGTCATAAACAACGGGAGGAAATAAAAACAACCAATCAACAATTTTAAATAAATTTAAAATTGTTCCGTGATCGGGTTCTTTATTTCAAAGAATAAACACGGGAAAGAATCATCAGAAAATAAACCCCTACCTCGCAGCTGTCGTTGCCGAACAGGGGATCGTCGCGGGATTGCTCGTCGCGGAAGAAGGAGATCGTCGCGTCGTCGCGGCATCCGGCGTCGCGTCGCCAATCTCCGGATCAAGAACAAACGGATTTAATTAATTAAATCTGTTGTCATGAAATTTAAAAAAAGGGAGAATTTAAACGATCCGATTCTCACCTTAGTTGCAGAACGGGGATTGGCCGCGGAAGAAGAGGCGTCGCCGAAGAACGTCGCGGGTAGAGCTCGTCGACGTCGCAGATCTCGGTGTGCGTCGTCGAATTCCGGTCGCCGGCGTTCTTCGCGTTCTTCCCGTTCTTCGTGTTCTTCGTGTTCTTCGCGTTATTCGCGGGGAGATGAAGAAACAAAGATCCTCTCAAATCCTTTCAAAGGATTTTTAGGTTGGTCTTATTTTATAAACATGCCAACAAACGCAAAAGCGTAAGTAACGACCCATCAGTTCGTTGAATTAATTCAACGAGCGAAACAGCCCATTTAATTCACGAAAGAAACAGCCCATTTAATTCACGAAATAAACCTCCCAATTAAATGGTCTGTTAAGAATTAAAGAAAACGCGTCGGTTGACTTTTCAGTTACTTTGACGGGTTTTTGCGGGTGTGTTACTTAGCGAAAGAAACGGCGGGGCTCGTGCGGGCCCCACCGCACAAATATCCTACCAAGGGGTAGGATATTTCTGGATAGCATCCTATCCAGTTCAACTCAGCTCAAGCCGCCTTTAAGTGACTTCAAGTGGCTTCCAAGCAGCTTAAGTGAAATAAAATAAAGTTTTCGCACAAACTTTATTTTATTTCTGACTTAAAGCCGCAAAATTTAAAAACCACGTCTGAGCAAACGCAACTCCGGAAGAGGCGTTTCTAAGAAAATACCGGCGCTGCGATTTCATCGGTGCCCTCAGAATTCGATTCCGGGCATCGGTTCAAGAGATAGAAAAACCCGCTCGTCCGTTCACTGAACGTACCCGAGCCAAACATCGGAAATTGATTCCGGGCAAACCGGGCCTCGGAATCAGGTGCCATCTGAAGCTGCGCTCTTGTAAAATTCCAAAGAAAATTAAGAAAAAAATTTCCTTGAAATTTGCGGGTCTTTACATTACTCCCACCTCAGGGCTTTACGTCCCCGTAAAGATACATCAAAAACTAGGGGAACAAATGGGCGTACTGAGCACGCATCTGAGCCTCCCGCTCCCAAGTGCTCTCCTGGAGGTTCACGTTCTGCCATCTGACGCGCACAAGAGGAATCGACCGCCCACATAGGACCCGCTCCTGTCGATCCTCGATCTCCACTGGGACCTCCGCAAAAGTCGCCCCATCGTCCACGTCCAGCTCCCCAAAGTCGATGATGTGCGTCGGGTCGTGCACGTATCTCCTCAGCTGAGACACGTGAAAGACGTCGTGCACCCGGTGCAACTAAAGTGGTAGAGCCAGGCGATAAGCCACCTCTCCTATCCTGCTGAGGACCTGGAAAGGCCCGATGAAGGGTGGAGACAACTTGCCGCCTCGGCCAAATCTCCGTAAACCACGTCGAGGTGAGACACGCAAAAAGACGTGGTCGCCATCCTCGAACTCTAGTGGCCTCCGCCTCCTGTCAGCATATGACTTCTGCCGGCTCTGAGCTGTCCTCATCCTCTCCTGGATGATCTGGACCTTCTCTGTCGTGGCTCAGACCATCTATGGTCCCACGAGTGCTGACTCCCCAGGGTCTGTCCAGCACAACGGTGATCTGCAGGGTCTGCCGTACAACGCCTCGTATGGTGCCATCCCGATGGTGGAGTGGTAGCTGTTGTTGTACGCGAACTCCACCAAGGGTAGGTGGTCCTCCCAGCTGCGACCAAAGTCGAGAACACATGCACGGATCATGTCCTCGAGTGTCTGTATGGTCCTCTCCGTCTGACCATCCGTCTGAGGGTGGAAGGCTGTGCTCAGATGGAGCCGCGTCCCGAACGCCTCCTGCAACCCCTTCCAAAGCCGGGAAGTGAAACGAGCATCTCGATCGGAGACGATATACGATGGCACACCGTGAAGCCGTACGATCTCCTGGACGTAAAGACGTCCCATGCTCTCCACTGAGCCCTGCTCTCTGATGGGTAAGAAGTGTGCCGACTTAGTGAGTCGGTCGACAATCACCCAAATGGAGTCGTGACCTCTGGAAGTGTGTGGAAGTCCAGTCACGAAGTCCAAAGATATGCCGTCCCACTTCCACTCCGGGACCTCCAAGGGCTGTACCAAGCCTGCTGGTACCTGATGCTCTGCCTTCACCTGCTGGCAGGTGAGGCATCGTGAAACGAACTCTGCCACAGCTTTCTTCATGCCCGGCCACCAGTGTTGTCGCCTGAGATCCTGGTACATCTTCGCCACTCCGGGATGTACCGCCAAGGGAGATGTGTGAAACTCTCTCAGCACCTCCTCTCGTAAAGCGACTGGTACAAAGGTACGTCCTCTGAAAAGGATGTCGTGCTCTGCTCCAAGGGAGAAGCCATCAGGCGCCTGACCTGAGGATATCAGTGCACGCCGGGTCTCACAGTCAGCGTCCCCACGCTGAGCCTCTCTGACCCGCTGTAGAAGTGGAGGAGAGACTGTGAGAGACTGAAGAAAGGCTGCTCCATCTCTATCCACGAAGGATATCTGTAAGGAGGCTAGCTGCTCCGTCGCCTCCTCAAGTAGCTGAATGCCCGTCCTCCTGTTGAGGGCATCAGCTACCACGTTCCCCTTCCCAGGAGTATAGACTATCTCAAAGTCATAGTCCTGGAGGAACTCAAGCCATCTCTGCTGTCTCAGGTTCAGGTCCTTCTGAGAGAAGATATACCTGAGACTCTGGTGGTCAGAAAATACTGTGAAGCGCTCGCCCATCAGATAGTGCCGCCAAGTCTTCAGAGCGAAGACCACTGCTGCTAACTCCAGGTCATGAGTGGCGTAGTTCTGCTCATGCGGCCTCAACTGACGTGATCCGTAGGCGATCACGGCCCGCTCCTGCATCAGGACGCACCCGAGTCCAGTCCCTGATGCATCACAGTAAACTACGTATCCAACTCCCTCCTCAGGCAACCTCAAGATAGGTGCGCTGGTCAATCTCTGTCTCAGATCCTGGAAGCTCTGCTGACATCTGTCTGACCACACAAAGGGTTTCCCCTTCTTCGTCAAGGCTGAGAGTGGTGCCGCAACTTTGGAGAAGTTTGGCACAAATCTCCGATAGTATCCGGCTAGGCCCAAGAAGCTCCGCACCTCCGTCACGCTCCTGGGTGGCTCCCAAGCTAGCACTGCCTCGATCTTCGCGGGATCCACTGCAACTCCCGCCTTAGAGATGACGTGCCCCAAGAAGTGGACCTCACGTAACCAGAACTGGCATTTTGAGAGCTTTCCATAAAGCTGGTGCTCTCGGAGTGTGTCTAGCACAACTCGCAGGTGGTAGGCATTCTCCTCCTCAGTCGTCGAGTATACCAAAATGTCGTCAATGAAGACCACGACAAATCGGTCGAGGTATGGCTGGAAGATCCTGTTCATGAGGCTCATGAACACTGCTGGAGCATTGGATACGCCGAACGGCATAACCAAGAACTCATAATGGCCATACCGACACCTGAAGGCCGTCTTCTGCACGTCCTCGTCTCGAACTATGAGCGGATGATAGCCTGACCGGAGGTCTATCTTCGAGAACCACCGCGCTCCCTTGAGCTGATCGAAGAGGTCATCAATCCGTGGCAGCGGATACTTGTTCCTCACTGTCACCTGGTTCAGGCGACGATAGTCGAAACACAGTCGCAAGCTCCCGTCCGCCTTCTTGGCGAACAAAATCGGGGAAGCCCAGGGTGAAACACTGGGTCGGATAAACCCCTTGCTCTGCATGTCCTCCAACTGTACCCGCAGCTCTCGAAGCTCGGCTGGGGCCATCCGATATGCTGGAGTAGATATCGGGGCTGTCCCGGGGTACAAGTCGATGTAAAAGTCTACCTCTCTACGAGGAGGTAGCCCTGGAACGTCGTCGGGAAAGACGTCCACGTACTGGTCCACCACTGCAGGAAAAGACGGACTCCGCACGTCCACTGCTCCTAGGATGAGGCTAGCCAACTGATGAGAGATGGGCTGCACTCTCCTCCGCGGAAGTCCATTCTGTGCTGCAAAGGTTCCCTTCTCGCCGGTGAAGGTAAACCTTCTCCCGTCGGTGCGAACACATCGCACCTTGCGCCTAAAACAGTCGATCTGGGCATGAACCGTGGATAGCCAATCCATGCCCAAGATGACGTCATAAGGCCTCGACGCCGCTACAAGGAGATCCCAGCCGAAGCTCTCGCCTCCTAGAGTAAGCTCACACTGCCGGCACCAGTGCGTAATCGTCGAGTCTGCTCCCGTAGGAGTCTCTAGCCGTAAGGATCGAGCCAACGGCTCAGTCGGAATCTCCGAGCTCCGAACAAGGGCAGAGGCTATGAAAGAGTGACTCGCTCCTGTGTCTATAAGTACTGCAGCAAGGGTGGAATAGACACAGATCGTACCTCGAATCATCTCTGGAATGTCGGGGTCGTGGGCCTCCACTGCCTGGAGCTGGGCCTGCCCCTGCCCACCAGCTCCCTGTGGTCGAGGTGGCCCTCCTGGTGGTGGTGGGGGTAGAGCCTGGAAGCGTCGCCCACCACCCGCTGCTCGGCCAGCTCCTCTGCCTCGTCCGCCTCCTCCCTGCGGACCGCCACGATTGACCCTCTGCCTCTGCCGGGGTGGCCCCTCCACCGTCTGCTGCTCCTCTGATCGGCGGGTCGAGCAGTCACGAGCCATGTGACCCTGCCCGCCGCAGGAGTAGCACAGCCTGCCTCTCGGAAGGCTGGCACTCCGCTGTGTGCCCCGTACTGCTGAGCCGGTGTCCTGAGGCCGTCTGCGTGGGGGTCTGGTCTGCCTGGACCTGAGAGTCATCCGTCGGCTACCTGCTGCCGAAGACTCAGCTACCTGCCGCCCTGCGCTAGGTCTCGCCGCTGAAGAAGGCTCTGCCAGGAAGCTCTCGATCAGGAGGGCTCGCTCCAGCACTCCCGCCTGGGTCGGAATGCTGAGGGAGATCAGCGACGCCCGAATCTCCTGTCGCAAGCCCTGCTCGAAGGTTCGGGCCCGGAAGAAGGGGTCTCGTACCATGTCGGTCGAGTAGCGAGATAGGTCAGTGAACCTCGCCGCGTACTAAGCGACTGTCATGCTGCCCTGGCGCAGCTGGAGAAGCTCCTGGATGCGCACCGCTCGGAGGGTGGCCGGGACGAACTTAGAGCGGAAGAGGCTCTCGAAGTCCTCCCAGAGCAAGGATGCCTCATCGTGAACCTGGAGCATCAAGCTCCACCATCGTCCTGCCGCCGCCTGCAGGAGGCTCGCCGCGAGGATCACCATGAGATCCGATGGTGTCCTCACTGGCCTAAAGATCTGTACCACCGCCTCTAGCCAGTCCTCGGCGGCCTGGGGGTCCGCCTCACCGCGAAACCTGGGCGGTCGCTGGCTCTGAAACTCATGCAGTGCCCTGAGGCGACGTGCATCGTCAGCGTCTGGTACTGGTAGCATCGGTGTCTCGGCGGGTAAAGCTACCGCCGGTGCCACTGCTGGCAAAGGGCCCTGTACCGAGGCCTCGTCGCTCGGTGGGCTGCCGTCGCGCCCTACACTCGGAACCCTAGCTGGCTGTCATCGCGGGGCCATCCTGAAAAAGAGAAAAAGAGCACCACAGTCAGAACAGTATACCTGGTGAGCTGGCACAAGTAATCACAAGGAAAACTTGAGACTTTCATAAAGCGGATCAGTATACCCGGTGAGCTGACACAAGTAATCACAAAGAAACTTGAAACACACACGCAATCAATGTTTTCATGCATTAAGTCGGAAATCAGGAGTCAGGGTCCTGGTGTACGGATACGTCGGCCGACGCACCAACACTGGGCTCCCTGAACTGATAACCACACTCAATACACTAAACACTATTGCTTCATATGGAAAGAAAAGACGATCAGAGTCTGCGGTAGAACCGACCACCTCTGATACCAATTTGTCACGACCCGTCCTCGGGGACCGTGCCGTGACTACCCCAAGCCCGCCTTCCATAGGCCAGGGGATGGCGACTAGCACCAAGGCGTAAAATCCCAGTAAACAGGGAAGGCATTGCCTTTATAAGTAACAACCACACAGAGTCAGCAAGCGGAAAGTAAAGTGCAGAAAAGTAAAGGGGGCCGGAATACAAGCCCAACTGTAAAGTACAACTGAAAAAGTAAAGTACATCAACTGAAAAAAAGACGGCGGCCTCGTGTCGTCCACTGGCAATCCCACCTGAAGGGTGGGTACAGATAGCCTCCAGGCTCCTCGGGTCCCACGTCCGCTCCGAGCACGTCCCGCCCAGTGGTCCACCTCCAGGTACCGTCCTGCTCCACGCCCCAACCGTCATCAGCGCTGTCCGTCGTCTGCAACCAACACAACAAGGTGCGAGCATAGCCCGTGCAGGGGTGAGTACATGATACTCAGTAAGGACCCCAAGACCCCCGAAGGTCTCCCGAAATCCACAAAGGATATAGCACAAAAGAAAGATGCAATCACGAAGTAACATCTGACTCGACTTAGGTATATGCCAATACATATACCTAAGTCCCCAATTCTAGCTCTGCTCACGAGCTCAAGAACAACTCAATCCACAAAGGAAAGCATGACTCAAATCCACAAGGAGTGTAAACAGTAAATCCACAAAGGATAGTTCAACACAATCCACAAAGGAGAGTAACATAAGATTCAGCTCCACCAGGTATACTTTTTCAGATGACGTCAAAGATGATCACTGATCCATCTAAGTCGTCGGACCCACGAAGGATCGATAGGTACTAACCCCCGCAAAAGACCCACTCAGGATCGGGCTCACACAGAACCAGTAGGCAGTGGCTCACACAGAACCGGTAGTAAGGACCCACGTAGGATCGGGCTCACACAGAACCTGTAGCACTGATCCACGTAGGATCGCTGAGTGCAGTAGTCGACGTAGTCCACTGAGGATCTCTGCACAGTCATCGCCGCAGTCCACGAAGGATCTCTGCTCTGCCGTCGTCGCAGTCCACGGAGGATCTCTGCTCTGTCGTCGTCGCAGTCCACGGAGGATCTCTGCTCTGTTGTCATCGCAGTCCACGGAGGATCTCTGCTCTGTCGTCGTCGCAGCCAGCGCTAGGGTTCCTGCACATAGCGAGCTCGTTAGGAGGGTCCGCTCCACGAGCCGAGAGGCTGATACATCAACTGACACGTAGTCCGAAGTTGATGTATCCAAAAGTTCCGTATCGACAACAGGATCTCAACGCAACAGACGGCGCGTCAATCGGACGCCCGGTCTGAGAGTTATTTGCATTTTCGTCCCAGGGGCCCAGTTGGTTTTTAGAGCAAAACCAACCCGACCGTACTCCGCCTGTATCTGATCCTCGGGCGGAGTATGCCAAAAGTTCCGTCTCACTTAGAGGAAACTACCACAGCTGACGGTACGTCGATCGGACGTCCGTAGCTCAAGTTATGAGCGTTTCCGCTCCGAGGGCCCGGTTGGTTTCGTGTACGAACCAACCCGGCCGAACCCAAAGTCTTCCGAAACCTTGAGTATAATATACCGAAACGACCGTCTCGATCCAAGGATCGCGTAGCCGCTGACGGTTCGTCAATCGGAGGCCCCAGGCCCAAGATATGGGCGAAAGACCGAAGAGGGCCCGAAACGGGGGTTCTGGGCCCGGGGCGACCCGGTCCGAACCCCCCCCCCCCCCCTTGGGTCGGCCAACCGGGTCGGCCTGAACCGGGTCGACCCGACCCGGCCTGGGCGCAGCCCGGCCGACCGGACCGGCCGGCTCGGCTTCGGCCGAGCGGCCGAATGAGCCGCCGCGGGTTTGACCCTCGGCTTTGGAGAAACGCGGCCCGCGCGGGCCGCGTGCTGGGTGGCCGGACCGCGGACGCGGTCCGGCGGTTCGCCGCCGCCGCGGCTCGGCCGCGGCGGACTCCTCCGGCGGCGCGCCGGGCGCCGCCGCCTCCGGTCGCCGGCGCCGCCGCGCCGCCGCCCCCTTCCGCGGGCCGCCGGAGTTGCTCCGGTGGCCCGTTTTGCCTCCCCTCTGCGCCGTTGCTCCTCCCGGGGGCCGATCATCACTGTGGGATCAACGGATCACCCTTGCCGCGCGGTTCGTCGTCGTCCGCCAATTCCGCACAAAAGGGAAGATCAGCGGAGGGTTGTCGGGTCTTGTTCGTTAGACCCGCACCCTCCGCATTAGTCATAAACAACGGGAGGAAATAAAAACAACCAATCAACAATTTTAAATAAATTTAAAATTGTTCCGTGATCGGGTTCTTTATTTCAAAGAATAAACACGGGAAAGAATCATCAGAAAATAAACCCCTACCTCGCAGATGTCGTTGCCGAACGGGGGATCGTCGCGGGATTGATCGTCGCGGAAGAAGGAGATCGTCGCGTCGTCGCGGTATCCGGCGTCGCGTCGCCAATCTCCGGATCAAGAACAAACAGATTTAATTAATTAAATCCGTTGTCATGAAATTTAAAAAAAGGGAAAATTTAAACGATCCGATTCTCACCTTAGTTGCCGAACGGGGATCGGCCGCGGAAGAAGAGGCGTCGCCGAAGAACGTCGCTGGTAGAGCTCGTCGACGTCGCAGATCTCGGTGTGCGTCGTCGAATTCCGGTCGCCGGCGTTCTTTGCGTTCTTCGCGTTCTTCACGTTCTTCGCGTTCTTCGCGGAGAGATGAAGAAACAAAGATCCTCTCAAATCCTTTCAAAGGATTTTTAGGTTGGTCTTATTTTATAAACATGCCAACAAACGCAAAAGCGTAAGTAACGACCCATCAGTTCGTTGAATTAATTCAACGAGCGAAACAGCCCATTTAATTCACGAAAGAAACAGCCCATTTAATTCACGAAATAAACCGCCCAATTAAATGGTCTGTTAAGAATTAAAAAAAACGCGTCGGTTGACTTTTCAGTTACTTTGACGGGTTTTTGCGGGTGCGTTACTTAGCGAAAGAAACGGCGGGGCTCGTGCGGGCCCCACCGCACAAATATCCTACCAAGGGGTAGGATATTTCTGGATAGCATCCTATCCAGTTCAACTCAGCTCAAGCCGCCTTTAAGTGACTTCAAGTGGCTTCCAAGCAGCTTAAGTGAAATAAAATAAAGTTGTCGCACAAACTTTATTTTATTTCTGACTTAAAGCCGCAAAATATAAAAACCACGTCTGAGCAAACACAACTCCAGAAGAGGCGTTTCTAAGCAAATATCGGCGCTGCGATTTCATCGGTGCCCTCAGAATTCGATTCCGGGCATCGGTTCAAGAGATAGAAAAACCCGCTCGTCCGTTCACTGAACGTACCCGAGCCAAACTTCGGAAATTGATTCCGGGCACACCGGGCCTCGGAATCAGGTGCCGTCTGAAGCTGCGCTCTTGTAAAATTCCAATGAAAATTAAGAAAAAAATTTCCTTGAAATTTGCGGGTCTTTACAAAATAGAATACATGGGATTTGTATTTTGGACTGCTATTGAAATTAAATATGAAATTCCTCAAACTATTAGAAATAATTGGGATGAACCTACCATGACTGTCTATAATAATAATTGTATAGAAATGAATGACATGTACTATGAACAAGGAGATGAATAGTTCAATCATATTTCTGCTCATAAAACTACACATGAGATTTGGGAAACATTTTCTGCTTCTCATCAGGGAATATATAATGTCAAAGAAATGCGATTAAATTATTACACTATAAAATATGACAACTTCATAATGAATCCTGACAAATCTATTTCTGATATGTATCTATGGATCTATTAAATTGTGAATACCATGATTTCTTTTGGAAGAGAAGTTACATCCAAAGTGAAGATTATGAGGATTCTGCGATTCCTTCCAGAAAGATGGTGAGGGAAATCTGTGTCTGTTAGAGTATTGTGAGACACTGATAACATTCCATTGATTGAGTTGATTGGAAAATTAGTGATGTATGGATAGAAATTGAATGTAAATCAAAAAGAGGATGAAACAAAATGAAAGTTTTTAGCATTCAAGACTACTAACTCTAAAACTAAAAAAAATTAATAGTTCAAGCTGTTATTGAAAGCTTCATTATTGAAGAATTAGTTTCAGATAGTTATGAAGAAATGGACCAACTATCTAGAAGATTCATGAAATTTTATAGGAAAAAGCTGTTTTTCAAAAAGACCAATTACAAAGGAAAGTATGATAACAGGGGAAACTGGAAAAAGGATTTGAAGCGAAATGATAAATCAAAAGAGATAATTTTCTAAGAATATAAAAGGAAAGGACATGTCAAGGCTAACTGTACAAAGATGAAATATGATAAGAAATATGAAATAAGGATATAAAGTATAAGAAGGAAATGAAGGCCACATAGAGTGCCTCTAAGGATAGTTTCAATGAATCAGATTCTTCTCATGAGGAGAAGGACGATATGGATAATATGTGTTTTTTGACAAACACAACTGAGGTAACCTTAGAGTCTCCTTCACATAATTCATATTATTCTGAAAATGAAAGTGAGTATGAGAATATGAAAAATTATTAATTATTTGAGTATTGTGACATACAAGAAGAAACATACAATGAGATGAAAGATAAGTATAAATATTTGAACAAACAACATGCTCTTACTGTGATTGTTAAATTTGGTCTTACGACAAAAAAAGAGAAAAATGATCAATTGCTCAAGGAAAACAATGAGTTAAAATGTCTAGTGAGAAATTGAATAATGACTTAGAATAGTTTGCCAATGGTAAAAATACCCGTACTCAAATGATTGGTAAAAAATAGCTCCTAATTTTACTTTTGGGATAGGATATCAATAGGGTCAATGGAATTTATCCAAACTACATTGTATAAACAAATTTGGAAAATCTACTTATTTTTACAAAAACATGATTTTTACTGTAAGTTCTAGTTCAAATAATTCTTTTACCACATTCAAATATTTAGAACTAAATAGTTTTTATTTTTTAGACACTCTATATTAAAAATATAGGATTCCCATTATACAATTTTGGGTTTCTAAAGATTATATTACTAATGTATGTCGACCTAGAAAAATATGGGTACCAAAATCATTTCTTGGATGAACTGTTTTTTTGGTAAACTACCTAAAGGGCTCTTGTAGAAATCTGTGGTACATGGAATGTTGGTGTCCAAGACACATGAAAGGGTAATATTCAATATTTAAAAGTATCATCAAAATTTATGGAGGACATGTAACATTTTGTGACAATGGTAAAGGAAAAAACATCAGCATAGGCCAGATTGGTAACACTTACCCTATTTCAAATTCCAAAGTACTTCATGTTGATCGATTAATGGACAACATGCTCAGGAAATCTCAATTGTGTGATGATGGATTTAATATAAAATTAAAAAATGATTCATGTCATGTATTTGATGCCAAGAATAACTTAGTATTTACTAATCTTAAAAATGACAATGTATGTGCTATAAATTTAGACACACTAGCCTCACAGAATGTTTCTTTTCTAAATTCCATTCACAGAAATTCCTAGCTCTGGAATAAATGGATATGACATTGCAACATATAATCTCTTAAAAAGTTAACAATAAAATTTTTAGTTGAAGACCATACTAAATTATAGTTTCCAAACAATAAGGTGTGTGATCCTTGTCAAAATGGAAAGCAATATAAAATCTCTTTCATACCAAAGAAATAAGTGACTACTTCTCAATATCTTGAGTTGGATTTCATGGATTTGTTTGGACCATCTAGATTTTTGAGACTCAATGGGAAGCACTATGTTTATGTTCATATAGATGATTTATCTAGGTATACATGGACCTTTTTCTTATCTCACATGAGTGAAGCTTATTATCAGTTTAACATGTATTCTAGGACTATAGAAAATGTTAGTGAACTTACGATTAAATCCTTGACAAGTGATCATGGCCATGATTTTGATAATCTAGATTTTGAATATTTTTTCTCACAAAATGTCTCTAATCATAACTTCTCTACCACTAGGGCACCTCAAAAAATGGTGTGGTAGAATAAATATATATAATTGTAATGAAATTTCCAAAACTATGCTTAATTAATATGACCTACTGATTTATTTCTAGACTGATGTTTTTAATATAGCTTGTTACATAATAAATTGAGTCATAATCAGAACCATTCTAAAGAAAACACCTTATGAGTTGTGGAATAATAGGAAACCCAAAGTACATTATTTTAATGTGTTTGGATGCAAAGATTATATTCTAAACACTAAAGAAAATATAGATAAATTTTCCCCCAAAAGTGATGAAGGAATATTTCATTGATATTCTATATCAAGAAAAACAAATAGAATCTTTAATAAGAAAAAAATGTGTGGAGGAAACTATACATGTCAAGTTTGATGAAAAAGATCCACATGAGCATAATACCTCACTATAAAATATTGAAGAGGATAAGTCCAATCATTACATTAAAGATAAATCCTCAAATCATCATATAAAAGAATCAGTGAAATCTCCCAGTTCTGGAAATTCACCAGATCGTAGCAATAATGAACTAGACCAAAATGACGAACCTAATATAACTAGTCCTAACTTTACAAGACTAACTAGGACCCTTAAAAATCATCTCTTAGATGATGTTGTTGATGATTTAGATAGAGGAAAAAAACTAGATCTTCCTTGAGAAACCAGGTTGAACATCATGGATTCTTGTCACAACTTGAACATAAAAATATCAATGATTCAATTAATGATGAAATTTTTGTAATGGCCATGAAAGAAGAACATAACCAGTTTGAAAGAAATAATGTTTGAAAACTTTTAGATAGACCAAAGGATACTTTGACGATTGGAACCAAATGGGAATTGAGAAATAAAGTGTATGAATATAGAAATATATTTTGAAATAAAGATAGGTTTGTTGCACAAGGATATAATCAAGATGAAGGAATTGATTATGAAGAGTCATTTCCACTAGTAGCTAGACTAGAAGCCATTTGAATCTTACTTGCCTATGCAGCACACTAAGATTATAAGATTTATCAAATGGATGGTAAAAGTGTATTAAAAAATGGTTATATAGTTGAGGATGTTTTTTAAATGACCCCCATGTTATTAAAATCCTCATTTTCCAAATCATTTTTTTTAAATTAAGAAAAGATTTATATTGTTTTAAACACTCTCCTAGAGCTTGGTATGAATGTTTAAGTAATTTTTTTATATCTACAGGCATTAAAAAAGGACTTTCAGATCATAAATTGTTTATAAAATTAATTCCAAAATATGTTTTTATAGATCTAATATATGTAGATTATATTATATTTGGATCTCTTAAAAATTCTTTATGTAATGATTTTTCAAAAATAATGAAAAGTGAGTTTGAAATGAGTTTGATGGGTGAACATAAAAATTTTATTGGATTTCAAATATTTAAAAATAAATAAGGTATTATTTTTAATCAACATATGTACAGTAATGATATTTTGAAATGATATGGACTTGATAAAATTAATAGTATTGAAACTGTTATGAGTTCTATATGGAAGTAAGATCTTTAAAAAATGGAAAATCCATTGAACAAACTGCATATAGAGGAATGATTGGGAGTTTACTGATATTAACTTCTAGTATGTCAAATATTATGTTTAGTGTGCGTATCTGTGCATGATTTCAAGAAAACCAAAAAAGATTCACATATAAACATTGTTAAATGAGTTTACAAATACCTCAATTGTACAACTAATTTTTGATTGTTTTATCCTAGAGGAAAACCATTTGATTTAGTCAGTTATTCATATGCTGACTTTGGTGGATGTAAGTTAGATAAAAAAGTACCTATAGAACATTTCACTTTTTAGGAAAGTTACTAATATCATTGTGTAGTATGAATCAAAATTTAGTTGCATTATAAATTGTTGAAGTAGAGTGCATTGATGTTGGTAGTTTTTGTGCCCAAATATTTTTGATAAAACACTCTTTATTAGACTATAGATTTTAATTCTGACATATCCCCATAAACTTTTACTGAACAAGTTCTATTTACATTTATAAAAATCCAATCTCTCATTATAAAACAAATCATATTGACGTAAGACATCAATTTTTGAGATATCATTATCAAAAAGGAAATAGAACTCATGAGTTTAAAGGGACTGAGCATCAACATGAAATCATTTTCACTAAACCCTTAATCTCTGGGAGAATAAAATGGATTAGACATGAACTAGGAATGATAAATCTCTAAAGTCATATCAAACCTCTGTTGCCTTTTAAAATATCTGCGAAACCGATCAGGTAAATATGATCTGTGAAACCAATCTATGAAACTGATCAGGTGAAATAGATCAGTGAAACCGATTAGGATAAATCTATCAGGTGAAAGAGATCAGGTGAAATAGATCAGTGAAAATGATCAGGGAAACCAATCTCTTAAAACTGATATGTGAAACTGATCTCTCGAAACCAATCAGTTAAAATGATCCGTGAAATCAATCTCTTGAAACTGGTCCCTTGAAATCAATCTCTTGAAACTGATCCACTAAAACCGATTGTTTGAAATGGATACCTTTAATGACCATTTTGTAATTATTTCTATATTAAATAATATGACACAACATTGTGTTATTTTTACCAATTTTTTATTTTTTAGGCTTTATGATTTTATTATCCCAAAATGATAAAACAAATTCAATCCACTTCGACCCTTCACATTCCCCCTGATATAAAACCTTCAGATCATTGACACTTTATCTATCAACCCTTGACCTTTCAACTCTATTTAGACTCCTTCTTTAGATATGGGAATGACAAACCACATGAGGGAAGATCCGAGTAAATCTCCATCAGGTATGTGTCAGAAGTGGGAGTGTGTGCTACTGCAAGGCCATGTTTGGAAAGATGAGTTTTTTCAGATGAGAAGGAAGTGTTTGCTGAGTTTATTTTTGATGAAATGGGTTTTTCTAGAGTGTAATGGAATCTAAAGGGTGACTGAGCTGGTTCTGAAACAACTAATGGCCTTATTATCTCTAGATAGAACATTATTTTTATCTCCACCTGAAGATATCCATGGATGGAGCTGAGGATGCCGGGATTAAGTTAGTGGTGAAGGGTAAAGATATATCTTTTTCATTTAAGGAATGAGATGAATTCTTGGAAATGCCTCATGAAGGTTTCTATGTTGTTTATCATGGTAACATTACTCCATACTAACATTTATTTTCATATGAGGATGCTCTAAAGGAGCTGACTGGAAGTGAAGAATAAATGATAGATAATTCCAGTGAGTTAGATAGTGAAGAAATATTACACTTTATGTTCATTCAATATCAGATATGCCCATGGAAGGGTGACTTCTCTACTGTGAAGTATTAGGATGTATTCATGATTTATCTATTGAGAAATGGAATAACATTGAATCATTTTTGGTATCTAATGGTTTACATTTCTTATATGGTAAAACCCACAAATAAGGTAACATACTTGTACTGTCCTAGGATGCACTCTACCATGCTAATGCATTTTAGCTGTTTGGAAGATGGAAATGAAATGATTAGTGCATGATGCGGATTCTGTATTCCGAAAGAGATTTACAACAGAAAGAATATTTTCTGGAACCCATAGAAGAAATTATGGGTAGGAGATGAGGAAAGAGTGTATGAGGAGTTCAATCCAATTGACTATCCTACCAGACCAAATGATCAAGTTGATCTAGGCCTAAAACCCGGAGAAGAAGCTATCTATTCATATGAGGAAGATGAGGCTGAGTATCCTAGGGAAGAAGGATCTCATATTGATGATAGGTGTGATCCAGATATTTCTAAAATCCCAAAATACATGCCTTATAGACCTACTAGTCTACCATTGAATCTACCTTGAAGGGAACCTTTCTTAGGAGATGAGGATGAGGAATAGACAAAGGTCACTAGTGTGGAAGGATATATATGTAAGTCAGACGTGGAGTCAAATTATGATGATGATGATGATTAAGAGGGAGATGATGAGCATGTCATTGATAATTTGAAAGATGTTCATCATGTGATTGAATGATCAAATGAGAAATCTATACATAGAGCTATTGATGGTGCTGATCATATTGAATAGGAGGCTGCAGATCATAGAGATTTAGTTAATAAGGACATGCCTCAGCATCCTAATGTTAAAAATCATGAAATCATTCAGGAGTTGAATGAAATTATTGTTGGTGTCCATGAGGAAGAGGCTGAGGATCGGGTTCTTCAGATGTTGGATGTTCCTGGAGATGTTGTATTGGCTGTAGTACATGAAGATTCACTTGTTTAGTTGGTAAATTTTCCCATAAATGAAATTTTGTATAGAGGTGAGGAAGAAGAAGAAGATGATGAACAGATTATAATTGGTCCTCAGGGAAGAAGAGTTGGGATTGACACTATTGATCCAAGATACTGGACATGTTCTCATGAGTAGAATAGAGATCCATGATACATTCTATATGGTTTGAAATATAACTTTGATGTGGAGATAATTTTACCACCTCCTAATCCTCAATATAAAGGTGAAGCAGAACCAATTGCACTTGCTTCACCAGTTGTACCTCCCACAGTTGATCCAGTAACAAATCCAGTTCCTAGTGACTATGTCACTATGGTTTATATAAAGAAATTCAAAAGTGATATTTGTGGTTCGGTGAGAGCCTGAGTTTGATCCAGATGTGAATGTTCTACTTCCATGATCATTTCACCTGTTGATGTAGCAAAAATTGAAAGGATGGTGATCCAAGGCATTCACCCTAATCTCATTACCATAGTCGAAACCATCATTAGACACAATACATTTTTTAGAGAAGAAGTGAAGAGGATGTAAAATGAGTTGAACACTTTGAAAACTGATTTCAAGACCTCATTTAGTGGTGTGTTGGAAGTTATTAGGAACATAGTGATGCATATACTGGGTGTAGATTTGATGATTCTAAAATAGGATCTTGGAAAAATGATCATTGTTCCATTGACTTCTAGAGGTGGGAGAGGTGTTGTTGCTGATTTGAAGTCTCTCAAGGATGTGAAAAAAGAAGAACTCAATAATCACCATAGTGATTTTGACAAAGAAACTATTTCAAAGGTATATAGAAATACATTCCTTATTTAAAATATGGTAAGAATGTGCACAAATGAAGCCTCTATTACTCTGAAAGAGATTATAGAGAAAGTGGATAATTATTTTTCGCAGATTTATTCCAAGTATGTTCTCATCAATAGCTTCATGTTTTTAGCTGAAAATATCAGAATTACTACAGTAACAGAATCCTTCATCAAACAAGTGGCACAATTGAATGATTTTACCCCTCTACTGTAAAAATTCTTTGAAAATAGGGATGATTTCAAGAAGTCCATGCCATATGGTGGTGAAATAATTAATGATTTCATAAAGATCCTCAATCCATATCAACATGTCCAAGCCGAAGAAAATTTTCTTCCACCTACTACTTCTATTGGCACTACTTATCACCCTCCTTCTCAATCTAGTGTCTCTCAGGGATTCTCTCATATTCGACCAGTAATTACAAAACAATCTCTGAGTGTCTTGTTGATGGAATTTAGACCTAGCCTTACCGCCAATGTGCCTACAGGTGTTTCCCTGCCTGGTGTTTTCATCAGACCATCTATTCCTATTGCCAATCCAAAACCATCTGATCCTACTATTGATTCTTCAGATAAAGTAAAAGCACCTCAGAAGCACAATCCATAGTGGTGGATTTTGTATTTTATAGGGATTTGTATCTTTATTTTGTTGTTTGTACTCTTTTCAATCTTAATGGAAATTCTTTTTTTCTTATCTATGTTTCTCAATTTCCTTATGATTATTTCTATTTCTTCTTTATCCTTATCTTTTCCTTTTTTTGTTAATCCCAAAAGGGGGAGAAAGGTATTGTCATAGATTGTTAATTTTAGGGGGAGAAACTATAGAATAAGCCATAGGGTATGTACCCAACATAATATATATACATATATTTCCTCTGATCCAATAACTAAGGGGGGAGTTGTTTAAAAAAACAAAAACATGGTAATGATTTAGTTATATTGAACAATCACATTCAGTGTGGTACTCTAAGTCAAGTAATTATAATTCCATAACATCACATGTATTCCATAATTTGTGATTATAAAAAAGGGGTGATTATTGGACCCTCTAGGATAGAGTGGTTTTCATAATCACAAATAATGTCAATATTCATATTCCATTATCTCTAAGTAAATCAATTATACAATACTGAAAAATATTTTTCAACATGTTATTAAACCATATTTACGCTTCATAGTAGTGTATATTTACACATACTTATGGTTGTCAGTTAATCTGGTTGTGTTTGGTGTAAGGCAGACAATTTATGGAAGTCTCATAGTCCATAGCACTGTTAGTTCAGACGATTCACTGATGGTCAAAACACCGATGAATGACACACCGATGATCGACTCACCGATGGATGAGTCACCGATGGACGATTCACCGATGGTCGATGCATCAATGGATGACACAACGATGATAAACACACCGATGGACAAAAAACTGATGATTGACTCACCAAAGGATGAGTCACCGATGGTAAACACATCAATGAATGACACATTGATGATCAGTTCACTAATGGATGAGTCCCTGATGAACGTTTCACTGACGGGCGACAGAATGATCGCACAAACAAATCACTAATACTCTGAGTCAATGATACCAATGGAAATAACTCACCAATACTCGATTTCAACGTTTCTAACATAATAATGATGAATGGATAATGAAAATGATTCATTGATACTTAGGACTCACCGATAGACATAAATAATTTTTCAAATTTATTAATTAAAATTTATTTCTAACAATCATATTTAGTCAATTTAATGTTTAGGACATTATTTAATGTCGTCTATAGGACTATCCCTTGATAATATGAGGTACATGCATGTCGGTAGATATTCATGCCTACTGGACCTTGATATATAAAAGGATTACTATTTAAACCATTCGTATGTGAGATAGAATAGGGGAATGTGAAAAATAGTGAAAACAAAAGAACTGGAAAAGCTGTGTACAAAATTACAAGAAATCAGAGCTAGAGTATACAATGAGTTCAGTAAGACAAGAATTAACAAAATGACATTCCCTAAAAAACCGAACATCAGATAGATTTACATTTCACACATGGAAGCTAGAATATAGAGGCAATGATACACTATTCTATATCTATATTCTAAAAGAGGACTTAAATAAAATTTTCTCATCTTCAATCAACTCCAGAGCAACACTGCATAACACAATTTTTTTTTCTAAACTCTAATCTTTGTTTATAACTCTATTGGGGTCTTGTGTTTACCTTTTTGAGAAGTGTGTGCATCTTTTTATTTCACAAACACTATCTCCTATGCATAACTAGAGGATACTCATTATCCTCACACTCAATCTCCTTTTACTCTTCTATCCAAAGTATAATAGTGGATGATATCAAATGTGATTTGTTTATTAATTTTCTCACAAATTACTTTGGTAGAGGTCAAATGTGACCTGGATAGCCTTGTGTGCTATTTTGAACCCCAATCCAGGGTGTGGATCTAATAGTTTATTAATATAAACTTCTTACTGGTAGGTGATCACCAAGTAGAGAGGACTAAGTCTCATATTGAGAATGAACCATTTTTTTTCAACTGTGTATTTCCCTTTTTGTTTAATCTGATCTGTGTTTTTTTCTTTTAAAATAAAACTAAATTAAACATTGATAGTTAGTTTATAAAGTGTTTATATCATTATTGAATTAGTAGATTAGTTTCAAAAGTTTGACTAATCATTATATTGGTAAAGGTGAGAACTAATCAATCTTCTGAGAATTTAATTGAACATTCAAGACATTTATAAATTCACTAAAAAATAACATTGAGTATATTTTATATGAGGGATATTTCTTTTAAGAACCAATTATAATAGAATGTTTTTTAGAAACTCAGTCCACCCCCGCTCTTGAGTAATCTTCTTCGACCAACAATGTCTAACCTAGAATTTATTACACTCTTTATTTTGATCGGTGAATTTATTACTGTGACGATGAAAAAATATCAACTATTTTTTAAATTCAGGAAATTAATAACATTCTAACCTATAAAAAATACCAATATGGAAATTCAAAAAAACTAATAGCTATTTGCATCTAGTTATTGTAATGTTTTTAAATATGGTTTTCCAATATTTGTGTCTATATAATTTACATTCTAAAAAATTTTATCACATGTTAGTAGATTTGGTGCTATACCCTCTTCTGAAGTATCATTAAATGATATTTCTAAGATCAGTATTTATTCCACAAGGTTATAAATATGTGAATTACTAGAAAAAAATTCATTATCGAATGATTCAAACTAATTTAGTTTGTATATTGATCCAAAATAGTACACCCTTGAGTTCCATTAATTCAATATCAAGAAACATTTTCATAAGAAATAAATTCATTTATCATCCCATAAAACATGGATCTCACTATGAATTATTCATTTATATAATAATAATATAATGAAACACATAAATCCCATAATAAATTTAAATATTCCATTAATGTATTCAAGTAAACATAAATATCATTACTCAGTTTTTTTGGTCTAGATATAAGAAGAGAAAACATAATGTATTTTTCTCCCATGGAAAACCTAGTGGAAATTTATAATTTACCAAAAAACTGACCATATACAATGGATTTTAATTTGAAATCCAAAATTATTCAATCCACTGGTATATATCATGAGACAAAGGTTTCATGGATTGTTTTAAAATTTAGGATACTCATGAACCATTTTCTTCTAATATGGTTAATCTTCCATTTTATGATTTTTACTATATTTATTTAATATATCTTTAGTCCATGTTAATTTCCACATAGTATCATCACTTCTATATAGAAGCCTAAACCTTTGAAGGATTATAAAGTACCATAGAATTAAAAAACGACCTAATTCATTTTTCTTGTATCAAGACACACCACACATTGGGGATTTTATATGAGATATTAAGACCTTATAAAACATTATGTAATCATTTAGAATTTATTTTTTTCATTCATAGATCATACCCATTAGAACATACAATTCATTTTTTACCATATGTTCAACTAAGAAAATGTTTGTCTTCTGGGACTATATAATTTATAAGAGAAAGTAGTTTAGTGAAGCTGTTTCCACTCCAAATGTTTCTGGCATTTAAATTATATAGCATTATTATTGATTAAAATGTAGAATATTTTTTACAACCAGTATATAATGGAATCTTTTCACAACTATTTAACTTCTCAAAAAATTTTAAACAGTTATGGGGCTTGTATTAAACTAAAAATTATATGAAATTGATTATCATTAACAATTGTAATCATATCGTTGATACATTATTTATCAGTTTTGACTCTTGTTATCATATTAGTAGATTTATATAATAATGTGATATCCCAATCATAATCTACATTCAAATTACCCCCGTTTTTACACCAATTTGTTTAACATTGATATATTCTGTTATAGTTTAATTGCTCTACCAACTCCTCTGGACTAACTAGTCATGAATTAAAAGTACATTAACAAATAAAATTGAATTGGGAAATAACATATGCATGATGTTTCGAAAACATGATGAACTATTTCACCCCATCATCATGTTATTTTGTTACAAATTAGTATCAATCCATCTCAGATTAAATTTATTCATATGTCATTTATTAATATAAATATCTAAAAAATAAAAAAATACACATAAATTATAATCATGGAACTTTGGTGGTGGTGCAGTGGTGCAGGGTCGAGGGCCATAGTAACGGTGTTCGGTGAGGTCTGGGGTTCAATTCTTGGGAGCCCGCTCTTGGGGGAATTTCCGCCTCCCATGTACCACTCGTCTTGTCGGGACACCCAGTGTCTCACCGGGTGGGAAGAATGGGCGCACTTCACCTGGATGATGGATTGCTATGACGAACCATCACTGATCGAGGTGTTACCCTATGGGACACAATTTCATCTCGGCTAAAAACGGCTCCTCACCAGATGGGGCATCCCCAGATGATCTCTTCGTGGGGCAGGGGGTTCTTGACATTGGAGGGTTCGAAAAGGCCACTCTCAAGAATTCCCTTTTTTCAAACATAAATTTTGATCGTGGAATGAATAAGTGGAAATTATTAAAAATAAATTTAAGATGCATGATTACATTATTGTATAACAATAAGAGATGAATTATGTGTATTGAGACTATTTTGTAGTTTTTTAATTCATTGAAGTAAATGGTTGTGTGATATCATTTATTGTATAATGAATCTAATTAAATTTATACCTATTACAAAACATAGATATCACGGATGGGTTCTATACCTTTTCATAGAGGGAGTACAAAATGCGGGAGGGGTAAATTATTTTTCATTTACTCACATGGTATATGGTGGGCCAGGTGGTGATATAGTGACATGGTAATTTGGAGCGAAAGGCAATGTTTTTACAAATGACAAAAATGTTTATAAAGTATAATAAATTTTTATTGAGAACCCAATGTTTAACCAAACTCGTGATTTCAAATCCAAATAACCAAAAGTATCATTATATGTCTCTCATAATACAAGGAAAACCAAAGAACAATCTAATTAGAGTTTCATGAATAATTAATTTTTAAATAATTAATGTTTTTGGGATGAGGACTTAAAGAACAAAAATAAATATTATTATTAGGGATGTAAGTAATAATAAAAATTAGTTGATTTTGAATAAGCATCCTAGTGGGATCACCAAAAATCATTATCTCAAAATAATGATTAGATTATAAACCCAACTACAAAACATTTCTTAAAAAACTCATCCTCGTTGGATCCAAAAAAGGAATCAAGTCACAAAAAAGTGAAAACTATAAGTGTGGTTTACATAATAAGGCAGAATATATGGATATACTAAATAATGAATATGATTACAATTTAAATATTGAAAGGATGTATAGGTGGCATTTCAGATAAATGTTTTTAGGAGATAATGTTGATCTTTTTTAAAATTAAAAAGAAACTTTGATAAGGATTAATCACATGGTAATGAGAACCCATCATTTGAAGAAAGTCTTGAATATAAATATAATTGACCTAGAGCCTATGTTTGGGGTTCTCAGGATAAAATAAAACCCAAAGAACTATCAAATTGGGGTTTTGTGAATGATTCACATTTAAATAATTCACAATTTATGGATGAATCCTTGTAGAATAATAATAAAAAATTTATTATTTTCATGATGAATAATCAACATCAAAAATATTTGAAGAAGTGTCCCATTAGGATCATAAGAAATTATTAAAAAATTAATAACTGAATTATATGACCAATTACCAGGGCTAAGAATATAAAAACCTCATCCTCAATTCATCAAATAATTAAAATATACTATGTAAAAATAACTAAGTTAAAACTAAGAGTTAGGTTTGAACAACATAAAGGAGGGCATGGATTATTCAAAAGCTTTTCAAGATTCCAATTTAAGGGTTGAATGGAATTACATGTAGTGTATTAATGACAGGATGACTAGGATCCATAGTATACATTTTATCAGATGATCAATACAAGAATAGAGCCTAAGAATAAGGTATTGAGAACCCAAAATAAGAATAAACAATTTAATTTAAATAAAATTAACCCGAAGTATCTATCCAGGGTTCTAAAAATGTAAGAAAAATAGTTGTACACACTAATTGGTTTTTTAGGAATGCTTTAAATTTATACATATCACATGGTTGCGATGATACCTCAATGAATAGAAATGAAGTTATTATTATAGATTGAAAGATCATTCAACATTCTTAAAATTTGAAGAATTACCCTAGTTGGATCACCATAAATCCTCTTCTAAAACTAATAGTTTGAGTACAAGCATGTATCCATGGGGTAACATGAAAACAAAAATCATTCCTACATGATCCAAAAAATGGAATTATCTAAATAATATTTCTATATTAGAAGCCTTGGGAAAGGTTTAAATCAAAATAATATAGATATGGATATTTTGAATGTTGGCCATGATTTCAATTTTAAGAGTTAGAGAGAGACCAATATGTTTTTTAGTTACAATATTCTTATGATAAAAATTTGATCTTATTCTAATGTTGAAATCATTGATATAGACTAATAATATGGTCTTCAGAACCTAAATATTGAATAATCTCATGATTTTAAATACAATTCAACATATTTCTCTGTTTGGGGTTCTTAAGATAGTAAAAAAACTAAGTAACTTACCTATTTAGGTTTTTATTAATGATTCAAATTCAAACAATTCACATGCATAGTTTGAAGCATCAATGAAAATAAATGAAAATTTTAATTGGGGATGGATAGAAAATTAAAATTCAACACAATTCAAAGATTTCTCCAGGTGGGATCGGTGGAAATCATCATCTCATACTAATGAATGGAGATTGGGCCATACTACCCAAGATAAGTTAAAAATAGAATGCTTCTATAGTTGAACAAAGAAATTGAATAAACTCTAGAAATATGACAATGAAGTAATTGAGAGTGATATTTAAAAAATATTGTATAAGATATGGTTTTTTGGATGATTTTCATTGTTCATGTTTATGGAGTGATTGCTGGGAAATCTCAATTTAATTACAGTATTCTTAGGATGTAAAGTTGATATTTTTTAGATGATAAAAACATTGATATATCTTAATAACATGGTCATTATAAACCAATGATTGAATATACACTTGAATTTAAAACTAATTAACTTGATGTATTAGTATTGGGTTATCAAAGTATTTTAAAAAGAAAATAAAAATATTAATGTGGTTTTAAGTGTGTTTCAAATAAAAAAACACATCACTAAGATGAATCATCAAATAACAGTAATAAAAATTATTTTTGGGGCCACGTTGAATAATAAACATCAAAAAAGTAGAATAAGTGTCCTAGTGATATCATTAGAAAGCATTATCATAATATAATGATTGGAATATAATCCCAATAAACTAGTTACACCATAATAAAAACTCATTCATAGTGTTACCAATAATGTGTATCATCTATTGAAAATGAAATTTTTAAAATTGTAATTAGGTTTAAAACATATAGATGAAGAAATGGATGTTTTTTATGTTTGTTATTCTTTCAATTTAATAAATGAATGGTATGCCAAGTGGGGTTTCCGTAACAAGATTCATAGGATCCAAAGATGATATTTTTTAGATACTAAAAAAATAATAGGGCCTAATGAGATGGTCTTGAGAACCAAATTATTGATAAAAACATAGATTTAAATCCAGTTAACTTTATTTCTTGGAAAGGGGTTCATAATCTTTTATCAAAATCCAAACACAGTCCAATTGGGTTTTTATGAATGCGTGAAGTTTATAAAAAATCACATGGACTGGATAAATCCTCAATGAATAGTAATGAAAATTCATATTGGGGATGGATGGAATAATAAACATCAAAACATGCGGATGAAATATCCCATTAGGATAAATAAAGAACCAAATCTAAAACTAATGATTTGAGTATAATCACAACTACCTTCGATAACCTCAAAAAATAAATCATTCTTGTTAGAACCAACAATGAGAATTAACTCTGGAAAAATCCAACACTTGAAACAATGAGTGAGGTTTAATCAATATTGAATAAGATATTGAGGTTTTGAGTGATGAACATGATTTGAATTCAAGGAGAAATGGGTGGAAAGAGCCGGGCATTAATAATATTTCTAGGTGTCCCTATAAATGTGTTCATGTGTTAAATACAACTTTGGGTTTGTCTCAATGGGATGATCATATTTTGACAATGGGAAAAGGTATCAAAATATTGATGTCTTAATGAAGTACATTGGCAGTCTGAATGAATGATAATGGATAAAATAAAAAGAAAACACTTAAAAGAATATCCCACTTACTAATTGGAACCGAGGTTGAAATTAGTGTGGACGGAATCATCAACGAGGTCAACATGGGGAACCAACTACTCTGACATAAAAATAAAAAAATCGGGGTACTATGAGTGAAAAATAGGGTGAATTTACCTACTTAATAAAAAACATTAGATTGTGTATTGTCATATTTTGTATCATTCATAAAAGAATCAATTTTTAAATAAATATTAGTTTAGCAGTTTTTTTTTGCAAGATTCTTATATTATATGTTCACAAAAATGAAAACATTTAAAGGATTGGGGTACTTCTTCCTATTAATGAATGAAAATTGGTATAATTTCTTGATTTTTATCCATGTGTATGGGAAGGATACCTTAAACATTGAGAATATTTCTATCTGTGCACTAAAAAAAATCTTCAAATTTCACATTCGAAATCACTACCTTACATGAACCATTTTAAAACCATCACTTTTATTTGACAGGGTACCTATGAATTGGTTGAAAACCCATTTGGCTAATGTGGACCCAAAAATCTTTATTTTTTAATGATAAGATATAATTTTTTTATTTCAATTAATGGACCTTTAATCGATAATCGATAATATATCTCTTCAACGACATCAATCTGGTAAAATATCCATGCAATTAGAGTGAGAATATTCAAATAGATAATGTTTCTTATGATAAATTTGATGATATTTTATTTGATTAATTAGAAATATATGATATATATAAATTAAATATTATGTGAAATGAAAATAAAATATAAAGGCTGAGAAAAAATCGATATGAATATGTTGGAAACTGATAAAGGAGATAACATTCGATATCGACTAAAGTGGAGTAGAAATAATTACATACCATAGGTATTGGGTTGATTTGTCCATGAAGTTAAAGGGGGATGCGGTAAATGAGTAATTCTACTAGATCATCAACATCCTGAATAAGAGGGTTCTGTTTCATATAATTTTTATTATCAGGGAATTGTTTTATCATCACTTTTAAAAAATTATTGATTAAGATGCATTTTATAAGAGATAAAATAACAAGCACCGATAAAACCTATTTTTATCACCTATCAAAAAGAACTATTAATGACCTATATATGTCAACACTGTAATATTTTTGTAGCACATGATACGTTTTATTATCAATTTTTTAATACACTAACAGTAATTGGTAAAAAATAATAAAACAACGAATATATATTAACTATTTAAAATTTATAAATAAAAATTAAAAATATTTAAAATTATTAATGAATATATAATCCTAAAATAATTAACTTCAATAATGTTTGAAATAAATAAAATTTGGAAAAAATATAAAAAATTAATAAATATGAAAACGTGTTAATAATATTAATAGAAAATATATTTAAAAAAATTATATTTTATTTTATTTATAACTAGAATATTTAAAAATAATTTATTATTATTAATTAATGGATTCAAAAACAATTTCAAAATATGAGGAAATTAATAAAAAATTATATAAATTAATTATATAGATTTTAAATACATGAGAATTATTATAATATACTATGTAATATTAAATTGTGATTATTCATACATATTAAAAAAATTATAGTATTTAAACCATACAAAAAATATGTATAGTTTGAAAGATTTTAAATAGTTGTAAACATGTAAAAAATGAAAAATATATTATATAATTATTTGTAAATTAATTTTTTATATAAAATTGAAACATTGAAAATATATTACAGCATTATAAATGTAATTTATGATACATTTACCATATAAATGAAATACATATTAAGAATATTAAAACATAAAAAATTATTTTTTTGTAAATTTATTTTAAAAGTAATATATTTAAAAATATTAAATTTAAATAAATACTAACAATGAATAAAAAATATTGATTGAAATATTATTAAAACTGAATAAACAAAATTGTATAAATAAAAAAAATAATTAAAAATTCTAATCTTTTATATTAACTTCATGAATTAAAGAAACATTAAAATGAATAAAAAAATTAAATTGATATTATTAAATATATAAGTATAGAAGTATTAAAAATGAATTATATTTAATACATAAATATTGAAATTTAAAATAATTTATAAGAGTCAATTATATAAATTTCTAACCTACTGAAAATATAAAATTTTATTAAATAAGGGTGATTAATTATTAATCATATAAATTAAAAACATATTGAATATGTTAAAACATAGTAAATAATTATATATAATTTAATAAATTTAAAATAAAAAATTATATTAATTTCAATCATATTAAAGTTACCACTTATTATGAAACATTTAATAGTTATTTTTATACAATTTAATTTTTTTTGATAATATTCCATAGTAAATAAATATATATATATTAATAATTAATATATTCCAATAAATATATATATTATAAAATATAGAAAATGAATAATTAATTATAAGTGAACAGACATTGAAAATTAATAAATAAAATTAATAGAAAATACTATTTAAAAACAGTAAATTCTTATGAATAACTAAATGAATTTAAAAAACACAAAAAACGAAAGAAAAAAAATATTAAAACATTTATTGAAATATAATAATTATATAAATGTGAAATATTTCAAATATATTAAATATTATTAAATAAAATTGAACTGATTACTGATCATATAAATTATGATCATGATAAAAATATTCTTAGTAAATATAAATCTATAAAATTTAAAAAATAAATTATTCCAAAAATTGTAGAAAAACTGAAAAGGAATATAATAAATATTAAATAATATTAAAAATTTATAACACATACCATACTTTTACAAATACATATGTCATATAATTACATATATATATATATATATATATGTACACACATGTTATGTTCCACAAACACATGCTACATAATGACATATATAGGAAAATATACATACTCACACATAGAATATATATAAATATACAAACATCATAATTAAAACACATATATGTATATAGAAATATATATAAATATATAAATTCGAATATAAAAAACCAATAACACACAATAATTTATATTTATAAATTGGTTTAAATTATTAGATATATATTAATATATCAGAATTATATTAATTTTATAATATTTTGTAATTACTGTCAATAATTAAACATTATTTTTTTAATATAAATTTTATAATTTTATGTATATTAATAATATTTTTTTATTTTAATGTTTTATCTATTCTAGTAATAGAGCTGATATAGTGTGATTATTATAAGTGCTAAAAAAGTCACTAAAAAGTTACACTTTTATCAACTCTTTCTTTATAAATGGTAAAAGTGAAATATATCATAACTTTTTATAATAGCCTCTAACCCCCAACTCCTAGATCTAGTTCGAAAACATAATATTTACATTTTTAGATTAATACTAATAAAAAATGCCGAATTTTATTCTATATAAAACTTGTATCATCAAAATGAAATATCATAGTACTTAATGGATCTTTTATGTTTTGAGATTTAGAGAATTAGGAAAACCACATACGTAATATTTGAATCATAACACCCATAAAGGAAATAAATTCAAATGAAAAATTAAAAAATTGATCATATAGTTATTAATGAAATAAAATATGAAACTGAAAGTAGATAAATCTCAAAAAATAAATTTGGTGCAATAGAATAAAATTTTTCTCATTGAAAAAAATTGAGATGAAAGCATTTACTACTTTGGTAGTCTATGGATAAAACCACCTGGAATATATAATACCATATAGATTCATTAAAAAAATAAATATAATTAATATAATACCAAAATGTATTAATTTTTAATACAAACACCACATAATAAAATGAATAATTGAATATAATATACAACTCTTAGAAATTAAAGTGAGATGAGAAACTCCATCATTGAGTTCAGAGATTCAATATATGTTCATAAACTCCTGTATAATAAAATAATATTAATTATTTGGTATAAATTTTTTTATAGTTTTACTACCTTATTACTAAATCATATATTTTATTTATGTTAAATACATATTTAAATATTTAATTAGTTAAGTCCACATCATGTATTATGATGATATTTGGCCCTTGTGTCCAAAATGAATTTGGTAGATTGAATATAATCAAAGTGTACATTTTTTAAAAAATCCTTAATAGTAACCCCCAATATTATATTATATTTTTACATAAATTATAATTTTAGAACAAATCATGAAAGAAATTTATAACAAACAAACAATGTTTTAATCATAGAAATGTCAGGTTGGACGTATACATGAGTAAAATTTCCATTTTAAAATTTTCATTATGGAAAGAGGTTATATAATATTTAACAATATATAGTGATTATAATATCATAAATACCATATTATTTCTTTTCATATACTAATATATATATACCATCAACATGATTTGGTTTTGAAAAAGAGTCACATCTTTTTGTAGATGTGGTAGTCCACATGTATGCATGATCAACATTATGATTTATCAATAACATGAATGGTAAATGGAAAATGATATATTATATTTTCATAGTGATAAATATGTAATAAATATCATATAAGAACATTATTCCATCAATATGAATTTATGTGAGAGGTGATGGTGGAAGATGAAATATGTCGATCTCTAATATCGTAGTCTACCGTAGAGGCGAATGGTGGTTTTGATTCCCATGAGAGGGAATATGAGATGGATTTAGGATATTATAATAGCATATCAATATAAAATTATATATTATATTATTCTATTTTAATATAATAATTTTTTATAAATATTCAATGTTGGTGGAAGAAGAAATTAAGAAGAAACATTCAGTTAAGGTTGAAAAAACTTCTTCAGACCACCTCTTTATTAATATAACAAAATAAATCCCATAATATTTTTATGATAAAAAATCATCTAGTTCAAGTGTATGGATCTATTTAATATGTTTTTTAGGTATTCACTGAGCCAAAATTCTTTGGCAGTGTAATTAAGGGAAGCGAGCGGGTGACCTTTTATTATTGCGGAAGATGGCAGACATGGAATTTTGAGAAGAAAAATTTTTAACGATATTTTTCAGATTAAAAACGGTATAATATTAAAAATTATATATCTATATATTATATAAGTTAGAAATATTTTCTTACAATAGACATTATACAAGTTTATAGGACATTTTAAACATTATATATTTCGATTAACCTCTAGTAAAGTTGTTTTTACCATTATCATGCTAAAAATATAGTTGATCATATTATGTAATATGAATTATTGTGATTAATAATACGGAATAAATTTTAATAAGTTTAAATAAAATAATTTGAATAATTTTATATCTTATAAAACATGCATATTTGATGAAAATATGGGTTTTCATGAAGTGATTTTTTTGAGACTAAGATGATTTTATATTGACTCTATAAAAATTAGTAATATTAATTTGAATTTAAATTAATATTAATATTTATATAAAAATTACCATATAATTAAATAATTCTGAATTTTATTTTATTTTAAAAAATTTTAATGGATAAATAATATGCACTTTAAACAGTTTTAGGAAAAATGCGTTTTAAACCCACAAATAAACTCTACTAAAATGTACAAAGATTATTAAAATGTATATAATATGACTTAATGAAACTAAATAATAATTATTTTAAATTTAATAATGTTAAATTAATAATTTAATCTTTAATTTAATTAATATATTGATAATAAATGCCAGTTTTACTAAAATCGGTACTATCACCATTCATTGTAAATTTAATATTTTCTGAAAAATAAAGAAAACACCCAATGTTATTTTTTATATGTCGATTCCAAAAATGTTGTTAATTTCATAAAAACCATTTTAAAAAATATATATAAATTACTCATAATAGTTTCTCACAAAATGAAATATAATTCATTTTTGAAGAAAATGTATATTTTGAAGACTAAAATTTCATTATTAAAAAATAAGTGATTCTTCACCATGAAATTATCAATATATATATACATATTCAGTTTTATCTTTATAATCATTTCAAAATGTAGTTAATAATCATTATTTTCACCAATTTAATGGCTATGATATATTAGTCATATTTAAATAATTTATTTCATGGAATTTTTATGACCGATGTTGCATGCCGTATATGATATCAAACAAAATTTTCCTCTTTTAAAAAAACACAAGGTGTTACCTTTCCACCTCCACCTTAATATATTAGATCCTTCGTATTTTAAGATTATATCGATTATCAGTGGTTTTATTTTTGAAAAAACATTCTCTCATTACCAATATAGTAAAAATTGTTAATAAATCATCCTTTTGATAAGAGATAAAGGGAAGTAAGAAGTTCATCCTGAATAAAAAATAACTTGGTTTCCAAAAAGATGGAAATTGGAAAAAAGTGATGATTTGGACATGGAGGGAAAACAATATGTCCAGATAATGATGGGGAGTGATAGAAAAAATTTATCACAAGGAAGTGATTGATCATGAGAAAGTGAATGGCGAACAAACCATAAATAAATGGGGTGAGAAAAGACCATAAATAAAATTTTAATTGATGCTAATATGACACCATTTTTTCAGGAGAGTCTATATTGGGTGGTGAATTTCATTTCTATCTAGATAAATAACATAAATAAATATACATTCATGAAAAATATAATTTTATCTACTAATTTTTTCCATAAGAATATATTATTTTCTCCAAAAAACTATTTAATCAAGATGATTTTTTCTTTCCTGAAGCACTAAAATATACTTATAATCAATCATAGAATCTATAAAAGATAAAAAATACTCCTCTTATATTTATAAATTAACCACAACAAATGTAGTTGGCCGATGTTATGATATACAAACAAATAGAACTTTAGTCACAAAAATGTAACAGTGATACCAATATTTCAATCTAAATAATTTAATAAATAAAAATCTTTAAAATTATTCCAAACAGTATTGACTAATATGAAATAAAAAAAATAAGGGATTGATCCCATATTCACCTAAGTTAATTTAAAAATCTCCTCTACCAATCACCATTAATGCTATATAGCATAAATGTATATCCCTTAATCTTATAATCTATAATATATAATAATTATTTCAATAAATAATGTGAACACTATAATCAAAAATCAGTTTTCCCTCCCAACCATATATATAAGATAAAAAATATTTTCTCAAAATAAATATCATGATTATATTTCAAACCATTTCAGAATGTAAATGTTTTCATAAAAACCTGGACATCACATAGTTCCTTGGTAGGAGATAAACCCTAGTTGTCCTATATTTTTGGGTCCATGCTCGTCTTTCATTCAGGATTCTTTGGGTTGTCAGTTGGCCTTAGAAAAGTAATTTTTCCATGAATTGAATTGAACTAATATTCTTCGAAATATGATCAATATCATTAAAAATAATCATAATTATCAATGATCATATAAAACCTAAAGATTATTAATACCATTAAACTTGTGTTAGTATAATTCCTCCTCAAATATTATTTCAGGGTTAACCTAAGGGTTATAAATACATCAACCCAAAAAACTCAAAAATTTTCATTAATCACCTCAAAAGTTTATTATATAAAAATCAAATTTTGTGTGTATGAATATACAATTATTATTAACATAAATCATGTAAAACAATAATGGAATATATAACTCAGAATATTACATAACTTTTAAAAAATAAAAAACTCTAATGTTATCTAAACCCAGATCTGATACCAATTATAAGAGCCTTGGACCGAAAACTGCCATATCTATTGATAAAAACATAGTCATTACTTTTCTATATTGATAATAATAAATAATAATAAAAATTCATTATCCAAAACATAAAACATTAAAATGAAATATTACATCACATACATACCGAAGGACCATTTCAGTTTCAATTTTTAATTAATTTGGAAAAACATTGACATTAATAATTCCCAAGAATTTAAGATAATATATTTCAAAATATACCAATAATTTCTAATATCATATTATGTCATAATCATCACCTATGTGAAACTCGTATATACACCATTCATTTAGCATGATTATTAATAACATAGGGGAAAGTAAACAAAATAAGAGTGAGCTCAAGATAATAGGAAGGGTAAAAATAATAATTAAAAAATAATTAACATTATTGATAAGAGGATGAGCATAAGGGTATGATGAATTAATAAATATGAATTAGAATAACATTAGTGATATAATACACAAAAATACCTCAATCATCAAACATGAAACATGGAAAATTGATTTAACAAAGACAAGAGTCCTAGGATTAAATAATCATTATCCATGTGATGTCATTCTTGTTCAACAGAATCATTAAATCCTTATAGAAATAATAAAACAAATATGTAGGCATATTAGAAAATTGTATTCATATCACTCTTATGAATTGAATGTATAATACACTTGACATGCATCAATATATAACCCAATACATTAGAAAGATATAACATACCCACCAATCCTTGGTTTATAACATAACAAACCTTCCATGGATTATATCATAACCATGTCTCCTTTGTTTATAATGGTACCATTATTCCTTGGTTTATAAAGGACCCCACCATTATCAAAAACAATTTCCAAGAACAATATCATAAATAAAGTACACAAATATTTTATTTCATCTTAAATCTAATATAACCAATGATTATTCCTTTCACAACATCATTAACCGAGTGAAATGAAATGATTTCCTTGAAAATGTACATAAAAAATCATAATCCATCCATAAAAAGAATAAATAAGGTATAATTTAAATATATCACAATATATCATATGTGAACACATGGGTTTTTTTTGTTGATTAATTGAAATTATATTTACTGTGTTTTCAAAACATTTTTGGTGGAAATTATTTTTCCTCTTTGAATTTTTTTTTAAAACAAACAAAAATAGAAAATAATGGAAAAACCATTTCAAGGAAGAATAAAGTTTAATCATGAAAATTTATGATTTCAAACATTCAATGGAAATACTAGAGGAATATTTCATTCATGACTAGAATGTTAAAATAATGATTCCATTCAAATTTTCAGTTAAAAAATAAAAAATATCCCCATTTTAAAAAATAAATGAATATTCCTTTTAATAATTTTCTAAATAGTAAAGAATCAGTATAAATATATTTTAACATTAAAAATAGAATATTAATAACATTTTTATAAAAATTATGTTTGGAATAAAAACATTATTTCTGGAAGAGTAGAATACACTCAGATTCTATTAAAAATCATTTCCCAATAATTTTAGTATACAAGAGTTGAAAATGGTACTTTTACATAAAAATATATAGAATAACTAATGTATATGAAAATTTAAGAGGTTTATTATAACATTATCAAATAAATTTACTGAATATAAAATTATGTATAAAAATACCAATTAAAATGAGAAAGAGAAAAAAACCCTTAAAACTACTGTAACATTTGAATCATAATCCCCATAACTGATATAATATAAAATGAAACATTAAATTACATGAATATAATGTTATTCACAATTTATCATATCAAATGAACATTATATAAAACTAATAAGATAAATTATTCACAAAATTATAAAAAATACCTTAATTATTGAGTATAGAGATGAAATGATTTACCATTTTAGTACTCTATGGATCAATACCTCAAGAAATAGATAATATAATATGGATTTATAAATCACAATAATTTCTTGAAATGAATCATAAAACAAAATAATGGGTCATATACACACCACATAATAACAAAAAGTAGTGAATATAGCATATGTCTCATAAAAAAAATGTTAGGTGAGAAACCCTTAACATGAGTTCATATTTTCAATCTATATTTTTTAACACCTCTATAATAAACATATAACAATTGAATTATTTTTTTATGAAATGTTTCCCTTTTTAATAAATTATTCTAAATTCGTTAATTTTATTTCATCTAAACGCATATTTTAATATTTAATCGGTTAGTTCCCCCATGGGTGTTATGATGATATTCAGACCATGTGCCCAAAATGATCATAGTAGGTTCAATATTGACAAATTTTTCATTGAAGATTTGTAGATTTAAAATGTATAACATACTAACTCTAGTACTATGGTAATAAGGGACGAACCATGGAGGGGGCTTAATGATTATGTTATGTATTCCTCTTGTGGGGTTTGGGAAAACAATTTTTTATACCAAAATAAGCATAGTATTGTGACGAACCCCAGATAAAATCTTAGAGAGGAGTGCACACAAAACATTCTTCCAAATTTAATTAGATGCAAAATGGGGTTTTTTAATTTTTTTGGTTTAAAAAATAAATGAATGAAATGGAATAAATTTTGTAAAATATCGAAAGAAAATTTTATATAACAATGATTGAACATTATTATATGAGAATTTTTATTTTTTCTGGATTTGTTTCCCAATTTCAATGTTATCCTATTTCCATTTTATCAAATCCTATTATACTATGTTGATTAATGTGAGATACCATGATTGCTACCTTTCACTCCCATGGACAAGCGGTGATGATGAGAGAAATAATACCATGATCTTAGTTTGGACTACTCTCCATCCATGTTTGATAGATTTGCAGTTAACATCCTCAATTGATATAGGAAATACCCGTTTAGGTCTTGTTTATCCTAAATACTCAAAAATACACACTACCGCACTCACACATACTGATAGTCGTTAAATACATCACCAGTGATACATGGTCTATTCCATTATATATACACTAGATCCCAGTGGAGGGAGATAATAATCCTTGTCCAATGAACAGTTGAATAAAAGAATTAGAAACCGAATATAATCATACTTGATAATAAAAACTTCTATAAAAAGTTGAATGAAACTTCACAGAAGATGGAAATAATTTTTATTAAATAATGTGAAAGAACTTAAGAATTAATTAAATATCAGTCCTCTCATTCCCAATCACTCAGTTGATTAGACCACCTTGTATGGTTGTCCTATAAGGGTGTGTTATATGAATGCATTATAAAACTAAGAAGATGAAAAGTGATAAAAAAAAAGTAAAAACATCTCCCCTATAGAATATTTTATCGAAAATATTTCACTACTTCCATTAAATATTTGGAATAATCCACGCAATAATAGTTATTAAAATATTATTGAAATTTAGTTTTATATCGGTCAAAAATTTCAATGACTTCAGACTCATATAAAAGAAGTTGTGACATAATTCTACATTTACCCTGTTTTTGGATAAATGGTTCCTAAATATATCTCAAATTTTGTCCATCCAGTGGCACCATTAATGAGATAATATTTATAATATATTTAATGATAAAAAGGGGATTTATATTAAATTTAAAATATAATTCGAATCAAATAAATTTGAGGTGTGTATCCAGAGTTGTGACTCATTTACAAATATGGGGTCCACTCTATTATCCCAAGAAACATTTTTAAATTGAAATATTTTTTAGTGAATATGTATTTTTGAATCATCTTATGGTCATAAAAAAAAGTTAAAGCCCAAATATTACAAAATATAACAGAATAATCACCTAAATTGGAACAATATTTTAAATTTTATACCCAAAATACCAAAGAGATAAAAATATGTTGAAAATATAGAATTAATAAATTTTTGTATTTTTATCCCAAAACACACCAAAAATTAAAAATGATGAAAATAATCTCATATTCATAAATTTTTATGGTTTAGATCATTTAAATACATAAAAAATGATGTAAATATTAGCTCTATCAATTCCCGAATAGTTAGCTCATGTACTACTTTACAAGTAAGAATCAAAATGAAATATAAAAAATTAAAGACACATTCCGATGAGTTTGATCAATTGTATTAAAAATTAATATATATATATATATATATATATATATATTTCATTCCTCCTAAAAACCACTCGTTCAAATTCACCATTCATATAATTCTATATATTTCCACTTCATTTTTCATCTCATGTACACAAAACACCAACCCCTCTTTAATTTTCTGATGTCTCAGAAATTACAATTTTTGATTAATTATTTTTTCTCAGATAAAATTGAAGATTCACCATAGGATTGGTAAATTCATACATATAAAATCTATTTGATTCAAGAACATGTTATTATCATGATAATATTGAAGGGTTTTTATGTGGATTTCAGTTTTTTGGATTTAGATTTCAAAAATTATGAGGTCGAATGAGGAGCGAATAGTTCTTTTGTTGAAAAATTACATGATTCTAATTTTTTTTCCAAAGTATGTTATCATCCCAACACCATGTATTAGATAATCAGCTCTGAAATAATATAAAAAAATATTCATTGGAAGCCCATTAAATCCATATAAAGGCAGATCTTTCAATATAATGAATTTACAAATAGTAAAATCATCTATTAAGAAATTTATTTTCCACACAATGTATCACCAAATATGGTATAATAACACAGGGAAGCTTCCCCTCACACATATGTTCTACTAGATCATGCAAGATCACTTTATGACGATGGTGGATAGCGAAAATTATCTTGTAATGAGGTTTAAAAATAGCTTGTTCGTGGAATCTATGGGGTACACAGATTAAATATTAAAGTTAGGATATAATAAAAAGGATTCCAATGAATAGGGGGAATTAGACAAAAGAAATTCCATAATCATTTAAAAAAATTACCTCAAACTCTCAATTTTTGACAGAAATAAATCAAATTACATTAAAGGAAAGCATGGGTTGGTTCTCTCAAGAAGTGAGGTGAATGTAGATAAGATGAAAAATGGGTTAATAAGCTTCATTTTAATGTGATTTAATGATAATGACAGTTTAGTTAGGCATTGGAATAAAAAAGAATAAGAATTTTTCATAAATTCCCCCATTATTTAAACTTCAAACAAAGAAAATTCTAGAATTCATTTAAGTTCAGCTTAATGGAAAAATTATTTCAATAAAAGAGAGGGTTTTGAAAAAAGGAAACTATGATCATTTATGATAACATGTTTTGAAAACACAAAAAAATAAAAATGAATTACAATTTTTTTTAAACACACTTTTTTGAAAAAATTAAAAATCAAAATGAAAAATGAAAAATTTAATGTACAATGGTTAATTTTCCCTCACATGAATTTTTTTTGTTCCTCAATACATTAATGTATATTTTAACATGTATGAAGATATCTAATTTAATATCTAGATGAATGAATATGTTATGGAGATGTACAATCAAATGGGTTTTAATGATAACCAGATCGGATGAGTGTACACTCATCCACAATTTCATTCCACTTTCCTTGTAAATAAATGTTATATCTTGAGGATTATTCATTGTTTCCTTGATTACCTCAACAATAGAAAAACCATTGAAAATTTGTTCTTCCATGAGGGTTTCCAATCTTTCCTAATATTTGTTACCTCCTTGTTAAAATTTGAACATCAATCTTCTCAATGTCTTCTGTGGTCCCTAGAAAATTATTATATTATCTTAATATGAGAGAGTGATGCTCAACTTTTTTTACTAAAATGATCATGGTTTTAGTTTATAACTTTTTACATTTAAATAAATCATGTCTATTTTGAAATTGATTGACTACATATTTAACATTTTATAGTGACCCATCTTTTCAATGAAGGTACATATCATTAGTTGTTTCAATATTAATTCCTTGATATGGCCATATTATTTAGTCCTAATCAATAGAAGGAGGATATTGGTGAATTTGGGTCTTATATGGAGCATGGATCCCCATAAAGGGTGGAAGGAATATGCTTCACAACTTTTCTACAACCATAAGCCCTAGGGAGCATGATTGTGTGGCCAGTTGTAGGTTCCGGATAGATCTATCTCAAATAGTTTACACATAGTCTGTCAAACTGTGCACCTAACTATGCGATGTGGCCCACATAGTAGTGAAATGAGTATGGTTTTCACATATTTTGAATAATCTGTGAGGACAAAACATGTTCCTTCATATTTTAGGATGAAATGTATATTTTTTCACTCAGTTTTGTTATAAACAATTTCTTATTTTTCCATTTCATCATACAATGGATGTAATAGGTTCTCTATCGAATTTTGAGCTCAAAAATAACTCAATATAGTCCTTGATATAGATATCCCATCTGATGTCTGATTCATGATCCATTTATAGCGCTGTATCTATCTTGGTAATACCCCATAGTCACTCTATTCATATTTACTTTTTTCCTTTGAATCCATCATGCTATTTAGGTGTAGGCTCATTTAACCTTTTTTAGGGAATTGGATTATTTTATAGATATCTTAAAAAAGGCTTTGAATATAAGTACAATATCGGGTGAGAAGTCATTTAGGGCATTAAGGTAGGTGGGAATGTAATTTTCAATGTGAGATAAATTTATTTGTATCAATGTTGTTGTTCCACGTGTCGAGTTTTTTTTCAAATCTCAAATTATATAGTGTTATTCATTTATAATTGATCTTTTCCCCATGTTAACCACATATTTTCCATTTTATAGTAATTTAGACATCAGTTTCAATGGTTATATACAACCCTTAGGTGTTCCATGAAGGAATCCCACTTTTTTTTAAAAAAAATGTGAATATGGCCAATTTGTCTCCAGAGAATTCTGATTAACTTATACAATGAATTGTCTAGGTAATGTGAGTGATTGATTAGGCCATGTTTTTCTCCTATGTTTTTGGCTTTCCTATACATGGAATTTCCCTTTTAAAAAATTATATTTTTGAGCGTGCTCATTTTTAAAGACCCACTAATCCTTATAAAAAAAATTTCTCTGCTTAGGTAAATTGGATGGGTTGATTAGGAGAATTGGTCAATGCATGATGTTTTCCATTCTATAAAATAAATGTTCCAATTTAATGGTATTTACAATAAGATTATTAAGACCATCCCTTTGATTATTCTTAACTAAGTGATTATTATGAAATGAAATTCTTGAATGGAATTGAGCCTGATGAAAGGGACATGTGAGAAGTATTTCCTCATGAGTTATGTTATAATGATGAATATTCTATATTTATATATAATGGCATGGTGAATAAAATTCATGGGAGGTTATACCTCAGGACTGTTATTATTTTGAGTACACCTTTATATATGTTGTTAAATGATGGTATGTAATGTTGATCATGACATTTTATCACCATCCCTTACATTGGGTGATGAGTATCGTATCTTGGTCAAGTGATATTATATGGTAATTGGGTATTGCACCTCACATTTAATGCTTCATTATAATAATAACACCACATAGTAGTGGTTTAAACCACAACCAAATGATGATATGATTGTTTCATTAAACAACCACTAAGTTGGTTGTTGAAATCCAACACCTAGACATTTCTTCAATTAAGTGGCGTTTAATAAAAATTGTGGTACTAAATATATTTAGCAGAATTTTTGGTGGTTTCAGAGGTTGTTTCAGGTGAAAAAAATGTATTCTATTTAGAAACATATTAATCCATCTCTAAACATTTTCCATTATTTACATTAAAAGTGCTACTAAAACAACCATAACTGCCACTAAACAATAACAACCATTTATTTATCGGTAGTTTTAATCACCACTAATACGAAAATATCAACCTATATTATTAGTTTAAACCACCTCTTAATATTTTCCATTTCATTAGATGTGATTTTAATCAACACTAAATATAGATTTACAAATAAAAAATTATTATAGATTATGTAGCCACAGGACCAATAACCTAAAAAAATCATGTGCAGAGAACATATAACAAAATAATTTGAACCATGTAACACTGTTTAGTAGAAAAAAATATTTAAATTTTTCATAAAAAATCATGTTCAAAGAATGTATAACAGAATAATCTAACCCATAACATCTCAACTATCTAAAAATATTTCATATATCTAAATATAATTCATTAAATTGTATATAACCAATGTCTGAGCTATATGCCTCCAAACTACTTAGAACGGACTTATGATATATATGGCATTAAACTTCCTAAAATAACATTTTCAATCATGTACTAGTTTGTAACAATCCTGATATTCAATCTGTTTCCTAATAAAACATTTTATTCTAATGATGGTAATCTACCACATGGAGTTTCAATACTACAAAACGATGGATTCTATGTTTCATGGGATACAAAGTGATGTGATCTTCTAATCTCATAGTCTCATCCAAAACAACGACCAACCTCAAGGCCTTCCCATTGATAATGGAGTTTAATCTCTCTTATATATAGGCTCACCTAATGTGCACAAGAACATAGTGGAATAGATCCCAAATCATTTAAATATGCATAATAAGCACCTAATGTTTTCCTTCACACATTAAGTCTCCCTCAATTTGGATCCCCAACATCATAAATGTATTATTCTCCCCTATAGTGATGCAACATGGACAAAATAGGCTCGCCTACCATCTGGGACAGAATCCCCAATGGATCTCTTGTGAGAAGTGGGCATTCCAAAGTTTTGAATTTGTTCAATGGTCGATCCAACATTTGGGGGTCCCATCCTAGAATTACATAGTTGTGGGGCTTGTGTCTCCAACATGAATAAATAGAATCAAATAAACAATATAATTGTTAGTCAAAAATACTGATATACACATTTTAACATTACTCAAATGAAAATATTAAATATCTCTCTCTTCCATATAGACATAGATTACTTAATACTCCACCAATTCTAGACTCAAAACCCTACTAAATAACTAATCGATATCATATTCCAATGCCTTTATCAAACATGGGAAATCATGAAAATGATAGATCATGAAAATGTTATGTGAATACTCTGTACCACATATGATATAGCATACCTAAACAAACCCTTTATTTTCATGTTTTTCCAACATGTCAACAAGAACACTTGTCTCTTTCCGATGATGAACACTACTTGTCACCCTCTCCATCTCCATCTCTACATCCAATTACTGACACCTATAAGAAATTTAAATTTAAAATAAAATCATTTTTATATTTTAATTTAAATAGAAAACCAATAATTATTTTCAAACTAAATGATTTTGATGTTTTTTGATTTACCTACTCACCACCTATCATTGATGAAATATCACGAGGGATAGATCTGGTAACCATATGATACAAATCAACCATTTCATTCAACAATGTGGATTTATGATCCTCCTGTTTATAAATTGTGTGTTGAATTGAATCATAATATATGTGAGCATATCAAATTTATCTAGGAGTATATGTAGCTTAAATTTCCAATGGAATGCTAATGACCTCAAATGTTAAGGGTTCTAAAACCATCCTGCACACTCGACCATGATGCCCCTTCCCAATAACTTTACCGACTAGGTCATCCTGGGAGACTGACTAGGACAACGCGGTATTGGAATCCCAAATTTCATTAAATTTTCATATAAATAAAACAACATTCATATTATAAGATATATATATTTACATAGTATCAAATGAAAAAATTTATTATAATTAATAATGAATTCATACCCCAACATCATTGGAAGGTACATTAACAAAACTCCAATGATATTTTTTATGAACATCCAACCACAAATCTGTTCGGATTCTATGATTACCTGAAATTTCGGACTAAATAAAAAAAATATAAATCTACAATTTAATATATTAAACAAATAATATTTTATTATAAATATTTAAACTAATGATAACATTACCCTAAACGATCATCTTTTAGAAAAATTCTTTGAACCTGCAATGTGAGGGATGATTTTCATAGCTCAACTTGATGAATTCTAAATTGAATGATCCAAATATAAATAAAATATAATTTAATAGTAATGTATGCAATGTCATCTATGTTTCATATACTTGTATAAATGTAAAATGAGATTAATAAAATAATATATATTTAAATTCCATTTGATTCTCATTATGATATCTATCAATAAAAACATTCCATTTCTCTTTATGTACCCCATTGAGTACCATTTCGTACTTCTATTGGGTTCTCAATGAAGTATCATTGACATCGCCCCATAATGTCCATTTAATGTCTTTCCCTTTCATTCCAAGGTTTTTCAATGTCTAATTTCATATAAGAACATCAGAAACCATAATGTGAAAAAACATGTGTACATAGAAATTATATTTGATAATATTATAATTTAATAACATAACTACATTCAATTACACGATAACGTATTAAATATACATTTATTTGTGGATCAAATACATTCTTTTTCTCAGATGTAGGAATATACCTCCAATAATCATACATAATCAGAAGGGAAACCGACTTCGCGATTAGCTAGCCTAGAATCTAGCCATGTAATCATGTGTCCTCATCTATTGGGACCCAATAAGAATCAAATGCGACAACTATCATTACTCTGGTAAGATTACATACATATGATCTTTTCATATTCTTCTCCATAGTTTCTTTGCTTCAATATTTTATGAACAAAAAGTTAGTATAAAAAGTGTAATAAATTTATTCAAATTAAAATCTATACCTATAATAATAACCATAAAATATCCATGTGAGGAACTAGGAGTGGATCTGTACTCCCTATCTAATGAGAGTGCTAAATGGGAAGGCAAAAACTGAGTTGCTGATAGGATTCTCACAGAGGTTGTGAGAGAAGGTGTTGGGGGGAAATCCAATGGTTTCTCAGATGTTTTACGGAGGGAGACAGTTGGATTAACGTCTATTAGTGTTGTCTATGGAATAGTATAATGCTTCCTCCTTGTAATTCCTTTAATTTATTCAAATAAAATTAAATTCAAAACACATATTTCAAAAAAATTATACATATTTTTTTTCAAATGATAATAGATGCACAGTTAGAGAAAAAAAATATAAATAAGAATGAAAAAAATTAAGCATTTTAAATTAGGTTTTCTATTTCCTTCTTATTGAAACAATATTTATAGACTTCTCTTGAGGATTCCATTCAAATAATTTTTGTATTTATTAAATATCCACAAATTAATTAAAAAAATTTCTCTGTCTAAAATGAACAATCAATGAAATTTGTTTTGAACAAAATGATATATAGTTGAAAAATACTCAAAAAAGACCTGACACCCCTGGAAAATGAAGAAATGGTTGATTAGTGGAGTATCACATAAATATGGTCAAATCTAAACCAACAATGCCCATGTTTTGAGGAACTTTGAGGGCCTAAAAGTCATCTAGGTTATATAGTGTATACATAGTGAGTGGTGGTGTTATAGGAAATAGAGAAATAAAACTGGGATTTAACATGACACAACAAGGAATAAATGATTTTATACTCCATTTGTTTTTGGTGGGAGTGAGATGTGAAATAAATAAATGAATTCTATATATAAGGGGACTTATTGAAACCATATTTTCCACATTTCACAAGGGATGTAAAATAATATGTGATATTATTATGATTTTTAGTGGAAATATAAATTCAGTAATCTCTATGTAATAATAAACTTGATGTGTTTTAAGAGTTTAAATCGTGTTTTAGTGGTTTTAGAAAACTATACCGGTTGATTCATAAGTAATAGAGTATGATTTTCTAGGAGTAAATGTCAATTAGTCATATGGGTTATCATGCCCAAGTAATAGAGTAAGATTTTTTATGAGTAAATTTTTTCAGTCTTTTTAGTCCACCATCATTAACACATTAATTCATAGGTTCATAAAGTCCTATTTTCAGTTTACTTATTAAAAATAACTATATTCTTATAATTGGTTTAGATCCTACTTGGAAGACCATTTTTGTTGATTTTAAACCATCCATTGTAATAAAAACCACTCTTCAAGGATCAACATTGGTAGATAAATTATGACCATAAACTATTTTCAGAACCATATTCCATTGTCTTGGACATTACACTAGGATACATATTTCGAGAATTATGTCCTTAGACAATATGCAACCCTATGATCTATGTATTGTGACACTAAGCTATTTTGAACTTCTTAGTTGGACTAGTATGACCATAAACTACAAATGGAAACAGGAAAACAATTATGTGAAGTTAAAAACCATAATGTAAACCTGATATGGATTTAGAATCACCCAATCAGTTCACTCCCATTAAATAGGAAATAATAAAGTTATAGAAGAAACATAAGGTAACCATCAGGTCACCCATGGGTTAATCATATGGACCAAATAGAATTTCAAAATGTAACCATTTCTCAAAGTCAACCAAGGAGGGAAAATAACCAAACGAGTAAATTAAGGAAACATAATTTCATTTTTAGGAATGAGGATTAATGTAGATATCAAATAAAACAAGGGTACCCACCTTCCATAACCATTCAATAAGGGTAAATTACCATATATTCTAAACAAGTGTAACCTCCTTTTAAAATCATTTCATAACGGTAAATGATTAACATGGAATTTTTTAGATTAAATAGATCGAAACACAGAATCATAAAACACATAATCATATTAGGCCATATACGCATACAATCATGTAAATGTAATATTTCTCTTCCACATCAGGCAACAAAACAAAGAATCATGTAGTAAATGCAATCATACATACGATTGGAGGAGACATGAAGTGAAGCAAGGGATAGTGAGGTGAGGTGCGGTGAGGTATAGTGAGTCGAAAGGTGGTGAGTTTCAGGGAGGAATGATATGAAAAGGCATGACGAGGTGTGGTGCGGTGTGGTCTGGTGAGTGACGATGATGGGTGGCGTTGGGTGGTGATGAAGCTATGGAAATAGGGAGTTAGCAGGGTGGGGTGGGGGTGTCGGGGGGGGGGGGGGTCATGGGTGTTAGGGGAGGGGTAAAGCATCAGGTTAGGGGGAATATTTAACTATTTAGTGGTGGTTTATAAAAAACTAAAAAAATTATTTTATAAAAATAGAAGTGGTTTAGTAAAAAACTTCTAAATTCTAAATTTGGTGTAGTGATTAGTGTGATGTCATGATGGATCACTCACCATCCTATGTGTTGTTTCATTATGCCTGTCACTCTTCTTTGGATGTTAGGCATGTACTATATTGATTGAGCTTATAGGATCGTTAGACTGGTCATGGATGTCTGAGATCTTCCACAGTTCAACCACCATTAGTATTATTGGTATAAGTCTACTTACATCTAAAAAACATGGTTCATATAGGTTAATAAAATATATATAATTATAATATATACGTGTTCTATTATTATATATATGTGTTATGTCATCATACTTTCTTCCCCGTAATGAGATCAAGCATTTAGACACATGATGTTTTCTTCAGTAACACGGGTGAGATTATTATTTATTTATTATGCATTACTAATTAATTAATATTTCATACACATTATTTATTTATGAGTTCTGCTTTTAATACACGTAGATAACTTTGTGGTGGTCTTACTGAGATTTTTATCTCACACCCTACTCGAGTTTCCATTAATATGTGAGAATATTATCTATCTATAGTTATTGATATTGTAAATGGCCCATATAATGGTTATTGATATTTTATTTGTATAATTTTATTACATGAGAAGATAACCTGGATTTATATTGAGATTCTAGTGGAGAGGTTTTTTTATTTTGGTACTTTTTTATAACATTATTGTATTCAGGTCCCCTATTCCCCTTGGGTATCATCATTTCATATATGCATGTATCAGACACTACATATTGGAACTTTTTATTACTATAATTTGATCAGTTATTTCTTCTAATGATCATTATTTTTGTCAGATGATTTACACTTTTTCATTTGTATTTTCATTTTTTATACAAATTGTATTTTCTTCTACTATTATTTACTCTTTATTATATTCTACTGTGCCACTCTGATAAGAGGTTATAGTCTCTCCAAGATACCTCTTTTACACCTTTGTTTTTATTTGATAGACTCTAGTGTATGTGGAAGTGTGATTGAGACCAGGTGACCCACCAGCTCGGGGCATGTTTTAAGTTGATCCTGGGTCAAAATGTTATAATTTGGTATTAGATCGAATTTTTTTCATTTGACATTCTATTTGGGAATTTTAAAGGATATTAGGAGATGATGGATTTTTTTAATTGACCATGTAACTAAATGTAGATAACCCATGTATATGAGAAACCCAATTTACCTAAGATGGGTGATTTCATTTTTTGATTATACTTTTTATGGTTGATACGTCTTCACTGTTTGGTGACAAACACGAGTTATGGTGTTATTGTTATTGATTTTATTTAAATTATATTAATATATAATGTCCATATGAAATAAGGGATTTACGTTAAAAAATGAATCACTATATGAATAATATGACTATTATTATAGAAATCTGTCCATTTGAAGTTTTTTTAGTAATCATTTTTTTGATTCATATTGGTTGTGACTTTAATTTTTATTGATTTTTGTTGAATCTTTTTTCAGGGATTGGAAGACATAACTGATACTTAAATTTCCCACCATAATTTAATAGTGTTTTCTATAATTAATTAAACTAGACACCACAATCATTTAGTTATGGCATGCTGAGCCATGGGTCGTTGGTTGCATGGGTTGGAACAAGTTATTGTCTAGTCAAGTGGATGTTTTGTTTTAGTTCCTAAGGAGTATGGGAATTTATGGATCATAAAATGGAAAACCATATGATTAAACCATTTTACTATGATTAAAAATTTTGAAAAATAAAAAAAATAAAATGAGAAGTAATTTTAAAGATATAAACTAAAACTTATATGCATATAATAGACACTGATACTAAGACCCAAACCTAACCTTAGTAATGGGTAATGAGGTATCTCTTATGTTCTTACAACCTTTATATATCTTTTTATACCACCTAGTCCTTGATTTCAGAGAATTTAGAGAATAATTTTCTCTTCTATATGAAGGATTCATACCTTTCCTAAATTCTAAAAAAAAATTAAAATTAATGAATATATTTTGAGGGTTTTTTTGGAATTTTAACAATATACTTCCACAACATCTTCTAGCTGCACACCCTGAATCTGGTGATGACCATGCTCTTGAGGTGGTGGGCCATAATTCACTTGTAATTCCTCCTACAATTACACATGTATAAGCACATCTATCTGGATATTTGGGTGTTGGTTTCATGTTCTAATAGGTCTTATTATATTTATTTCACTCAATTCTAGGTTTATTTTGGCACCAATGAGCATGTTAGAGTTTACTAGAGAGTTTCAGCAGTAACTTCCTCCCACTATTTTTGTGAATGGGGGACCTCATACTAAAGAGTCATGGAATGAAGAAATCCATTCTATATTTGAGAATCTGGAGATTCCACTAAATTATGTAGTCATTTAAGAATGGTATATACTAAAATATTCATCCAAGAGGTGGTTGGAAAATATCACCCCGGAGGACAGACATTGTGATATGGTTTGTGTAGATTTTTTGACCATATTCTATGACTACATATTTCACCAGACATTGAGGATTGACAGAGATAGAGAATTCATGCACCTACATTTGGGGTGTTTGTCGATTAAGGAATACACGAACTATTTCACTCATCTATAGTGATTCTCTCATACTCTCACTAATGATGATATCATCACCACCAAGAAATTAGTGGATGGTATGGTACACAACATCTAGTTGCATGTCAATGTTTTTATATTGACTACAATTTCTGATATTTTCTATCAATCCATAACCATATAGATTAATTTGAGGGAGATTGATGGTGCGATTCCGGGTGGTTCAACACCAAAAGATACCAGAAGTTCTCATTATTGGAGAAACAGATGCTTTGAGGCTACTAATGGAGGTGGTAGAAATTAGACCCCTTGTGCGGATAGTTCCATGATCTTTCACAAGTGCAGGTATTTAGGACATACTAAATCACAATGTTTTTGGGATCTAAGGGAGTGAAATTGTAGTTATAAGATGGGTAATATCCATAGATTACACATGACTCTACCATCAGCGTGTAACGAGCGGGGATGTATTCCTACTCAGTGGTCAAGATTATGGCTAGTATGATCATGGTAGGAATCAAGCGGGAATACCACTGGTTGATCAGGTTGGGGTGGGCGTTGAGGTATAGGTAGTTAGACTTATGATTTTAAGAACCAACACTATGGGATTACTCAAGGTAGTCAAGCAGTTACTCAAGGTTATAGTATAATACAATTACATGTAGTCCATCCCTCCTATGCTAGGGGATAAATGTTTCGGACCTAAAACTGCATGATTTATTATTATAAAAATCTCCATTTTTTTACACTATGTGACATAGGTTCCTCCCAATAATTTATATCTGAGGCAATCAGTGAGAGTCTGGGAATCAACATAGAAGAAACTAATGTAATTATGATGTTAGAAACCCTATTATGTATCTGTTCTGATGGTGCTCACCATCATAAGGATTGTCCCCTATATATTGGTGGTTACCTTCTCATGTGTAATCTCTTCATCCACGACATTACATGATTTAATTTAATTATTATGATAGAATGGTTAGTTTTTTATTGATCCCACATTGACTTCTATCATTATAGGGGTGGATTTGCATAACTAGAGGGTGTTAATCATGTGCATAAGGGAGAATGGTATGTCATTTTGAATAGTGTTACACCCAATAAGAAGAGGCTGGTTTTTCTAATAGCTCATATTTCTATTAATTTCCTTGATGACCATGTCATATTAATTATTTTCATTCTTCATGTAGTGGATCATTTCATGGATGTATTTCATAATGAAATAATAGGTATACCTCTAATAAGAGAGGTACAGTTTATTGTTGATCTTGTTCCAAGAGAAGCACCTGTGAGCATACATCTTCATAGGATGGAAGCTAAATAGTTTTTGGATCTTAATATGTAATTGGAATATCTGGAAGATAATGGTTTCATACACCCCATTACGTCTATTTAGGGTTCACCGGTCTGTTTATCCATGAAGTCAGATGGTACCCTCATGTTCTGTAAGGATTCCCATCATTTGAATATTATCAAAATAAAGAACTTGTATCCACTACGTAGAATAGATTACCTCAATGATCATCTACATGGAGTGAATGTTTTTTCCAATATAGATTTTAGGTTGGGATATCAGAAGGAGAATTTCAGGTCTTTAGACTTACCTCACACAACATTCAATAGTATGTATGGTCTCTACGTGTAACTGTTTTTTTCGTTCAGACTCATGAAAACACCTATTATATTTAATTCCTATTATGAATCAGGGTTTCCACCCATATCTATATTCATTTGTGGTTGTTATTTTGAAGATATCATGTTGTATTTATACTCCATTCATGACCATGAAACTCAACTTGCGATCATGATGAATACATTGAGAGGGTATCAACTCTATATTATGCTATGAAAATTAAAATTTTGGATTGAAAAATCCAATTCCATGGTCATATCATCTTGGAGTCAAGAGTTTTAGTAGACCGAGGGAATGTGAGAGCTAGAGTTTCATGGGAATATCCTAAGATCATATTTGGCATTCATAGTTTCATGGGGTTAGCCACATATTAAAGATGCATCATCTCATATTTCTCATGATTTATAGAGATGCATATAGGAATGACATGGAAGGGTGTGAAATTCAAATGGTAAGAATATTTTGAACCATCATTTAATGAATTGATGGGTCATTTGACTTTAGTGGTGCAATAATTCATCCATAGATATCCATGAGCTATAATGTTTACTGTAATGCATTATGTATCGATCTAGGAATGTTTTTGATATAGGACAAGTGAGTCATCAAGTACGAGTATCGTCAGTTGAAGAATCATGAGTGGAAATACCTAACACAAGATTTAGAGAATGATATTATGGTATATGATCTAATCTCTTGAAGACACAATCTACATGGATATATAATTATGGTATTCAATTATCATAAAATATTCATGTAAATATTTTCAAAGGTTGACATTTATCATAGGTTGTGCATGTTGGTTTAGTACATACAGTTGTTTTATTTTGAGATTTCATAAATTCTTTTTAAATCAATATAGTGGTTGATCCTCTGAGTGATAATACTCAGACATATGCAGTTCGTGGTTCATGTGGTGAATGGAATATATTTCCTTTTTTATTAGAGATTCATATTGTAGTTTAAAAGGACCATTGTAAGACTATCCTTTCAGCCATGTAATTGACTTCTACCCTTCTGGAATGGGTGAGGATGAGGTAGCTATCTGAACCCAGGGGCCTTGTCCAAAGGGGAGACATTTCAGATAATGATACATATTCTGGTTGGACCATGGATTTGGATGATTCTATATTATTCCATGGATGTATATGGGCCCCAAAATACCACATAGAGGAACATATGTGGTAATTTCAAGCCTTGGCATTGGCGGTTCACCCCGATTTCACGAAAATACAACGAAATATATGACTCCATTATTGGTGGCCTTGTATGAAATACAAGATTTCGTACTTCATAACTCGGTGTTCCACCTATCAAATGTTTAAGGTGGAACATCTATTATAGGATGGGAGTTTATAGCCATTTTCTATTCTAGAGTATAAATGGGAATATTTTTCGATGGATTTTGTGAATGGTCTACCCATATCACCTTGTGGAAATGATATAGTGAGGGCAGTTGGTTATTGTTTTATGACGGTCGGATAATTCATACATGTATGAGAGACCATCATTTTAGATGATCTCGGAAGGATGTATGTCATAGAGTTTGTAAATATTCATGTATCTCCTCATTCTATCATTTTTTAATGATAATATTATTCTAAGTCATAGTTTTGGAAGGGGTTGTAGATGCCCTTAGGTACATAGTTTCTCTGGAGGATAGCTTATCACCCATTGACCTATGGACAGATAGAGTATATGATTCAGGTTCTACAACACATGCTCTATTCATGTTTCCTAAATATTGGTTATCTTGGAAAAAACACATTTTCCTTGTTGAGTTCTCTTATATTAACATCTTTCAAGATTCCATAGAGATGGATCATTATGAAGCCTTATATGTTAGTAATTTCCACTAAACATAATGTTGTCTAGAGGTAGTGGTGGAATATGTACATGGACCACATCTCATTGTGAAGACTACATAGTGGGTCCATCTGATTAGAAAGTGCATGTTGACCATTCAGTCCATACAATAGTCATATTCCAACAGACACCTATGACCTCTGGAGTTTGAGGTCGGAGACTAGGTTTTTTTGTGAGTCCCACCAAGGTTCTTCCATAGAAGTATTAAGAAGAAGTTAAAGTTCTCACTGAGGTTTGTTGGACCCTTCAATGTTGTGAAAAGGATTAGTCTAGTGAATATCTAATTGGAACATCATCAGAGATACTAGTCTATGCATGACATCATTGATATATCTTGGCATTTCCAAAATAATCTCTACCATTCACTTGTATTTCATCATGAAAATGTTTATATGGATGTATATTATTACTTAAAGGAGTATTTAATATGTATTATGGATTGGAAAGTGATGAAACTCTAAGAAAGTTGAGTTCCTTTGGTATGGGTACTATGGTAGCACAGACGAGAACATGATGAGACATAGGAGAACAATGATGATATATGATCGTAGTGTATGGAACTCTTTACTGATGATACAACATTAAACTCATAAGCCCAACTCGGTTATGAGTTTCTTTAATGAGGGGAGGTTGTAATGACCCACCTTATCAATAAAGGTATAGAACGTCAGTTTTTCAATTTTAATAATATTAAATGGAACCAATATTTAGTCCTAATCATTCCAAGGTGGTCTAGGGTGTGTCTAGAGATATTTAGGATCCCATATCCCCAAAATTTAAATATGTAAAATTTCCACATGGTTTATATACAACCATACGACCCACCACACACAACTATGTGGCTGGTTGTTGATTTAGGATAGAGACATTTCATATGGATTGATAATGGATTGTCAAATCATGCGCCTAACCTTGTGATGTTCCATAAGTAGAAGTAAGTGAGAATGGTTTGTGCACAGTTTGGCCAAATTATGAACTTATGTATTTTGGGGTGAATTTATGATTTTCCCTCAATTAAGTTATTTCCAATTTCCCCAGTTTACATTTCTTCCACCATTAGGTGAAATATGCTCTCTTACTCTATTTGAGATCATGTAATCCTAAATAATGGAATTGATCTATATATCCCACATGATGTCTTATTCACAATCATCCAAAATCATTGGATTTTTCTCATTAAGATCTCCTTGTACTTCCCTTCCTATTTAAATTTACCTTTAAGGCCATCACACTATTTAGGTGAAGAGTATTTTGACCTATTTTCATAGCATAATAATTTTTCTCAGATCTCTTCCAACCTGCATTGAATCAGGGGTGGATATCGAGAGAGAAATTGCCTATGGTCTTGAGGTAGGTATTCATGTAATTTTACCTTTTAGATTCATTGCTTCATAGATATATCATTGTGTTGAATGCCATCAATGTTAGAGAATCACAATTATATTGATTTCTTAATGTCTAATTGATCACTTCGCCATGTTATGAACATATTGGACTTTGTTTAGTAATTTAGAGGTTGGTTCCATTGGTCATAGACATCACTTGGGTGTTCTGAGTAGAAAGACCCTTTTTTGTAAAATGTTAATATTATCAATTCACTTCTTAAGAATTCAATCAAGATTTTACATTGAATTTCTCTTGAAATGTGTGCGCAAGATGGGACCAATGGTTTCTCTCATGTGTTTTTACTTCAAAGGATTTTAATTTCACATGTAGGCATTTCCCTTATTGAGAATGTCCAATTTTTAAAGACCCATTGAGCCTTAAAATTCAGTTCTCCTTACTTTTATAAATTTCATGGGTTGTTTAATTGAATTTTTCCGGGAATGATGTTATCCATTCATTAAATGAAACGTTTCAACTAAATAGGATAAATTATATGGTTGGAAATTCCATTCCTTTGATTATTATTTACTATGTTTTTATTATGAATTGTAATTCTTGAATGGAATTGAACCTTAAGAATGGGATATTTGAGAAGTATCGCCTTATGTGTTATGTTGTAAAGAATTATGTTCTTTATTTATATATAATGTCTGAGTGAAATTTTTTAGTGGGAGTTTATGCCTCATTCTTGTTATAATTATGAGTTCACCTTCATACATGATGTTATATGATGGTAAGGGGTATTGAGAATGATGGATAATCACCCTCCCTTACATTGAGTGTTGAGTATGGGATCTCACACCAATGATGCTATATCGATGTTGGGATTTACCTACCACATTTAATTATTTGAGTCATGAAATTATGGCTCACTCGCCATCAAGAGTTTCATTTCATTGATTATCTCACTCTTCTTAGGATATAGGTAATACACCATATTGTTTGAAATTATATGCTCAAAGATAGGTTATGTATGTTTGAGTTATTCCCTTATCCAACTAGAACTAGTAATCCATGTATATTTCCACTTATGTCTACACACACTACTTTCATATAGGTGGATGCAATATGTATAATTGTAATCTATATGTACACTATTAATATATATATTGGTATATCATCACATGTTCATCTTGGAAATGATCTGAAGTAGGTAGCCCAACAGGTGACCATTGAGAACCTGAGAGGATGTTTTTTTATTTATTTTTAATTGATAATTAATTGATATTCCCTTTACACCATTTAGTTATGATCACTTATTGGATTACAAGTAGACACTGTTGGTGGTGGCATGTTTATATTTTTATCTCACACCCTACAAGATTTTCTTATGGTACAAGAGAAGATGGTGTATCTGTGGGAATTTATAAGTTAAATATACCTTCTAATTTTTTTTATATACCATGATTATAGATGGAAATTAGGAGTAGAGGATAGTTCATTAGCCTGAGATGGTAGTGGATTAGTTTTGGTTCTTCATGGAATTTTTTATAGCATGCTGGTATGCTTGTCCCTTATAACCCTTTTATATCAGCATGTCATGCATGCATGTACCTGACACTAACAAATAGAATTTTGTATTATTATAAGTTGATCATATATTTCATCCTCTACTCGTTCATTTAGTTATTTGATCATCGCTTCTAGGTTCTCATTTTCATTTTTCGACTTATTGTATATGTTTTCTCTATTGTTTTCAATTAATTTATATTTCCACTATGCAATCCTAATAAGATGCTAAAGTCCCTCCACCATACCGCCTTTACACCCTCGATTCTAGTTGGAATAATCTAGCATATATGGATGCACACATGAGGCTATGTGATCCACTAACTAAGGGAACTGGTTTAGTGGATCATTGGTCAGGATTTTATATTTTTATTATGATCCACTCTCCTCATTGGTTTGATAATATCGGTTAAATAAATATTTAGTTTTAATGGGGTTTTTTCCCTTTTTAACTCATTTTTCATAGTGATGTATAGGAAAGTCTTTTCCAATAGTTCTTCTTACATCACACCATGTTCCTTCTGAAGAACTGGGGTAATCATTAAATATTCATCCACATTGAGTGTATACTTCTTGATCTTGATATATTCTCCTTATTTTGATTATTCAACATCTTCTTAAAAACAATCAAATAAGAATGAGGTTTTCTATTATGAATATTTAGTTTGTTCTATAACTTTTTATGGTTTATTTCATGTATCAAATGGCCTCTTGATAGATTCATCAAAGAGTCAACTATATGGAAATTCCCTTAACTATTAGCAAGATCCATTGAAAGTGTCATGTCATTCATATTGATGATGTTATTTGAAGTATATATAAACTATCTCCCCATGACTATGGTTGAGTTTGATGAACTTGTATCTTATTAGTTTTTATTATATAAATTTTATCTAGGAATAGTAGATATTTTAATTTCAAATATACATCTTCCAAAAACACATACCTGAAATGTCAAGAACCAAATCTGGTAGCCACCAATACCGGCACCCGACCTGACCCGTGGAAAGTCCTAAAGGGCGTTCCTAATCCCAACGGGCTGGCACAAGTGCCCGGGTATCAAAAACTGATTATTGGGTATGATTTACCCGAGTTTGTATACATAAAACAATAAATGAATCCAAGAAATCAAATCTGCTTTTTTCAAACCAAAACATCTTTTAATAAAACTCAGAACTAAATTAAAGAATTTTAAACATTATTTGAAGAACATTTCAAAGGTACAAACTCAGGAAATGACAGCCCAAGAACCTCCACATAAAAAGAGGCACCACTCTCAAGCCATCACCACAACACTGTATCACAATGGACCACTAAAAACCCAAACCAATGGCATAAAACCTATACCCAAACCTGTGACACAAAATAAACAAGTCCACGTACACCCAAAGGTGTATGTAGGGTTTGAGAAAAAGTCTAGTAGGATACCACTACTAAGAGATTCCATGTGATAAACATTTCATGACAAAAATCATTGCATGTTTTGTAAATAAAAAAGATGGTTGTTACAATTTTCTAAAGGAGGCAATAATAAATGAAAAAAAATATCATGTGGGAAAATTTTAAAGGACCAAAAATTTTAAAATAAATACCAAGGATACAGAATTTTCCAAAAAAAAATATCGTATCCTGATGGTAAATAAAAAGGATCTAATGAACACAAGCAATGGGAAATAACCCCTGGGCACAAGCTCATTATGGGTCATAGGTACCTCGTATCTCAGTGAAAGTAACCATCACAAATATCCATTCTCATGTACAAGACACTAGTAGGGAACATACCCATAACCCCGTGGTCCCCAATAATCATAATTATCATAGTATAATTAGAGTTGTAATGGTCAATCTTGCTAAGTGAAACTGAGGCCAAACCCCACGGGATCACTAGCATACTAGTACACGTCCACCCACCTAGATACCCAGGTTTCCCTCTTGTTCTCAAACAAGTTCGAAAAGACATGAAATATAATTTTCAAATAAAAATATAACATTCACATCACACATTCATTAAACATCCCACACATACATCACACAAGTCACAAAATCCACATTTTCATTCAAATGCGTTTTGAAATCATACTCACACCAATGTTGCCCAAAACACTTTTCACATATCCTTAACAACTAGACAAATCCATTAAACAATTTTATAAAATGTTTAAAATATATTAAACTCACATAAAAACCAACACACATGTCACATAATACCCTTCTCCTCTTCAAAATTCTTTTTATCAATAAACTAACCCGAAACGTCCCACACCCATGTTTCACACACAAAACACAATTTAGTAAAACATTTCACCAATTTATACAACATTCAAAAACAATGTTTGATAACTCAAATCACCACTTTACAATTCAAAAACCCACATTATGTGAACACACTCTCCCAAATAGTTTATATACTCCTTTTTCAAACATTTTTCAACCAAATGAAACATTTCATATTTTTATAAAACAAACCCAAGATGTATAACCATTGTTTCCACACTAAACCCATTTCAAAACCATCTTTCAAGACCAAAATCAAACCAATAACAATCCAAAACAGAATTTTGAGCACTATAAAAATTATTAAACAACCCACAAGTGTTATAAAAATACATCTAATAATACCACAAAGATACACATGAAAGACACACGTTTTTACAAATCACCTTCAAGAAGTACAACGCTGTTTTATAGCTTAAAATCATTCAAAAAACACCTTTGAAGGACCACATGACAATAAGGAGTTATCAAACAAGAATTTTCATCCCCATTCAAGACTAATAAATCACTTTCAAATGTTATAAACTAATCCCAAACATTACCCTAAGAGTCACAAATGAAAAGTACCCAATTAAAAGAAAAAATGCATCTAAAAATTAAGTGGTTAACCAAATTCATCAATAACAATTTACACATCAGAAAAAATAGATTATAAACATGCTAAATTAATAAACCAAGCAAGCTAACTCATCATAAAATGGATACACAAGGAATCACCAACCTTTTGAGTCGAAACCTTCAAAACATGGTGTGAAACATTAATCATACCACCACCGCACCATAAGGAATATAAACCTAGAGATAGACCATCAAAAATTGTCCCAAAAGATAAAAAATCAGACCTTAGGATCGAACCCCAACTTCTGGACATGAGGATCTTCAAGAAATAAGAAATAAAACTAAAAGAGGATGGATGGAACCAAGAAAGAATTACCTTACTTGAAATATCATGAATAAATCATCCACAATCCACCAATATATGAATATCCAAGTACCCAAAACTGCTATGGAGGTTATAAGGAGTCATATTAGGTCATGTGGGGACTAAAATGACGGAAAAGTATGAAAATTGAATTAGTTATGAAAGATTCGTTTTACCTCGTCAAATATGGCCGATTTGAGAAAGAGTATTAAAGATCTACCTAATCCACGGTTTAACTAAGCTCCAAAATTGCGAATACATAATGGGGGTGATCGTCATGATATTCTCTTTGAGAGGGAGTTCGAATCACGGGAAAAAAGTAAAACATGAATGAGATATGGAAAATTTAAAAAAATAATTTAATGTAGGAAATGGGCTTACGGGCATGCCCATTATCTTAATCAAAAACCCAAATCCATCATGATTTTGGATTTCAATGTGGTCCCAAGGGATATGGTGATTTTAATATATCATGGTAAGACAATTGGGAAGTGGATTGGGTATAAAATAATAAAAATTGAAGGATTTGAAGAAGACATGAAATTTGTTTTTAAATCTGGAATTGGGCTCACGGTTTGGCCGAAATTTTCAAAACCCACCATTTTCACCAAAATGAGTGGTAAACCCCCCAAAAAAATCAGGAATCGAAATTAAATGAATAATGAATTTTAAAAAATTTCATGGGTGTGATAGTTCTCCCCACCATCATTCTTTCTACCAATGGAAAGCCATATCAAGGACAAAGCAAAAAACAAAACCCTACCGAAAGGCAGAAATGGACTCCTTTTCTAAACTTCTCTCCTAATGGCCAAAACACCTCCAGTGATCAATTAAGGAAGGAATAATTCACAACCAAAACATACACCTCATTACTAAAATGATCAATCACATTCAGGATTTATCCTAAAATAAAACTCCTCAAACACTATCTGAACAAGGCTCAAGCAATTTACCCAAACAAACAAGAACATTGAACAAGGTTACACTTTACTTGATATAACTAAACCATTGGGAACACTCTAATCCTGACTTTTACCCAAGGAAGATGTAGGTTGTTATATAGCTCTGAATGAGACTACCCACTTCCATGCCATGAACTAGTACCAAAGTGAGTTATTGGTACAAGGATACAAAAATGGGCTCCCCAACCATAAGATACAACTTAATTTGTTTTCCTAAGACAGAATGAAGACACTAACAGGGCAGCCCCAAACAAACTCCCCGGTACTAGGTATAAATTCCCATTAGGAATTTTCAAAATAATATATATGAGAGTCATAATTGGTCTCCCCACCATATGAATAGACCATCTTAGTTGACCAATATGGGCCGACACAGAAAAAGCCCAAAACTTAAAGAGTTAGGACGACTACATAGTTAGCCCGCACAATTTGGGAAAAGGTGTGCTAACAATGAGGATCCATATACCTACATGGTTTTCTAGGGAATGGTTACAACTAAATGTTCACTCTACATGTCCAAAAAATTTAAAACCTTTCCCCAGAAACCAAAGGTAACCAAAGGGGAAATTAAAGTCATTGGGAGATAACATGGGGATGAGGCCCTCTACCTCTTTCCACCGAATAGGAACAAAAGAAGCAAGATGACAACACCAAATGTTTAAACTATTCCCATCTCTCATACTGATAACATTTATTTGTACTAGGTTAAAAACTACACTAGGAATTCCTCTGACTACGTGCCATCTTCTCTCCGGGACCTATGGCTGGAGCTGGAATGATTGAAGCATCTTCATCCTCATAGTTAGGATTTGGAAACCCCCTAATAGAATTTCTTCTTTCGATGCTACAAACAACTACATGCAATCCCAGATGGGTTCAACAATACAAAACACACTCCCGAACCCACATTACCCTAACAGGGAATTTCACTGAAATAAGGGTTTAGAGGATGCACTCACATCACACCTTGTTTCTTCAGGTGAGAAACAACAAAAATAAAGGACACATATAAACACCTTCCTCTAAAATAGAGGATGTCGAGATCTACCAAAAGGAGAAACACTTCTCAAAAAAGACTCACAAAATAATGTACAATTTCACCTTTAAAATCAAATGATCATGCGACATCACAATGCATCACAGAACATGAACAAAGCAACTCATGGAAATAATACAAGTAGGGGGCCCTATACAACATCCCCAGATATCACAACATTCCAGAAAGAGTCCATAATAGCATCTCGTGGCCATATTTCACACACAGTTGTTCTAACATAAACCCCTTATTCGAAGAGACTACGAAGGACTCAGAGTCCCTCTTAGACACTATACATACTGACAACCTAGACAACTTCCACTTTTGACGAATCAGGTAGCTTAAGAAACTAAGGTCTCTTTCAACCATCCACGAGCACTCTTCCACAAAAAGAGGATCTGAAAAAAACCAAGAATGTAAATGGTGTAGAATCATTCTACAATGCTCAAGAATATATTCCTTACATTGATCAACTAGAGTATTTTTCAACGGCGAAACAATCTGGGTTGCACTTCAGTTGTGCACTAACCCTTAATGGGGGCGTACCCTATCAAACATGAGAACCAAAGGACCCAACCAAGCTGGTCCATTGGTAAAACAATTACGCAAAACAGATCCAAACACAATAATGTATGCACTGTAATGGTGTCCGAAAACATATCTCATAGGAGACTACTAACCGGTCCTTCTACCTAGCCTACTAACCAAACAAAAACCCAAAACACAATTCTAAGAGGAGGGTTTCTTTGACTCAAAACATCCTACAACATCATCATTTTCTAAAAACACACAATATACACCATCTAAAATAATTCATCAAGTCATCATGTTTTTTGTTAAAAACATTTCTCTAAAAACCAACGGTTTAGTGGTTTGCGTATCCACCAATGGTACCCCATGGGCCTCACACATGCATGTTTTTGTGCCACACCGGGCACCCTCCTCATATTTGTCCTGAAACACATCCATTCAGGCCATCAACCATCCATTATTCCATATAACCCCATTCATGTGGTTTCTCACAAAAATACTAATGTTTAAAACAATAATTCTTTCCATTTTTTAATAACAAAACGGCCAACCAACCCATCTTTTTTCTCAATCTCTTAACAATGGGATCAAAATCTCAATTCACATCTTATAAAACTTTTCATAAGGACACAACCATTAAGAAAAGAACTCACTTTCAAGTTATTCACATCAATTTGAAAACATCTCATCCCATTAAAACACCATTTAATTGTTTAGGAAACTATATTGGAAACACTTTTGAAAACCAACTTCAATATGGTTCCTGATTTCAAAAGAGGTGTAAGCACACAGTATTCCATTTCAAAACAATTCTAAAAATTCAGTTCCACCATTTAATAAATCAAACAATTCCCTCTTTATTTGAAAATAATTTCACAAAAACTTTTCGCTTCGTATAACCAAGTCACTTTAAAACCAAAGTTCCATTATTTGAAAACTAAAATAGAAAACAATGAAAGAGGAAACTAGTTTCAGTGGGTGACTTGGAAATATGGTTGGAATCCATATTACAATCACTTCACTATCACAGAGAGTGTTCTAGGTTATATCCCTGGCTCCACATGATTTTCCAGACCTTGTGAGCTCAGTGAGAATATTAACCCAACTCTTTTTTCATTTCCCCTAATCATCATCAGACCAAGAAAACCAAAAAGCATAGATAAATCCCAACATCCCCTAGCGACTTGAATCCGTACATGAGGTGTGTTGATCAATAACACTACCCATAACCATAATTTCATGTCTCGAAAATCATAACTCTAGACTTTCCCGACTGTTTCTCAAATAACATGACTCAAATAGAGCGAACCTCCTCTCTTACCATTTTGTCACGAACCGAATCTGGTCGCTGCCAAAACCTGCACCTGACCCAACCTGTGGCATGTCCTGAAGGGCGTTTCCAATCCCCATGGGATGATAGAAGTTCCCGGGTATCAAAAACTAAAAATTGGGAACGATTTACCTGGGTTTGTATACTTAAAACAGCAAATGAATCCAAGATATAAAATCTGGATTTTTCAAAGAAAAAAATCTTTTTATAAAATTCAGTACTAAATTACACAATTTTAAACAATTTTTGAAGACCTATACAAAGGTACAAACTCATGAAATGACTTCCCAAGACCCTCCACATGGAAAGAGGCACCACCCTCAAGCCTTCTACACGACACTACATCACGACGGACCACTACAAATCCGATCCAATTGCATAAAACTTGTACCCAAACCTGTGACACAAAACAAGCAAATCTACATACACCCAAAGGTGTAAGTTGGGTGTGAGAGAAATCCTAGTACTATAAAACCACTATGATGTTCCATGTGATAAAAATTTCATGACAAAAAGCATTGCATGTTTTTTAAATAAAAAAATGCTTGTTAAAATTTTATAAAGGATGCAATAATAAATGAAAACAGATTTCATGTGGGAAAATTTTAAAGGACCAATGATTTTAAAATAAATACCAAAGCTACTGAATTTTATAGCTAAAAATACTTTCTGGTGATGGTAAGTACAAAGGATCTAATGAGCACAAGCAATGCAAAATAACCCCTAGGCACTAGCTCGTTGTGGGTCCCAGGTACCTCGTATCTCGGTGAATGTAACCGTAACAAATATATGTTATCATGCATGATCCACTTGTGGGGAAGGTGCCCATAACCTAGTGGTCCCCAATCATCATCATCATCATAGTTTATTTAGAGTTGTAATCATCAATCTTTCTAAGTGAAACTGAGGCCAAACCCCACGGGATCACTAGCATACTAGTACACGTCCACCCACATAGATACCCGGGTTTCCCTCTTGTGCTCAAACATGTTCGACAAGACAATAAATTTAATTTTCATATGAAAATATCACTTCAACATGAAGCATTCATTAAATATCCCACATGTACAACAAAAAAGTCACAAAATCAACTTTTTCTTTCAAATTCGTTTTGAAATCATACTCACACCAAAGTTGCCCACAACACTTTTCACATTTCTTTAACACATAGAAAAATCCTTTAACCAATATTATAAAACAATTAAAAGATATTCAACTCACATAACAGCCAACACACATGTCACATAATACCCTTATCACCTTGAAAATTCATTTTATCAATAAACTAACACAAAACATCCCACACACGTGTTTCGCACACAAAACAAAATTTCGTAAAACATTTCAGAAATTTATACAACATTAAAAAAAATGTTTGACATCCCAAATAACAACATTATAATTCAAAAACCGACATTAGGTGAACACACTCACCCAAATAGTACATATACACCTTTTTCCAACTTTGTTTAACCAAATAAAATATTTTCAATTTTTATAAAACAAACCCAATAGGTATAACCATTGTTTCCAAACTAAACCTATTCCAAAGCCATCATTCAAGACAAAAATCATACCAATACCGATCCAAAACATACTTTTCATTCCTAAAACAATTATTAAACCACCCCAAAGTGTTATAAAAACACATCTAATAAGACCACAAATATACACATGAAAACCCCACGTTTTCGCAAATCACCTTCCACAAGTACAACACTGTTTTACACCATCAACTCATTCAAAATCCTCCTATAAAGGCACACATGACAATAAGGAATTAAAAAACAAGAATTTTAATCCCATTTCAAGACTAATAAATCACTTTCATATGTTATAAACTAATCCCAAACATTGCCCCAAGAGTCACACATGAAAAGTACTCAATTTCAAGCTAAAATGAAACTAAAAATTAAAGGTTTAACCAAATGCATCAAAAAAAATTTAAACATCACACAAAAAAGATTATAAACATGATAAATTAATAAACTATGAAAGATAACTCATCATAAAATGGCTACACATGGAATCACCTACATTTTGAGTCGAAACCCTCAAAACTTGTTGTGAAACATTAAGCGTACCACCGCCACACCACATGTAATTTAAATCTAGACCTAGACCACCAAAAATTGACCCAAAAGTTACCAAATTAGAACTTAAGGTCGAACCCCAACATCTGGACATGAGGAACTTCAATAAAGTGGAAATAAAACTAAAAGAGGATGGAAGGAACCAAGAAGTAATTCCCTTAGTTGAAATATCTTGAAGAAATCAGACCCAATCCACCAATATATGAATCTCCAAGTACCCAAAACTGGTATGGTGGTTTGAAGGAGTCATATAAGGTCATCTGGGGACTAAAACGGGGGGAAAAAGAAGAAAATTGAAGGAGTTATGAAAGATTCATTTTACCTCATCTAATCTGGTCGAATTGAGAAAGAGTATGGAAGATCGCCCTAATTTGCGGTTCACCAGAGCTCCAAAATTTTGGAAAAGATAATGGGGGTGATCCTCGGGATATTGGATTTTAGAGGGAGGTGGAATAATGAGAAAAAAGTAAAACATGAAGGACATATGGAAAATTAAATTAAATAATTTAAAGCAAGAAATAGGATTACAGGCAGGTCCATTACCTTAATCAAAAACACAAATCCATCGCGATTTTGGATATTTATGTGGTCCAAAGGGATATGGTGATTTTTATATATCAGGATAAGTAAATTTGGAAGTATAATGGGTATAAAATAGTAAAAATTTAAGGAGTTATAGAAGAATAAAAATTTGTTTTTAAATCTGGAATTGGACTCACGGTTTGACCCAAATTTTCCAAACCCACCATTTTCACCAAAATGAGTGGTAAAACCCCAAAACGAATTAGGAATGAAAATTAAATGAATAATGATTTTAAAAAAAGGTCATGGGTGTGTCATAAAAAATAGTGGATCTGTTTTCCAGATGGACCTCCACTCTAGTAGAATTCAATTTTCCAATCATTATTGATGTAAATAAAGAGTAATGAAATATGTTTGTCTAAAAACATAAATTACACAAAGCTTCAGAAAAATATAACTATCCAATAATTTAGTTAATAGATAATGTCTATAAATTGTTTCATTTTTTAGGATCAGTGGTGTGATCAGTGATAATATGCTTTGACCTAGGATGATGTACCCATTTCCATCCAGTTACCTTCATTTAGTGAATACCTCTTTGAAAAACACTTGATATTTCTTGATTGGTCAGATGGTCTCTAGAAATAGAATATTGATCTAAAAATTCTAAAATACCTCTTAAATAAATTTTTGAAGTCAATATTCTTACCCTTTCATTTAATACACTCATTAATATGGTAATGGTTCCATATTTTTCTTCTTCTATCACCATTGTAATTGAGTTTGTGTTTCTATAATTTTATTTATAATCATCATTCATGTTATTTCATTGTTTGGGTACCCTTCCATTGGATGGCTTGGTGATGATTTTGAAGGCTACTCAGAATAAATAGCCTTACATTACTCAATTGTAAGAAGAATATTTCCAGTACATATTTCAATTGAAATAACAATCATCCTGGGATTTGGGAATGATTGCGTAGATAAATTTCCAATTTTCGGGTCATGATGTCCTTAAAAATTCTTAATTGATATATTATATTATAAATATTATCTTCCAATCACAGATATTTAACCCATAGTTGATGGTCTTTATTTGATGATGCACGGGTGGAAGGCCACTCATTTTGGTTTTACTATAAAGGTTCTGGCTAAAGGGATTATTATTCAAAAGGTGGATGACTTGGGTTCTGGATAGTGTAGAAATATCTCTCATGGTTTTTTTGGTTTTCATATCCTTGCTAGGATTTGGGGCTAACAAAGCTAATTTTGCTAGATCTACATTGGCTAGATGTCTATAGTGCAGATTTCTCTCCCTTGAATTATAGGACACTAGTAAGTAAATTGATAATAAGGTGATCATAGTCCGCATTCTTGAGTCATGGCCTATTGTCTAGTCGTTTTCAACACCAACATTTGCCTAAGTACACTATTCATTTCATTGAATGTGTCTTCTAGAAAAGGATATGACAAATTCTTAGTCCTTACCTCATGAATAGTTTTGGTGATCATACCTCTATAGATAAATTTATGCGAGTTTTGATAAATCATTTTAATAAGACCTCTCGCTTCCGTTGTTTACTTTTTTATCTCAGACCCTCCACATGAGTCATTGAGCCTATTGTATTAATTGTATAGAAATACATGTTATATGAATACAAGGAACTTATGTTCCTCCAGGGCATCAAATTAGAATATTACAAGAATATTCTTGATCTTCTCTTACTATTAATAGATAGTCTCTCTGGTTTAATGTCGGATAATGTAGATCCCTATTATAATTTTTTTAAATTGTGAAGGGGGGGGGGGGGGTGGATATTTCATCATGAAGGACCTCTTAGGTTATCCACATCATCAAGTAATAAGGGGAGTAACCCCGACTATAATTGGTCTCCAGGTGATCCTCTTGGCCCCATTTCCAATAATACATGTGTGAACTCTTGAATCTATTTATTTGGGTATTCTCATCCAAGACCATGTTATTTAAGTAGAATTTGAGTCATCTTAATTGTAAACTCAAAAATAATTATCTAATGTATATGAAATGAATTGGTAATGATTATTAGTGAAATTAGGAGTGAATATTTCTCTCAGTGTTTGGTTGAGATTTCTGGAAAAAATATCCCCTTCAAAATCAAATAATTGTTTAGGAGAAATATATGTCATGGAATTTAAATTTTTTATTTTATTAATTTTAAATAACTTCTCAAAACCCATGATATGTTTAATGTATGCTTGTCATGTGGTGTGGAACAATATCGGTTTATATTACCTATGTATAGTCTGGTGATTAATCCAAGGTATTATCGCTAATAATAGTTCACACAAAATAGTTTTTCCCATTTTATTAGAGTAAAAATCGAGTGTTTTTTTAAATTTTTCTTTTTGAAAATAAATTAATGAAATTAAATAAAACATTGAAAATAAGAAAAATATTGGAATCAAATTATAAATTTAAGTGATTCAAAAAAATTATATATGATTATTGATATGTTTGGGGTATGTATTCTAATTAATATTATATCCATATTTCATTTTATCTAATCCCATTCTCCTAAACTGATTAAAGTGAGATTCAATGATCGATTCAACTCTCTCCCTTGGTCAAATTTTAGTGGTGAGAGGCAAACTTGAAAAGATCTTAGATTTTTCTAATATCCATCCTTACATGAGAGAGTTGTAGTGAATATCCTCAATTATCTTAGTAAATACTAGATCATTCCATTTTTATACCAAAAAATCAATAATTTTCTATATCTATATCATATTTACTGACAATCATCGTGTAAATCACAATTATGACCTGACCTATTTCATTGTATATATACCATATCCTATTGGAGGGAGATAATTTTCATGTACGAAATAGAAAATCAATTATATAATTAAAACCCAAATATGATTGTACAAGGTAATAAAAACACTATATGAAATTGAAGGAAACACTATATAAAATAGGATGAATATTTATTAAAAATATTGAAAGAACTAAAGAATTACAAAATAGATTCCATCCCCTTCCCTAATCACTCATAATTTTACACCACCCTGATAATGGTTACTATGAATAATGGGGGTGAATATGTCATTATAAAACTAAGAAGAAGATAATATCTAAAAAACACATAAAAATTCACCTCTATAATATGTTCTACAAATTTTTTCTACAATTTAATTAATTCTATGGTCAAATACCTTATCTATAAAATGATCTAAATTAAATTTTCTACCATTCCATGAATTTTCAATGATCTTTAAGCCATATAAAAGCTATTATTTAACAAATAACGAGTCATGCTCTATTAGGATGAATGTTTCGTAAATCATACCCCAATTTTGATATTCTAATAGCCATTTTAAATAGATAATATCTCAATGATAATTAACGGTAAAATGATACTTCTAGTTCCATTTCCAATACAGCTGAAATGGCCTCAATTGGAGGTATTTATCCTGATTTAGGACTCATTTACTAAGGTGGGGTCCCCTCATTCATCCAGAACATTGTTCCAAAATGATTGATTTGTAAATTTTTGTGTATTTTTGGAATACATCCTGGTACTGAAGGAAGATTTTAGGCCACAAATAATGGAATTCTATAAAAAACTAATCACCCAAATTGGGTTAATTTTTTAAATGATTTGTTATAAATACGATGTACAATAAAATAAGTTGAAAGTCTACAATTAATCAAATTTCACTTTTTATCCCTAACCAAAATGATAATTTAAAATTGATGAAAAGAAACCGAAATTATTTAATAGGGAGGGTTTAAAAAATATAAATAAATATTAATGTCAATGAAATATTAGCTCTATCATTGTTAATAAAAAACAACATAATAAACAAAATAAGTTAAAAAAGTTTGAAATGATGATGTTATGGTGAAATTGAAGTAATGACGTTTAAACATTTTTAGAGAATGAGAAAAGAAATATATATATTTTCAGGTGTAATGATGTTGGGAACTGAAAAAATATATTCTTCTATTTTAATCAAATTATTTCAATCATCCAGTGCTTGAGAAAAGGTATAGATTCACCAAGCTATCACTTTAGTGAACTTCCACAATTTTGTGAACTTTATCGACCCTTGATCATTGAATGTTAATTTTTTAATTAATCCATTTTTTATGGAGAGGCTATTAAATGACCATTTCCATTTTCTTACTTTATTCAATGATCCATGTTGAAATGAAATCACTTCCCTCTCTTATTAGTTCATGAGTAGTACAAAATGATCTTAATAACACAAAATAAAAGAAAAACAATCATAATATTTCCCTAAGTAAATGTTATGAAATAAGTAGAATGGATTAAAAGAAAAATATTACTTCCAAATCTTATTCCCCTAATCTATATAGATACACATGAAAAAAATACAAGGAATAAGAGGATAGGGATGAATACATATCTAGTTATACTATTTCATTACACATGCTCGAGCTCCAGATCCTTCTCCCAAATTGGTTGTCTCCTACCGATTAAGTGTTCTGATGAATGGATGGTGATTCTGGATCAGTTGATCGATGATATAGTGATTCTTCTATAAATTATTCACCATAAAATGTAATTCCTTATATCTGGGATCAAGGATTCCCCTATTAAATTAAAAAACTCTTAAGGCCTCATCTACTCATTTAAGGTCATTTCTTGGTCAAAGATATATGTCTTCCATGTGGTAATGTGTGTTATTGTACTTCCTCCACCTCTAATAATCATGAAAAAGATATCTCCAGTAGAATTCCCCTCAAATTAGATTTTTATCCAATGTAGCAACCATGATCGTGCACTCCTCACCAGTGGTGTGCTTTGACACACCCATCACCATCTTCCAGTAGATCTCCTATTGTGTTCCAAAAGCCTTTCATAATAAAATTTTCTCCTCGCATATGCTCGATACAGGCTCAATGGATCTCCATAAATTACGATACATCTACTGATTTCAATATCCTTGTTACACTTCTTTAATGTTTCAATTATTTATTTTATAAAAACATAAATCAGATTAAAATTGTTATAAATATAAATAAATATCATATATATATAGTTTTTACTTATAATATATACTTATAATATTTAATAATATTTTTAATAAACTATAAGTAATTATATACCTATAGATAAATAATTATTATTAATGTTTTTATATATTAAATAATAATAATTATTATTATTATATTTAGTATATTTATTATTATTTATGTTATTATGATGTATTATAACATTTAATTTTTTATATTTTTTATATTTATATTTATAATTTTTTTCATTTTTTCTTTAACATATTCCGTATCATTTGACCTCATATTCTCCACAGGGAAGGACTCAACTTGTCTTGTCTTCTTAATCTTCATTTGCAGGAAACTTTTAAGGTGTGTTCTTCAGTGGGGGTCGCCCTTCACGGTGGTGGTCAACTCTTGTGACAGCAGCTTAGGATCCAGTGAGTGATTTATGAGGATCAAGGAGGTTAATAGAAGTGGTACATAACTTGTGAGTCAAGATCCATGTAGTGGTCGAACTCAAATCAACTGATGGTGGATCATCTACCTTGATTCAGGGTACACATGGATGGAAATATCAGGGTGATTGGGGTTAGAATTTGGTTACTAGATTTCAGATCTGGAGAGGATGGAGATTCTAGTGAGTTCATTATCATTCTCATCATGTGGGGTGATGTTATTTTTCAATTATCCCTATTAGTGTTGGATAACTAGTTTTTTAATGGAATTTGGAATTAAGTGGTGACTCATTGGTGTTCTGATGGCGTGACATTAGTATTGTTTTTATTAGAAGAGATGTGGTGGTAGATTTTTTGATAGAGTGGTGTTGTTTCTACAGTGTATTGGTTGTAAAAAAATTTAAAGACTGATATATTGTGGTACACCATTGGTAATGGAATCGATGTTTGGGATATGTAATAATGATGGAGGTTTACGGTAGATCATGGTTGGTTGATATTAGTTGTGGTGGGGGTAGTGGTGGATGATTTTGTTTGATGTGAACAAATACATGATTGTGGATGTGGTGGATGATTTGTGAATGCGGTAACAAATGCACTAGAGGATGGTTTTAGATGATTTTTGAGTGCTGGTGGTGGATCTATTAAATGGGAGCTCATAATCTACCATTGATAGGGGTAGAAGTGGGAGATGAATGTATATTGTTAGATCACTTTTTTTACTATATCGGTGGATCCTTTTCATTGGTGGTAGACATAATTCTAGAACTAGTAGTGGCTAATGATAAATCATGGGAGGCAGATGGTAGATGTTATGTTTCTAACGAGAGCATGCATGCTGACATTAGATCTGACCAATAGTAGAGTCATTCACCTGAAAAATAAAATTAATAAATAAATTTTAAAATCAAAAAATAGAATAAAAAATTAAAAAATATGAAAAATAAAAAATATTTATTTTAAAATTAAAATAATTAATTAAAAAAAATTTATAAAACATTAGAAAATAATTTATTAAAAAAATATTGAAAATAAATACATATCTTAAATAAAAGATTAATTAATCAAATTATGATTTATTAATTAGATGTAGAATTAAATTAATATTTACTCAGAAATTATAATAAATTAAAAATTAAAATTATTATATTGAAAAGGATAAATTGAAAAAAAATTATTGAATTAAAATAATTTAATTAAAAAATAACTAAATTCTGAAAAATTATACTGCAATAAAAATGGTGGATAAAAATCATTATATATCTTTTAATAATTCAAAATTTCCAAAAAAATTAAATGAATAGTTAAAGAAATTATCACAATTTCAATAATTATATAAAAAATTAACAATAACAGTCAATTGATAAACAAAATAATTATATTGTGATTAAATATTATATTAAATATATTAAATATATTAAATGATGTGACAAAGAGTAATGAGAAATGGTTACATAAAATTACCCTATACATAATCAATTTGACTCCCAATAAATTCAACGCATTTTATTTATTTAAAATATCTAATGAAATAAATGATATCCTTCTTCGGTTTATAATTTCTCAAAATAATATGAGATCAAAATCCCTATTTTGCTTTAAGTATCATTCCACCTATGTGAATGTTACCAACTTCTTTATTTCTTTTCAAAATGGTATCTACTTTTAGGACTGAAATATTCATGAAATGACTAGAATATTCACATTAACAAGGGATGCTATTAGTTATTAGTCTCCCATGGGTTCCAAAAATTGATGATCCAATTTTTTATTTTTCACTTCATTGATTCAAATTAAATGACAATTAAGTCAATTGTTCCCTTATTCAACTGATTTCCAAATTACCCTCCCCTTAATGAACTAATTTTTTATTACTATGCACTTTATTATTTATTAACAAATCCATGTATGTTCAAATAATTTCATAAAATAACATATATGATAAGTATAGAGGTCTTAGACACATAGAAAGTTCATAAATTCTTAAATATTCATTATGGGATCCCGATTTTCCATTTTACTATAGTTAAAAATTACTTATAAGATTGGAATTTAAGTTATAACCATGACGTGTTTGTCTAAAAAGGGTGTCTGGCCTATTTTCAAGTCAAAATATCTAGTTTTATAATGTTATAATATCAATTACACAATGATCTCTCCCATAACACTAATCTACCCTAAAATTTTATTAATTTTTTACTATTTGAAACCTCATTATATATAATACAAATATAACCTACGAAGGATGCAATGAAATATATATATATATTTTAATTTATTATTATTTTTTTAATTTCAATTTGATTTATTTTGATCAATATAAATTGAAGAATATATGGGATGAAATTTTAAAAGGTTGTTATTTTTGTTTGGTTGTAAATTAAGTACAATTTAGAATAATTAAGATCCCTCCCCCCACACATAAAACACAATAATTTAAAACATATTGATTTTTACTGTGGTAAGCACACATAAAAATATTGATATATATTTTGAAATGCATCATGATCTCTATATTATTTTGAGGGGTGAGATTTGAGTGTGAACATAATTTTTCCACCCAACAAGAACACTACAAAATCATAATGTAACAATATTTTTTCTACTAAACAATATAGAATTTAATATGATGTTTCAAATATTTCCATGCATCGGATGTGATGATGAATTTTTTTAAAGTTGTACCAATAATAATTATGAGATTTCATATTGGGAATCAATAAATGCAACATGAAAGAAAAAACATCAGTATAAAATTTAAACCAGTGAATTAAATGATACTAGCAGTTTTAATGAAATATTTTAGAAATAATTTAAACTTTTACTCCCTAGATATATAGAATCCATTTTCAATTATGAATAGAAATATTCAAACATACCTTTTAACCAATGAAAAAAAATCCAATGGTTGAATGTTTAAAGATCATACATAATGAACAGATTGAGATTAGATTTTATAATATAAACATAATTTGAAATTGGCCAATGTTTGAGTTGAGTGAAGTTTTATCCTATGTTATCCAATGATAAAAATCATTTGTCACTGATGTTATTAATGATTCTTCCACTAGTAATAGTGTTCAAAACGAACCTCGCGTACTTCTCATAGTTACTCCGCCAACCACATAACATATATACCTCATGGTAACTCAACCAAGAAACATTAAAATAGATTGAAATTAGAAAATAAAATATTTGTAAATGAAAATTTAATTAACAATGATTAACTATTATAGGGAGACATGAAATAGAAAGTGGATCATTTATTCATATATAAATTTAATGATAAAAATGATCATGGGGTTCCTCACATTCTAAACTAGGTTTAATTTCCCTAGATTAACTCAACCCTATAAAGATTGTAGTCTAGATCATTCAGTGGGTAAGATTCATAAATACTTATGACCCTAGAATTTCCTAATTGGGTTATAAATTTTACCCAAACTGACTTTCTTCTGGGTGGACTCAGATTAAATAATATTTTCTTCAAAATTTTCACTAACAGATTTAGTCCTAAAATCATCAAAAGGAATATGATTTTCCCTTATAACCTCATCTCAAAAAAACCTCTTTTAAAAAATAATTCATCTAAAATGGAGACTCCTAAAAAATAATAAATTCTTCTTAGTCTTCACTATCATGGATGTTAATCTTACCCTTTCATTTACATTGATTGTAACATGATTAGTCGGTAATAATGAAAAAAATAATGATGAGAACAATGTTATAACACACTTTATGATAAATAAAAAGGGTCTAACCACATAGAAGTGTTAATGATTGTGGGGATGAAAAGAAATATAATCTAACAAACAAAACAACAAACAAAATTAGCAGGAAATAGTGAAGGAAGGGTGAAATAGGAGTGATAACGGGGGAACAAGTTCTGTGAAAGAGTTAATAAATATATTGAGATAGTGCCTCATAGTGTTTTAAACTGATAAAAATATATTCTCCATATCTACTGGAATTAATTTAATCTTATACTTCTTGATTGAAGGTGATGATTTACTAACATAACGCTTTAGTGAACTTGAATAATTTGGTGACCCATCTTTACCCTTGATCATTACATCATAATTTGTCAATTAATTAGTTAATAACGTGCAAGGTATTTATTTACCTTTTAAAATTTATAGTACTTAGGTCAGTGATCCAAGGTGAAATTATATAACTAACCCCACCTATGTATCATTGTGTAATAATGATGGATGTTCTTAATAAAAAAGAATATAATAGTGAAAATTAAATTTCACTAAATAAAATTTTTAAAAGTATTAGCATGTATAAAAAGATAAAAAGTAGATCACATCCTAGTTCCCTAATATACATATCTATTCCTAAAAATAGAAATTCCCAAAGGTGGAGAAATGTGATGAAGAATAATCTATGGAGAGACAGTTTCCTTCCTCAAGCTCATGCTCTGGATCATGTTCCATATCGGTTGTCTCCACCATATTTTTTCTTTTGGTTATTGGATGGTGATCATGGATCAACTGATCGATGATCTTGGGATGGTTTTGTAATTTTTTTCTGGAAAGTTCATTTCTCCACTCTCTAATCAAGGATTCTTTATATAAATGAAAAGCATTGCATGCATATTTTGAGTACTCATGGTTTCCACTAGGTTAAAGCTTCATTTATTCCACATGGAATTTACACCACTATACATCCTTCTACAATAATAACTATAACTAAACACCCTCAAACATAATTCACCACTACTCAATGTTTATGGCCATGCAATGACCACAATTGTGCACTCCTCCCAGGAGGCATGCATGTACCCAGTTTCAAATGGAACTTATTGTGAGTGAAATAATGATTTGATAACAAAATGTGCTCCTCATAAGTGGTAAGCACTTACTCAAGGTATCTATTGATATTACCATAAATTTTGATGTTTAGAGCTCCTTATAAGACGTATTTAGTAATTTTTTTTTTTTTCGTGCACACACAACATGAATAAAATTAATACAATTATTAATATAAATAAATATCATATATATATATTATTTTCTGGTAGGAATAATAATAAATAGTATAAAAATATGAATTTATATACATATATATATATACATATATATATACATATACATAACTACGTATTATTATTGTTATTATATATAATATAAATGATAGTAATTATTAATATTATTAAATATATGATAACTTTCTTGTTTTATTTAGTATATTTTTTAGTATATTTATTATTATTATGGTCTGTCATTATCTTTATTATTATTATTCTTAGTCATTAATTTAAAACTTCTCCCATAGCCCTATAATCTTCAAGGGGGATGACTCAGCTCTTCCTGGATTCTTTGTCTTCATCCTTCGGCATCCACTGCAGTATGTTCTTAAGTGGGTGTCCCAAACTGAAATGGGAATGAGTTCATGAACTCTTGCTCTCACTCTCACCCTTCTCCTATGGCGTAGAGTATGTCAGCGCCGCCGCCTCCCCTCCTCAAACCTCTTCGGCCGGGTTGGGGGGATCCTGCTTCTTCGTCCCATCTGATTCCCCCTTGCCTACCCTCTTTCTCCCCCTTCACAGATTTGTCCTCCCGTCCTCCTTTTTCTATGATCTATATAAGCCCTAATGTTTAATCCTTAGTTAATGGAGTTCTGTCGGTTCATATGTCCTCTCTGGAGTTCACAGAAGCATCCGCGTTTCTGGATCTCACGTTGGTAGCTCGATTCGGAAGGGATCGTCCATTGGTCGATGCGTTTTATCATTTTGTGTTCTCCTCTTGGAATTTGAAGTATCGTGTTACAGTAGGCCATATAGATGCGAGACATTTACAACATTGATTCTCTAATGAAGATGACCTTGTGCATTCATGGGCCTATGCTCCACATTCTATGAAGGGGTTAAGGTTCTATTTATTCCTATGGACCTTCGACTTTCATCTGAGATGCGATCCTCCATCCTCATCAATCTGGATATCCTTACCTGGTCTCCAATTTCCGTTTCAAAACCTGGAGATACCGCGACAGATAGGAAATATGGTTGGAAGCTATCTTTGTTCTGATTCCCGCACCAAGGCCGTCTGCCACCCAGTTGATCCAATGATTTTTGTAGAGGTTGACTTATCAAAAGGCCCACTAGAGACCAATGTCATAAAAATTGAGGGAGAGCTTCAATGGATTTAGAAGGCACCTTATGACTACTGGATTTTCTTTTTCTCGGGATGTTTCAGTATAGGACATGATGTCTCCAGGTGCCAGAGAATCCTCTCCTATCAACCCTGGTATAGTTCTCCCAATCTTATGAAAGATGGAACTGTTGATGTATGTAATTTTCCTGGTGGATCCCTCATAGAGAACGAGGATGCTGTTTTGGACCAAGGTTGTATTAGGGAGTCTCAGGGGACCTCTGATCCTCCGACTTCCATTCAATGTAATGAAAGGAGGTTGAACAAAAATTCAAAGGTGGATGATGTGTTTGATCGGCTCAAGCAGGACCTAGGTGTGCCGTTGAAGGAGTTGGGAGCTATTGAGGAACAACAGGCCCGCACCGGTTTTTATCAGACATCTGTTAACAAGTCTTCATCTGAGATGAATAACATCACTCAATGTGAGCATGAATGTGCTGTAATAGAGGCTGAAAAGGAGGCCCAACATCCTGGGAATTCAAAGGAGGTGACTCTGTCTACCAAGGTGCCCCACACTGATAAAGGGATGCCTGAGGAGGGCAGGGTGGCCGAGCCTCCTAGGATACAGAAGGAGTCTAAGTTTGATGATACGATGCCTAGTATAGGGATTCGGGAGGAGGGGATGTGTTGGATCCCTTGGACCCAAACATTCTCCAACCCCCATCATATCTAAAGGTTGTATCTACAGGGGAAAACATGTGGTACCCTAGTGAGATGAGCATGCAATTTGGGATGAAGCATCCCACTGAGGGCTCGAGGATTGAGCTAAGGAACCTCTTTGATTGTATGGTGGATCAAGATCAAGTATTGTTTCATGAGGAGGATGATTTAGGTTCTGATTGTTGTAGTCAAATTTCTGCAGACAGCTGGGATCGTCTCCAAGGGAAGGGTCCTCATAGCACTAGAAGGAAGAAGGGTCTAAAAGGAAAGCGCAACTCCAGAAAATGCATTGTGGTTCATGGGAAAAAACCAAAGGGACATAAAAACTATTCTTACCTGCCAAAACCAATGGAAACAAGGTCGGACAAGAAAAGTGGAAGCAAGTAAAGAAATGCCCCGAAAGACAGAGATAACGGTGAACTAAGTAGATAACCAAAGGTAATAGAAGAAGAGTTAAGGGATTTATTGATGATCATACTTCACTCAATAGAAGAAATGATTTATAAAGACATGAGGCCCAACACCTCAATTGAGGAAATTTCTAGAATTTATGAAAGAAGGTTTCAAGTTGAGGCCACTGAGGAGCAGGAAGCGTGGATCGATAAGCAAGATCAAATAATTGCTCGGGGTTTCAATCAAGGAAAAGTATATTTGGAAGAATTCATTTAGATAATAGACAAGATGATCTCTCATCTCAAGGAACTGCTCAGGGAGGATCCAAACACAGAGGTTAGCACTCTGCACTGGTAATTATATAGAGTGGCTGATTTAAATAACCTCATTCTGGTGTTTAATAATTTTTTGAGCTTATTTATCATGTAGTGGTTGTGGTTTTTTGAATGATGGTTTCCCACTTGTGGTTAAAGTGGATTTTTAATAAACATTTATATTTGGGGGTAAAGTGGGGGTCCCCCTTCTTGGTGGTGCTCAGATCAGGTGTTGGAAGCTTCCAATCCAGTGAGCAAATAATGTGGTTGAAGGTGGTTACTCGAAGTGGTACTAGATCAGTGGATCAATATCATTGCTATAGTGTATCTTAGATCAACCAATGGTGGCTCAACCATCTGGGTTCAATGTTCATTCAATAAGAAATTTTGGGGAGAGTGGGTCATATTTGGTTCCATGATTCCAAATCTGGATAGGAGGGTGATTATGGTGAGATAATATTCTTCCTTATCATATGGATGATTTTCTTATACAATCATCCATGGTGGTGTTTCTATACTGGTTTTGTAAGGTTGTGTAGGGATATTAGCAATGACTCATCAGTCTTCGTCAATTGGGGGTTCATCTCAAGTTAGGCAAGAGATGTTTTAAATTTATCTCATCACAGTTTTTGGAGGTGATGTGATAGTTGAATGATTGGTTGTATATTGGCATACTGGTAGATCTATATCTATTGATGGAAGTCCCAATGGTTGAAGGGAGTTTTGTAAAGGGTGGTGGCAGATAGAAAAACATGGTGAGTTATGTATAGATGGGGGTAGTTGTAGAGGATTTAGTTGGAGAATCCCATTATATGATTGTTGTGGGAGTGGATTATTCATAGATGATGGAATAGGAAACACTAGAGGCTGGTGGTAGATGGTTGTTGAGTGCTCGCAGTGGATCTATCAAATTGTAGCACATAGATCTATTGGTTGAAGATAGATGCTACAGTAGATGGATGGAGATGATGCTACTACTATTTTACCTACAATGATAGATCAAATTATTTGGCTATATATATATATGTTGATGGTGAACCACAATATGATTTGTGTAGGAGTTGACAATTCATGGATGATGGAAGTGGAAGTACTAGAGGCTAGCAGTAGATGGTTTCTGAGTGCTGGTCGTGAATCTCTCAAAATATAACAGATCGGCATACTGGCTGAATGGGATTCTATGGTATATGGATAGATATTATGGTAGTACTATTTTGACTATAGTGGTAGATCCTTGGCATTGTCTATAGATATGTTACTGGTAGTTGTAGTGGCTAGTGGTAGATCATGGGAGGCCAGTGGTAGCATCTCTATTTCTGGTTGCAGTAGGCTGGCTACCAGTAGATCTAGAAAATATAAGCATCATTATCCAAAAAATTAAACAAAATCAAGAAACCATACATTTAAAATAGAAATGAGAAAAAACATTAACAATAATAGTGACAATAGATTAAATTCCAAATTAAAATAATTAATTTTTTGAATTAATGAATTAAAAAAATTTAAAACCATAGAAAATAAAATAATTACAAAAACATGGAAAATTAAAAATTTAGTTCTATAAAATTATTTAATAAAAAATTAATTATTTTCAATTCAAAATAGAAATAAATAAAAAATTAATAGTAAAATATAATGAAATATAAATTTAATTTACTATTTTGAAAAACATATTATGAAATAATAAAATATTTAAATGAATGTAACTAAAAATAAATAAAATTAAAACAAGTATATAGTAATAATAATGGTGTTTAAAAAATTAATTATTTAAAATTTATTTTTTGAAAATAACTAAAATAAAACATATAATATCTTATTTGACAAAAAAATAGTTTTAATACTCAAATCCAAATTTAACAAAAGATTTCAATTATTGAACTAAAATGCATATTTTTATATTTCAAATACAATTATATATAAAAAATTATGTGTCAAGAGTAATTAATAAATGAAACATTAAATATAGTCAAAGAATTCATTATTTAGACATCTTTGAAATATGAATCATGAAATAATTATTATATTTTTCATCAATTGTACTTTTAAACCCAATCATTAATGATTATTATGAAACATGAAATATGTTACAATCAAGGAGTTGGAAGGTCATATGTACGGATGAGCAATGATTCCATTTTACAATAATAATTTTAGACATAAGGTAAATAATAAAAAAACATTCTAGAGAAATAATCATATCAAAAATATCATGTTATTTCATTATATATACATACATACATATATATTCCATGTGATTTGGTGATAAAAAAGAATCATATCACTTAATAGATGTGGGACTCCACAATTAAACATGAACGACGTTATCATTTATTGGTGAATTGTAATATAAATAATTAAATGATATTATATCACATAAGAATGATAAATATGTCATGATTATATTATATAACTATTAATTCCATCATTATAAACATATGTGGGAGGTGATGATGGAAAACCCATTACATAGGTTTTTGAGACAGTATTCCCCAATACATACAAATATTTGTTTCGTTTCCTATTTGATGGAAGGGGAAATGGATTTAGATTATTCAATTAACATAATAAAATAACAGCATATGGGAGATAATGGGGATATTATATCATAATGGTTAAATAATATTTTATGTATGTGGAAGGAAAAACAAAAAACATTCTATGTTAAGAATGATACCTCTTCTTTGGACACATCTTTAGGATTATGCCTAAAGACTTCCAAAATTTTCATTATGATAAATCCAAAGAATCTATGACATATATAGGGTATTATGTAAGGTATTTGGGTATGTATTGGCCGAGACAAATTAATTTTAGAGTGTGAATTAGAGAGGATAGGGTCTGGTATTTTATAAGTGGGATAGAGGAAAGACTTAGTGTTTCTAAATAAGAAAAGTTGTACCTAAGTTATTCACCTACTAAAGGATAATAAAAAATAACTATTATAGACTCTCAGATGATATAAAGTATAAATAATTTCATAAAATTTATTTTAAAACATTTTTTAGTTCTTTTTAAGATGTATATTTTTGGTTTAACCCTCAGTAACCCTATTTCCACCTTAACCGTGCTAAAATATATTTTTGTATTCACGATTCATTATGTAATTTTTTTTAAGCATAATATAAAATATATATTATTATTATTATAAATATTTATTCAAGTTAACATAATTAAATTCATAAAAGGGGAAAATTTTAATTTAAAATAAAACCCATAGACGTGAAAAAATGTGGTTTTAAAGAAATGAATTTTTTGAGCATAAGATTATTTTATATTAAAATTATGACTATTAATATTCAATATATTAATTTCAATTTATTTTTATAGGTTAATAATATTTAAATTCTATTTAAATCATTCCTCTTTAGGTTTCATAATATTTAATTAATATCTTGAGGAAAAATTCACTTTAAAACACATTTAAAACATTTCCTTCTAAAATCTAAATATAATGTTCTTCTAAAATCAAGTAAAAATATGATTATAGTGTAATTAATATGATTATATATTTAAAAATAAAAAATCTTTCTTTTTAAATAATATTCAAATAATAATTTGACCTTTAAATTAATTATTTTATTTAAATTAAATGACAATTTTACTAAAATGGGTAATTTTTATAATTCACTCAAAAATCGAACATTTCCCAAGAAATAAAAAAACTAACCATATGTTAATTTTGATATGATGATTCCAAAAATTATGTAAATTATATCAACTACATTTTTTTAAACAATTTGAATGAATTTATAATATATTTCCTCAAAAACAAATATAAATCCTTTTTAAGGAAAAATTATATTTTGAAGAAAAAACTGTATTTAATAAAAATCGAGTGACCCATTCGTAGTAATTTATCAATATATAAATAATATGTAAGAATATTATATAAATTTAATAAATTAATTAATACTATTCATTCTACTATTATAATGGGTATGTTATAATAATCATATTTAAATAATATATTTCTTTTGTCATTTATGATCAATGTTGAATGTCATACATGAAATATAACATAATGTTATATTAAAATATTATTGAGGTGATATATTATCACACCTTAGAAAAATATTCCCCTACAATTTTAACACTCTCTCAATTATCAAATATTAGAAATTTGAAAATACTTTTTTTGGAAACACAAACCGTAAAAAGAGTTAATAAAACATCCTCTTAATAAGAGGGATATAGAAGTAAAAAAGGCTGTCTAGAATAACACATAAGTAGATTTCCATATAGGGTAAAATTGGTTAAAATTTAATTTATAGACATGGAAGGAAACAATTATGTCCAAATAAGGATGTAAAGTTACCAATAACATTGATTATATAGAAATGATTTATTATGATAAAGCGAATGAGCAGAAAATAATTATTTATTATGTTGTGAAAAAACCATAAATTTCATCTGAAGTGATGGTAATAGGATAAAAAAACTCATGATCCTTTTCATAGGGATTCTTAATTCCCTTAACAAATAAATGAATAACATAAGGAAATTCATTTACATGATAAGATTAATTTCACAAATTAATAATTTCCACCACAATTCCATCTTTTCAACAAATGATGAGTATTCAAGATGAATTTTTTATACCTATATTTCTAAAAAAATATATAATGGATCAAATAATCCAACAATGGATAACTAGATATTACATGTGTCTTCAGAAATTAACCACACCCAAAATGGTTAGCATAAGTTAAGATGCTTCTTGAAAATGAATAAACCTTTATATAAAGAAAACTACTTTATTCTTTAAAATTCAATAGTAATACCCCTTGATTAATCTAAATAATTCCATAAATTAATCTCCTTAAATTTGTTAATAATAATCATGATTATGATTAAATCTAAAAATTCATGATGTTTTGATGACATATTCTCTAAAAAATGATTTATTATTTATCTCCACTAATCTGGTTTAATTTCACATATAGAAAAATATATATTCCATAATCGTATAATCTCTAAGCTATAATAAAAACTTCTATTAATAAATTCAATATCATAATCACAAAATAAATTCCCAATGAAATTGATATATATATGAAAAAAATATATTTTTCAAAAATAAAATAAATCATTATATATCAAAAAAATTGAGTTATAGATAATAATTTCATACAAATCAAGATATCACGTAGGCCATTGTTAGGTTCTACACCATTATTACCCTTTAGTTGTGGGTTCAAGAACTAGTAATTCTCCAGATGTAATGTGTAGTCCCATAGGATTAATGTTTTCATTTTTCATATAATTAAATACATATTGAATTCCCATAAATATTATTAAAATCGTTAAAATATCGTAATCATCAAAGGTTATATTAAACATAAAGGTTATCGATACCACTAAACATGTGAAAATTTAATTCCTTCTAATATACTACATCATGTTTAACCTATGAGTTACATATAACACAACACAAAAAATAGTCTCCCAAAAAATCATTAATAAACTGAAAATTTTGTTACATAAACCCTCAAAATTGGTGTCTATGACTTGAATAAGATATTAAACACTAAAATGTAAACCAGTGATATAATCCAAAACATTAAATATAACCTAACATAAAAATATTAAAATATCAATTTTATCTAAACCCTTCAATAAAAATAACTATTACACCGCCAAAAAACAAACTATTAGATGTAGTGTTAAAAACATGAACATTAGATATATATATTGATTTAGATAAAAGATGACATGTTAATTTATTTCCAAAACAAAATACATTAAAAGAAAAACATTATCATGTTCATACTTAAGGACTATTTAGGTTTAGATTTTTTGGGAAATAATAAAAATTCTTACATAATAATTTCACATAATATCAAGAGATTAATTTTCCAAATATAGCTAGATTTTCAATTTCCAAATTAAGTGATCATAATCATACATATTAAATTCTTCTATATAAAATTTATTTCACATAATTGTTGATAACAATGGTATATGGAAACATAATATGGGTTATCTCAATTTTTGATAAGGGTAAAAATAAGAATAAACATATGATTGTCAACAATGAGGATAAAATTTGTATAATGAAATGATAAAATAATAAAATTCCATGATCATAGCATAAGATAATTTATTACCATTAATAACTAGATAATAAAACATGAAAAATATCATAAGGCTTTAACTAATAAAAGTATCATAGGATTCAATAATCATGAAACATGTGAAGTAAATATTGATTAAAAAATAAATAAACCCATGTAGATCGAATAAAAAAACATGTAGGTATCTTATAAAATTATATTCGTATCACTCTTATAAATGGAGTGGCCAATACATTCAACTCTATTCTCTTAATAACCCAATGCAATGGATGGATATAAGGGACAAGCACGTCCTTTGTTTATATCATAACCACCCATTGTGGGAATATAATTTAACCACCAATCCTTTTTTATAGTGGATCCATCCATCATCATTAACAATGTATATGAATATTATAATGAATAAATTACTAAAATTTGTCATTGAATCATAAAAAAATGAAATATTCTTTATTACATTCAAAACATCATTAAACTATAGAAAAGAAATAGTATTCGTGAAAATATTATTAAAAAAGTCATAATCCATCAAATGGCTGAAAATAGATTATATCATGCCAATATATCCCAGTGGAAATTAAGTAACATCAATGGTTATTGATGTTGATGAATTGAAATACCATTAAAATATCTTTAAATTTAATATTGAGGGAAATTTTTTTTTAAATTTAAGAAATAAATTTAAGTAAAAAATTCACAAAAATTATATGAAAACGATATTTGATGAATATAATATTTTAATATTAAAAATGAAGATTTAAAATATTGAGTGTTCATCATGGTCTAAAACCTCATTCATGCCAAATATATTGAAAAAATTATTTATTTCCCATTTTTTGTAGAAAGTCAATATGTTCACTATCTAGAAAACGATAGCACGAATTAAATAAAAACATTTTTAAATAGAAATATATTATAGAAAAATATTTATCAATAATAATATAATATTAAACCATTATTGATTATTTTAGAAAATATTGATTTAAAAGATTAATTTTTTTTAATCGAAGAGAAAAGTAAAATAATTTTTTTTTAAAAATTATACATAATATTATTTTACATGGAAGATAACGTGAAAATGTTTCATGAAAAATTAATCAATAAAATGAGGAGGCAAAAACAAAAGGGGTTTATTATATAATGATCTAATAATTTTCTTTTTTGTAATTTCAAGCATGAAATATCCATATTAAAATTAGATTTTTAAATAAACCCTTGACACACTGATAAAATATTAATCATTTCCCAATAAAAGAAATAAAATCAAATGATAATTTAAGTACCATGAATATAAAAATATTCATTATATAACAAATAAAAGGGGGATTTCATACACCACATAAACCAAATTTTGCGAATAATAATAATATATGCCTCAATGAAGGAAAATTGAGATGAAATACTTTTCTTATTTGGTAATCTCTGGAACAAAACAAAATGAAATATATATCCTAATTTTCATTAAGAAATATAATAAATTCATGAAAATAATGAAAAATAAATACATTGACACTATGTATAGTAAATAATAAAAATAATTTATGAATATTGAATATGTCTCACAAAAATAATATATGGAAAAACCATTACATTGTGTTTGAACATTACATGTATTTTATTTAAATCATTTATAATAAACTTATATCAATTATTTGATTTCATAAGAAAATTTTACATTTTTGATACATTATAATTAAATTATTTATTTTATTTATTTTAAATAAATTTATAATATATTTATTCATTTTAAGTCCATATCAAGCGTTTTGACAAAATTTAGCCCATGTTTCCACAATAACATCGATAGGGTGAATATGGCCGAATAGGTCATTATTTTAACATATATAGAATAATAATAATTACTTATATATAGTATTTATACATCGATTATATTATTATAACCAATCATTATACAAGGGTATGTAAAATGAATTATTATACAATCATGGAGACAGTAGGTCATACGTAAGCATGGAAAACATTTCTATTTTCATCAATCAATATGGAAAGAAGGAATGAATTATTTTATTTATCCATAAAGATAATAATTATATAAATACTGTTTTATTTCATTAAATATACTTATATATATAATCAATGATATTTGGTGATGAATAAGTATCACATCATTTTGTGGAGGCCGTAGTCCATGCCTACGCCTGAACAATATTATCATTTTTCAGTTTATGGAAAGGTGAAAATTAAATTATATTTTTACTTTTAAAATGATAAATTTGTAATTAATATCATATAAAAATAGTAATTCCATTATTATGAGGATATGATTTAAGCGATGATGGAAAAAATTGCATTGGTCTTCTAGGTGGTAGTTTGCAGCACACACAAACAATGGTTTCATTTCCCATTTGATGGAAGAGAAGATGGATATAGGTTTTTAAATTAACATTATAAAATAATATTATATGATAGATACAATTAATATTATACCATAATGGTCTAATAACATTTTATGTATGCAAATGAATAAACAAAACAAAAACATTCATTTAAGTATGATACCTCTTCTTCAGACCACCTTATTAGGATTATACCTAAATCATTCCTAGATTGGATTTAGGATGAATAAAATTAATCTAGTAAATGGATAGGTTATTATGTAATGGATTTATATGGTATTTAAAGAGAAAAAAAATCTATTTCAGTGTAAATAAGAGAGGATAGGGGTGGCCTTTTATAAGTTGGGGAGAAGACACACTTGTAGATTTTTAAAAAAAGGTGTACCGAGATTTTTAACCTGCAAAAAGGCTCCATAATAAAAAATTATCATCTAATAGATGTGATAATGTAAAAAATATTAAGAAAATAGTTTTATAGGAGTTCATAGGATATTATAACCGATATCATTAAATTTAACCCATGATAAACACTTTTTCACCTTAACCACAATAAAATATTTTTACTATTTTCATTATTCATTAGAAAAAACATTAATTTTAACATATTATATCATAAAAATTATTTTTTTCAAAAATATTGAACCTATTTTATCAAAATCAACTCAAATTAGTTGCTATGTTTAATTTATAATAAATCTTATAGGCATGATGAACATATGGTTGTCCATGAAATGAATATTTCATCCAAAATATGATTTTATATTAATTATATGACTACTCACAATCATTATATGAAGATAAATTTATTTATATAAATATAATATTTAAATTTTATTAATATAATTCCTAAAAATGGGTTATATAAATTAAATAAAATAGAGAATCATTAGGTAATTTTGTAAATTTTTAGGAAAATTTCATTTTAAACATAAAATTTATCTTCTTCTAAAATAAAATATAAATATGATTAAAAAATAATTAAATGAATTTAATATAATTATATAATACATATGTTTCATGAAATAAAATTTAATGAATAATGGTGAAATTAAATTTCTTAATTTATTGAAATTATATGAATGCTTCAAAAATATTTTTATTTTAACTATTCCCTAGAAAATCAACATTTTCCAAAAAATTCCATATTTTCTTACTACTTTATATTTATATGAAAATTTCAAAAATATGTTCATTCTATGAATTAAATTTTATAAATATCTAGAAAGTAATTGAAACAATTTCTCACAAAAAGAAATATAAATCAATTATCAATAGAACATATATTATCAAGAGAAAATATATTTATTTAACATTGACTCCTTATTTCATAATAATTTATCAATATATATTTATTGAGTAAGAATTTTAAAAATATTTCATAATTAAATTAAGACTTATAATTCCCTCCAATTAAACATCTATTTTATAACATTCATACTTAAATAATATATTTCATGGGTTGTTTAAGCCCAATGTTTCATGTCGTATACATGATTTGACATAATGTTCATCTATAAAAAAATATCAGGTTCCTTCACATTTATGACGAAATTTTAAAGGTTACCTATAATTATCCATTTCTATTGGGTACTAATAAAATACATCATTGTATATCATGTAATTTATGGTAGTGATTTAAAGCATTTCAAAATTGAAAATATATCCTAAAAATGATTAATAACTCATCATAAAAAACTGGTCAATTGGCATAATTATTGTTGCAATGAATTTAAGAATAAATTTTAAACAAAAAATAATAATAACAGGAAGAATATTTTATAGATAGTATTTTTATCTTTTAAAATGTTAGAAAAATTAATAACTAATAGTTGCTAAAATATGAACATGATGAATTTAGAATGATTAGTTGAATATAGCATGAAAAGTTATCTTGTGGTATTAGAATATAATTTCATTGTAACAGAAAGTGTCTACTACTTACCCAATTATATTATCTACTATCATTATATCAAAGTCAATGGAATTATGTATGGTGCTACCACTGCAAAGAGGTGTTACTGCTACCGTTGTAAAGAGGCTATAGTCACAATTGGATCAACTGAAACCAATGAATCCTAGGAAGATTGTGTGGTGTGATACCATTTCATAATTATGGAGGCATTTTTCTACTACCATCATGTCAAAGAAAGTATCTACCACTCAAATTATTTTGAGTCACTGTTACAACTAGTGGGAACCAGGTGCTAACATTGAGCAGTAGAGATGATACCATCATAGATCTACCATTACTGAGAATAGAGGTCCTACAATTAAATTGTGGGATTAGAAATATGATTCTACCATTAGTGGCAGATAATGTTACCATTAACAGAAAACGTGTTTCCACTGTATTAAGGGGGTTTGAGTTCTACAGCAACTAGGTGATAACAGTGGAAACCATTGCGGTTGAGGACATTGGAAGATGATTGGTACCATCATAATAAGATAATCTATAAGGATTATGTGTGTTTTAATATAAGGATACTAATCATTCATTTGATAAATAAACCATGATGTCCATGCATGGTTCTAGAAACATGATGAACAGAAAGTCTCATGCCACTGTAGATGAGATTAATATGAGCAAATGAGGCAATTTTTCTATGTTAAATTGAGCGGTGTAGTCATAATCCATTAAGGGAGTTGACTTCCCTTATTGATGGCTGCTGCTCCGGGTTTAGGGGTTTCCTCTTCGACGGCGGCGGTTGCTCTGGGTTTAGGGGTTTCCTCTTCGACAGCGGCGGCTGCTCTGGTTCGCGATGGCCCCTTTCCCCAGGCTGTCGTTGCCCCGGTTACGGGTGTTTCTCCTTCAGCGCCGGAGGTTACTACTTTCTCGAAGGAATCCGGGGCTGGGACCGATGCTGGAGGGTTCCCGAAGCTCTCCTTCAAGGAGGTTCTCTGTGGGGAGGCCTCCAAGGTTGGTGTGCGTGCGCTGTCTGCAGCGGTACCGCTTCCTGAGATTCCATCGATTGTGGTGGATCGGCGTGCCCATGAGTTGGTGGAGGGGGTTCCGTCGGTGGTTCTCTCTACCAAGTAACTCCGGGAGGCGGTGGCCTTTCATGAGCTTACCCTTGTGGCCCGGTTTGGCCGCAACAAGCCCTCGCTGCCTTTCTTCCGTAGTTTCGTGGAGTCCTGGGACCTGTCTCACCCGGCTGCGGTCTCTGAGTTTTCTTGGGCAGCCTTCTTCATTCACATAGCGACAAAAGAGGAATTTGTGAAGGCGTGGTCCTGGGAGGTTAGGAGGTGCGGTTCTTGGCGTTTCTCTCTTTCCAGGTGGTCGTGGGATTGCCACTATGGGCGCGAGTCTTCCTCTGATGTTGATTGGTTATCTCTGCCGGGTTTGCCCCTTCCTCTTCAAAATCCGGCCATCTTGATGGAAGTTGGAAACTCGCTGGGGTCTTTTCTCTGTTCGGATGCCGACACCAGGTGCCTCTGGGCGGCTGCCAACCCGCGGATCTGCGTTGAGTTGGATTTAGCGACGAAGCGTCCATCCACGGTGATGCTGAAGGCCGCTGATGGCTTCTCCTGGACCCAGAGAATCTTCTATCAATCGCCTCCATGGTTTTTCGTCAGTTGCGGTTTGCATGGCCACCTGGTGAGGAGCTGCCGGCGAAGAAGGGAGGTGGCGGGTCCCTCGTTCCGGGGCGGATCTGCGGAGTCGGGTCTGGTCCATCCTGTGTTGAACAGTCTAAGGTCCGACCGGCTTCCTGACCGCCCGGTTGTGGTCTCAAATTCAAATTTTTCGGTGGGTTCCCGCGCGAAGGAGACAGGACGTGGGGCGGACTCCTCTGACTTGGTCAGTGGCCTGCCGGTTGCTCCCTCGGATGCCTCTGACCTGATCTCCTGGTCTCCGGGGCCATCTGGGCTGGCACCCTGTCCCCCTCCTGCCGGCGTCGATTCGCGGCGGGTGTCGGAGCTGTGCGCCGCTCTCTCCTTTGGCAGTCCGCCAAGGATGCTTCCACCGCCTCCCCCTCCTGTCCCTGTTTCAGCGTGCCTCTCGCTAGAGACGCTTCTCAGTTCCCTGTCTAGCAAACTCTCTCTGTCCTTGGAGGATCTGGGAGGGCCGGGTTACAACCCTAGAGGAGTGGATAAAGAATTGTTGTTTGCTTGGTCCTCTCCGCAGTGCAGGCTCTTATTTTTCTTGGTGCAGGGCGATCTGGGGGCTGACTCGCCCTGTTTCCGTTCTCCGGAAAGGAAATCTCTACTGGAGGTGGAGGATTGTTCGTTTAAGAAGGTGATTCGCTCACCGAAGCAGGATTGGTGTTAGCATGTCTCGTCTGGTCCAGTCACCCGCTCGAAGTCAAAGGGGAAAGGTCTTTTCGCTCCTTCCCATCCACAAAATCCCTCTCCGTTTAAGGCCCGCAAGGGCGGCCTCTAATGTTATCCCTCATCATATGGAATGCGCGCGGGTTGGGAGCTCAAGCCAAGCGCGCTTTTCTGGCAGCGGAAGCAAGGAAGTCGAAGTCTTCGTTAGTGGTTATTCTTGAACCGAAACAGAATTCTGATAAGCTACCGGGGCTTGCTAAATATCTTGGCTTTCCTAACTTCTTGAATGGGAGTCCTGTCAATCCCCAGATTTGGATCTGTTGGAAGAGAAACATTTCGGTGGAGGCTATCAGCTGGATGCCAAAATGCGTCAACACTAGGATTTCTGTTGGAAGCTTCGACCTTCTGTTCTCCTTTGTGTACGCGTGTATGCGGAGCCTTGAAAGGAGAGAGTTATGGGGTCACCTTCAAGACATGCAGGCTGGGCCTTTACCTTGGTTCGTAGGAGGCGACTTCAATGCTTTGTTGGACGTTTCAGAGAAAAGGGGAGGCGCTGGCTCTAATCACGAAAGCATGCAGGAGTTTCAGGAGTGCATTGCGCTTGCAGGTCTGCTGGATTTAGGGTTCACAGGGTCCAAATTCACATGGTGCAACAACCGTAAGGGGAGGGAGCGCATCTGGAGTCGCTTGGATAGATGTTTCTCCAACTTACAGGTCTTGGATCTTCTCTCCAAATCATCGGTCACACACCTTACTCGCATGTTATATGACCACGCTCCTCTGATGGTGGGAATCCGTCGCGAAGCAGTGGTGGGAGCGGCCTTTCATTACACTAGTGAATGGCATCGGGATAAGGGCTTCATGCAACTGATTAACGACTCCTGGCTTAAAGAGGAAGGGAAGCAGTCTTGGGATGGTTTGACAAACCGACTCAAACGCCTGAAGCATGATATTCGAAGATGGTTGACTGATCAGCCGGGAACCTCTAATGGGGTAGAGGGCCTGCTAATTGAGGTGGACCGTTTGGAGGAATCCCTTTTTAACAACTGGGAGGATAACACCTTTGATATTCTTTGCGACAAGAAGATCGTTCTGGCGGAGAGGCTCTTAGAAGTGGAGAGGGGATACAAACAAAGGTCCAGGGCTAGGTGGTTAAAAGAAGGTGACCGCAATAATGCTTTCTTCCAGGCGTGCATCAAGGAGAGGGCAAACATGATGATTAATCTGAGGACGGAGGATGGCTCATTCACATCAGACACGAGTATGGCGGGTAGTATGGCCCTGAAACACTTTGAGGGTCTTCTGGCGGGGGCAGCATCTTCTAGCTTTGCTAGGGATGTTGAGGACAGCGGTGGTCTCTTAAGCAGTCTTCCTCTTCTGGTATCTGGCTCAGACAACGTCTGCCTCTCTTCTATACCCCCTGGAGGAGGAAGTCAGGGAAGCACTTCTGAGTATGCCAGTCGATAGTGCACCTGGACCAGACGGGTTCCCGGTCTATTTCTACAAAGCTTCTAGGGATCTGGTGGGTCTGCAGGTTGTGGAGGCGGTGCAGGATTACTTTGGCGGTGGCTCTCTTAACAAAGGTATCACCTCCTCAAGGGTGTTCCTTATTCCAAAAATCAAAAATCCTACTCTGCTCAAACACTTCCGGCCCATATGTCTTTGCAATGTGTCTTATAAAATCTTGGCCACGGTCATTGGAAGGAGAATCTCTAAGATCATCCCCAAGGTGGTCTCCGAGGAGCAGCATGGGTTCATCAAGGGTCGGAGCATTCAAGGAGCGATTGGCATTGCTAGCGAATTGGTCCATGACATCAACAAGCAGGCGGTGGGTTCCAACATTATTTTCCAAATGGATATGAACAAGGCATATGACAACATTGAGTGGAGCTTTATCATTCGCGTCATGAGAAAGGTGGGGTTTCAAGATCGGTTCTGCGACATCTGCTTCAGGTGTTATTCCTCACCTTGGCTCTCGATTTCTCTAATGGGTAAAAGCTTTGGTTACTTCAAGTCTGTTAGGGGCGTCAGGCAGGGAGACCCGCTGTCACCATTCCTGTTCGTGCTTGCCCAGGATGCCCTGTCTAGAAACTTGAACCGCTGCCTGGCGGAGGGCAAGTTGAAGCCCTTCCATGGAAGAGGTAACAAGGGTAATATCTCCCACTTGATGTTTGCTGGCGATATTTTGTTGTTCGCAAATGGCAGATGGAGATCCTTGTGCCACCTCAGGGACATTCTGTGTAGCTATGCCAGGCTCAGCGGGCAATATATTAATACCGAGAAGAGCCATGTGTTTATTCCGGAGAAATGCACGGAGAGACGGTGCAGGGAGATTCAGCGAATTCTGGGGTGCAGTAGGAAAAAGTTTCCAATGCTTTACCTTGGGGTGCCACTCTCTTATGGCCGTATTAGAAAACAACATTTCAATGAGATTCTTGATCGCCTCCTGGGGAGGATCTTCAGTTGGAAGAACAAGCTTCTCTCTTTTGGAGGTCATGTCATGTTGATTAACAGTGTCCTTACGCCCATCCCCATGCACACATTCTCCATTGTCAAACCTCTGAAAGGCACTGTGGAAAGGATGGAGAAAATTATGAACACTTTTCTATGGGATGCAAAGGGGGAGGGGCGGTGTCACTGGGCATCTTGGAAGTGGTTAGCTCGGCCTTTGGAGGAAGGAGGTGTTGGACTCCGTGATATACACGACACCATTCTCTGCTTACAGGCGAAGTTGGCTTGGGAAATCATTGGCGGGGAGTCTCTCTGGGCGAAATTTTTCAACAGACGATATAGAGGGCGAGAGTCGACTGTCAGCCGCGGGGATACGACCTTGGCCAAATGTATGTTCTCTCATCTCGAAACCCTGTCCAAGCACTCAAGATGGGTGGTCGGCCGTGGGGACATCAGTTTCTAGAACGACAACTGGGCGGGCGAGGGCCTTTCTTTCCCGGGCTGCCCGTGTCCTGATATTTCTTTTCGGGACGCCTGTGACCACTATGATTTTATTCATGCGACCTTAAATCCCGTTTTGATGAGGAAGTTTGAGGGTATCGTTATGAGTGATCTCCCGGATTTATGCTGCTTCTCGGAGACGAGCTCGGGCAGGTTCAATAGCAGCGGGTTCAGGCAGCTTCTTCAATGTGAACGCATCTTGGAAGAGAGGGTTCCATCTGTCTGGTGCAACGAGGTTCCCGCAAGGATGAACTTCCTTCTTTGGAGAGTTTGTAACAGAGCGCTTACTACTGAGGAGAATATTCAGAAGAAGGGCGTGCACATTGCCTCTCGGTGCTACTGCTGCGCGGTCCCTCAAACCTAGACGACAACCCACCTTTTCTTCCAGGGACAATGGGCTGCCTACCTCTGGTCGCTCTTCACCCCCCTTCAGCAGTCGGACAGCAATCCCAGGTTGCCTCAGGATTTTGTGGCCGCTTGGTTCAGGGGCACTGTTACTAACACTATGGAACGCAACGTCAGAGCGGTCATTTTGATCTCTATTTGCGGGATCATCTGGGAGGCTCGAAACCAGGTTCGTCTAGGTACTCCTCGTTCCCCGTGGTCCCTGCAGGTTCGGCTACGATCTCTTATCGTGGAGCTTGCCTCGCTCATCAAAGGTGGTCTTGCGTCGGCGACGGTCTGCAATCTCATCAATCGGCCATGCACACATAGCAGGGAAAGCGGCTCCTGGGTAAAGTGGCATCTGCCGAGACATGGCTTGAAACTTAATATTGACGGCTCTTACATGGAAGGAGTCATGAGAGGTGCAGGTTTGCTTAGGGATTGATGGGGCTCTGTCCTGGTTGCCTTTAGCGCCTTCTATGGGCCAGGTTGTTCCTTAGGCGCGGAGGTCCGGGCCCTTCTTCCTGGGCTCTTGGTTTGTAGAAGGAAAGGGTTTCAGATCACCGAGGTGGAGTCTGATTCGGAGGTGCTTGTCAAGGCCATTCATGGCTGTCGCGGGATTCCTTGGGAGCTGGTCTACCTCATCCGGAGATGCAAGGCAGAGACTGATCAAGGCCGGATTGTTCACCACAGCTGGAGGGAAACAAACTTTGCGGCTGACAGACTTGCTCGGTTTGGTCGGCAGGAGGATCCACTCATGATCTTTGACATCCTCCATTCACTTCCCCTTGAGTGTGTTAGTGTGGTGCAAGGGGATGCCCTGGGCCTGCACTTCTTTCGACCTCCTTGAGGTCTTGCTGCACTTGTTTTCTTTTACCCAAATGAATAAAAATAATAACTTTCATGCATTAAGGGAGTTGATCTGAGGTAAAGTGGAGATGTTGGGGTGTGTATGATTCTTTCCAAATGACGGAGAATATGAACAATAGAATACAATTTTATCTAGTAATGTTTCAACATAAAATTTTTTTAATTTTTAGACCTTCTGATCATTCGTTTTATTTGTTATTAGAGTTGAGTTGTGTAAATATAAAAAATAGCATCAGATTAATAATTTAATAAAATATCTAGATAGCATTATATCATTAAAAAATTGTGAAAAAATTAAATATAATCTATAGAAAAAATAATTGGATTTTTACCTAACATCATTTGTTTTTTAAGGTTCCAAAATGGAATATCCACACACCCAATAGGTTTGAATGAAATTTATAAAAATTTCTTATATTTATAATTTGAATGACAACACGTCACTCTGATGTATATCGTGATTGTTTTCAAGTAACAATATAAGATAATAATTTATGAAAATTATATAATTCTATACCTATTAAAAATGAATTTAGAAAATTTTAGTGAATTAAAATATCAATTTGATAGTTCCATTTAGTTTAATAAAATTTTAATGAATATGATAGATATAAAATGGAACAGGTCACAGAAATATTTGACCTATATTTCTCATGTTATAATTGAATGATGAATTAAAAAATTGAATCAATATAAACTCAAAATTATTATTGAAACCAAAATATTGAATCATGTTTTTAGAAAAATGAGAACATTAAAGTGATTTATTTTTACAATATCGTTGTTTAATATAAGATAAATAATCCTCTAATCTTTTATTTCATACAGGAATTTTAAAAATAATATATCTATAACATATGATATAAAATAAAAAATCACACAATATTTATTGTAATAAAATATAATTTAAAGTAATAAAAAAAATGAAAATACAGGAAAAGAACATGAAAAATAAATATACTCTATCGTTTATTAGAATACTAAATAGGTAAAAACAAATATTCACTCAATTTTTATGTAATAAAATATATTTTCAAATGTAGTAAATATATATTATCATAACTAAGTATCTCATTTAAAAAATTATACGGATAAAAAATATTAATGTAAGAATTAATTGAACGAAAATTTAGACCCTACACATAAACTCCAACTAAAAATTTCCATGATAAAACTATAGAGAAAAGGGTAAAAATAATAAATTAAATATATATATATCTCCCTAAATTTATGACTCATAACAAAATTATCCACTTGAATGAAATAATTTCTAAATATAAAAGAGATTTTCAAATATTTCCTTTCTCTTATTTAAATAAAAAATTATTTAAAGAGTATTTACAATTTGATAAAATATGAAACACATGTGACCGAGTATTGAAAAACAATAAGACACTTTTATTTTGTGCCAATGCTATTTTGGGTCATATTGAATTAGTGAAATAATTTTTATGATCCAATATTATTAAAATAATTTATTTTAAGACATATGATATTATATGTTTTTCTGATAAAATATCATGTAGTACAATGAGGTTGAGAGAAAATTAGAGATAACTCATGAGAATAATTTCCTTAAAACCAACATTTAATGCAAGAAAATTTCAAATTCATCCTTATAGATGTTTTAATAGACATGATCTTATAAACCACGTTAATTTTATTATCATACCTAAAACTTGACATATCTTTAGTTGTGTTCATTATAACAACAAACTTATCGAATTTTTATTTTCCCTATGCTTATGTATATATAATTTCATTCAAATTCATAATTTCATTTTTCATATTAACATTTTATTAATGAAATATCCTTGGATCATCATAGACATTATATTTTGATGATGAATCATAATTTCATAAATTTTAATTTTTTGTTTCCGCAATAGAATGAAAATTTTCCATAACATTATTTTTCTAATTTTTTTGGTGAATATAAAAAATAGTGTTTTTTAACATTCCATTTAGAAAATAAGATTTTTCTTATACCTTGAATAATTCTTATAATCCATTGTAATATTTTCATATTTTTTCAAAAACGTCAAAATTTCAATATGAAATTTATTACATAAATATCATTACAAATTAACAATAGAATTATCACAATTATAGCAAGAGGAGGATTTAAAATGATAATATTAATTTGAAGAATTATTAACTGTAATTGATGATACCATTAAACACAAACAAATATGAATAATAGAATCATTAAAATGATATATTATCGATGGGTGTTTTCCCATTACAGAAAGGTAATTAGTCTATTTTCCTCAACCATATTCGTTATTGGATTCTGATTCTTCTATAAAACTGCAACCATCATAACAATCATGTTTTATATTCTTTGTATAGTTCTTATCATTCCTTTATTATTTCAACTTCAGAAACAATTATTTGGGTAGACTATTTTTCTTATATTAATTTTATATAATAAGGTATTTACCATTGTAACCATTTTATTTAAAATACTTATTGTATATATTTAATTTATCATTATCCTTCTTAGTTATATGTATTTTTCATTATGGGTCCTTCAGCTCATTTTGAAACTTTAAAAATATCAACATCCTTTTCCGAGATAGAATAATAAGACAAATCACAAGAAATGTTTGAATAAAAAATATTTAATTAAAAGAAACTTTTTTTGATTTGTTAGATTAAAAAATATTGTTGATATTTAATTAAATATCAAAATATAATAGATATCCAATACTCAAATCAATAGAGTATTATTCGAAAGGATTTAATTCTTTAATTGATACATTCTTTTAATGTGAATTATTTATTATGGATAAAATTATCCATTCAATGAGTGCTTCATTCATTATGGTTTAAAAAAGTGTAATTTCCTGTAACAATTTTATTGAATATACTAATTGTATCATTTATAATAGCATGATTATACATTATTGATTCATTATAATTCATATTAGAAATTCCAGAATTGGTTCCCAATATTCTTCTAGTTCCTTTGTGAGTTAATTTAAATGTCATGTGAATGTCAAAAGTAGTTCTAATAGAAGATATGTTTCTATAAATAATAATTATAATAGGTAAGTGAATATAAATCATGAATTTTAAATTTAAGATATATTCTGTAGCATCATATCCTATTAATTATTATATTCTAAATGTTTTACCTTTCATAGTCAAATATTCCATACTTTTATTTTTAAAAAATATAACTATTTTATTTCTCCAATATCATTAATCAAATCTATCAAAATGATGTGGCATCAACAGATTCAATAACTAGATATCTATAGTTTTTATCACTAAAGTATAACATTCTGTATTCTTATTAATAACTTAGATAGAAGTAAGCTCAAATAAAAAATATTAAAAAATTCAAAACTATTTATTTTTAGGAAACCTATAAAACCAATTATTAGTATAAATAAAATTAAAAAAGATAACAACTAAAAGATTCTAAAAGGGAAGATAATAGATATTAATTTTTGGTATCTTGGAAAGTAAAAACATTGATATGAAATTTTTGGGAATAATCCCTCATGGTTATATTGCACTTTTCTTTGGGCTGATCGAGGTTGTTGAAAAAGTGGGATTCCATGATAACATGTGAATTTCATAAGATATTAATGAAAAGGTATCATGAAAAAGAACCAATACAAAGGAATGAAAACACTTGTTGTGGTACAAAATATTATATTCAATGTGGATCCATTTACCAGTGCTTTCCATATTTTTGGGCCTCAAAATCGAGAAAATAGAGAAAGGTGTCTTTCCCATGGATGTTGTGTTCAAGATTGAATGGGGTTTGGAATGTTGCATGCATGACATATTTTTGGATTTCAACATCAAAATAGGTCAAAGGAATTATATGCTTGAAATATTTTTATTTACGTGTAAAATGAGTTTCCGCGAAAGAGACTTACATGCCTAATGCGATGTCAATTCATGTTTTCTATGCTCGGGGAAATGTTGTGCAAAAGGAATTCAATGTGAGAGAATCATTAATATAGGGCCGAAAATTCCTATAAATATAGGGCTACCATCCATATTTAAAAATCATAACCCTTAGATAAAATTGAGGCTCTATATCCTGTAAGAATTTCATGAAAAGGGATTTATATGTTGTAAGGGAGTAGTATGTAAGAAGGGAGTTTCACACAAGAGGTTTTTTGTGAAAAAACATAATTGTTACACCCAATACACCAAAAAGGTTTCATGAAGTATTTAAATTTTCCATTTATTCTATGTTAATGTGGTATTCATCATGTTGATTAGTGTGTAAATTAATTATACCCTAAACAAGGTGTAAAACTTATTGAATAAAGAAATCAAATGAAGGTATTCTAATGAAGAAGTGAGAAGAATTCAATTGAGAGAGTAGTGAACATTGATATTTTAATTGGTTGTAAACTAGGATGGACAGTGATTCCACTTAGAACATTTTAAATAGTAGTTTACTTTTAGTAGATTTGGTACATAGACATAATTCTTTTGTATTATCCTTGAACATATCCCAGTGAGGATTACCCAAGTAAACATTTTTTGTCTCATGCATTATTTAATTTTCTATTCATAAATTTTTTTTTGAAATATATAGAAGTGTTTTTTGATAAACAATGAAATAGGATCGGGAGGGGTAGTTTTCTTTAATCTTCCATACCCTGATTCACCCACTTCTTCGGTTATTTAACCAAGCTGGGATAAAATAAATACTTAATATTGTTCACCGTTGATACCAAGTGTTATATTGGATAAATTAATGGAGTAAAGTATATGTGGGTTATAAAAATTTATTAAAATTTTAAATGTAATTAAAATATTAAGGGATTTTAAGTATTTAAAAATAAAAAATAAATAGGAAATAGGGAATTTTATAGTATTTTAGATCAAAATATTCATAATCTACTCATAAAACCACAACCAATGGATTATATAAACAATTATGGAATATCAAGATACTTTACACAAGATTAATCAAAACCCATAACATTTCATGGGAATTATCCCAACCAATGACATTGTGCGGAGTATCCGTAAACAAAAAATGCAGAACAATTTTTTGGGAAGTCATATTCGAAGACTTTTTCATATGAAGAATCCCCAAACTATGTGCTCTGGTTTTTGTTCAGGTGACCATAACTAAATGAATCACTTTTATATGTACTATAACTTATGTGAGAAATGATTGAGTATATACCTCAGTCCATAATGAAATGATAGATTAACGATTGTTACATTATAGAAGCATAAATAGATATTTTGATGATACAATTTATGAAATATCTATTGAATAATGTATATAGTATACTTTGGAAATTATATTATGGGTGCATCTCGAATCATCAAGACGACATGGATGTCGAAGAAGAATTGTTCCTTAATTTAGATTTCATAAACAATTGATGTAATGGTAGAGCACAAGATAACATTTAGGCTTATAAAACAAGATAACATTGAATTGCATTGAGATTTTATTATGTAATCATCACCTGTTACAAGAATCATCGAGTCCTTAAATAAAAATATATTTGGGATACACCATAATGTAAACCATTAGAATAATAAAATGTAATAAAAATAGGGTCTTCTAGTAATATCATTGAGAAAAAAAAAGATTACTAAATAATAAGAAGGAATTCAAATATATTTGAATAAAATGATTTAATATATTTAAGCGATTAAAAAAATTAAAAATTGTGTTACAATCTCCATAAAACTCGTTGAATAAATACAATTAATATCTCATAAAAATTATATATAAATAAAAATATCACCATTTTGATATAATTGTATAAAATTTAAACTACTTTAAACATCATTTTAATACAATAAATACACTTTGAAAATATGGAAAACTATTAATACACAATAAAGAAATAACTGAAACTCAAAATTTAATAAGTAATAACTATTGTCAATATATGATTTTTTTTGAAAAGAATGATGATTGAATTAAAATAATAGTAAAAGATGTTTAAAAAACATAAAAAATTTTCTCATATATATACAATTATTATAAGTTAGTTATAAAACAAAAAATAGAAATAAGTATTATGATCCTATAGTAAATAAAATATTATAATGTAAAAAATAAATTCAAAAATAAATTATAGAAAACTAATTTTTTTATAGGAATAGTAGAAAAATTAAAAATAATAGTAAAAGAAAAAAATAATAGGCAGAAGTTATAAATTTTTTTATTAAGGTTCAATGAAAAATTATTTTATTATGTCATAAAAGATTATCCATGTGGTAGAAATATTATGCTAGTATTACAGTTGAGGTATTTGTTTTCATCACGTAAAAAATAGGGGAACAAATTATGGTGTTACCATTGAATAATATAATTTCCAATAGCAAAGTAATATAGATTAAATAACAATTAGATCAGATACTACCATTGAAATAATGGTTGATGGAGGGGAACACTACCATATCAAAATAATGGAGGCATTGCACTGCTACCCTGAGATAGGGTGATGAAGATACTTATCAAAGGAAGTCAAGATACTACTACCATTTGAGGGTACCACAAGGCACTATCAATAGGTGGTAATAAAACCATGATAGAGCCACCATTGTGAAAAAGAGATAAACTAATGTTGAAGTGGAGTATGAGGGTTTTATTGCTACTATTGCAGAATGAATGAACTATAATTGTGGAAAAAATTTCTACCATTTTGTGAATAGTGTTTGGGTTTTACATCCACTGGGTTCTTCCACTAGTTATTGTGCGTTCCATGGTTCAAATAGGTAGGTTGTCACAATCACTAGAGAAGAATCTATGATTCAAAAATTTTCTTCCACACATGGATTTTTATTCTTCATGCATTGGATTGAACTTTAAGGTTTTTTATGATTATGGAGACGTGTTGAAGAGATAGACTTCTAATCTTGATAAGGAGATGAAGATTATAAATGGGGAATATAATGCTATGATAAACTAAGTGGTGTAGTAATTAAAGATGAATAACGTCTATATAATGAAGAGAGGAGATTATGGTGTTTGGAAGTCACTTTCGTTAGGAAGAATAAGTTTGGAATTTGATCATCATTTTATGAAGTATCTTGTTATCATAAAATTATAGAAATCTATTGAAATTATAAACATATCATTATAATATTTCCAAAAATAACATAAATAAAGGAAACACTAGAATATTTCCATCATATCAACCAACAAATCAATATAAAATCTATAGAGAATGATATGATAAAAATATCAAAAATATCTAATAATACTATATATATATCAAACAATAATTTTGAATAACAATAGACATATTGAGGTATATAAATGGAATTTTTAGTCATTCATTGAGTTCAGGTGAATTTATATAACATTTGTATCTTTCCAATTCAAAAAATGGATTTGATTCTCTGGTGTATTGTGATTGTTATAATGGAAAAATAAAGGTACAAAATTTTGGAAATTTATAAATTCTAGAAAAATTGAAAATAGTTTGGGAAACTTTTTGATCATTAAAACATAAATTTCAGACATCCATATAGATTATTTAAATATAAAAAAATCAATATCAGTCCAATGAAATAGGTACTATCATTATATAATATATTTGACTAATGTTATAATATAATAACTAGTGAAATATATGAAACACTATAAACAGAAATTTAATTTACAAACGACAACATGAAACATGTTCAAAAAAATTCAAACATTCTAGAAATCCATTTTTTACATTGTTTTGGGTGTAATAAATTTTTTAAAAATATCTAATGTTTCATATGAAGTATTATTTATAAAAATCCTATAATTATAAAAAAAAATTATAAAAAAGATAATAAAAAATGTAATGATTTTTTTATTAAAAAATAGATGTAAAGAAAATGCACAAAAAACTATACCATAATTTGAGGGAATTGAGATTTGATAATAAAATTACTATCCCATTTACAAAAATTTAGTTTCACAAATATGTTTAAAAAATTGGAAATATAAAATTTCTAATTTTTCTATATTAATTCGACAACTTGGATAAATTTAGTAACCAATGTACTAATGTTGATTCATGCATAAAAGGATAGAAAATTGAAATTGCAAATTATTCTATACATCCAAGATAATTCATCTATGAGGAAGATAATTAACATTTTCATATTCTTAAAATTCCTGATACCATATTAGATCTGAGCATAATTTTGTATTTTTCTTTAAGAGAATTATTTTCAATAGTCAATTAAGTGAATTTAACTACACATGAGGATTCCCAAGGACTAAATACGTAAATATTGCTTCATTTTAGAAGAATATTCAAAAAAATTTACAATAATATAGGTCCTTTAACTATATAGGTTTACTATATTTGGTGAATAGATATATAATATCCTTGCTTCTATAAATTCTTTCTACATCCCCCGTAAATTTTATTCCCCCATTTCATCAATATAAAAAATATCCTAGTAAAATCCTTTTTCAAAACATAAGTAAATAGAAATTATGTATGGTTTATCTTAGATACTCTATAATGGAAAACATGAGAGAAATATATAGATGATCGTATATAAGAATATGATAGGAAAAATGTTATGATATAATGATCCTAACTTAAATGTCAACATCCAATCTGTATCATATCATATACCATGATTAAATGTATAAAATATTAGTATTTCAAAAGAAAAGAGTTATAAGTATGAGGAATTTTAAAGATTCAATATTGATCAACGATATAATATCATTATCATATCAACATATCTCATGAATTATAGAAAAATCATAAACCAAGAAAAAAAATTCACTTTTCAAGTTGCACTACTAATACCATCATTACATAATAGAATAATTTCCATAATTTATTTGGTTTCTCCCAGAACAATTTTCATACTTAGAATGGGATGAATCCCTGTCCTCATCATATTATCTCATGATATATCAATCATTACCCAATTCATTCAGGTTCCATGGTGGACCCACCTATCACGTTATGAAAAATATACATAGGTGTTCTACAGGATCAAAAGAACATTCATCAAATCAATATGGTATAACCTATATAAATGAAGGGTATTTCTTTATACTTTCAATATCACATAACCATAAGACATCAACGGAGGGAACATGATTTTCATTATTATATTATCTCCCCATTTTAGTATACATAACATTATAGGATGGTTAGATAAATAAAAATTACATTTTAATGAATATTCCAAACATTCTATTAAACATTTGAAAAATATCATCTTCTATTGATAACAGTTTTGATGAAATTCACAAACAATTGAACAAATGTTTTTCATTTTAAATATCCATTGAAACATGTTAACATGGAATAAAAGAAAAGAATGAACAAAATTGTGTTGAAATGATATTTTGAGGTAAAAATTAAACCAAAAATCCCTTTCATGAATTTTTAAGGCATCTTAAAAAAAATATTCAAAAAAAATTAATTTTTTTTAATCCATTGAAAATAAACAGAAATGTCACACCTGATATTCAATTATTATAAGAATATATTTATAGAGAGACTATTAGAAAACTAGAAAACATTATGGAAGAATATAATTAAAATAAAAATTATAAATTTTTACAAATTTAATCATGAAATTATATTAGTTTCTAAATTCATTAGGTCAAAATTAGTTTAGAATTAAAATTTAAAATTATTTCAGAAATATATGTTTTTAGATAAATAGTGAAAAAAATAGTTTAAGAAAACATTAAACATTATGGCATTATAAAAATATAAAAAAACATTAATATTTTTGAAACAACTTTTATAGGTAAAATATATATTAAATGTATAACATAATTCATATTTAAATATTATTTTTTATTCAGATATATTCAATAATTTTGGAAATAAAATAATTTTCTTATTGAAATAAAAATGTTTTAGTTATTTAAAACAAATCAGTTATTTCAAAGGTAACATTTAGTTTTAGTTTTTTAAAAGGAAAATAAGTCTTTTTTTAATTAAAATAATCCAATTAATTAAATTTTGATAATCATTGTACTTCATTTTGGTGTAGAATAAATTTTATTCATAAAATACATTTTTCTCTTTAAACTAATATAGTTTTATTTTTTGAACATATTTTTATAGTAATTTATAAAACTTATTGGAATTTATTATTGTTAAATAGATTCACCATTTTAAATAATAATAATTAATATTAGGTAATATGTCCAATTTAATTTTTTCCTCGTAATAAATAGTAACTATGGAAAATTATTATCACTCGGTTTGAGGGATTAATTTGATAAAAGTTTTAAAAATTATCATATAATGCTTCATGATAATAAAAAATACATAAATAAACCTCATGGTATGTTTTAAATTCACCCCTACCCTTATCAAATTCAAAATATTGATAATTTTAGCACACATTAACCAGAAAAATAATTTATATTATTATTATATTTTAAGTAATTCCATGTGTTTATGTTCATTACTTATGAAAGTGAACCATTTATCTTCTCTACCTCAAATCATCATGATACATCTATATTGAAGAATACCAACCCAAATTCCTTCCTAAACATTATACCCCTAAACTATAGGATATATTATTATAAATGGCCAACCAATAAAGCAAATGTTGTATGTCAGTTTTGGTTTTCAGAATAAGAGTTTTATTTATTAACATTGTGTTTTCAGTTTATATCATTCTTTAACACTATAAACATAGATATAACCAGGATCAAAAAATTAAATATGAATCTTAAGTAAACATTTTTTTATTAAACATTAGTCACAACCCATATTCACTACCTTTCCATCCTATGGAAAATGAAAACAATGCATGTTCATACACATGACTTATCATCTACATGTAATGTGTAATTCATTTTCCATCACCAAATTACATATATGGTTATAAAGATATAAATTAGAGATATATATTATATATATATATATATTAAATAATAGTTAGTATAGATATATGAGATATCATTTTCCATCTTACCCTTCCCTTTTTAAAAAATATTATAATTTCACTCATTTGCATGTGTGGACTACCATTTCCATGAAGTGATGTGATGAATTTTTATGTATCTATTTCAAATTTGATTAAAAGTATATTTATAATTAATATATATTATATTAATATAATTTTTTATATGATTGATATTATGTACTAATTTGAAAAAATTAATGGACCAAAACTATCAAATCAAAATATACATGGAAAATGAAACAATTAAAAATCTGAAATGACACTTGTTGTAAACACCTCAACCCCAGATTCTCGGAGCTTGTGCCTTAAATTATTACATTGGTATTATAAACAAGGAAGTCATATCCTAAATGACTAATTAGTTTAGTAATTTTTAAAACAAGATAAAACAAATGTTTTATATTACAACTTGAAAGGTGAAACAACACAACAACATCATTGGTGACATCCATAACTCTGAGATTATCTATGAAATTCATTTATAATATAAATCATCACATCCTATGGAAACATGAAATACAAAAAATAAGTGATCTCAGATTCTCATTAATGGTATATAATATAGTGGAATAAAATATAAACAATAATTCATTGTGAATTACTAATAACAAATACAAGTTAAACATAAACTAGAACATAATATGGAATGAATTAAATTTGAATAAATAATCCCATAAAAATGATCACATGAAAATTATGACTAATTGAGAATATTATACTAGTCTAATTTTAAAATGGATAATATATTTCAAATCAAACTATGGTAATGAAAATTCTAAAAATCATAAAATATACAACTGAGGCTTCAACCAAGACACCAAAAAATAAATGGTTAAGGAATCAAGCAAAATCTATTTTCATTTTGACTCATGAGACCTAGTGATGCACTGACGAGCTATTGAGGGCCCCACACATCACTTACTAAGTCCAATGTATTTTTAATTTTAATGGGGTTAAGTATAAGCAACATATATACATATATATATATGAAATGTTGGTAACTTTCACCAATTTATAAACATAATCATTAAATATTCCCATTAGTATGGGGAATGGTATCCGGATAGGACATTCATAGTTAAACTAATCATAAAACATTTAATAATATATGGTATACTAAAATCATAATATATTATTCCCAATTAATCAAAATTTTCCATAAATTGTGTTGAAATAGATGGAAATAATATAATAAAATCATTGAGTAATTATTGAGGGAAATACCCTTTTACTTTTCAAAGAAGAGTAATTTTTGAAAAATAGTTTTTATTTGTATAATTTTTTATATAAAACAATTAATGAAAAATATACTACATAAAGTCAAAATTAGTGATTTTATAAAACAAAATTCTATCTAAAAATATATTTTGTATGGTATGTGAAAATGGGAATGAAATCAAGAAGTTCACTTTATTCAGGGTTTTTTTAACAGAAATAATCAAGAACTAAACCTTGTAAAAAATGTATTTCCCCTTAACAGAAAGTTAAAATAATATGAATATATGAGTTTGGAAAATATAAAAAAATTTATAAGAATTAAATAAATATATTGATCAATTAAATTGGGATAAATAGAGAGAAAGCATAACCCAAATGGAAAATGGAGGTTCAAGAAGAAAGCATTTCCTTGTGTTTGAATGAGTTTTTCACATGACCGTAAAGTCCAATATAGTAAAATTATATTAATTAATAAATTAATTCATAACCTTTTCTAAATTTATTTTATTTATAAGAATTGTATTAATATCAATTATTGTCTTTTTCTTGAGTTATACGATACAATTTTATTATTATAGGGCGTTTATTTCCCACGTTTTTCTGATCTGTTTACCTATATATGAGTTTGGATGTTCATGTAAAATGGAAAAAGATATATTGACCTGATGCTATATTTTATTAGTTAAAATTAAGAACATTAAATTTTTATACAAGTTATTTTTTTTATTGATGTGATTATGAATCATTGTATAAGACATTAGTGATAATTGTTTAGATTATTTTGGTTACTTTTCCATCATCACAATCTAGTTTTGTTTCATTAATTATTATCTTTTGTAAATAATAGTTCTAGATCATTAAAAAAGATATAATACGTATATTATAATTTTTTTAACCATAAAAATGGTTTTATAACTAGTGATGAAGGCATTAATGGAAAATGAAAATGCATCATCTATGAGGTAGTTAAATTGACACATCAGAGGTGATATATTCGTTTATAGAATAAAAGAGATACAGAGAGAGAGAAAGGAGTTTTATGATGGATATTACATTAACATGATAGAATAAAAGTATATAAATGATTCTTGAGTTATCATTTCACATTTTATAGGTTAGTTGAATGAATGATAAGGAAATAAAACAATTTGAAAAGATAATAAAAGAAATGAAAGAGGATTTTTTCCTCTTGAATTCTCCACCTTGAGAACATCCTTAAGTAAAGTGATGTTTTTCTATTTTTTTGAGACCGAACGCTCCTAAACGTGTGGTAGGATCTTTTTAAGGGTATTAGATAGAAATTTCTCAATGAATAATTCATTGAATGTGTGGGGATAATGGGTGGGGATTGGTGGCATTTATAGTGGCGGAGAGGACTGTTTTTTGAATATTTTGTTCATTTGATTATTATTATTCGCAAGACATGAAATAGTGATAATTATTTTGACTAAGAATAGTAATTATTTAATTTTTTTAAAAACAAATTTCACTTAGATCCTCCATGATAGAATAATGACTGATGAAATCATTTATTCACTTTTGTTGTAAATTACCGTATTTTAAAATACATAAAAAATATAATTATTTTAGAAAAATAGAAAAATCACACTAATATTTTTTCAACATGTAGAACTAAAAAATGTACTCCATTTTAATAATATAATTTTAATATATGAGAAATTTAATTTTTAATTAAGATAATCATTTCCTCAAAAAATACATAATTTAAAATTATAAGAGATTTTATAACACATTGAAAAATTAACTAAGGTCTCATTAAATTATTTTAAAATAATATGAAAAAATATTAATTTGTGAATAAATTTTTTGTAAATAAAATTTCATTTCAATAATTTTTTTTATTGTTGAATAGTAATTAAAAATTTATGACTTGTAAAATTAAAAAAATTAATAATTTTAAAAATATTCATTAACTTATTCTATGATATAATTATATCGTATATTAATTTATAAGAACCATAAATTTAATTTATTACTTACTGGTTTAGGTTACTATTCATTTGGATGGTATACTATTCATAAGGGTCAAATTACTTTCTGTATGGGAATGTTTCCATTTAATCAGTATAGGTTCCATAACTTCTTGAAATACCTCATATTTCATGGATTATTAATTTATAATGTATGTATTGTGATATATAAGTGATTTTATATGATTTATACTATATGAAATAATTGTATGAAGGGGATTTTGAATGATATAAATATGTTTTATTACATTCTCCCCTCCAACGATAAATTAATCCCCAAAATTTTTAAATCGTCACCTCATAAAAATATTTGCGTAGATCTTCATCATATGTTCCTCAGGCTCCCACATCGCCACATCAATTTTATGATTTTTCCAAAGTACCTTTACCTTCTGAGTCCTCTGATTAGAAAACACCTATTCTTTAGTGTCCAAGATCCAGATAGGCTCTTCACAATAAGATACATTAGGTTCCAATTATATTCCTTTAGAAGATAGGACATGCATTGGGTAAGGAATATACTTCCTTAACAAATTGATTTTGAACATATTCTGTACTTTATAAATACTGGGAAGATCGCCAATTGATAATCCATAGCTCAAGTCCCCTTCATGATTTCAAAAGGACTTATTTACCTAGAGGATAGATTCCATTTCATTCCAAATCTTATAACACCCATCCAGGGAAATAATTTTGAGAAAAAATGATTATTCCCATGAAATTCCTAATCCATCAATCGATTATCTGTATATCTCTTTTTCCTAATATGACCTTCTTTGATATGGTTTTGAATAATATTTACCTTATCTATTTATTCCTCCTCAAGATTAGGGACTACAAGAATCTTTTCACCAACTTCATCCCAATAAGTTTATGTACAACAACCCTTTCCATACAATTCATCATATAGTTCCATTTGAATACATGAATGGAAACTATTATTTTAGTATAACTCAACCAAATGTAGATACTAATCCCAAATAACTTTAATTTCAAGTGATCAGGATCTCAACATGTATTATAATGTTTTAATTATCCTTTTGGACCGCCTCTTAGTTTGAGGATGAAAAGCAGTGCTAAATTGAAGCATAGTATACAACGATTTCTGAAAACATTTCCATAATATTAATATAAATTGTGGGTCATGGTCTGAATAAATTAAAATAGGTTTTCCAGGATGTTTTCAAAAATCATTAATACAGAGTTTTGAAAGGCAGTCCTGTGGAAAATATTACATTATAGTGAGGAAATATGCCTATTTGGTAAGTCTATCAACCATTACCAATATTTCATCATTATTTATTGGAGATCGTGGTAATATAGTGAAAAATATTTATTAATGTCATCCCATTTCTATGTAGTAATATGTATAGGTTTCATGAATTCTCTAGAATTTTGTCTTTAATTTTTCACCTATTGCCAAACTAAACATCAAGATACATAATTATCAATTTTATGCTTCATATTATCCCAATAGAATTGTTCCTTCATTTAATTAAACATATTAGTGCTACCAGTGTGTATAAAAAAATTGGGTTATGGGAGATATCTAATAACTCATTTTTTAGACTGGGTAAAGAGGTAACATATAACCACCTCCTAAATTTTAGAATTCCATCCTTTCACATGATGTTCTCTATCATCCTGTCATTCAATGCTTCAATTTTCTTTTGAAGATTATCATCAACAGACTGATAACTTATAATCCTATCCAATAAAGATAGTTGGGAAACCAGTAGAAATATTATTGTTATTTCACATCCAATCATAATTCCCATATCCATATATTATCGATCCATACAGAAATGATCCTTGTTTATCAACATTCTTTTCAGAACTCCATGATCATTCCTAGTAAATCCATGTCTAACCTTATTACCATCGATAGGTTGTAGTGTATTGAACAATCAGAATCCTTAAGTAGCTCAAGCCATCAAAATTTCCTCATGTTGAGTTATTTCTATGAGAATATATATTTCAAACTCTTCTGCTCTAACAATATTTCACATCTTTCACTAGAGAGAAATTGTCTCCATATTTTCAGAGTAAAGATTACTTCTTATAACTCTAGGGAATGCATTGGATAGTTTGGTTCATGAGTTTTTACTACCTCGAGGCATATGCAATAACTCTATAATTTTTTATAAGGATTGATACATGTCTTTTCTCTGATGGAGCACTATAAATCACAATCCAACTTTTTACTAATGATAGATTTAGGATCATAGCATTCACTAATATCAACTTCATGTATTCAAATTATTCTTCACATTCCTTTATCAAAATAATATTAACCCCTTTACATGTAAGATTGGTCAAAATGTTAGCTAATAGGGCAAATATCAGAATATAATGTTGTTAATAACATCTTCAACCAATAAAACTATATAACTCAGTTATATTCATTGGTGTAGGTCATTCCTCAACTATGATTTTCATCTTAGAATCAACATAAATTCCATCCTTGTAGAAAATGTGACCATAAAAACAATCTATTTGAAGCCATAATTCACAGTTTCTATGATTTCGATATAACTCTATTCTTATAGGTGTCTTCCTAACAACACCCAATTGGTTCTCATGATCCTTGTATCTTTTGGAACATACCAATAAACCATTAATCAATACAACAAAAATCTCATCAAGATATTCCATAAAAAATATATTTATTAGATCAATGAAAATTGAGGGTGCATTAGTCAATCCAAAGGGAATTACTATAAACTAATAATGTGAATACTGTTGGGTCGGAAGAACACCCCAAGGAGGGAAATGATGGAAAGAGGGGGGGGGGTGAATTTCCTTTTAAAAAATTGATTAACAAATTAAAAATCAAAGTAAAGATGCAGCGGAAATAAAAGAAGGCAAGACACAAGAAATTGATAACGGAGTTCGGCCAAAACCCGGCCTACGTCTCCGCTCCCAACTCAACCGTTGAGAGATTCCTACCGCTTGCTTTTCAATGGTTTTAGCAAGAAACCCACTAGGCTTTGAGGTAGCACTAGGACCTATTACAGCTTGCTTTTTATGGTTGAGCAAGAACCCACTAACTTTTAATGGTTAAGTAAGAACCCACTAGCCTTTTTAACGGGTGAAGGCTAGCTCACCGAAACACAAGCCTTTTAAAGGAAAAGCTTGAGAAAACCTCTTCACACCTTAATGGTGGTGTGAGAACCCAAAGAAAGGGGGATGAGAAAAGCTTTGGGGTTTGTAGGCACAAACCCAAATTTAAAGCTCAAAATAAAATAAACAAAGAAAAACCGTAATTGAGGAAGTCTTGGGCGCCTTTGATTGATTGGAGATGTTGAAGGCCGCTTCCAAGCTTCTTAGGTGGAGCTCCTTGAATGTGGAAGTTGTTGGAGCAAGGTGGGTTCCTTTTGAGGAAGTCCGCCGGAGGTACGCCAAAGATGGAAAATGTGTACGGTGGCTTCACAATTGTTCCGGGTGATGTCCGGGGCTTCCTTGGCCTTTATTTATAAGCTAGGAACCCTTGGGGAGGCTTCGGAGCCGTTGGAGAGGCTAAAAGAGCCGTTGGGAGCCAAGTGGGCAGGCTGGTCAACAGCCCAACGGCTAGTTTGACTGGCTCCACCGGCTGGCCGGTACAGTCCCACCGGCTGGCCGGTGCTTGAGGAAATTGGGAGATTTCGAGACTTGGCTCCACCGGCTGACCGGTGGATGGTCCACCGGTTGGCCGGTGCCTTGGATGTTGAGAAGGAGGTTGGTCCAGGCCCCACCGGTCGACCGGTGGAGGAGCCACCGGCTGGCCGGTGGAAAGACAGTAGGTCTCACTATTTGTGCTGGGTGCCACAGGTCGACCGGTGGCAGAGCCACCGGTCGACCGGTGGGGAGGCAGTAGCTTCCCTTTGAGTGCAGGTGCCACCGGCTGGCCGCTGGTGTTCCACCGGTTGGCCGGTGGACTGAATTTCAGTCCATTTCTTGTCCATTCTTGGGCCAATCCTTTGGCAATCTTTTGCCTATCATCCACAACACTTAAAAACAATGTTAAACACATATGAAAGTGATTGTGATCATGAAAATCAAAGAGTGTGGGGTACAACAAATACCTCATTCGAAATTTAGTATTTAGAATATCATCATTCGTCACATGAAATTGATGATATACAGATAGAAGTTACAACTTTAAAAAATATTGGTCTCCATGAATTTGTAAAATAGATCATCAATGCCAGTAAATGGATAATTATTCTTTATTATAATAGCATTAATTTGTCTATAATTAGAGCATTGCCTCATAGATCTATATTCCTTTTTGAAAATGATAATAGAAGATCCCCATAGAGAAAGAGTAGGGAGAATAAATCCCTTTTAATTGAACTCCTCTAGTAGATTCTTCAAGCCCACTAATTCTCTATTGGCCATTATATATATTGATTGTTTGATATTGGCCTTTCAATATGGATTAAATAAATAAAAAATCAACTTCCCACTTCGATTGATGTATATGTAAATCCTAAAAAAATACATCAATATAGCTTGTACAATTGGAACATCCACAATTTGAATATTTCTTTCCTCATCCATAGATGATGTTTTCTCCCCCACTCTATGCATTTCATTTAGAAGAGATTCAATAGGTGGGTCTGCATGAGAAACAGAGGATGAAGTCTATCCTCTAAATATAATGGATTCTATATCTTCCTCATAAATTTTAACTTTCTTTATCTTACAATATATTTTCACATCATATTTTGAATGATTGTTCATATTATGGATTATATAAAAAACAAATATATGTATGGTGACAATGATTCAATCCAAATAATGTTTTTGTGTCATAAAGGGGACTGACTGACACATCATTGTTTCAAAGTACATCCCTCAAGAACTATAAGTGAGAAATAAATTATTAAATAAAAAAAACTAATTTTATTAGAAAACTAGGAAGATAAAAAAATAATGAGATAGTCTAGAATCAGATAGATCATGGGATAAGGTAATGGAAATGATTAAACTACTTACCACCACATCATTAGGAACTTTAACCTTTGCAGTTTTGATTGCATAAGTTAATCTTTTCTCTATATCCCTTTTGATGGGAATTTTTCCTTCTTAGTAAAATAATTTTTATTGTGTACAAAATCCCTAAATTGTATAATTGAACATTGGTGGCTTCTTTCTTTCCCTTTTAATCATTATCATGGTGGAATATTTATCCACACTTGTAAAAAACGTATTTTCATTTTAATAAAAAACCATTGTGTTTCATTCAACAAGAATCAAACGTTATAAAAAACCTATTCGTATTCATCAATTTATTAGTTATTTCCTCTTCCACCCTCTTAATAACTTGTTTCCCCTTAATTTTATCAGACTTGCAGAATTATTTCTTTATATTGATAGTGCATGATAATAAATCTTTTTATCATGAAAAATTTTGGGAGATAGCTTCCCTAAGAGAAATGGTTTTAAACCACCAAATAATCAATCATTAATTATCCTTGGATTATATAAGTTGTTCAAAACATCACATGATAACCTTGAAAAGTTAGATTCTTACTTTGAAACATTTTCATCCTCTTTTTGTTTCAGACTCAAGAATTTGCTCTCTATATCTACTCACTTTTCATGTGGAAAATATTTTTCTATGAAAATTTACTAAATGTATTTCCATTCCATATATTCAAATTATTCCACTTCATTTGTGTTTTTAATCAGTGACCACCGCTGATCACCATCTCCTGAGAGCTGATAAAAAACCTTGATAACCTGCTCCCTTTCATTACATCTCAAAGCGAGAATTATTTTCTCTGGGAACGTATATGCTACTCTACTATAAATGGGTTTTTAGTCCCATTGAATGATGGAGGTTATTATCGCATAAAGAGGACTATCATTTCTTCATCACATTTTAGATATGGAATCTCTATATGGCCAATGTTATTGTTCATAACCATAGTCATTTGTCCCAATATAGTTATAATATTCTCAGCACCAATAACAGTACTATTTCCAACTTCATTATAATGTATAAGAGGTAAATTCTTATATGGGATATGCATGTTAATATGATTTCTATTCCATTCACTAGGTGGAATTTCAAAATAATTTCACACACTAAATTAGGTTATGAATCATAATACATATTCTAAAACTTTCAAAACACATAACATAAATTTAAATTTTAAACATAGAAAATATAATAATCCTAACCATGATTTATTTGGGGACATATTTACTTTTTAAACCTTAATAATGGGTTGAAATTAAAATGAAAATTTCCTAAGAAAATCCCCCAGGAGTGTGATACCAGGTGCCTAGAAAGTCCCATTATTGTGTTCCAAGTTACCCCATGTTAGGCCTGAGACACCATGTCTATGTGGTTACCCCTAGGTGCATCTGTTCCAAAACTACATCAATTTATAGTATACAGAAAGGGAAATTTTCCTAGAAATACCCACATAATCTAATCCTTACCAAAATTAGAGGTTGTTTTCTTTGATAATCAAAAAATTATATCTTATGGGTTTTTCACTAATCATTTTTTAATCCAGTTTTTTAGGTTTGTACTAAACATCATCTAATACCAACTATAATGACCCCAACCCTAGTTTCCAAGAGCCAGTTCCTTACACTGTTATAATAAAAATGGAAGTCTCATCCTGAAGGATTGAATAGTTTATTAGTTTTGGAAAACTGGATAAAAAATAATTTGTTACATTACAAATTGAAAAGAAAACACCATTTAAACTTCATCATTAACATCCATAACTCCATGTTTATCTCTACAAGTCACTCATAACATACATCTTCACATACTCGTGAAAAATAATACATAAGAAAGAGTTGATTGCAGATTCTTAGTAAGGTTTTGTAATATATAGGAATCTAATATAATAAATAATTCATGGTGAATGACTGATAACAAATTCAATTAAAACATAAACTTGAGCATAATATGGAAATAATAAAATATGAATAAATAATTCCATACAAATGATCAAATGATAATGAAGAACAAAATAGATATCAGAAAAATATTCACATGGATAATCAATTACAAATCAGAACAATGGAATTCATATACCGAACATCATAAACATACCATTGAGGCCTCACCAATGAAACCTAAAAATAAACAGTTTAGGCCTCAGCCAGAATCAATTCCAATCTATTCTAATTAAACAAACTGATGCATTTAGGGGATATAGAATACCCCACCCATCACATAGTAAGTCCAATTAATTATTAATTTTAATGTATTTAAACATAAAAAATATATACAGATGAATTTTATGTAACTTCCCAAATATATAAACATAATCAATAACCACTCTGAGAAGTATACTGAATGGTATCAAGATAGCACATACACAATGAAACTGAACATAAAAAATTTAATAAAATATTTTAGATGATAGTCATAATATATTATTACCGATTAAGAATAAGATTCAATATAGGGGTATGAAATAGATTAAAATACTCTAACAAAACCATTGAGGAATTCATACGAGAAATAAACTTTTTTACATTGAAATAAAGGATTCTTTTTGAAAAATCAATTTTATTTTTCATAATATTTTGTATAAATCTAATAATGATCAAATATATTTTTTCTCATTAAAAATTTAATGATTTGAAAAAAAAAATTTGCCTCTAAATAAAATTTTTTATGGTACTATAAATGCTTAAGTAATGGAATGTTCCCTTTAATCAAGTTTGTTTATTGGAATGATTTTAGATGGGAACATTGTCAAAATTGTATATCCCCTTGAAAGAAAGATAAAATTATATAGATATATATGTTTTGGAAATATTCACATAATTGATAAGAATTTTATAAATATAATTAATAAATATTTGCGTGTAAATCAAGAGAATGTGTAACCTGAATGGAAAATGGAGGTTTCGGAAGAAACCATTAACTTTTGTCTGAATGTGTTTTGCACATGACCAAAAATTCCTAGATAATGAAATTATATTCATTAATATTTTATCTCAAAACCGTTTATAAATTCAATTTAATCAGTATAATTTTAAAATTTTCATTTATTTTCTTTTTCATAAGTTATAAGATACAATTTTATCTTTCAGGGGCTTTTATTTCATTGGGTTTTATGATAAATTTACTTGTATATGAGTGTGGATGTTCATGTAAAATCGGAATATATATCCAGAATTGAAGTAATATGTTATTAATGAAAATTCAAATGATTAAAAGTTTATATAAGTCATTTGTATTTTTTGTGTGGGGATGAATAATTAGATAAGACATTAGTGATAATATTTTATATTGTTTTGGTAGGTTTTCAATGATCACAAACTAATTTAGTTTTTTAATTAAAATAATGTGTATATAATAGTTATAGAATATCAGATAGGTTGTAATACAAATATTATATGATTTTTACTATATAAATTGTTTTATTACCATCCTTCAAGGTGTTAATTGAAAATGAAAATTCATCATCTATGATGTTGGTAAATTGACACATCATGGGTGATGTTTTCTTTTATAGAATAAAATATAGAGAGAAAATATTTTGATGATGGATCATCAATTAACATGATAAAATTATAGTATATAATTTATTTTATAGTTATCATGTCACATTGGATATGGTAGGTGAGGTAAGGATATGAAAATAAAATAAATTGAAAAGAAAAGAAAATAAAATAAAAGAATGTTGATTTTTACCTCTTGAATTATCCTCCTTGAAAACATCCTTAAGGGAATTTTTTGTGTTTTTTTAGAGAAAAATGAATTTTGGGAATGGGGTAGGGGATTTGGGAGAATATTGGGATGAAATTTGAGAAGGCTTATAGCATGGATGGTATGAGGGGAAGGGGTGGCATTTATAGTGAAGGAGAGGAGTGTTTTTTGAATATTTTTATTCTTAAATTTTTATTTTTATTAATACATGAAATTGTGAATTTTATTATGAATATATATAGTAATTCGTTTTTTTTATTTTGAACTAATGGTCGGTTACAACATCCTTTACCCAAGAATTACTAAAATATTAATTTATTTTTTTATACAGTAAAATAATGTAATTTACTATTCTCCAAAAAAATGCTATATTTTATAAAAATATCAAAAATTCACCCCAAACCATTTTTAGTCATTTAGAATTCGGAAATGAACTCAATTTTATGAATTTTTTTTCTAAATATGAGAATTTTAATTTTTAATTAAAATTATCATTTACTCAAGAAATACAGATTTTAAAATTCTAACCGATTTTATGACAGATTAAAAAATTAATTAATGTCTCATAAAAATATATTACCAAAATAAGACATAAAAATAATATTTTATGAATACATATTACGAAACTAAATTTTCTATTATACAATTTTATTAATTATAAAATTGTAATTAAATATTTTTGACTTATAAAAATACCAACAATGAATTAATAATTTTAAATGCATTAATTTAGTTACATTATTATATAATTAGATCATACTTTCATATATAATATGCTTAAATTTTATTTATTCTTTCATGGGTAATGTTACTATTTATTTTCCCAGTTTACTATTTATAAGGTTCACATTACTATTCCAAAGGGAAAGTTACTATCTTATTAGAATAAGTTCCTTAACATCTAGAAATACCTCTTATTTATTCATTATTAATGTATAAATTTTTTATTCTGATCTCTAAGTGATTGTATGTGATTTATACTAAATGAAATAATTATAAGAATGAAATTACTATGATATAATTCTAGTTCATTTCACTTTCAAAAAATATAATTAATAAATGGTTGGTGAAATATTCTAATTGGATCATTCAGAATATCATATGCATTCATATAGTTATTTTATATAATTATAAATATAATATTTATTATAATGGATGAAAAAATTACTGAAAAAAATAGTTCATACCTGAGGTAATATTTAATTGAAAAAACTCATCCTTATTTATGATTATATATGTTTAATTTTTTATTGGGGGAATCATATGATCTTTATAAATGAAAACCCATATATATATATTATATTTTAATCTTTTTATGTCTATATAATACATGGTTTACATTCATTATCATATCTTTATATACTCAGTTGACTGAATCTATGTTTTCATGTAAAACTGACTTTTTTTCTATTTAGCGAGGAATATATTTCATCTATGTACATATTTTATTTGAAAAAAATTTAAATGTTTTTTAATAATAACTAATTTTTTATTAAAATTATTTTCTATAAAATGTTTAACCTGGATTGCAGTAGTATTTTTTAAAATAAGGAACTTATTGTAAAATGTTTTAACATAATCATTGTCATAATATTTGTTGAGTGAATGAATTTTCTACACATCATGACTATTAAATTCAATGAAATCCCCTTTATATGTTTTCATGGTTATTTTTAAAGAAAATCATTTCCCTAATATCATGGAAATTTATAGTTTTAAAATCAGTTATTTCAATATTAAGGGGTATTTTCCTCAAAAAGTTATTTATTGTTATTTTAAAAGTATTTTCATCTAAGTCCACATCCATTGATGAATCATTTGATTAATTAGAGATATAATTTAATGATATCATCCCCATATTTCTCTCGATGTACTAATTCCATTTTGACTCTGGAAAGTGGAGACATTTTATGTTAGTTTTTATCATATAAAAATCTCTTTAATATCAAATAATATTGATTAAGATGTATTGTTTATTTTTATAATTAGCACATTAGAGTTATTATGTGACGGATGGAGCCCAGAATTAAATTCCTACTTAGTTCATCCATTGGGATCAGGAGACAAATCATTATCAGTATTTGGCATTCTCAATACACAATATTGTATTGTGTAATGTCACAAGGCCTTGATGGTAAGTTTAAGTTGTCAGACATTATGGATTCCTTAATTTTGGACTCAATTATTGATTTACATGTGATTATTTGAATTGTTATGATATCTATGGATTTGTTTCATAATCATGTTATCATTTATATGTTTTTTATTTGATCATTATTTATTCATTCCTAAATATTCATGCTTTATTTATTCTATAATATGTTCTCTTGTATGCACCACCTCATTGAGCCTCTGAGATCAACCATTTCATATGATTCCTTCACCAATGATGATAGGAAGTATACAATGATTGATAGAAATGATATTCGTGGGGGAATAATGACCTTATCAATGAAAACAATATATAATGTTTTATGTTTTCAAATTTAATATGAGATTCAAACTTTTATATATTTTTCCAAGAGTACTAAATTAATCTATCATTAAGGATGTAGAAGCTTGTATCACGTTATAATGTAAAAAATAACAGCCAACTATAGGCTACTTGATCTGTGGTTGTTAGAGTTGGTATTAGAGTATTTTTAGTATAATCCTTGGGAACTATAATTAGAAAAATATATAGTTTATATCATAAAATTATGAAACAAAAATATATAATTCGATATATATGACTATATATTCCATTATTTGATAAGGTAGAGAATTTTTGGTTTCTGAGAAAATACATATCTATCAATATATTTTCTTGTTACTGTGGTTATGGTGAAAATGAACCATGGGGTAATTACTCTAAAAGGGTCAAATTAGGTGTTTACATCATCATCATTGGTTTATAATGAGGGGGAGTAAGATTTTATAATATGCTAGGTACTCTCGGGTGATGTGATTTTTCTCGATCACATGATCTTTACAAACCACTGTGAATTATTTTAATTTTATTATTATTTGAACACATTTTCATTGATACTATGTTAATGTTTTTTATATTATGAATTCATAAATATTCAATTTTTTTTAGCTATTTCACCTATTTAAAAATTATACATTATAATTCATACTTTTATCATCCAATCTATTGTTTTCCATTATTTAGAAATTGATCCACATAGAATGAATGGAAACCAGAAAAATGACTACATTCACTGTAATAATTTCTACCATGACCAAGATAATTAATACAGAGTTAGATAAGAAATAATGATAAGAAGATTGTTGTACTTGACTCAGGTTATGACAAATAGAATAGAAGAGACTGTAAATCTACAACACTGTTAAAAAATATTAATATTTTTCATGTTATAAAAACCACCATAATTAACTAAAACCTAAAATACATTAATAGTTATGTAGTGGATAAATTTCATAAAATAATATTTCTCACTTTTATATTTAATAAAAGATATATAGATGTCCCGGAGGGTTAACATCTCATAAGGGATTCAGATCAATGGTGGTCATTGATTTAGAAAATAATGGGTGCATAGAAAATAGTTAGTATAAAGTGGAAAGTTTTTATGATACTTTTTAGGGAAATTAGTTTCCTCTATAATAATGAGAAGATATGGAGATATAATTCATCACTATAGGGAAAATAGAAGAAGAAATTACTACTATGTATAAATAAAATTTTACAAGGTTAGCATGTCTTTATATGGACTATGTACGTAATCTAATGAATAATATTAACCATTTTATTGATTAGAATAAGAGAGTCCATAAAAGGGAACTAATATCCTAAAAAATGTAATCATATGATGATAAAATATTTTGATCTATCATTAAAAGGAATGTATTTTCAAATTCATATGACTTTGAAGAAGAAACGTTTCGTTTTGGATGGTTTAGAACCTCATGACGAAACAAATTTATAAAGGGAGTAAGATTAGGGTAAATTTTTAATATGTGATAATTGTTGAAGGAATCATAAAATCACATAATATAACAGACCAAGAGTTTACTTCATGTTTGGAGAAAAATACCATCATTCTCATGAATGAAATATTAAGGTATAATCCATTAATTAATAGTGATTTTAACTTTACAAAGATGAAGAACCATATCATCCAATACCCCAAACATCAACATAATATACCACAAAAAATTCCAAAGGGATAAGGTCAGGTTTATGAAATTTCTAAAATCATTTTGATGTTCCTAGTGATGTGTTTCCAGGTATATTGATAATAGAATAATTTTTTCAAATTATATATTCAATTTTTGATCAATTCATACTTTTATATGTCATATTTATTCCATGAAAATTAAATAATCTTATTGCATACTTAGAAGTGACTTAATAATCAATCAACATATAGTAAATATTATTTCAAAAATATCATTTAGTCAATCCCTATTATGATTCATGGGTATACTGTATTCTAAAATATAATTATTTTATAAATGGGTTAATTTTATATAATCCATGGTATGTATTTTAATTCAAATTATAATGGAAAAATTGATTTCTAGATAAGGAGATAATGATTTCTATTAAAGATGCTGAATAATTATTTTTATAATACAAACATTATCATTTGAATAATTCCTATATTCAGTCCCAATAGTTGTCCTGATTGAAATTATGAGAGAAAAGGAGAAGTCCCAACCTACCGATGGGAAGGTTACCCTATGATAGAAGATGTTCTTATTTTTCTAGAATACATTATAGTGCTTCTTGAACACTAAGATGAAAATAAAGCTCAATTTGATGTCGGGTTTTATATTAATATCATCATTGAATGTAATCCTATATATATAAGACTCCATATAGAATGGTCCTAGTGGAGCTTGTGGTGTAAATGAAAAAACTTTGTGATTTTTATGATAGAGGATTCATATGTTCATTTTTTTCACCTTGGAGAGATCTTGTTCTTTTTGTGAAATGTAAGAATGGGAATATGATGTGGTATGTATATTACATGGAAATCAATTCCATTTATATAAATAATTATTATCATCTTCCTGTTATTGATGACATACTTGAAAATCATCAAGGTCCTCATTATTTTCCAATGGTTCATCTTATTTGTTTTCGTAAATTGCATGTAAGGAAAGGTTATATTTAATGTCCACAAATTTCATTGCGATAAGGTAAGATCTACCTATTGTGTGAATCTATGAGCACTATATTAATGTCATTGTGAAATTTCATAGTATACCTCTTTGAAATGTATCTAATATTGATTCACAGTTTAGATGAAAAATTTGGAGTCTTCAGAAGGATATTGAAATCAAGATACATTAAAGAACTGTCTATCATCCTCAAAATGATGGGTTGTACCAAAGTCTATTCATAAATTAATTGATATGATGAGGTCTTGCTATATTAACTTTCCTAGTATGTGCGATCAGTATTTGAAAATGGTGGAATTTTTATATTACAAATATATTCCCTTCAAGAATACATATTTAACCATATTAATAATTTTATATAAAAATGACTTCTACTCAAGCATGTTTGGACAAAGATAGTGACCAGAAGTTTATAGGCCTAAATATTATTAAGGATACAATGGAGAAAGTGGTGAATATTCAAAATAATATTAAGGAATAGTAATGCATGAAAAATGATTATATTTATAACTACACAAGGATTTAAAAATTCATGTAGGTGATCATGTATTGTTGAATGTATCATCATGTAAAGGTGTTATATGATCAAGAATGAAAAAGAAAACTATTTCCTTAGTATATCAGGATAATGAAATTTGATAAATAATTGGAGATGTGGAATACAATTTGGAAATTTCACCTAGCGTATCTAATCTTGATGATGTAGTCATAATCTATATATTGAATAAGTATATTATATATCAAACTCTTGCGCTCACCATTGAGTATATAGAATTTGATAATTTATTACCCATATATAATGTTCCTCTAGATATTATTGAAATTATAAAAAAACTAATAAGGAATCAGAAGACTCGACTAGAAAAGGTACTTTGTAAAAATAATATTATAAAATAGGATACATGGAAACTTGAAAAAGTAATGATGAACAAATACCAATATATATTCATGAGGTGAAATTCTAGAAATTTTGAGGATGAAATATTTGGAGGGAAAAATTTAACACCTGAGATTCATTTATATATAGATTTAATTTCTAGTGAAATAATAAAAAGTTGATTAGATTTATACAAAATTATGACTAAAAAATAATTTATTTTTTTTATAAAATTAAATTGATATTATTAATTAATTTTATCATTCATAATTTCAAGATTATCATAAGAATAATTTTTGAAATAGTTGATTTTAGGTTAATAGTGAAAATACCGATTTTATAAAATGTTCACATTTATGAGATAATAATGATTTCAGAATAAATTAAATGTTTATCAGGAATATTTTATAGAAAAAAATATATATAAAAATTTTAATATAATTCATATTGAAATATGATGTTGAATTTAGAGATATTTGTTTAAAAGTTATTATTGATCTAATAAAATCTGTTTTTAGTTCTTTCATTTACTCAGGTAATTAGATGTTGTTATACAGTTTTATTTTATTTTAAAGAAAACTAATTCTCCATTTATATTATTTATATCACATTCATTACATTGGGATCAAAATTAAAATTTATTTTTCTATAAAATCATATTTATTCATAAAATGATCATTTTTAAAAAAATAGTTTTGGATGTGTTTTGCGAGCATATATTAAATGTAATTTTTACCACATATTGGTGTTGAATAAAATGACATAGATTCAATACATGAAATCAGTATAATTAATATTAGGTAAATAGTTGAACATAATTCTTTTTCATAACGAATAATAACCTTACTAAATATTTGTCACCTCAATTAAGGGTAGAATGGGTCTAAAAGAGAAAAAAGTATAATCCTTCAAATTAACACATAAAACATATTTAAACAACCTTTTTTGTTTTATTTCAATAATACACTTATCAAATTTCTTTAATAAAATTTTCAAGGAAACATCATGTGATACAAAAATTATATTATTAAAATATTTAATTTAATTCAATGAGCGGCCTTTACCTCACTTATAGATGGGAAACACTTATAAACTCCTATTAACTCTTATTGAGATATTTATCTCTATCAATTCCTAAAAAAATTTGTTCCCAATATTCCTCTCAATGTCTTCTAGTATATGGTATCATCAAAGGACCATCCTATATGGATTTATCTGTATTCCAACGGTCATTTTTGTATAATATGTTTAGTTCAAAACAAAGTGTTCTCATTTTATATCCTAATATACCAGATTTAAATATTATATATATGATTGTTCATATAAAAACATTAATTTCTTTTATATATTGAGTTATTATTATGCCGGTGGAAAACCCCATATTCAAATCCTTTTCATCTCGTGGATAATAAAAAATCACTTATATTTACATACAACATGTCGTCACAATATAGCTGTGTAATTAATTTATCATCACCAATATATAAATATATTTATATGTAAAAAAATACAGAATAAATATGAAATTTATGAGATATTTTTTTCATAAATATAATATATCATTTTCCACATTTCCCATCAACTCATTAAAAGAAATGATAAAATTACTCAAGCGTACGAGTGGAGTACCATCTCTATGAATAGATGTGATTCATTTTTCATGTCATCCATTGAAATTGTTTTCCAAATATTTATATAATGAATTTATATGATATTTATATCCTTATTAACGCATAATATTTTATTTTTTTCATGATAATAATTTATGGACCGAAATAATAGAACAGAAACTCGCATGAAAAACTAAAAACTTAATACTCATAGACAATGATTTTAATAAATAATTATTAATAAACATCTGGTTTAATGTTATAAGTGGTTAATATATTATTTTATAATTATGAAAAAATTTCTATTATAAAATTAGAAAAATTTAAAATCTATTATATAAAATTAAAATATAATTATAAATATTGTTAGCCCTGCGGTAAGTGTTTATTTCAAAATCACATCCTTCATTAGGTTTTTAAATGTTTTTTATTACATTTTCGTAATTATATTATATTTCTATCTTAAGAAAAATGTTTTATTCTACATTGGTTATCACTTTTTTATACATTCTTTAATTTTATTTTACTCACTTTGGATTCTCAAGATACCAAAAGTATTTTCTTATGGAAAATTAACATTTTTTTCTATTCAGTTGGGAATATTTTTCTTCCACGGCAATATTTTCTATAAAATGCTTTTGAAAATGTTTTAAATCTTATTTATTGATTGATTAGTTTAATTATTTCATTTTTTTACTAAATATTTTTTATGGAATATTTTTATAATTTTTTTATTGATGAACAATTTACCAAATATCTCATTGGAATATTTCTTTAAACTCTTAAAGTAATGATGCCTTTTACCACAAACTAGACTACTAGTTTCTATGTTTCACACATTATAAGATTTAATGGTTCATTTTAATGGAAGATTGTTTACTAATATATTTCATATTATTTAGGTTTAAAATTATTTATTTTATAATGGAAATGTTATTTACCTCAATAAATATTTTGGTAATCTTTTAATAATATTATCATCTATGAAAACTTCCTTTGATTAATCTTATTCATTACTAGATATATAATCTAATGATACCATCCATTATATTTTATTATATTGTTAATTAAAATTTATAATTGAGAAGGTATTGAAATAATATGTAAATTTTTCTCTAATGCAGATAATTATTTATTATTAAAACTATTATATTATATCGTATTGTTTAGTCCAATGATCAGTGTAAGGGAATTATTATGTAATAGGTGGGGCCTGAAATGTCACAGGAATTTGATGAATTTGTATGTCACGTAAGATAAAATAGTTTGGGTATTGGACATGTGACTTACCAATTTTATGTTTTATGTATTGGAATAAGGAATTAAGTGTTTGTTTGTTATGTTTGACATTTTGAATTCCATCATTATGAAATTAGTTATTTTTTTCCATGTGATTATCCAAATAGTATTGATATCGATGGATTTTATTCAATATCCTTTTATTATCTTTATAGAATTATTTTATCATCATTTAGGATAACAATATTGTTCGTTGCACCTTTATTATATGATAGCTTCATATGTACGCATTATATTCCTTATCATTTTATTTCACATATTTCTTATATTTACTTCTGTAGGATTCCTACAGTTGAACTATGATTGATATGAAAGGATATTATATATGGAATAATAAGGTAATAAAAGAATAGATTATGTGGTATTTTATGTTTTCAAATTTTATGTTTCATTCAATCATGTATCTAGTTTTCAAAATACTACTAAACTAATCGATACTTCGTAATACAATGACATGTATCCAACGACAACTTAATAATGAAACCACTGACTTTGGTATACTATATCTAGGGTTATTTAATAAAATATATTTAAATATGATTTTAAATAATAATTATATAATTTAATATAACATTCTTGAACACATTTTATATAACATGGACATTGAATAAAAACATCACCGACTAAATAAGAAATAAGGTTGAGTTTTCATAAAAATAATTTATCAATATTTTTAACTACCCAATAGATTGTAATTAATAGATTACATTAAAATCCTCCAAATTAATACCTTAATGGAAAAGAAATAATCTTTATGTGAAAAATTCAAAAACAATTCCTTGTAATGGATTCAAGAATAAACATTCCCAGATAAAAATGAGATTATAATATAAACACATGCCTCATGTCCTAAATTTTTTTTGCATGTTCATATCATAATATTTATTAAATGTATATAAATTATAATTCTATACCAGAAATATATTAAAACTTATATTACAATATAAAAACAACTTATAATTTATATTACTCATATATTGATAATATATTATTAAAATCAATATTATGGGTATTAATATTTCAGCTTCACATGTATGTTTTAGTTTGACAGTTTCAGTCTATGGACCTTGTTCATGGTTTCATAATATCTATATTTTTAAAAAAAATTATTATTTTCATATTTATTAATTATATAAAATTTTATAATTCTTCATATAACATGGTCATGAAACATTAATTACATTACATCATAGATATGGTAGTCTGTACGTAAGATGAAATAATGTTGTTATTTTGTAATGAATGGATAGAATGAAATGTAAATAATAATATATTTTTCTATAATAATTATAGTATCATAAAATTTGTGAATATTTTTTTAAATTATTCAATATGGAAATCCACGTATGGTAGACATAAAAAACAAATTATATCATTTCATGGACGTGGTAGTCTACACCTACACAAGAATGATGTTATCATTTCTCATAGGACTGAATGGAGGAAAAAATTGGGTGTAACATTAAAATAAACAAATTATAGTATTTTAATGATTATTATTTCATAATTTTAATAATTATATAGGATATTAACTGTTGGATAAAGAATAAAGACACTCAAAATATATTTATAATGGGAAATACTGGTCCTATTCGATAATAATTTTAGCTTATGCATTAATCCATCAAAAGAAAGGTATTAATTAAATAAAAAAACATCAATGAAGTGGGGTTGGATGTTATAAATTTTTTTGTATATGGATTGGAAGAGATATACGTAAAATTTATTTTTGATAACTGAAGAGAGGTGGTACCCTTTTATAAGTTAGGTTGGGGACACTCTTGTAAATAATAAAAACATTAAAATATAATAAATTAATATTCAATTGAAAATGAAATCATGTGAGAAATTGTTAAAAAAATTATATTTTTTATTGTATAAATATATTAATCCAATAAAATTTATTCATAATTATGTGATATATAAAAGTTAATATTTTTAGTTTAATCCCCTCATTAATCTTTTTTAACCATATCCACATTATATATATTTTTTTAATAAATATTATTTGTTATGAAAATAGAAAAAGTATAGTCATTATGAAATTTTTGCAAGATAATTATATATAGGGGGAAAAAATTTAATTAAATTTATATAATTTGAGGAAATTAATTTTAAATTAATCATTTAAAACACAATGAATACTAGTTTTTGAAAATAATTCATTTTTAAAACCAAAACTAAAAATAATATCATTTTTGTTATAGTGAAAAAATTAAATGAATTTTAATACATTAGATTGAATATATAATGTAACAATTTAATTAAAATCATCCAAAATAGTGATTAAAATTATTTATTTAAATAATGACACAATGCACCCATATAATCATTTTTTAATAAAAACATGCCTTTTTAATTTCATGTGGGTTTATTTAGATTTCAATTTAATTGATTACTAACTAATCAATTGTCTAAATTAAAAAAAAATATATGTTTAATATTATGAATTAATTTTAATTTATGACAAAATGAATTTTCATAAAAGAATATTTTAAAATACGACTTTAAGATCAATAATACTTCTTAGGTGGATTTGAAATTATTTTCTATGAAAATATTTCATTTAAATACCATATGATGTTATTCATTTTATAATTTATTATAATTATTCAAATATATTCAAGGTATCTGGAATCACATGATGAATATAACATTAATATATTAAATTTATATATGTTCTAAAATATCTATATGTTAAATTGTACCTACGAAAAAGAATTTCATCCTAGAAAATTATTCAATATGTTACAAGAAACTAAGGATACCACTACCTCATGAAATCCTTGCGTCTCCACAATGATTCATAGAATTTATAATTCTTCCAAAGAACTATTTCCAGGAGAATATTATTCTTATGAATAAAATCATCCCCATGATCCATGATTTCTACAACATTCTCCCCATAAGAAAGATAATTCTAAAATAGTTTGACAATTGAATTTAAAAAATAAGAAGTATTTTTTATAGAAAATATTAACATATATCATGGAACACTTCATTAACTTGATAGAGGTTCAATGGAAGCACCAAGTGATAAGATACTATCATGATATGAATATAAAGCAGATAGGGAATAATATATCCAAGGAGTAAATTTAATTTATTTCATAATCTCATTACATTATTCCAGTGATATATTAATTGTTATACGTTTTAACAACTATCAAACTAGAGATCTATCTAATTATTTATTACATCACATATCTATCAGGACTGATATTACCTAATGTTTTTTAGAAAAGATTTAATTTTCTCTTCCATTTCCTAATATATCATAGGTATCAATGTATATTTCCCCAAAATCATCGTAGAATGTTGTATTCATATTGTTCTTTATTTATAGGGATTCATATGGAGAAATAGAAACTATTGAGTAAAATATATTATTTTAATGAAATCTGGCCAGTGGAAGATGTTGATCCCAAATCCCATTGAAGCCTATAGATAACTCTCTCAAAATATATTTTGGGGATTAAATTTTCCTCTCAAACTAACCATCACATTAATAATGATATATAGATATAAATTGTAATTATATATTTGGTTATTCTTGAAGACCACTATAAAACATTATGGCATTCATCTAATATTAATTAGATATAATTGTGGGTGGTACTATATAAATCATTATCAAAAATATAATCAATAAAATGGTGATCTGATTAGAGATAAATATTCTATGATAGTAATAAATTATACTAATTTCATAAAGTGATCAACCACGACAAAAAACATTATTCCCTTTAGATGTGTTGGGAGTTACCTAATGAAATCTAAAGAGATATTTTCCAATTTCATCTATGGTATTTGAAAGGGTTATAATATACTCTTATAAATCTATCTATTATCATTAACTTTCTGTTATACCATGAACTAAGATAGAAAAACCATAATATCTCTCCTCAAGTTGTTCCGACATAAATAATCAGTAAGAACACTATAAATATTTAGATATAAGAAATTATTAGAAAATTTAGAACGCTGATATTAATCCAATATCTCCTTTATAAATATGGTCATTTTTTGACATATACATTGTTCCTGAACTGTATTACCCAATCACTATCATGATTAATCTTAGGAATATTTCATACTATCTTTTTCAGGACCACATATTCCATTCTATCATGTTTAATCATAATGTAAAAATATGGATGAACAATAATCTAAGAATGGTAAGATATTTCTCCATTTTTAATGGTTTAAATATTTAAACTCTACAAATCAAAATTGTAATACCTACTTTAATCCTCTTCATTGATAAAATTCTGTGCTCATTGCATCTTAGAGCACCAACCACCATGTTTTCCTTTCTAGGGTGGTAATATATTGAGAAGTTATAAATGTTAATCAATTTTATCTATCAGTTCTATTGAATTTTTACAACTTTATATTTTAATATAAATGTAATATTTTTTTATTGGTTTATATGTCAAATCATTCTAATAATATGAAAATGAGAGTGTTTTTCTTGTGTGCGTGTGTATGACCACCTCCAAGAAGTGATGTGATTAATTTTTCATTACTACATCACATCAATACTATAGATAAGTTTATTTTAAAAATTAAGATAAACTTTTAGTTATATTCATATTTTTTAAAATATAAAATAAAATATATGTTCTTTTTATCCTGATCATTTAAAATTGAAAACATTACCATTGTTCAAATACGGCTTACTATCACCATGATTTTAATGTAGTTAATTATTAATAACCATACATCATGTTTGGATTATAAATTATCATTTCATTATAAAAATGATAAATTTTTCATGATTATTATTTTTATTATTATTAAACAATCACCTCATTTACTATAATCAAATTATTGAATCCATTTTGGACAAATCAACTAAATATCAACAAAATTTCTTGCATGAAATTTATTGAAGAAAAAATCTTTATCATATTTTATTTTATAAAATAAAATGAATAATAAATAAGAATATGTTTCTAATGTTTTTAATGAATTTAAATAGGATTATCATTCCTAAAAATAAATAAAAGAATTGATCAGTCGGACATGATGTTAGATATTTCATCAATATCTCCATTCCACATAAGAATATTTGATATTATGAACATATTTACTTTTATGTGTTATATTTAAACCACATTTGATATATTATACATGAATATTTATTTATTCATGATCACTAATGTTTCAATTCAATTTTCTTCCTTCATGTTTTTTTAATTTTAAAATACCCAGGACTTAAGGGTTTATTTCACAATCTCATTATTTTGGGATTGCCTTAATTTTCATTGAAGGAATATTATAATCCATATTTTGTAAAATCAATATAAATTATAACCCTCTCTAATTTTCATTATTTTCCATATTTTATTCTAAATTTTAACTCTTTATAAATATAATTATGAAAAATAATTTTTTCTAAAAAATTTTTTATCTATCTTTTAAAAGCATATGATTACAATCCTTGTCCATATTTTAAAAAAAATTAAAATTCATTTTTATCACACAAATAAATTATTATGGTAATTTTAATTTTCATTTTTTTAAATGTTTTAACTGAATATTTCTAATATTTTCCCTAAGGGTCATTTTTTACTTTATTTATAAAAATCGAGAGGAATGTTTTTCATACATAAAGTGCTAAATAAATTCCACGTAGCTAAAACCATTTTATTATATTTATATTATTACACAATTATAATATCCTTAACAAATAATACTATTTAATTTAAGTTTATTTTAATATTTCACTTCAATTATCCTTATTTTTTGAAATGAAATGATTATTTAAAAAACTATTTTTCTGAAAAACCGATGGTCATCTATTATCTCTTATTAATTTTATGGTCATTATGTTTTTTATATAAATTTCAATTTCTAATAATAATTTGACATTAGTTTTTTATTAAGAATAAATTTTCATAATCATGTATATTTCTATTTCCTAAGAAATATAATTTCTACCAAAGGTTCATTAATTTCAATGTATTTTTTATTGATTGGGGAAACATTGATAAATCTATTTTTATTTCTCAATATAGATATTTTTTGATTAATTTATACTATTTATGAATTTAATGGATGATTCAATAAATAATTAATGTGTTATAAATAATGTGACGGGTGGGGCTCATTGATAGATAGCCCCTTGAAACATCGATATGTTTCATGAGGCCTATTAAAAAGCTATAATAAGATGGGTTTCTAGTGAATACAAACCCATTGATTAGAATACATTTTCATAAGGTTCTGATTGTATATAAATCATTATTTATGATATCATGACATCTAAAATTTATAATTTAATTAATTAAGAATTCATTTATTACTACCCATGAGATTTATCAATTAATTTTATCAATGGAATAATTTTCTGCTCCATTCATTTATTAAATGTCATGTGTTTTAAATTATTTTCCATACCATATTGATAATGAATTATTGATTCATGATATCTTAGAGTGTACATAGCCTTCAATAATCATCCAATATTACTCTTATTTTTTTCCATTACTAGGAAAAAAAGATATTGTTTCTGAAACTTTCTTCAGGGTTTGTCCACCTCACATGTTCATGTGACGCTGAAGACTAAATTGTACCCTTAATTCTTTCTTTTAAAAACATAGATTGAATTTATTAATTTTTTTAGCGATGTATTCTCCTTGATCGAAAAAGGATGATGGGAGTAGCCACATTGGGCATCATTCTAGCTTGTCTTGACAGGAGTAAAATCGGTCACATGTATTCTTCCTCATAAGAGAGATTCTCAAGGGCATGGAGCCCAATAAATTATATGTCGGTCATGAGGAATATTATACTATAGTTATGTCTTATGAGGTTTTCCATTGGCATCTCGTGTTTAACACCATATAGTCTATGAATTTAACATCTTTTGAAAATGGAGAGTGGAAGATCAAAACACCTGAATGAAGTAGAGCATAGGGTGAATCCCTTGAAGGGAAGACTAGGAAGGTTTACCAAATGGATGGATCAAAACTCCCATGGAGGTAGAACATAGATGGTGTGTCTCATAAAGATAATATGTCGCACCATGATGGGGTACATCCTAGAAGAGAGGAACTAATGTTTAGTATATCTATGGGTCATAATTCCCATGAAGAGTGGACCCGAGGTGGGGTTTCCATTAAAGAATATTAAAAAAAATATATAAATGGTGTACTTCCTTATGATGGAGTAACTACGGTATAAATTATTGATAAATCAAAAAACCAAATTAGATATGTCATGAGGTCATGTGTCCCATAAATGGAATAGGTCACACCATTTGGGGTACGTCTCTAGGATGAAGGCACCATGGTTTACTTTATATAAAGGTTAGAAAGCCTAATGAGAGCAGACCTAAGGTGTGTCCCCCATAGAGGGATGATTTCACACCGTGAAGTGCATACATCTGTAGGAGGTAGGCAACAAGCTTCACCAAATAAATGGATCAGAACACCAAATGTGAGTGGACATGGGGTGGTGTGTCCCATAAAGGGAAGATGCCACATTATGATTGGGAATATCCCTAGGAGGGAGACACCGTGGTTTACTAGATGGATAGATTAGAATGCCCAATGAGAGCGTACCTGGGGTGGTGTGTCCCATAAAGTGAATATTTCACACTATTAAGGGGTATACCCCTATGAAGGAGGAAATATGGTTTAGCATATGGATGGAGAAGAAATCCAAATGAGAGATGACCCGAGGTGGGGTGTCCCATAAAAGGAAGATGTCACACTATAAAGGTGTATATTCTTATGAGGCAGAACCACGTTTTACCATTGGGTGGGACTAAACGTAATGTAGGAATCCTATATATCCTATTTAGAAATTAAAAATCAAAAACAACGTATTTTGATGTGTCAGGTAGTGATTATACACTCAGACTTCCCTTCTTAATAATATTTCTCTTGGTTGGATTGTGATTGATTGTGTACGGCTTATGCGTTGGAGTTATCAGGTGAAACTGGGAGTAGTGATGATAAATGGGGATTCTGTATATTAATGTCCTAGATATATTGATTTATATCACAAGGATGTGGGTGCCTAGTGAAATTAGGATGGATATAGATAAAGTGTTAAAATGAAAAGAATGGAATGTATAGAGTATAAGGGGTGACAGGCTTGATCGTGAGGTAGTATTCCTAGGTATCACAGTTAATTTGGAATCAATGTCTATGTAATTTTTAATAGGGAATTTCATATTACAAATTAGGAGGTATCCTAATAGAAGTGGATAACATGGTTGGGGCTTATAAATAAATCATTCCCAGGCAGTATTATTGGGGATTATTCCTAAAGAGGAGGCCGTTGTGGATTTGTCAGGGATTAAATGTATGAATGGACCGAACGGAGATGAATACTAGGGGCTACTCTAGGGGTATTCCCACATGGTTTTGGATGGATTTCATGATAACTACTAACCTCATAGTACAAGTGAGTCATGCTCGGTGTGTGATACAAGAGGAAGTAGTAGTACGAACACTCATGTCGAAAAATAAGCATCAATGAGAGATGGTTTGGGGTATACACATGTGAGCTGTGCATGAAAGGCATCACTCAATGTTTGGAGGTTCTTATTCCATATTAGGATGATATCAATCCAATGTAGATGAGTGGGAATGGAAAATTATCGATATGTGACACCCCATGTGCATTTCATGGGGTGAGGATACAGTTTTACGGTATGTGTTGAAGATGATGGATTTAGGCAACATTACATCCTGCAACATGGATAGAGGGGAATCACTCATTACCCCTTTGTCTTACATAACTAATGTACATAATCCCTTGGTGAATGAAAGTCATAAAAAATTCCAAACAACTAGGCTATGGGGGAGGGTTCAATGATGGGGTCCATGTTATAATCCCTCCACTACAAAGAAATGGAAATTAGCATACCTATGTTGAAAATAAATAAGTAGGTTATCACAGTAGAATAAATCTTGTGAGGGACCATTAAATTAAAATGTGCAAGCCTAGTGGGTCTTAAAGAGGAGGATCTCGTGAAGCAGAAGGAATAATGTGTTAGTGATTTACAAATCATGGATACTTCATAAAGAGAAAGGTCATGCTGAAGGAAATATATTCAGGATGAAGGGTGATCCAGCATTGGTATGAAGTCTGGTGCTGGAAATGAAGGGATTCACAAAGGGTATGTTATCATTAAATCTTCACATTTCCCGAATGACCATCGTCATACCTAAAGGTTATATGCCTACATATAAGTCATCCCCAACATATGAGGGGGTACATATGAACAAGGGAATGTGGGTTTCATGATGCATCAGAATTTTGGATGATACATTGTATCGGTGGGTTTATAGTGCTCAGGAGCATCATGATTTGGTATATTGGAATTCAAAATGTAAGGGTATCCCTCCGTTTGAGGTAGGGTGACCCATATAATTATAATACACAGGAGTTGTCATGCTTGGAGACACAATGCGAATAAAAAGTGGGCTTCGTGAAGGGGCATGGCTTTGTCAGACTCACGATTTCATTCATTAAATACCATAACACAGTCATGGAGAGAGTAATATTTGAGGGAGTTATATCATGGCCTTGTGTGGTCATGATGGTGGAGGGGTGTCCAGGAAGTGGTATTGATAGAGAATCTTCTTTAAATGATTTTGGATCCATTTTAGCATAGATTTCATTCGAAATGACATTGATCACCCTCATCATATCCTATGGAATGAATTTTGATCCCAAAGAATCCCCCCTCATAATGGGAGCACATTCGAATGAAGGGTCAAATGTCGAGGGAGAATCGTTGAAAAAATAATGAACTGGTCCATCACTCGAGAAGCTCTATTTATAGGATGTATCTCAATGTTTGTGGGAATGAGATACAATTTCAATCAATGTGACTATAAAAATAGTTTACCCCCCCCCCATAATTCATATATAACTCTTTCATATACTTGCTTTAACACTATTATTATGTATCTCCATTACCCTGCGAATGCATCTCGGTGAACTGGGTTCCTAAAAATCTTTCTTTATAAATTATCCCTAGTGAATCGGGCATTGCAATCCATTGATGCATAGATAATAATGATGAGTGCACTAATGATTCATTTTCCAGTGATCCTTTAATAACATTTATGAACAGTCTCTGCAAAAGGCCTAGAAATATACATAAAACTCAAATATGATGGCTTGTCAAAATGTTTCTTGGGACGTCCTTGTGTATGATACATGAAGGGATGAAATATAGAACAATATCATGATTGGGGAGAATGTTTGGAGGTATCCCGATTATGAATAAATAATTGAACTGATGTAAATATTTTATAAGAACAATACCATGTGAAATAGAATTCTATTAAATGGATTTGGTATGAGAGAAGATTTCTTCATCCCCTTGAAAATTAGAGATGGATGGACTTACTCGTTCAGGGGTACATCAGGACAGTACCAGTGGAACATGGCTGCTAATGGACACAACTAGAAGCATCACATGATTTTTTAGGGGACTGTATCTAAACCACCACAACAACATCTATGGGAGACCATTGGAAGAAGTGGAATATCCACCACAACATCGGAAAATTCTCAAGGCAGGGTTAGGTAACCCATAAAAAGATGGAATGATGATTGGGACATATTCCAAGGTAGGAAATTCATAGCGGAATGGGCATGGTCCTACTGGGTGTGCTTGTCATGTACTGAGTTGGGATCATAATTGAGGAGTGAATGCCTTTATAATGTGGCATGGGATTCCTAGTTCCATGTCTATCGACTGAGGTAGATAATTCTGAAACTACGGAGAAGATGGTCCTCAGGGACCAATATTTTCTACTTTTAACATGGAGAGGTCGACATCCACCTCTGGGATCTCGATCATATTTCTAGAATACTAATATGAGTGGCCATGAATGATGATTTATTCCTCATTTATAATTAATGGGAGGTCATAGAGAATCATCTATTTCTTGAAAATGATGTTCTAGATCAGCGTATGGGCACCACCAAGAAAAATCATGGGACGAGGGACGTCCACTTCAAGTAGTGATTTGCTTAATTCTAGAACATCCCAGCAAAGGGGATTATTAAGGATTAAGAGGAGTCAAGGATGCAACTAAAAACACTATACAACTACCCAAGAGGAGCCCAACGGGGTAGGTAAGGCTCTTACTAGAGGATCTTTTAGTATGTTGAGTTGAATATATAGGGGTATAACATCAAGACCAAGACATAACTAATAGTCTAGTCGGTGGGGTTCCTTGATGAACTTCTCTATGGATGGATGCTTCATGTGATAGATGCACACATCAGGTGTGCATACAAGAATAGTCATCCTGGCGGTGATGCTCATAACAGGGTAGTGCATCAACCATGGGATCTCGGTGTTGATGAAGCTATATAAGGTGGTCTGGCATATTAGTGAGGGGAAGAATCCACTAAACATGTGTGGGTCACTCTACTTTCAATACACCTAGTTAACATCGCACATGGTAGGCTATGAGTATCAAAACCCCATCTCTCCTCCTAGGATGAACATCAGGTCGATGATTGTGAATATCACAAGAAGCATAGTATTAAATTTGGGCTTGGCGACGATGCTGAGTAATGTTGTGAGGTCATATCAATTCACCTTCCATCTATTCCCTTAGATAATGATGGTAACGACCTATGATGGTATAATAACTGAAGATAAATGATCACATCTTATGGCATTCCAAGGTAGAGTATAGGTGAAACATGTTGATTGTGATCTGATATGTGATCCATAAAACCCACAACAATTTACTGGGAAGTTTAGGTGTCTAAATAGGTTGATTCTTATGGTACACCTATGAGTTCATCATGAATACAACCTGTTCCTGATAAGGAATCTGTGGTTTATGTTCAAACATAAAGATGGGTGGATGAGGAATGGGCTGCCACCATCCATTGTCACATATGGGAATGTTGATGCAAATAAGAAATGTTGAGAGGCCGTTTATCTGAGATAAATGACATAATAGTAGAAAATCAAGGCCATTGAAGGATTTCCTTAAGGATGAGGCTAAAAATCAGTGAGAGATCACCATGAAAGTAGAACCAGGACATATCATGGTGGTGGAGATAGAGTAGTAGAGAAAATAGTTCCAAGGCCTGCACAGACTAGAGGTGAAAGAAGATGATCTACACCAAGACCTACTCTTCTAGTTCAGTAGGCTAGGGATGAAGTGGATCCATCAAGGGTATTCCACATAATATCTACTCATGCTTTGGGGAAGCGATTTCTCTATGTAAAGATTAATGAGGATGATGTTTACACTATGTCATGGGAGATTTGGGAAGTGAACAACCAATTCCTCAGCCCTCATGAGATGTGGGAACACCTCAACTAGTATTTGATGGATGTTTCAGGCATTTGTTACATCATGGATGGTTTTCTCATGTCCAAGGAGGTGGGGTAATGGTGCATGGAAAAGTTGAAGGGCCTAGTGCACACTTGAGGCATTGTGTGTCCAATGAAAGAATGGGTGAAGGTATTTGTAGACAATTCTTACCCACAACTACTATTTACTACTGAGATGGAAGTGCACTTTCCCTTTCCCATGAAATCATCTGGATCATATAGATAAAACAACAATGTAGAAATCCCCTAGGAGAGTGATAAAATCACAAACTCCTTGGGGAAATTTGTTGAACATCTTGTGGTGATCCTTATCATTCTACAACTCATGTATGCATGTTTGCTTATTCATAATATGAACTCTACAACTATAACCTCTTTCATACAAGAGGATCATTTTCAAGGAATCAATAATGATGGGTAATGTGTCATAGTAACAGGTGCAGAGGAATAAGTCTGAGGATTTGTGTCCAGATAAAAAAGTGTCTATGAGGCAAAGGGGGTATAAGTGGGTAGGGTGGCCTGCCAAAAATCTGCAGAGCCTTTTATCATATATGGGAGCCCACATATTGGTATTCCAATTATGAAAACCTGAGAGTATGATCTTCCACCACATGGATTTTGTAAGTTATCACCTTACAGAACTACTTATATTGTTTCCTGATCAGGTTGAATGACATGTTTTATGACCTAACAGTGATGGAATTAGTAGGCGCTCTTTAATGGGACACAGTTAGATGTTCTAGAATCCCTCTTCACACAAGTTAAACGGGTCATGTGATGTTGTACATAATAGATGATGACCCCATGGGATCTGGATCAAATGTGGACACTAGTGGTTCCACTGACTGGGTAGTGCCAGGAGTTGACATGGATAACCTTATTGATTCAGGTTCAAGTGTTGATGACCAAGTTCAAGACATGGGGACTAGAGAATATGAAATGATGTCAGAGGAGGATCCCACAATAGATATTCTAGATTCATTTCTGGAGTACCAATATGCAGTTACTAAGGTGCTGGATGATTCTGATTCTAATGTGGTTGTGGAAAATTGAATCGTCAGGCGCCGAGGGTGGAAGATGATCGAGCATTTAATTAATCAAACTCCAAAACCCCAATGGATAAACCAAATAGGGTCAATTGGATGTTTTCTATGTATTATATGATCCTAGGGGTGGATTCCCGGGGTCCTCCAATGTTGAAGTAAGAATAACTTGCCGAGATGATTCATGAAAGAAGTCATCTTTTGGATGTCACCTCACTTCAAGAGAAATCTATTAGTTTGGGGAAGCTTTAGGAATTGAATGGAGATATTTGTTTGATGGAAGAAAAAATGTACAAGAATTTATCCTTCATTTATAATAAATCATGTTTTTTCAACCAACTAAGGGCTCAGGTCGAATATATAAAGGAGAATATAAGATAGGTGTCACACCAAGTGGTAGGTCACCAAACTGAGCGGGACTGGGCACATATCAGGGTAGATGTTGTTCTCTAAGAAGTTTATTAATAGGAATGGGAGCTCAGGTGATGAAAAAAGATTTTGGTGTCCACACAATAAAGGATAATGGAGCCGAAGTGCTTAATCCTTGGAACAGAACCATCGAGGAACATTGCTCGTGACTTCAGGAATGACTCCAATATGTAGATATCTATTGTTTTATATATCTATTTTACCTTTCAAATTTCATGATCATCGACACATGATTTTCTTTTATACATTATCACACCAAATCCATGCTTCTGAAATAAGCAATGAACATCCCCAAAGCACACATGGGTCATACTCAGTGCAAGAAACAAGGGGAGATCACACTATTGTTCACTACGTGTGAGAGTTCCAGATAATCATTTTACACATGGGGTCTACTATTGTTTATAGAACACTAATTGCATTATGGATGAGAGTGGTCATGTATGGAGCATATTTCTCCCTATGTAGCTAACCTGATTTCCCCAATGTGTTCTAGTGAACGAACAGGACAACCCCAGAGGGGGTTAGATTCAATCTGAACAATGTGCAATGAAGAGTGTAAATTTTGGTACAAAAAATAAGAACACAGAGAGGATGTGATGGAGGTAAAAGATAACTACTCAACATGTTCAAAACAAAGTATTTATACCATTGGCCTAAAATTGGGAAATAAAAATGAGGGACTACCATTGACTGTATTAAAAAAACAGAACCTAAATCAAAATATCTTTTGATGTAATCAGGAATGTAGGCCCCAACCGGCATGTGATCCAAAGTGGCATAACAAAGCCATTAGGGGTTCTTTTAGACATGACAGAGGATGAGAATCTGAATAGAGGGGATCAAAAATCATGGGATTCGAGTTATGGAATGTTTGAATGGATTACAACACTCTTGGAATTATGCCACCATGGATTAAAGAACATTATATTATGTGCATTGTTCTAAAAAAAAGATAAACCCATCATCCATGGAGGACATATCAGGTGAGGTCATAGGATGCCTTAAAATTTTACATCATGAAAATGAGTACAATTAAAAAAACATTTAACATCATATGGTGAGGACAATACGTGGAATAGTTTAATGTCATGTGATTAGGATGTGTATGGTAGTTTTACATCATGTGACGGGGATATTGCACATAGTATTGAGTCATACTACTTGGACCATGGCCAACAGTTTAAGTTCATGTCACATTGATCATTGATATGTATATTCCTAGTGAAATTATATGCCATTGAACAAATAAACACAACATGAATGTTCCATAAGAATATTTGGTACCACATAAGAGTTGGGAGTAGATGATAAGGAGGCACATGTGATATAGCAAAAGGAATGTACCTTATAGAGGATCTTATTTTATGTTCATAGAGTTCGTAACATAAAAGGAAGGAATACTAATTAAGGGATGACTATTGAACATGTTCAAAACATGGAGACCAATACCATACCAATCGAGAAGAGGGAAACAAATGCATGGTCAACCACTGATGATGTTTGAAACACAGGATCCTCCATTTGTTACCAACAATCCATTAGGGAGTTGGACTAAAATGCGTGGTGAGCCAAATATGGCATACGACCATCACTATTAGTGGTTCAGTCTGGATGTGAAATATTTTGGGAACTTAGATTAAGAAAGGCATGGAATATGGAATGGATTATACCACACATGTTATGAATGTGATTTAAATTAATGTTAATCCATCTATAGATGTTGAAAATAGCCTAAGGTCATAATTCTTGGAACATGAAACTAACTTACCAAATGACTATGTGTGGTGTGATAGATTAAAATCCCAACATTAATGAGAACCAATGAATCCCATGAATCAGACCATGCATTCCTAGGGATTCACTCACATATTTAAGTCATCATGTCATGGACATCAGATACTATTTTAAGGTCATAGTTTTTAGACCATAGTGGATATGTCCAATAAATACTTACTAGACTCCTAAGCTCATGTGATCCATACTCGATGTGGGAAACAACGAATTGTATTCAGGATCTCTTGACATGTGGGAAATTTTAGAGAATGGAATGGAAGTTAGCTACTACATTCAAGGTTTGGACCACAAGGGTGGATAGTGAGTAGGGATGAATGGATAACCTTGTAAAAACCATAAGAATATCTACCAAAAGGGATGAGTGTCGAGTAAGGAAATGAAAAAGCACATGTTGACCATGTTCAAAAACACTAGATCTGCAATTTGAAACCAAAAATCCATTACGACATTGGAACAAAACAGGAGGTTAGCGTAACATGGAAGGATACCATCACCATTATGGGGGTATATATGTATGCGAAAGAGCATGGTGACCCAAATCACGAAATTCATGGAGTGTGATATGGCAAAATAACATAGGACGAAAATCAAACCCATGTTTTCTAGAGAGTTGAATGTCATATTGTGTAGATTGTGTTTAAGGATGAGGGGCCAAATGTTTGAAGGATCCTATATCATGTCCAAAGGAAATGTTTCTAGGAATCATTTCATATTCCATGAGGATGATAATTAAGCTAAATGTAGTTCTTAAATGAAGCATAATAGAAGACCAACATTTGTATGAGAAAATAATCACAGGTGAGTGACACTAAAGCATTCTGTGATTATCATGCGGAATCTAGGACTTTCTCCGGGTATGATTGTACTTTAACACCATGCATCAAGGATTTCAGTTTGTAGGTTTAATGTCATGTAATTCAGACCATTAAAAAAGATATTTCAAGTGGGTATTTATCATGCAGTGTTATAACCAACTCAATGTGAATATGGAGAAGGTGGATGAACACAGGATGATACATTTCAGAGGAGGATTTCACATGGTTTTATGTAATGATTCTTGGAAATGAGGGCCTAGTTTATGGTTGTTGTTCATGGATCATGATGGGCATTGTCTCATATGTATTTGTGAATTGATGTATTATGATGAACGTTACATGAATGATGCCGAGGAGGACCAACACCACACTACATGTTACAGAAAAAATCCCATACACAATTTAATGTAATTAAAAGTGAACCATGCTGAGGACAATTGTCCGCAATATAAATATATCAATAGATATGATATATGAAAATATTTTTGGGAATCACTATTTATCCCATGAGGATGGTTATTAAGTCACAAATAGTTATTGGGAATTGTATACATGTGTAGGTAATATCCATACATTGAGAGGGGTTATAGTGACCGATGTGGCTGGACATTGATATAGAATCATGGAATCTCTACATTTCCTATATGGATAGGAATCAAGAAGAATGTAGGTCTTGAATATGGAATGGTAGGTGACTAATGGAAAAGAAAATGATTTATTTGTTTAAAATCATGTTACAAGACACGTCCATGTAATTTAACATCATGTGGTACGGACGTTGGTAGCTATGTAATTTATTATTATGCTGTCAGGATAATGGGGTAGATGAGTATTCTTGGGGGACCTTCATGGAACAACCATTATAATCCCAATGTGAATGGGTACGAAAAAGGACCTCATGCCACACCAAGTGTTCAGAAGTGAAAATCTAGCTAGGGGGACAAACATTTGTTTTTGTGATTGAGCTCAAATACCAGATGTATGGGAACCACTGTGTATCCCATACATATTTCCTGAAGATGGCATGATATGTGAATGATTCCAAAAGAAATATTATCTACATAGAGAACAAAATTATGTGACTAGTACATAGAGAATATTAATTTATAGTCATAGATTTTGATCTATTAGATGAGGTTTCTAAAGATGGAATATGTAGCATGACATCACGAAGAAACTCAAAGTCAATGGTATCCAATTATAACAATCAATATACAACAAATTTTTTGGATGATCTCGCACACAGTTTAACATAATGATGTTTGGACTATAAGGGAGGTGTTATATGAGAAGAATGATAGGTATAGTGCTGTAGGATGAACCTGATGTGAATGGGGAATAAGATGGATTGTTCCGCACAAAAAAATATTCTAAGAAAACCCACACATATTTTAGAGTCATAAGGAATGTACATGAATAAGGCCAAGGGGATGAAAGTTTGATGATATTTCGGTTGGCACACAAGAAAAAATGGATGGGCATTACTATGTATCCAATCAGGGTGGGAATAAATCCCATGTATTTCGTTCATGTGGCGTAGTATATGACAGGGTCCAGAGGTGATGATCTCAGAAGATAGAACAACATCATGTGGTGCCATTTGATATCATGTGTCAATGATGGTAATTATAATGTATTTTAATGTCATCCGACCAAGATGTGGGTATGTTCCTTTTTAGGTCATTCCAAAAGGACCATCAGTGTTGTTATGTTTAGGTTCAGGCGTATAGGATGCTGAGGTTCTTAGTTTTAGGTATTACTTCTTGGACCATGTGGTTCATAGAGTAAGGTCATAGATATTGGACCATTAGGGAAATATTTTATGGTCATTTTGTTTGGAAATGAGTGATCTTGGTTTAAGGTCATATATTTTGGGCATTCGGTCTCTTAGTATAATTTTATAGAGTTTGGAAATCAGTGATCCTCTTTGATGAAAAGTATTGCTTTAATTTCATGGCATTCATTGGAGTAGTGATGTGCACCCCAACCATGGTGACCAAAGAGTATGTACTATTAAGATAGACCTTGTGAATAATGTATGGTCATTCTTAATTTGGTTTCATATTTGCTTTCTTCCATCTAGGATTCATTGGAATTCATATATAAAAAAATCTATCACCTTGGAGGAAATAGTGGAGGAGCACATTATTATTTAAAGTTCTAGAAATCATTTTTGGTACATCTATAGATTATGAAAGGTCTATAGAATGTTATCGTCAAGGGATTATAGTTTAGTAATATGTACTTCAGCTATCGTTTTTGAAGTCTTCTAATTGTAGACAGTTGTATGGAGATACGTTAACTAAATCTTCATTAAAAGGATGACCTCTATTCCATATACCATGGAATATGGAGTCACATATGTTGAATGCAGAGTTTTCATTCTATAATCCCAGAGATCATTTTGGATCTTTTCTAGCCAAATCATCTTATTCTGACAATCCATATTCTAAATTTTTGGGTAGATTTTTGTTAACCTCCTCAATCTGACCATTTTATATCACATGGTTATGGGAAGTATGGTTGGACCGGATGTTGAACATAACCTAAAAATTATTCAGCGAAGCTAATGGAAATTTGTGTTGTTATCGGTGAGAATATCTTGAGGGACCTTATACCTATATATGATGTTGTAGATCAAGAATTAAATCATCGATCAAGCCTTTTATTCCTTTAGAGGAATCACTTCTTCCCACATGGAAAAAAAATTATTGTGTTAAGAATGAAAATACACTAGTTAGAAGTCATTTTTCAATATGGTCCAATGTCCTCATTTCCCTAGGATGAAAGGGGCCAAATGGATCTTGTAGTATTAAGGGGAAGTGGTGGTCAGTGGAAAAATTTTGCATGGATCTGACACATGTGGATCCTCTAGGAAAACTCGATATATTCATGGACCATAGTGGGATAGAAGAATCCCTATCTATGTATCTAGTGGCAGAGCATCAACCCTACCGGATGATAACCACATGTCCTGGAATAAACACTCTTCATAACCAAGGGAATCTCGTATCCTTGAATTCAATAGAGGATAACTTCATCAAACCCATTATATTAGATAATCTTTTAAAGTATGGGACCACTCTAGAAGATGAAATGAGATTATTCCCCTTGGATTCACTCACATTTAGCTCTGTCTAGTGGGATAGTTCCATACACGAGATACTTGATGTATGTATTTTTCCAATTGGTGGTTTCTTCAGCTGTTGGGGGATCCTAAGTTCCCAATAATGAATCACTGAATATCAGGTGATTTAAGAAATTTCTATCGTCGTCTTCTAATGTGATGGGAACGATGACTCTATGGTATGCCACATGAATTAAAAGAACATCCTAATAAGTCATAGTGAGGGAAATGGATAGACTAACTTGAGAATCAAATCAACCATTCTAAAACAATGGAACATGGTCCATATATGGATTTCACGGGAACAGTGAAATTAGTTGGTGTGAATTCCCAATCAAGGGTACAAACTCTTGATTCCTAATGGTTTAATCACCATTAATAATCGTGAAAAATAAATCAGAGTCCCATTTGGCATGATGGTAGGGAAAATAAATCTTTAGGGACATCTCAATACGAGTAATGAGATACTGATACACTGACTCATTATTCGTGCATCTTTCTGATAGTAAGAATGAATAGGGGAGGACAACCAATGTCAGTGTGATGAAGATGATTCCTACACCCACCAAATTAATTGTGAGGTTATTGATCCTTTTACTAGTTGGACTATGGGAGGAATCATCAAAGTTCATATGCTAACATGATATATATTGGTACATAGAGAGGATATCACTTTCAAGAAAATTAATGTCCAGAGACAATACCTTGGGGCCCGAATGAGCGGGCCGAAAATTTTTTAGAACTTGAACCTAAATAAACTTATGTGGAATAAATTTGATGAAAAAATAGTAAATAATCACCTCCCAGCATTCAATATTGTTTTCTAACATTATGATATTTAGGATATAATTTGGCCAATCCACATCGGACACAAGCTATATCCCATGATGCTACAAATAGTTTTGTAACTTATGCACTACAAAAAACTGAATTAAGAAGATCTTATCAATGGAAGACTATATGATATTTGTGTCGAGGAGCATCAAAATGAGATTGTATAAGCTGTTCTTTGACCCTTCATTTTTCATATGTGAGAGAAAGACACTAAGGTATCACTCTAGTGTGGTCACATAAAGGAACATAGGAGTCCCTGATATGAGTGGCATCATAACGAGAGGTTGTAGAAGATATTTATTTATCTCCTCAAAGGAGGTATGGAACTATTAATCTAATTGATAGATGGAATGTTTGTTCATGAGATAGGATAAGGGATGTCACTTGACATCCATATTCATGATGAATCAGTCTATATAGTCCAAGTGGTCTTGGATGACTCAAATCTCTTAGGGAATACTCAGAGGAAGAATCTGGGATATGTCCTTGTTCTTCTCTTTGTTTATCACAATGCCTTGTTATCTGACAATAGAATGGTACAAAAATTTAGAGGATTCCCCGAATTCCCAATTATGGGGGTTCATCTTCAAACTTCAAGAACATAAAATGACTGAAACATTATCACTGTCATTGAGATGGTCCTAATGTTGGTGGGATTTGACCAAAAGTTCATCTAAATACTCTTATACAAGTGTTCCAAGGACTATCTTGAAGATGTAGTGCATGACATGATGAAATTTGGTTCATGAATTATTTAGATTAAAATGCATTACCTGATAGAAAAAAAACGTTGAAGGGATATAATTGTGGTTGAATCCACATATTATAGTGCTAACTAGATATAGTTATAATTGAAATACCCATCCATGAAGGAAAGTGTTGGAAAACTAGCAGTGAAATTGATCAACAACTCCATTATTAGATAGGGAAAATCATCCTTTAGAAAATAGAGGTGGGAATCTCAGATGTCGATATAGACTTTGATCATATCGTTCTTCTTCTTGACTGGAAAGATATTGGATATCCAACTGGGGTACTAGAAATTCTTGATAATGAAAAGATTTGGTAATATCATAAACATTAGCCTTGACCATTGGATTGTGGGATAGGAGCATCTTCCTAGGAGGATCATTAAACCTATAATGGTTCATAAGCAGACTAAGACGATGGATGATTACCAGAGGATCTATTTTTATATTTTCATCAAAACTCTAAGAAAACACATCATGTTACTTCTTAAAGAAGTAAACATACTTATGTTGTTCCTCTATAGGTATGGATTCACTTATTAGCATTGGACTTGGATCTTCATCAATTCCAATATTCATTGAATGAATTTATAAATAGTGGTGGAGACGTCGTCCTCAAATTAAGGAGGTGCATTTTCAAAATATTATTCATCATCGTAGGTAGGGGGATTGATAGGATGAAGCGATTATTCTAGTCTAACTGATTCTAGGGGAACACCAGTGCTTGCATGGGTTGTGGGGGAGTCTTCAATGGGACATTCCCTCACTACTAAATTGATGATGATAATGGTTTTTGAGCTGGTTCCCTCCGTCTTATGAACAACAGGTCCTTGCAGGATGTCAAAGAAATGGTGATAGGACAGTTTGTGTCAGTTTAACCCAACTTAGTGGAAAAAATCATGCGTAGTGCATGGCTATATCCATGGTGAAAACATCTTTATACATGAAAGGATTTTGGGGTTCTATTATCTCCTAATTCAAAGGAGATTATAAATACAAGGTAATATTTTGGAGTTCCTCGAACCAATGGATATGGAGCCATCTTCTCTAAGAGAAGACAAAGAAATTCCACATGTATGGTTTCATATCATCCAAATGGTCAATCCATAGGTCAAATGCGTTATCCATACATGTCTATATGATGGATATAATAGAGGTATTCTCAACTTCATTGGTCTGAGCATGATTTTTCGTGATATTTTAATAATCTATATCTATATAGTAGGAATCACGAGAGGAAAAAGGATTATAATTTCCTTGGAAAATTCCTACTAGATAGTAGAGAGAGTACTTTAGGCATCAGTGATAGAGGGAGTGGACCACTACATTCAAATGGATCCATGGCCTTAGATTTAATGAATTGTAAGTAGTGTATTGTGAGACAACCATGAATTTAGTTTCAGATACAATATTGTTAAACTGGGTGTTTAAATGGATTCATCAACATCGTCCTTATTTAGTCTAGTTGTACCCATGAATATAAAATTCTGAGGGGTCCAAATATACTCAGTGTGTCCTAGCTTAATGAGAATCTTGGTTTGGATGAGATTATTCCCATAAAATATTTTGAATAGACAATTATGGACCTATACACCATTGAAATTTACAATGATGTAAAGTGGGAGAATGTGACCCTCCATGAGAGAACTCTGATCTTCTAGACATAGAATTTATTAGATAGAATAACATCTATTTTAAACTGCAGGGGAATTTTTTAGGCTTCTATGAGGCCTTATCATATCTCTTCTGACAAACAAAGGGTCTTGAGGACCGAGTTCTTTGTAGGAATTATGGAGAGTTGGTTAAACACATCATACATCTATGATATCTATACGTTTTTTCCACAGTGGTGACTATATAGTGGGACGCACAACAAGAACTGCTAGTGAAACAACTGGATTCCGAATGGTGCTGGAAACATCCTATAGTACATTGGGAAAACTGTCGAGAACTACCGCTGGCTTACTATGGGTTTCCTAAGTCCCCACTGAACATAGATGATCATAGTATGATAGTGTATTTTCTACATAATCAATGATGAAACACCATATTATTTCATACAATATTATCTCATTAAATTAATTCAATAGCTTACGGCAAGCACAACACCGAGATCGAGTGCACAATGAGTTACCAAACTAGCCGTTTAAAATGAAGTTATGAATATTATTAACGGAAATTTATATTTAATATACTCCATATAATTTTAACATTCATATTATTAGTTTTTAGACTCAATATAATAAAAAATTCAAATTTTCAGATAAAATAAGTGTTTTTTAAAAAATGAAATTTTACCGCATTTTAGTGGAGAAACCATTTTAAATCAAATATTTGACAATTTTATATATCCTATTTGAAAAAAATAAACTTCTTAAATAGATGTTGGACATAAAAAAATATTTTGATTAAATTTTTGATGCTTTTCTGATAACTTTTACATTTTGATGAATAGTGAAAAATACTAAATTTTAATTTAAAATAACTTTTTCAATCAAAATAAATTATAGTGTTAAATTACACATTTGAATAGTTTTGAAGTATAATTAGATTATAGATTTTTAATTTAATTCAATGCTGGTCATCAAGATTAATTTTAAAATTAAATTGGACATAAACACATATCAATCATTTGATAGTTTTTACCTATCAAAAACCCTCTTTCTCATTTTAACAATGGGAATTAATTTTAAATTAATTAATGCAATTTCTATGTTTTGAATTTGGTAAAATATACCGCATTTTTTAATTCCTAATATCTAAATTATATTAGGGTGAATTTTTGGTATTTTTATAAAAACTTTCAATTTTTGAAGAATAGTAAAAAACATTGCGTTATTTTTTAATACTAACTTTTTATTTAAATAATTTTTTTAATTTTAATATATTTTAAAGTAAATATATATACATAATACCTATATTAGTCTAATTTAATTCCCTAAAGTCATTTTATAAAAAACATAGGAATATAAAATTTTATTGAAATTTTTACCGTCTTTTACCCACCTTCAAAGCACATTTTAAAATTTGCATAAATCATAATTTTACCACTTATGTGAATTTAATTTAAAAATTCCAAGAACCATGGTTGAAATCCGTAAGTAAAATTTTCTTCAATAAGAAGAAAATATTTTTTTTGTGAATAGTATCTTTTAAATTTAATTTACCACTATTAAATGTAAATAGGGTTATTGAAGGTAAAAATGATATTATAATTACCTTTACACGTGTTATAATTCAATTAGATATGTATATTTCGACCACAATCAGCCTTATAAATAAAAATTGATCATATTTGATCCACTTGGATTAGATTAGGAAATTTATTATTATTTTATTTAATGAAGAGTTAAAAGTGTTAAATTCAATTTTTCATTACTAAATCATTTTTAATATAGGGTTATACATAAGATAAATTTGACTCTGAATATTTATTATAAATATAAAAATATTTCCTAAAAAATGGTATTTTATTTATTATTTTCATACAATAAAACATTAAATTTATTTATGACACAATGATGATGCACTAATTACCTTATTAATGAATGATTAAAATAATTGATATTATAAATATCAAACTAAATATAAATTTATAATTTTGATGTATTCCACGAATCTTTGGGATTAATATGACATTTTAGGGTTGAATCAATGAATTGCCTTCAAAGTAATCATACTTTTATGACTTTCACAAAAACCAAGTAATAAATATTGTCAAAATTGACATAAAAAAGTTCTTAAAACAAATATTACATTATTAAATTTTATTATATTCTTAAAAATATGAGGTTTATCCAAAGGACTTATATAATGATATATATATCATTAATTAACCACTTGGGGTTCTCTTGGATTTTTATAGTATGTTTATTAGCTATTTATTATAATTATACAAGAATACATTGTAAAAGTTAAACTATTTAACTAAGAGTTATATATAAAGGAAAGGTTAATATGGTGACCTAAACCAATATAATCCCCATTGTTTGAGTGGTTTTAGACCCATACCCACCTTATACTCTAACTAAATCATTTTGGATCCATTATTAACTGAATATGATTATATAATAAAATAATATTTCAAACTTGTCCTAAAGTGACCCTCACCTCTCTTATAAGAGGGTACTTCCCTTTCTATTAATTTCACACCTCCAAAGCCTTTTTTCATGGCCAAACCCTTCTCTGATATCCTACCAACTACCCTCAATTTATCCTAGAGGCCTTACTTTGATCAGAAATCCATCTTATAGAGCACTTTTGTTCAAATCATAAAGAAAGAACCCAAAAAAGAGGTAATTATTTCATTACCTCTTTTAAAATTATTTTCTTCTTACACTTACTCTTTCATTGTTGTTTCCATAACAAAATATTAACTCCAGTACAAAATAAATAATATTATTTTATTATAAATATGGTACAACCATATTCTTTATTCTATCCATCCTATGAAAGACAAAGTCACCATACATGTGCGTGTAAGGCTTACTATCTCTGCGTTGTGGTGTAGTTTGTTATTCAACACTTAAATATTTGGATGGGTATAAAAATGAGTATAATTGATTTAAATAATAAAAATATCATGTTAATTATTATGTATATATGATTTACCATCCAATTACATCCTATTTCACCATCAATAGGATGATATTTTCACTCGTCGGTATATACGGATTACCGTCTCCACGAACGCGATGAAATTCATTCCCCATCGTAACCATTCAAAAATAATTTTTATTTTATCATTAAAAATATTATTTAATAAATTAATATAATTATGGATATGAATCAAATACATCTTATTTATAAAAAACATGACTTATGTAACAAAACATATAATGTAAAATGAATCAGTTAACACCCGAAACAATGATACTTATGAAATATTGTTAACAATGAAATATTATAAGATCATATATGATATCATATTTATGAATGTGGTTCTTGTATAATTTAATAACAATGATTTATCTATTATACAGAAGGTTAACATACCTCTGACAAAGGAAAAGTACAAGGTAAGGGTTAATTTTAAAATCTCATTATTTATCTGTGGTTATTTAAACGTAAGTATCTACTGGGACTTATTTATCTCCCACATCCATGTTTCATAAAATTTATTTCAAAATATTTTTACTATTTACAATAATATGGGTTAATTTAATTTATACCGTTGTTTTACTTTCTATAAAATGTTTTGAAAGGAATCTTTCCGTCGTTTTCCAAAAAAGGTTTTTTCTGTCCTTTTCGACAAATTAAGGTAAGAATGTGTTTTTAACTTATACAGAGGGTGTGGAAATTTTCCACTGTTATAACACCATTCAAGCTTACCATACAATATTATAATAATATTTTAAAAATAAATGTTTTCTTTTATAATGATGTTACTTTTAAATGGCTTTAAAATAGAAAGAGATATTTCTCTCAAATAGTTTTGATTTCATCTATGTCAACATCCATTGATGGATTTTACACCTGTTTGAAGTTGATTTATTATGATACAATGTTCCATATTGTATTAAAGGTTAAATGATATGTTTTATTGTGGATGTTTTATTTTTATACCATTCATGTTTTATGGTAAATGTAGGAAAATTTTATATACTAGTTTTAATACGAATTTTTATGTTATGTTTCAACCTTTTCATATTATGAATTAAATGGAATTAGTATGTTATGAGTGGAGATCATTATAGCTCCTCGATGAATCAGTATGTCTCATGAGACAAACTGGTCTCTTGGTACAAGGCCATGACAAAATATTATTTGTAATCTTGGCAAGAGGCCTTGACTATGTGGTTATGATGTCCTTAATTATGCAATCCAACCTTATAAAATTTTCTATTAATATTACATGTGATTCTTGTACTATTAGAATATATATATTTATAAGTAAATGGAATTATTTGATTTATATTTGAAATATTATAGTGATTATTATGTTTAAATTTTTTTTCTTTAGTCTTACACATTGCCTTAAATGTTTAATCTAATTTTTGAAAGTATCAGCTATATTATTATCCTTACTCAGCATCTGATCTCACCCCTTTCTTACGTTTTCTTTTTCCCTAGACGTGAAGAATTATATTATGGTTAACCTACAAGGATATTCCAAAAGATATGAGTGTTTTCAAAAGGGGACATAATGTTGTTTTTCTTATTTCATGATGTAATGTATAACTTATGTATGTATCTAGTACTTCCAAGGATATTAAACTTATCGGTATTTTGGGACATGATTACTTGTATCATGCCAATGTTATATAATAATGCACCAACTTTGGGTAACTGGGGTCGGGGCATTAAAGTTTGTATCAGAGGAAGTTTAGTCAAATCCTTGGAAGCAAGATTTAGAAAGAATATAATTATATAACATTAACCTAAGATAAATATTCATGATTAGTATAGATGAACTTCCGAGAATTTTGGTAATATATATATTTTTCATCATTTCCAAGAAATACGTCTCTTTCTGAATACGAGTGGTAGAGGCGGCTCTGGCATAGATGTACCTAGGAGTAAAAACTCCAACAAGGATTTTTGAGCTTGACCCGGGGTATCCATGTACATGACAACAGGCCTTGCTGCACTTTTGGTTATCACACTCCCAATGGGATATGATTAAGATAATTCACATTTTCATTACAAGTCATTATGAAGGTTTTATGAGTAAATACTTCCTCAAAGAATTTTTTTTTATGATTATGAATTATATGCATAAACTATTCAATTTATGTTGGGTATTTTACTAGTTTGGAATTATGAATTGAAATTCATAAACTAACCAAGTGTATGCCATTAATTAGAAATGGTTCCCATTAGAAGGAATGAGAACTCCAGCAATACGAATGATCCCATGAGTAAAAAGGATTATATCATTCATGATTTTAAGCCAACATTTAGAAGAGAAATAGTCTCCCACGTATTCTCATCATATGAAGAAATGGTATCATGTGTTAATAAGATATGTAAAGAATTCCCATTGGCTTATGGATTTGAAGGGAATCCAGAAAATAAATGGATGGTAGAGATAAAGATGGATAAATGGAGGAATATAAACAAGTATTTTCTCATATGTGATACCTGTGGAAAGAATCACCTTGGTTATTTCTTGAAGGGAATGATAGTTTATTATATTTGTGGAGAAAAAGGACACCATGTAAGTGATTTCATGGGTTAGAAAAAGGTTTCAAATGTAACATGCTTCGTATGAATGGAGTTGGGACACTATGCGAATCAATGTCCAAATCATCAAAGTATGCCCAAATGATGTTATTGGATAATAATCACGTTTTGATACAACCACATATGAAGAGTAATGACTAGTGTTCTTATGTTGTTATTAATTAATTATGTAATTTGAGTGTTTTATGAATTATGTACTGGTTATATGAGTTATAGAACTAAATAAGGATTGTACTGTATTAATATTTCATTGAGGATTTGAGATTATATGGTTCTACGAAAAGTGACTCAATAGAAAGTTTAACATTTTGGAAACAACATGGTTGAAGGAAAGATAACCCTTGATATGGTTATGATACTAAGGTAGTGATTTTGGAATAAGATATTATTGATTTGGATAAATTATATTTGATATTCTTGACTACCTTGAATCTAATTAATTGCTTGTTTATTCCATAATTATTGGAGTTTACAACATTTTTTGATATAAGGAGTATATCCAGTATTCTTTAAGGAAAAAGTTAACATTAATGTAATAAATAAGGTTCTATAGTAATTAAGGGATATACCATGTTTTAAAAGAATACATGATGAAGGCATTCACATGTTTCTAAGTGACAAAAGAGACCTTCATTATGTTTACCTTATAAATTTTGGACTGTGACTTTGGACATATTTATTTTTGATAATTCTAAAGGATGGAATGAATTAATATGGAAATTGGATAATATTGTTTAAGGTTAAAACATTTATTAAGATGACTTTTGGAATGCTATGAAAAGGACAACCTGGAGGTCAGGCAACAACCCATCGCGTCCGGCAAGGTCACAAGACTCGATCCCGCAACCGAAGGACGACAAGGTTGAATCACCTACCACTTGCCTATTTGATGTCATAGTTTGTAAAATATAGTTTTTTTAAATATTCTAATAGATAAATGAAAAATTAATTTTTTTGGAAACCTAAATGATTAGGATAAATGGAAAATTTTTGAATTCTATTATATTTTAGAGTGAAAGATGTTGTTTTTGTAGAAATTAGATAAACGATGGAACTCTACTTATCAAGTATTTTTTTCTTTGTTATTCTATGAATAGAGTAATTATTAAACTTTAGGGAAAGGATCTTAAACACAAAAATGTTTTATCCTATTACCTTACTTATTGTTGAACTGATGATATTTTAATCATCATAGATTGATGGTTTTGAGGCCCTTAATATTCCATTAAATTGTTTGTGATTTATTCCCTCAATCACTCCCTATAAATATTTACATTTTTTCTCCAATTATAATTTCCACCAATGTTCTCTTATTCAAAATCCTAATTTTATGGTGACTTATTCATTTCCCTTTCCCACTTATTAAGACTAAATTTTCATTAATGTATTTCTGATCTGGGTTTTCCAAAAAGGCATTTCCTATTCTCAAACTTTTATTTTTAAAGAACAGTTTCAAATTGTGAGGACTCAATTTATTAAATGAGGGGAGAATGTAACACCCCTATATTTCATAATATAGTATATCCTTAAATCAATTCAATATCTTGTGCCACACGCAATACCGATTTCGAGCGCACCATTAATTAAAAAATTGGCCATTTAAAAAGCGAGTATGAATAGTATTAACTGATTTTTGAATTTCATATAATCCATATAATTTTATCATCTATAATATGTGTTTTTAGACTTAATTTAAGAACAAAATAAATTTTTCAGATAAAATAAGTGTTTTTCAAAAAATAAACTTTTACCGCCTTTTAATAGAGAAACATTTTTAAATCCAATATTTGACACATTTATATATTCAATTTTACAAAATAGACTTCTTCTTTAGAAGCCGTACATAAAAATTTAGTTTGGATAATTTTTTTATGTTTCTCTGATAACATTCACATTTTGAGGAATAATTAAAAATACTAAATTTTAATTTAAAACTACTTTTTTAATAAAAACAATTTATATTGTTAAATTATAAATTTTAATAATTTTAAAATATAATTAGATTAAATTTTTATCATTTAATTCAATTTTGGTCATTGGATGTAATTTTACATTTAAATTAGACATAAACACATTACAATCTGTTGTTAGTTTTTACTTTTCAAAAACCCGCTTTCTCATTTTGACAATGGGAATTAATTTTAAATTAATAAATTCAATATATATTTTTAAATATGGTAAAATAGACATCCTTTTTGAATTATTAATATAAAAATTAGCTTATGGTGAATTTATGATATTATTTTGAAAAATATCAATTTTTTATGAATAGTGAAAAACACTGCGTTATTGATTAACACTGACATTTTGTTTAAATAATTATTTTTAATTTAAATTTACTTTAAATTAAAAATAGATAAATGATACTTATATTATTCCAATGTGATTCATTGAAGTCATTTTATAATAATATTAGATATATAAATTTTTTTTGATCTTTTTACCGTCTTTTACCGACCTTCTAGGCACATTTGCAAATTTGTATAAAATGTAATTTTAATGATTCTATGAATTAAATTTAAAAAATCCGAGGGATATCATTGAAATAATTATGTAAAATTTGGTTCCATAAGATGACAATAATGTTTGGTGAATAGTAACTTTTGAATTTTATTTACCTCTGTTAAATGTTAATAGGGTAATTAAAGGTAAAAATGTCATTATAATTACCCTAACACAAGTCCTAATTCTGTTGGATAAGTATTTTTCGACCAAAATCAACCTTATAAATAAAATATGATCCTCTTTTATCCACTTGTATTATATTATGAAATTTATTATTATTTTATTTAAAGAAGAGTTAAAAATTGTTAAATTCAAGTTTTCATAACCAAATCATTTTTAATATATGGTTATACATAAGATAAATTTGACTATAAATATTCATTAGAAAGATAAAATTATTTCCTACATAATTTTATTTTATTTTTAATTTTAAGACCATAAATAATAAAATTTATTTATGACACAATGATGATGCAGTAATTACCTTATTAATGAAATATTAAAATTATTGATATTGTAAATTTCACTATAAATTTAAATTGATAATTTTGAGGAAATACACAAATTTTATAGATTAATATGAAATATTAGGGATTATTCAATGATTTTTTTCAAAGTAATCGGGGTGTTATGACTTTCACAAAAACCAAATACTAAATAGTGTCAAAATTGAAAGAAAATATTTTTTTAAAGAAATATTATCTTATTAAATGATATAATATTCCAAAAAATCTAAGGTTCAATAAAATTAATTATATAATGATATATATATCATTATTGAACCACTTTTTCTTCTCTTGTATATTATAGTATGTTTAGTATCTATTTAATATAATAATACAAGAATACATGGTAAAAGCTAAACTATTTAACTAAGAGATAAATCTAAATGATACAGTTAATATGCCGACCAATACCTATCTAAAACCTATTGGTTGAGATTAATTCGAACAATACCCCCCTTATACTTTAAATAAATTCTTTTTGGATAAATTATAAATAGAATATGATTGTATAATAAAATAATGTTTCAAGCCTTTCCTAATGTGACCATCGCATCTCTTATGAAAGTGTACTTCTGCCTCTCTTAATTTCCCACCACCAAAGCCTTTTATCTTAGACAACCACTAAAAAACTATCCTCCCAAATATCCTCAATTTATCCTAGAGGCCTTATATTTATCAGAAAGCCATTCTATGTAGCCCTTTTGTTCAAATGAAAAGAAAGAACCCAAAGAAGAGATAATTATTTTAATCACCTCTTTTAAATTTCTTTTCTTCTTCCACTTCTTGATTATTTGTTGTGTCCACACCAAAATAATAACTCCTGAAAATTCTAAATACTTGGTTGTTATTATAAATATTTTACAACCATATTCTTTATTCTATTCATCCTATGAATGACAAAGTCACCATATGTGTGTACGTACGACTTACCGTCTCCATGTCATGGTGTAGTTTAATATTCAACACATCATTATTTGGATTGGTATAATAATGAGTATAATTGATGTAAATAATAAATATAACATGTTAATGATTCAATATATATAATTTACCATCCAATTACATATTATTTCACCATCAATAGAATGATATTTTCACTCGTGCGTATGTGCAGATTACCATCTCCATGAACTCGTTGAGATTCATTCCCCATCATAACCATTCAGGAATAATTTTAATTATGGGATTAAAATTAATTTCTAAGAACTTAATATCCTTCTAGATATGAATAAAATACATCATATCCATCAAAAACATGACTTACATTACAAAACATATTAATGAGACCGAATTAGTTAACACCCGAAAAATGATACTACTGAAATATTATTAACAAAGCAATATTATAAGATCACATATGATATCATATTTATGTATGTGGTTGTTTTATAATTTATTAACATTCATTTAACTATTATATTGGAGGTTAAAGTACCTTCTACCAAGGAAAAGTACAAGTTAATGGTTAATTTTAAAAGTTCTTTATTTATCTGAGGTTGTTTATATGTAAATATCTACTGGGACTTATTTATCATCCACATCTGTGTTTCTTAAAAATGAATTTAAAAATATTTTTACTATTTCCAATAATATGGGTTAATGTCATTTATACCCTTTTTTAACTTTCTATAAAATGTTTTGAAAAGAATATTTCTATTGTTATCATATCAAGGTATTTCCTCACCTTTTCGAAAAATTAAGGTAAGAGTGTTTTTTTAACTTATACGGTGGGTGAGGCTATTTTCCACCATTATAACACCTTCAAAGCTTCCCATACACAATTATAAGAATATTTTCAGAATAAATATTTTCTTTTATAATTATGTGACTTTTAAATTATTTCAAAATAGAAAGAGATATTTCTCTCAAATAGTTTTTATTTCATCTATATCAACATCATATGATGGATTTTACACTTTTTTGAAGTTGATTTATTATGAGAAAATATTTCATATTGTATTAAAGGTTTTGTGATATGTTTTATTGTGTATGTGTTAGTTTTATACCATTCATGGTTTATAGATAACTTATTAACATTTCATATTCTTGTTTTAATATGAATGGTTATGTTATGTTTCAACCCTTTTAAATAAGGAATGCATTGGACATAGTAAGTGATGGGTGGATCCCTGTATAGCTTTTCAATGAATTGGTAGGTATCATGAGACAGACAAGGGTCTTGGCATAATCCCTTTAAAAAAACTTATTTGTTTTCTTGGCACGAGGCCTTGACTATGTGGTTATGATGTCCGGTATTATGCATTCCAACATTATGGAATTAGCTATTGATATTAAATGTGATTATTCAACTAGTATAATATCCTTTTGAATAAGTAAATGGAATTATTTGATTTATATTTTCCATACTATGAAAAAGATTAATTTTAAAAGGCTTATGTTTTAGTCTTCTACATTTCTTTAAATTTTTATGTGTATTTATGAAAGTTTCTGCTATATTGTTATCCTTACTGAGAATCTGAGCTCACGCCTTTATTATGTTTTCTTTTTCATAGGATGTGGTTATTTATATTATGTTTAACCTTCAATGATATGAAAAAATATATGGTTGTGTTCAAAAGGGGGCAAAATCTTCTGTTTCTTATTTCATGATGTAATGTAACACTTATGTATGTATCTAGTACTTCCAAGGCCGCTAAACTGATCGGTATTTTGGGACATGATACCATTTATCATGCCAATGTTATGTAACAATGAAATTACTCTGGGTAACTGGGGTCAACGAATTACAAATGAGCACAGTCAGTGGTGTTGGTGAGCCAAGTGGAGCGGGCTGGAGAGATATGCCTAATGATTTCTACACAATTGAAGTAGTCTGGTCTTGGTGGAACGCACATCCTGACATATGAAGCACTATGTTGAGCATTCCCATGGCTTGACTATCCTTGGATTCTCCTTAAATGACATCGAAAAGGAATATTGGGGGGATCACATGATACACTTTATCATCATGGATCGTTTATGGTTCCACTAATTTTACTATATTCATGAACTCACACTTGTGATCATCATCCTTGGAATCTCCCAATGAACGGTGACCTCTTCATGCAATTCCCATCTATAGAGACATGAAGTCACCAAGCACACTAGGCTCTTTAGTCATCGATGATAGACCATAAATTCCATTATTTCATTAGTTCCAACTCTTATGACATGTGGAAGGATAAGAGGTGGATGTAAATGTGGATGTTGGTGAAACATCATCAGCTTTTGGAGGATTCGGATGGCTTAGATGGGAATAGAGGATGAAATGGGTTTGAGCGATTGACCTATGACCCAAAAAGTCATCATACATCAGGGTTCCATAGTTTGTGACATGTTTCTACTCACTAGAACCCTTGATATCTTTGTCAAACTCAATTTATATGTTTGAAACCTATTCTTAAACTTCACCCAACCTTATCAAACCATTTTCCACTTGATCCTAGATCCAATCCATTAATAGAAAGTAATGCTTGATGGTATGTCCAAGGATCATATGGTATGGACAATGGTTAGGTCAATCAGTAAGATCAAACTCCTAAGAAATTCTACACATTAAAATCATCATGATTCAATTATCCATAGAACTGTGGAAATAATTTGTATCCTTGGCCTCTGGGAAGGAATTGGTCTGGTGTATCTTATACTAAAGGGGAACCATGGGAGATTGATTTTGATGAGGAGATGGAGGTGAACGAGGATATGGGACCAGATTATATCATCTAGGTTGGGGATACTGTCAATGAGGTTTTTGCTGATTCTGAACATGGAAAGGTGGATCATATAGAGGTTAGTGTCTTGAATGAGGTGGTGCCTAGAGAAGCTTTGCTGGGAACAACACTAACTTCTCAAGGGGACCAACCTTCATTGCAGTAGTAGACTCTTCATTGGAGGCACTTCTTGCAGAAGTTTAGAGAGGCAATGAGGCTACTTATTGGCTTGCTTAAAGTATTCCTATATGAATTGAAACTTGTAAGATAAATAGTAGAATAATCCATGGAAATTATGATTGATGAGGGTGGGGAACAATTTATTATTGATGATCCTGATGAACATTTTCAATATCTTCTCCAAATTCAGAAAAATATAGAGAGTATGCATGGACCATCCACATGGTGATGAAGTCTACAACATGATCATATAGGCATATCTTTCACATGAAGATTTTAGAAATAATCATTATATGTGTGTCGGTACTGAACTAGTAAACAAACAACCTGTAAAGGTCTTCCCAGTAAGAGATGAACCGAATGGGTAAATGACTATAGCAGATGAATTTAGGACCTTTCAGTGGATGAAAAAAACCTTGAATCATTGATACATACTACTACTCTAGTGTCCCAATCATTGATCTTATCTGTGAGATGAAGATGGTATGTCGTTCCCTTGAAGGGGGAAGGTTGGATTCCCAAAATCCATATGTGCTTGCATGTCTCCCAACCACCCCAAATATGGTTTTCCATTAGATGAGATTTACAACTACCACATTTCTAGGGCTTCGAACCGAGTAGTGAGAGCTTCTATTAGATAATCTTGATGGGGATTCCAGTCTTGCTGAGGTTTATTGACAATCATGGTATAGATAGTATCATTAATATAGTAATATTGCTCAATGGCTCGTGGAGCGTTATATAGAGTGGCATGCATAGGTCTGAAAAAATGGCCAGATTCGTGATCTGAGGGAGATTCTCATGCTACTTGTGTTGATTCGTTGATGCATACCATTTTCAATTTCCACACATGTTAGGTTGTGTAGGATCAATATCCTTGATTAATAGAAACTATTCATGGATGTCATGTAGATTTTTTTTCCTGGATGGATGATTAACATGTTTCTACAGAGGACCACAATAATATAGGCATTTCATATCAAGGATCTCATTGATGATTCAATACTAATATGCATTTTTTAGGGAAGAAACTCTAGGATCATCCATTATCCCCCATGAAACATTAATAAGATTTGATACCTTGAGTTGTCCCTTACACGTTTTGTGATTTTGAAGAATGTGGAACTATGTATTGGGTTCCCCATGGCTGAGGGTCTGCCTCTTCTAAATAGTGAGGGAACCATTAGGTTATAGAATACAATTTTCTAACCTAGCAGGATCATCCTCTCTATCATATCCTCTATCTATGTCCCTTTATTTGGATAGTTTGAGTTCATCCATGTTCATTGTGACAACACCTTGCATGTCATCAGATTCACCCGGAGAATGAGGATGCCTCTTGACAGGACTGAAGTATTGAGTGGCTTATTATCTGTAACCATGGATATTCATGTATGGAGAAACTTCTTCAATGATTTTACAAATCATTATAATGTCGTGGAAACATTTCTTATTAAGGGTATGGTGGTAACCGAGTGACGTAGGATTCTGCGCAACTAGAATTTTTTTCAACCCAACGATACATCATTACTAACCAATGTCGTCAAAATGCTCCCCACTATTCAGGTAGGCTAATTAATGGTTATAGAGGCACAAATTCTTTGACCAGATGGTTTGGAGTAAGAATTAAATTTCATATTGAGGGAGGGTCATAGAAATGTTGAATTTGGGATCCTCTATCGGTTATAAAACCACATATAGTTGGTCGGTGGACATAGTTTATCATAGGATTCCCTACATAGAAGTAGAACTCGACTTGAAACTGGCCAAGGATCTGATTAGTACTGTTTGAGAAAATGAAAATGACATGGATGTGGACCACTTTGGTAATGTATTTCATAATAGTGAGATCATAGTATGAACTAACTAGTCAATAAAGATGGGTCTTCACTGGGAGGTGATTTTTATCACATAATCACACCCCTATATGATGAGGTAACAACCACTGCCTCTTATGTGATGGTAGTAGTGGTTATATGTGGATACAATGGGTGTTCATGGTCTATCATCTAAAAGAAATATTCTTCATAATCTCAAGTAGATGTAGAGAATGAAGCTGGAGATGATAGAGATGAATACACTGCAAGACCCAAGATGGGAGCCAAGTATTTATCCTTCTATAAACACCAATGTAGAGATTTAGGGATCCTGTCAACTTCACCTTCTATGATGACAAAACTAACCCATCTATATCCTACCCCAGAACATCATATAAAATACTGAATAAAGGCTCTATCATTAATTCGACTTTAGATTCTGAATATGATAAGTGAATGAGATTTAAAATCACTTGGTACTCCACAGAGTTATTCCTTCAACAGTGAAAATTCATCATTTTTCACCCGGACAGTTTTTTAGGGTATGAATTTTTTTTACTAAGGTGATCCTTTTTTATATGGCTTGATTTTTTGGGGAGGACCTATGATTTGGTTTTTTGGGATATAGTGAGGACTTTCATATAGATAGTCACTGGCGAGGAAAGGAACTGTACTCTAGCCATGGGAGGTGTGAGGAGGAACATCACATGGGCGTTCTTTGATGTTATAGTGAGAACCTATGTTTTCATAATCCGAAATATGGGGAGGACCTCCATGTTATAATGCATTAGTAAGAGGAGGACCTCTATACTAGTAGCCGGATACATAGGGAGGACCTCTATATGAGTGAAGAGGACCTCCACTCTGGTGGTCTATGGAATGGGGAGGACATCCATGTTGGTTGGAGATCGTGGAATAAATAGGTCCTTTATATTGATCATTGATGGAGTGGATATGGACTCTACATTAGTGAATACTGGAGTGTGATGGGCCTTCACCAGAGCTAGGGATGACGTGAGGGGGACATTTTCATCACTGGTCGGAGGCATGTGGAGGGAATTTGTATCAGGAAAGCTAAGCATAGGGAGGACCTCCGTATTTAACCTCGTTGAAGTGGATAGGGCCTCCACATTGGACAATGTTAGGAATATTGGGAGAACCTTTTTGTTGGGTGTGATATCGAGGAGGACGTACACGTTGACTAGCTACTGCATAGAGATGGCCTCCATACATTGTGTCATCAAAACATACTGGACCATAATGGCTTCTAGAGAGACCAATGGTTGAAATAGACAACCCAACCTATATGTGAGGTAGTTGATGGATTGATCCCAACTATGGATCAAGAAGTCCATGTTCAATAGTGGAAGGGAACTGGAAGAGTTGTTCTATGGTGGAAGGATCCATGGGAGTGGTGGAAGATGATGCCATTGGATGGGAATCCTCTTGATCATGGGCCAAATATTGACGTTAGGTGAGTCGGACTGGGGATAGAAGAGCAGGGGAATGGTCTATCCATTATTTGTCTAGGAAGACAAAACATTGGTAACATTTACAAGTCCTGGTGGGATCATTCCTATGTGAATCTTGGGCAGTAGGGGAGCAAATCAAATGATCACTCTAGGGAAAGGCTTCCAAAGCGGTTCATTGTTGGAGTGGGGAGCAGGGTCTCCCTCTGCGGCCATTGGGGGAGGTAATGATGGTTAGGAGTGAAAGGAATATGGTCTTGGAATACCATATTAATTTTCGGAATGCCTCCATCCTTGTACAATCGTACGAGCCTCTCCGTTACACTCTTCTAGATGATTTTAGAGGGTGAGAGGGAAAGTGGGTTCCCGATTGTTGATGGTGTCACAGATGTTATGGAAGAGGTGGGGTCAAGTGTGATTACTGTATAGATATGTCTCATACGCCATGTCTATGGTAATTGGGAGAATAAGTTCCTGCAGATTGGATCCTATAATGAAGTATGATTCAGTTTTCCATAAAAGTGTTATGAATGAAATGAAAAATTCTCTATCATCTTCCAATCTTACAAGGATAGAGATAAAGATCCATACTAATAATGTCACTACCTAGGATTCCCAATGTTCAACTGCACCATGTAATTGAGTGTTCTATGTAAGACCAAATATTTTTATTAGTGGGCCATGGAGGTAGATAGATAGATCTAGAAACAAAATTATCTATTGATCTGATTTCTCAAATTCTATCAATACCAACATTTAGAAGAAGTGTTCCATGTTTGGTTCACCATTTCTATTCCTGACACTTTCACCCAAGAACAGCCACCTCATGTGTTGATGTGAAGTTCCTTCTTATATTCTACCCCCATTCCCTATTTCCATAGGCGGGTAGTAATCATCCATTTTTGGAAATGTATTCTCCTTAATCAAAATTGGATGATTGGATGCTACTTTCTCCTTCCATGGATTCATCCGTAGAATTCATCACCTAGTTTGGGTCTACCTCATAGATTAAGACATGGTTCATGAACTCTGTGATGCTACCCAGGCTCTCAATCCAGAGAGTTCCCGAGGACCAGATGGTTTCCTAGGATATCTCTTCATAAACATCAACTGTGGAAAAATTACTTAGTTATGGATATTCAAGACTATTTCAAATGTGGGGAATTAACTCGGGTGGCATGCACATTAACCTTGATCCTCATTCCAATGTATAAAGAACAGTCTTCCCTCAATCACTATAGAAAAATCAGCATCTGCAATTTTCTATATAATGTGCTCTCAAACGTGATCACCATAAAGTTAGTTACCTACATATCCCAATGGGTTTCTAAAAATCAGCAGGACTTTGCCAATGGTTGATCTTCGTAGACTTTTATAGAAATGGTAAAAGAGTTGGTCTGATATATCAACTGGAAGTCTCTAGGATCCAGTGTAGTAATCAAGGTTGATATACATAAATAATATGATAAGATGGAATGGAGTTTCATTAACAATGTCCCGGTTGGCATGGGGTTCTCCAGGTGGTTTATTTATATGTGTTTCATGACATTCATCTCTTCATGGATGGTCATTTCCTTCAAGGGGAGGAAGTGTGGTTTCTTTTAATCAACATTAATATGTATATATGTGATACCCTCTACCCTAGTCTCTTTATCAGGGTACAAGACACTCTAAGAATATACCTCGACAAAGTAATATACAATGGAATCATTCAGTCTTACCACGGGAGAGGTCTTCCATATAGTATTTCAGACATTTGATTTGGGAAAATATGACTTTCTTCTTGAACGAATGTTTTAGAAACATCAAAAAATTCAATAAAATATAGATATTTATTTTAGGTGGAGTGGGAAATCCATCGACTGAGGAAAAGGTAGTGGTTTCATTTCAAAGCAGTGCTCCAAGAGAAGAATAATGAAAATCAAAGAGATCATATGTATGCAATACATTTATTTCCCTATGGATTACTTCGGTGATCCCACTATGCCAGGGAGAATCCGTATTCATAATTTTGACATAATTTTATAGTATATCACAACTTATATTTAAATCATTAAAAATAGGTCCCTATCTTTTGGAGGGTCAATCACCCTGGTCAACTGCATCTTATCCTCTATTCCTAATCCTGTGCTATCACTGCTCAGTGAACCTAAGAAAGTGATGAAATACATTGAGAAATTACTGAGTATCTTTATATGGGATGCACATGGTAAAGGAAAATATTATTGGGCTACTTGGGATATGATAGATAAAGAGATCGGGGAGGGTGGTATCAATCTCAGGAATATTTCAGAGGTTATGTAATGCCTTTAAGCCCGAATAACATAGGATTTCATGGGAGGAACCTCAATATGGTCCCAGGTTTTCTATAACAGATATAGCAGATATTTTCACTGTTTAAGTGGAGGTTTCTAACGGTTACATCTTGTGCTTGTGGGACATATTCCAACACATCAAAGGCACTCAAAATTGATTGCTGAGAAGGTTTGATAAATTTCTAGATTTTCAATTTGGATGGTTTTCTGATTGGTTTCCCTAGTTTCCTAATGCAGAACATGACTTTTTTTTGAAGCATACAACCTCAGTAAATTCACAGATTCCATTTTGAATAAAGAACAACTGAAGGTTTTTAATAGCATTGTGCAAAATTCTGAACTAGACAATATTATTTTTACAATATCAACATCAGGTGAGTTCTCATTAAAGGATTATCAAGTCGCGATTCACTAGAATACATATTATGAAGCTCAGAATGAAATTTTCTATAGTAAGGATATACCTACAATGTTTAATTTCTTGGTATGGAATCTCGGGAATAATTCCATTCCTAAAGATGATCAGATAAAGAGGAAAGGAATCTCGGTGGTTTCAAAATTTGGGTTCTATAGAAAACAAAATTCTGAAACCTCAACACATCTTTTTCATGAGTGTGACTGGGTTTATGCCTTAAAGAGCATTCTTGGAGAGTGCACCAACATGGGTGTTTGGACCAGAAATCAAGACTAATTCCTTCAAAATTGCTTTATTGGAATAGACAACAATGAACCAAAACAAAAGGCGAGAGATCTTCTCATAGTAGTTGGATGCCAGTCCATATAGATGGCTATAAACTGTGCTCAATATGATAATAGCCATTTATCTCAACATGGAATCATGTTGAAGGTCAATTTTTTGGTGTATTAACTTTTACCTCATTGGAAATTGTGGAAAAATGGTGTATCCCTCAGAAAGATCATCGGAGACCCATACATTATGGAAGTTAATCTTAATAAAACTAGGCATGTAATATGGGTTAAATAAAGACCATCAGACATAGATTTGAAGGTAAATTTCAATGTCCCTTGTGCATTAGATGTCATGAATAGAGGATGGATCATTCGAGATCAATGGGGATCAGTTATCTAGGCTTTTAGTGATAATTTTTTCCGAGGTGATTCTCTGATGGTGGAGGCTACACTCAGTTGAACGAAATAGAATTTTTCCCATCGTACATTATTCTTTTGTAATCAGTGCATACCAACTCGATGGTGCTTCTAGGATCGACTCAGTCCAATATTCATATATTGTGTTCTATATGTTATACTGTCTGCAAGTGCATTAGAATTCTCAATACATAAGTGACCCTTCTTCACAACTAGGGAGAAGGGAACAAAGAAGCTAAATTCCTCACATAATGGGTGGACAATATAAATCAATCCTCATTATACGTTAATTTAGGATCACTTCCTATTGAATATTGTAGTCTTCTAAGAGAAATTTCTCTTGGTCTTCATTACTTCATGCCCCCCTTAACTTTATCTTCTTTTGGGCTTTGCCTGACATGAAATAAAAAATCTAACTATGGATGAATATAGTATTGATGTGATATATATTATTTTATTATTATTATAAAATTATTATATCAGATATATCTTCATGATTTTCATTTTGTGGGAATATGATAATATTGCTCATGTGTATGGTTGACTACTGCCTCATGAAGCAATGTGATATGTTCATGATTTACATGGAATTTAATAATCATAAGTTTGAAAAAATATGTGATATATATTACAAAAAAGGACAATTTAATGAAAAAACATATATATATATATAGATATATTACTTTCCTTTCATTTAATATGATAAGTAAATGGAAAAATCATTCATGTGTATGTAGAACCTACCATCTCCATGAATGTTGTATTTCTTTTCCTATCACTAAATTATTTTTGTTTACATAATTACATATAAACCTAATATATATGATATTTATATAATGATTTACATCATGTAAATGATCAAATCATGATCAGTGTAAGGGGAACCAAAAATGAAAAGTCGAAACATATATGAAAAACCAAGTGGTTATTACCTAAAATACAACATTAACAAGGAATTCATAATAAAAGGGTAATAAAAGGTCATATGAAAATAATATATAACATGATATATATATATATATTATAGTTTTATAATAAACATATATTTATTATACAATAGTTATTAATGAGTATGATGGAAGTTATGAAATAAGGTAAAGGGATTTTTAGAGTCATATTTAATTCTAAAAGAGTACTTCCACATTCAGCACTTGTTTCATTTGTATGCTTTATATATATCCATATTGCATGATATATCCTAATTATAACTCAGTTAATATTTATTGATGTTTTTATTGATTTTTTTCATCCATGGGGTTTACGGTTCAAATGTTACCAAAGCAAAAGGGGGTTTTTGTCTCAATTTACCTTCTTTGTGGCATATGTTATTTTATATACGTATATTATTTCACAAGGAGTATATAAATTCCATTTTACGTGTAGTGTCCTTAATATTTTATCCCTAATGATATTTTACATTTAATTTTATGTTATTCCATCACTAGGGTTACAATTCATGGTTACCAAAGTTGTAAGACATTAGGGTACAATCTCATTATTTATTAGAAATTTTTAGGATTATGTATCCAATGATAAAATTGTACAATAAATCTCTAAAAAAACCATGATTTTCATTCTACTCAGGTTATTAAATGAGAAAAATTATTTCCCATAAATTTCACATCATTATTTAGACAAATGTTTTAAAATAATATTTTTAAGACAATTTGTATTTTTTCTCTAAAAATCCTTTTCCTTCCAAAACCATGTTTTTTTAAAAGTGTCTTCAAAATGTTTTATTTTTTATATAGTGTCTTAAATTTATAAAATATATTTTCCTTAAAAAAATTTAAATAATTTTAAATTAATCCATTAATTTTCTGAAAGGTTATTTTAAATGAAAATGATTTTAAAATGATTTTAAAATATGTGAGGGAATTTTTCAAATTGGGAAAGATATTTTCCTCATCAATTGTTTAAAATGATCTTTCGAAATTATATTCCATCTAAGATGACATATGATGATGTTACTTATTACAAAATAGAGATATGATCCTTTTATACCATTCTTAATCATTCTTCAAATGGTTTATGATTTAATGGCATGATTTTTATGAAACTCGTTTCTCTTACATGATTTATAAAATAATAAAAGGCTTATGAAACCATATTATTTTCATGGGATATACGATAAAAAAAATCTATTTTCAACATTTTGTGATATTATGACATATTTATGATACCCATTTTATTTCATGGGTTCTAATATGGTTAATTTTTATAATATTTTGGAACACATAAATATTTTTTTAATTATGTAATGGGTGGGACCTATAACTCCCTCCATTGCATTAGGTAAATATAAATTCTCTATGAACATAGATTATACACGGGTGGTCAGCCTAATAAATGAAAAAAAGAATACATATAAGGGCATACCATGCATTAAATAATAGGGTATACATGAGGTCACCTCAAGAAAAAACAAGAGGATACACATAATGTCATCCAAAGACCGGAATAGGTAGATGGGTGATTAACCCAAGCCTGTTATGTTATGAATGTATTGGTTGGTATCCATGAAAAAATATTTTTTGTGCTATTTGGAATGCAACAAACCCATGTATTATGCTAACGTTATGATCTCCAAGATCATGCCTTTTTATTATCTTTTGATTTGTTTCTTATTAACAACTAATCATTATTCATTGATTTAAGATTATAATTTTTTATATACAGGGAATGGGTTTCAAAAGTTGTGGTCATGTTATTATACAATTATTCCCGTGTTATTATTTCATGTCTACCTTGTTTACCCTTTTTGGGAATTAGAATAAACCCTTTTTTATTATTCCTTTCCCCATGTTACAGAGAAATAATATACTAGGAGTACTAATGGGGAAGATATTCGGGGGAGATATTGAAGATATATCACCAAATTAAGAAGATTGTGTTCCATGTCTCTAAAGGATTGAAACTATTACTGCACTCATGAATGTGTTTTTGTAATGTATTTATTATTCATATCAATATATGAAATATCAATTTATGAAAATACAATGTATCCATATGACATTTACGAAATGTATATCACTAATCCCATGTCACTTTACGTCATGTGTGTATTATGTCTCTACCCTTCATTGTATTTTGTTAATAGAATTCAATTGGTTTTACCGACCTCTGACTATGTTTTGGGGGTCATCTTACCACTATAGTTATAGTTGATATTCAATATAATGTCTCTATGTGGATACCATAAATTGTTATATATATCAAACCCAATCATGAAATCCTTGATTCGGTTCTAAAAATAGAATCTTTAAATTTATGGATTTGATACTGATAACTATGCCCCAAATTTATCAATTGAAAACATATGACATCATAACTAAACATTGTATAACTTCCATAACAAATAACCATTTATATTCAGAGTTTTTGAGAATTAAAAAACCAATTTTAAAATGTATAATTCGACATACTATCCATTTTAAAATAACGTGTTCTTTATATTGACATTGTTTCTTCAATTAATGTAACTTTTCTATCTAGTACAATAACATTATCAAATATTGTGAAAATCATTAAGAAATGTGTAGAATCATTTGGAAATTTTTTATGAGAAAAATACCATAAAGAGAAATATAAAAAGGAATAAAGAATATAATTAGTCCATTTCAAAACCATACGATCAAAAGATTTATTCTTTCCTTTAACATAATAAACATCGATCACTAATCGCGTTAATTCATATGAATTCAGATTTACTACCCAATTTTTTTTATAAAAAACATAATCATAAATAAAAATGAAAAACTAATAACCATGATGGTTTCCCATGAAATATAAAAACCACGACAAACATTTTTTAATAAATGTACAATTTTACCCAAAAGGGTATTGTCATTCCTTTAAATAAAAAGATTATTATCATAACCTATGAAATATATTGATATATATGATGACACATTAGTAATAATTGGAAATATGTGTAGGTATGATGGGACATAATTTTTATATCACCCTTTTAATAACTCTTAATATAGTAATTTGCTATATAATAATTTCCAATACACATTTATGTGTAACCTATAACCATTTAAATTCATCCCTTTACCTAATTCATTAGAGATATATATCGAGATCACCTATTAGGATGAGAAATATGAGTATTATCCATCTTAATGTGTTATATAGGTATCATCCTTTAGAAAAAATTACAAATAACAATAGAATAATCATAATATATGAAATATTACATTTTCAGCATCATACTCATAAAAATATTCATTTCTCCCATGATAAAATCATTTGAGGATATCGGAATATCCATTCCATTTAAAACCCTTTTTAAAATAACTACAATAAATTGTAAGATAGTTTTTACTTGAAGAAACATTAAATACTTTAAATTATTCCAACTATAAAATAACTTTTATGGAGATAAAAAACCATAGGCACAATATATATTAATTGGAACATTCATTTTTTGGAAAAAAACATTACATGTAAAATAATTAAAAATATTATTTTTTAAATACTTTTAAATGAAGAAAAAATATACCTAAAATTCCCAGTATAATTGTTTTATTTCTTTTTAAATTAATCTATTACGGAATTTTATGAATATGTAATCGGAATAAAATAAATATGAAAATAAATTGTTAAAACATATAAAATAGGGTTTTAGGGTAATGTGTCCATTATGAATTGTTAAATTTCTTACCAAAAAAAAAATTAAGAAAAAAATTATATGGTTTTATAATAATTTTAACAAACTTTCATAATGTATTATTATACAACACACAAAACTCAGTTGGTGAAAATATCTTAATTCTTATGGAAGATGAATTGAGCCTAGAAATCGTTTTCCTCAAGTCAAAATATGTCAATTATATAATTTAGAAAAAGTTTAATAAATTATTAAAAATTACTTTCCTTATTAAGATCCATTTTTAGGATTAAATTCCTTATACATAAATACTCAATTTTAGTTATTTAATTGACATATTTAATTACTAATTTAGTTTATCCCCCATTAGGTGTTTTATGGATGTTCAGTAACATCAAAATGGTTTCAATGGGATAAATATGATCAGAGAACGAATTATTCCATAATCCCTAAAATAATTATCATGAAATAATTATCAATTTCATATATTATTTATATTTATAAAACTAACCATAAATAATTCCAATGAAATAAAAATTATGTTACAATTAGGGAGAGTAGGTCATATATATGCATCTGATAATTTCCATTTTTCAAAGAACATGAGGAAAAGAATGTATATATTATTTTATCAATAAAAAACATTCCTTAATATCCTATTACATATTTGAAATTTTTTAATATATTTCGGAAACATTTCTTTGAAGAAAAATGTATGATATGACTTCCAAGAGGTGGTATCGACATGTATGCATGATAGACGCACTAATTTTTCAATGGATGGAAATGTATGAAAATGTATGATATATTATCTATAATTAAAGATAATTATTCCATTAACATCATATATATATATATATACATTAAATCCATTTTTATAACCGACCATTATAGGTTGTGATAGAAAATGAAATAACAAACTTTACGAGGTGTTAGACATACATATAGAACGATAATAGATCACATTCCAATTAAATTTAATAAAGAGATAGATTATGGTTGAAATATAAGTGTTTATATTTCTCTGAGTCCTTCCCTTACCAATATGGGATGGTTGGTGATTTTGGAGTAATTTTATAAGATTAGAAATTATTCTAAAAAATATTTTTTTTAATTTATAATGTTTTTCATAATGGTTTTATAAATTATGGGAGAAATTCCAAACAATTTTATTAAATGTTTATATGTTTGATTTATGAAAATTTCGTTTTTGTTAAATTAGTTTTTATTTTGAAACACGGTCCAATCAATGCATAATGGAAAGTATTTTTAAAAGGATTCTTGGAGTGAATGTATGTCCATTACATGATGCCTATTGTTAGTCTAGATTTTAATAAGGCCATGTAAGGGTGTGGTGAATGATGTTATATGGTGTCTATGATTTCATGTATCTCATTTAAGAATCATCATATACTTAATTATCGATATAATCTTGTTCTCATAACACATGTAAAGGTAGACCCAAATATCCAAACCATATGTAAAGGTAACTGATACCTTTTGTATACTATTTAAAGGTCAATAAAAACTCATGAAAGGGTTGATCAGGATTCATAATACTCCTATAATGGTAAGGTGACCTTATTATAATGATTACCTAGTTATCCCGTGAGCTACATAAGGGTAGTCAGAATCTCAAGTAATGGTAGAGATAAGTTTCTTTTAAGGATTACCCTAAAGTTATAAGGTTTATAAAATTGATGTTAACCACTGTGTATGGGTAAACTTAATATCCTATACCCCATATAATGTATATGCATTTTATTTAAACCTTGAATAATGGTAACCATCTATGTGAGGTTAAAATCGTGTTACACATACTCATCATATCTTTTTTTCTAACGGTATAATTTATTTAAAAAAATTAAATTTTCTATTTTTTCATCTTATATCCTATATTTTGGAAAATATAATATAAAATAAATGATAAATTTTTTGGGTTTTTAATATATTAAGAGTAACAAATATGAAAATTTCATTTATCTTAGTTTCAAGAGTTATGTGTGGTTCCATAAGGAATTTGATGGGAGCTAATTAAATACGTATTTAGTATCTCTGTTAACATGTATCTATATATTATGAAATTAAATTATCTTCTATTCATTCTTCCATCTTGAGACTATATTATATCAAAGAATACTCTGGAGCCTTTTAATGTTATTTATTGTATATATTATCTCCTCTATCATGTACCAGACTTGCGACTTCCTAGATGATGAAATCTATCTAAATCTCTCTATATTGTTCTTCAAGTAGAACCAATCAAATTTAGAAATGAAAAACCATTTATGGTATTTATGAAGTCTCCTTAATTAATTATATGATATTTTTTAATTAACATTATTTAGATTATTTTTTAGACAAATGAAAAGAAACATAATTAGATGAAAACCTAGAAGATAATCCCCTGATAAAATACTGAATGATAGTATGGAAATTTTAAATTAGGTGGAGAAAACCAATATTGCACAATTTTATTATAGAAATATTTATATTTAATTAATTGAAATAAATTTTATATAACAAGTGGTGAATATTTGTAAAAAAATTATTTATAAAAATTTAAATGGATATTTGGAAATTCATGCTAAAAGAAGTACATTTAATATTAATGATGTTAATTCCAAGAGAGGAATTTTCTAAATTCATCTAATATAGTAGGTTAAAAAATTTGATAATATGTTATATTGTTGGAAGAAATGAGAAAGAAATAATTTCATGATCTAGAATAGTTATTATTATTCTATAAACTATCATGTAGATAGAAATGGATAATCAAATGGCTTTGTCAAAATTGTTTTTTCCGCAAAATAGAAATATTAGAATGTATTAGTGTGAAACTAGTTCAATAATTATAATAAGAATTATTTTTTATAATTATAGATATTTGAGAGTTTAATGTAGAACTATCTCTCTTATTGAATATTTTTTTCATATAATGATTGTTAGAGAATTTTGGGATTAATTTATTATTTGAAAAGATAAATCATAATAACGATGTTATTTAAACCATGTTCATAGGTGATAATTATTTCATAAATACATTATTTTATACAAGAAATTATTATTATTGTTAATGAAAATTGCCCCATGTCATAATTAAATAATTTTATTAAAACCATATGCATTTTTACATGAGGGAATATTAATATTAACATTGAAATATATTGGTTTTGTGATCATATACATTTTAAATACATTTGTTTCCTTTGATATTTACTAGATATTGTACTTCATATTGGTATAGTGTCTAATCATGGATGACATTCCATCGTATTAAATTTCAGCTTAATACTGCTAATACATTGTTTATATAAAACAATGCATATTTAAATGATCATCTTCAATATTTATGATATTTGTGAAAATAAATATTAATGAATAAAAAAGTAAATAAAAAATATTTAACATTTTAAATTTATAATGCTGGTGCCACTAAGATTTAATATTAATATATATATATATATCAATTAATTATGGTCATTAAAAATGAATAATTTCATAAATCAATACATTATGGTAGTGAGAGAATGATTTTGTTTGATACAAACTATAATTCCTTGATTATCATTTCCATAATCTCTTGTGGTATTATGTGGGGAATAATACAAGGAATACATATTAATTATCTATGGGATTAGATCATTGATGATATTTAATGATATCATTTTATGGTTATGGGGTTGATATGGGAGAGGATTTTTAAGGTTATGATGATGGAAGAAGGTGTTGATTGTGATGATTATGTCATTGGCGGGGATAACCGTGGTTAGGATTGTGAAATAAGGTTCCTTATATGATTACAATAAACAGAGGAGACATCCAAGGCTATAAATGCGGCTAGAGTGTTTAGTTTTATAATTTCATTAGCATAGTATTATGGATGTACTATTATGTTTAGTGGTGTTATAAATGGCACTGAGACTGATTGGATTGTTAATAAGGTCTTTCTCATTTTTTTTTGCGAAATATGGGATTCATTTTTGATGGTTGATGTCAATTTGTTTGAAATCATTTTCAAACTATGAAAAAAAGTTTGATAACATGATCAAGAAGGATATATTATATTTTCTAGGATGGAATGAGTCCTAGAGTACCCTAATTATTAGGAAAATCTAAATGAATTTATGAATGAATGTGTTTGGTTCTGATTTGATATTTTACAGTTTCAACATACTTGGGAATTTTAAAAAATATTTAATAGTACCATCAGCACGTGGCTCATAATATTATAGAGATAATCATAGAATTGATAATGGTAATAATTACATAGTATATAATAAATTAATCAATTAATATGAAGCTTGAATATTGTATACTTTTGATAAATATTCATTTATAGTGGCAGTCGAGAGTCTCATACGACATTAGAAGATGATGAGTGAAATACTAGGTAGTTTCACATAGTGTGGTTGTGAGTATAATATATATCATGAATAATTTGTTATTTCAAATTCTACCCCACCCATGTCTTTATGGATATTAAACATTGTAGACTCTATGAGGGCATTTTTCCCAATATATAGGTTTGTAAGGAATGCATGGTTTATTAAGACCCATTCCCACGATTTCCCTTTCCAGCTATGTTATGTTCTACTACACATGTTGGTTATCATTCCATAAATAATTGTGTAGCGTGAAGCAATGAATTGTGGTAAATTCACACACACTTATCTCCGGATATATTATCCTAATTGTTATCATAGATTTATTGTGCATGGGATTTGATGGAGTGAGGTATAATACAAGACAAATGATATTTGTTTGTCTTGGAGACTAATCATTTTCCAAATAGAGATATTGTTGGGATAGTGATATGAATTGATTCATGAGGTGAAAGATTTATCCCATGTGTCTTTAAGAAGTCATAATTTTTCCCAAGTATCTTTGGGATGGATTACATTTTAAGTGTGATGGGTTAGGATGTGTGATGTTGGGGTATAGTATAAAACTAGTGGGGAAGTGGTAGTTGAATATCATCTTTGTTATTTCATTAGATGATTACTTTTTTGTGGTACTCGGTGAGTGATCCATGGTGAAATTGTGTTAAATTTTTTAAACATGTTTATGATATGAGTTTGTTTCATTTCATATATAACTAGTCATTAGTATAATTGTTCCACATTTTTTATGAGATGTAATAGAGAGTATATTACTGAGTATACATGTTGTTCTCAGCCTATGTTCATATAAACTATTTTCTATGTCTGCATGGATTGGTTGGTTATAGAAACACACATTTTTTAGACATATATATTATATATTAATTGATGAATATTAATTACATTACATAATGATCTATTCCAAAATTGTTTAATTCTAGAGCATTTGGAAACATGAAAGCATGGAAACATAAACAAATTTTTTAAAAAAGTACAACATCATCACACACATAGTTCTTTATAACTAGATCCCTTTCTATATATATCAAATAAAAACTCATTCTTCTAACCTGGGGAGAGGAAACATAAGAAAGGGTGAGATTAGATGCTAATAAATGATAAAAACGAGGTATATAAATATTAATATAAGCATAAAAAGACAATAATATTATGAGAACAAGATATTTACATTTGAAACCCATTCCTGGAAGATCAACCATCTTAAACTTTATTTATTGAATAAATAACTATAGATCAGAATAAATTAATCATAAATGAGTTAAAGTACATAATCCATGAGAGAATAACATCTACAAAAGACATTGATTTGTCGTATACACATATGTGTAAAAACTATTATGTCAATGTTATCCACCATGAAATTTATATCAGGTTACGCTTGGTCTTACTACCCATGCGCCTACTTTGAGCTTGGGGTAGGGTCCCATGTTCCCTCATTTTAGATTAGGAAAACCTATCATATTCCCTATTATGGGCTTTGGATGAACTCCAGTGTACCCTCTTTCGGGCATGGGATAAATTTCTATATACCCCTAGAGATCATAGAAAATTAATCAATACCTGATGCGATGGAGGGAGATATAGGTCCCACACATCGAATAATTCATATGTTTCTTTTCCTTAATATCATAAATCATTCATCATATTATAACCCATGAAAAAATGGGTTTCATAAACATTTACTCCGATAACCCATAGAAAATAAATAGAATTCATAATCATCTTATCATCATAAGAATAAAACATCAAGATAAATAATAATGATAAAATATTTGGATCATATTTCCTATAAATCTTAAGTAACATTAAATGTTTTAAGATTATACGGAAAAAGATTTTGAAAGATAACATGGAATATTTTTTTGGTAAATACACATTCCCTTATGAAATACCATATTTAAAATAATAAAGTGACTAGGAATTATAAAAAACAATTTCCATGGAAATATAATTAGACATTTTTAATGTAACGTTTTAAAAAATTAATTTATCAGGACATTGAAATGTGTCATTCATTCTATACACAATAAAATGAATATTCATATAAATTTATAGTAAAAATTAAAAATATAGTTATTCATAAAATGATATAAATATTCCAATAATACAATTTTTTAAAAATGATAATATGAGTAAAAAAATAATTAAACAATCATTTGATAATATTAATAAAAAATTATTTAAAAACCTATTTATAAAACATGGTCATGTAAGAAAAATTGATTTTGACCCAAGAGATAAATAATGTTCATTTTCCTTAAAATATAATTATTCTACCATGTGTACCTAAATAGAGGATAACTAATGTAATACTTGTATTCTCCAGAGAAAACTATAGGATTATAAAATACAATAGTTTAATAAGAGATATATTAAAGTAATTCATCACCAATATCATAATCATAATCAATCCTTCTACAAGATGATATTATAATTTAAAAACCTTACCAATTTTATATATTTTTAATATAAAACCCCATTAATGAATAATATAAATCAAAAAAGTAAATATCTTGAAAATAAGTATAATTATAATATAACATGTCAACGGGGATGTATATACACCGTAATATATAGGAAAGTGATGAATATGACATATGTCTTCTAAAAATAAAATTGAGGCTACAAATCCTTTATCCTAAGTCTCTAATTATATCATAAACATTTAATCATACTTTATATTGAATATATGTTTGATATAAATCTATTATAGAATCATAATCATTTTAATTACACCATACATGATGAATTGTTTTACCTTTTTCACCCTTCTTATTAAAAATTCCTTTTTAAAATTACTTTTTAGGTGATAAAAGTTTTTTCATGTATAATTTCATTTTTTATTTTTTATGATATTAAATTGATAATGGTTCCACCATCTCCAGAGTCTTTAAGATGGTATAAATATTATATATGTTCATTATATATGTGTAACATATACGGATTTGATGAAATATATTATTTTATATTAACTTTAATTATTTACTAGAATATGTCACATATAATACATAGTTTATCATTTATCACACGTAACACCAAGTTTAAGTTGAATTTCAAAAATCATTAAGTTCTATTGATGACTTGTGTATAATCCCTAGGTATTATCGTCCAACAATGAACTATTAATATTATAATTATAAATATCACCAAGCCAATGGAATTGAGAGGAAGAATTTGATTAACTAAATTATGAAATTATTTTTTACACATTTTTCTAAAATGAATTCATTGGTTAAAAATTAATTATAAATGAAAATGAAGACAAGTTGATTATAATTGATTTTTATTTATGAAAAACTATTTTTTATGTCCAGAATAACAATTTATCTTAATAAATTAAATTATTTACTATTGCTGAAGGTTATTAAGGAAATTTATGTTTTATATATTTGATAATATTTTTAAATAATTCATTAATTGTTTTTGGTAGGTTTAAGATAATAATACAGCCAATTTTAAGCATAAAAAGATGTATAATATCAAAAGGCAGTTCTACCACATTTTAATGCAAGACATGATTTAAAACTAAATTTTGACAGTTTTATTAAAAAAAATTGAAAACATAATCCTCATTCAAGAATTTTGGATATAAAAACTTACTTTTTTTATTTACGATATTTTTTGAAGAAATTTAATATTTTGATGCATAGTAAATGAAAATGATTTATAATTGAAAATGTCTTTCTTGTCAAAATAGTTTATAGTGTAAAATTAAAAAAAATTAAAAGTAAAATAAAAAAAATTATATCACATAATCTGATGTATGTCATTGTAATCAATTTCACATTGAAATGTAATGTTAAAACATTTTGTGCTTTAAAACTCTTTTACTTTAAATACCAACTTTTTCATTCCATCAATGGGGTTAAATTTAAATTAAAGTATTCCACATCTTTGATATCAGTTTTTCACAACTGATTAAATATTTTTAATCAGAATAAATTATAATATCTATTATGTTCAACTTATTTTTTTATAAAAAATATTATTGAATGTGATTAAAATTAATTATACTGATTAAGAAAAAAATTAGTTTATATGGTGTTTAAACTATAGTTTTATGGGCCAAAATGACAATTAAAATTTCCCAATTTGAATTCTATAGCCATATTTCAAATTTTAATTAACTAGGATATATTTTTTTTGTTATGGAATGTGTTATGCAGGAAAAAATTGTTACGGCTAACTTTCTTATAAAAAATATCTTTTTTTCCTTTCCCTTATTTATAAAAGGCCCCCATGACTCCCCCTCTCTTCACACCTCTTAATACCTTTTGGATAATAAAAACCCTAAAAACATATGCTCCAAAAATCCCTAATATAATCCTAGAATCTTTATTATATGAAGATATAAATCCAAGGAATTACTTTGGTGAAAACTAAAATGAGTTACCTGAAGAAGAGATAATATTCTTCTACAAGCACATTTGATTTAGTTATTTCTACAACCCTTAAATTATTCTTATTAAATTATTATATAATAAACTTATCATACTCAATATTCCATTATATTTTTATGTTATTGGATCTTATAACATTTAAACACACTTCAATCAAATGGGTAATGAAATCACTATTCCTTTATATGGCGGACTACCACCTTGCAAATTGATGTCATTCATTTTTTTCCTTCATCACCTCTTATGGTTGATAATTATTAGGTAGATAATGTTTTTATTTTATATAATATATTTATAATGTATTCATAATTTTTAAATATTATATAACACATACCTTCATTCATTCCATTTTATTAGAATATGACAACATCGTTTATGGACGTGTGGACAACCGCCTCCTCAAAGAAATATGATTCGTTCACATTTAAATGGAACATATTAGGTATGGGTTTAATAAATATATATTATATTAACGAAATATTTATGATATTAATGAAATAATTATACATGTTTACATATAAAATATCTTTTTCTTCGTTCCATGTCACACATAGAAATATTGATCACATTGTCTGTGGATTTGTGGACAACCGTCTCCTCCAAGTGATGTGATTCTTCCTTTTTCCTCACCACATCATAATAATGATAAATATATGTATGTATATATAAATAAAATATTGTTTATGAAATTATTTTCATTCATAAAAGTTAAACATTACAAACATTTTTCTATATTTTTTGTTGAGAAATAGGAGTGTTACTCATACCTACGTATGGAATACTGTCCCCGTTATCATAATGTTGGATCATTTTTCAAAACCATTTTTTCTATTTTATCATAAAAGTAATATTTAAGTAAAAATATGATTATTATTTTATGGTTTATATTTTGTATATGTTTAATAATGATTTTATTGACCATAGTCGAACAATCAAATTCAATTTTCACACATAAGCCAGATAACGTAAAAAAACATCCAACATAATCATTATTGATTATATAATTTTATATAACATTATTAAATGGGAAATAAAAGTAATAATTAAATTGTAAAACGTTTTATAGAAATTAAATAATAAGAAAACGTTTATTATTTAGGAATATATAGGTCATGCATGAAAAATCAAACTCAAGGTAAGGGATTTTCGTCTTAGTTTTTACAACTATGAGATAAATTTCTTATTCACCATTGAGTTATTTTTTATTTCAGATCTCTTACCCATTTTTATATATTATATCAAAAAATAATTTTTTTCGTGGTATTTAAATGTCTCTATTTATGGCTATTACTTTCTAGGATTCAAATTAAAAGTGTGGCATAGTTATAAGGTGGGTTACAGTCTCACTATTTATTTATGCAAGAATTATGTCATATTCACCACTAGTTATAATATGTGAAATTCGTACATACCATGTATTTATTTTATTATTACTACCATTAAATTTATATTCGTTCACACATCAATTTTAGGATATCTCATTCATGGTGTACATGGTTTCAATGTTACCAAAGCTGAAATGGATTTTTGAAAAAAAATCCATCTTTATGGTGCCTTTTAGTTGTACACATATCTTATTATATGATTACTATATATATTATAGATATAATTTAATATTATTCTTTCATGGGTATTATGATTCAAAATTTTCACTGTGGTATGGGGTTCTTTTTGTATGTGTAAAGATTATTTTCCTCAAAAATATTTTTAATGAATGTTTAAGGGAATTTCAATTCATCAAAATCAAAACAAATTTTTGTTACTGATACTACATTGGGGATATATTTTATTGATACCATAATATTTTTTTATTGATTTTGTTTTCTAGTTATTTTTTTATGAACCCTACTATTTTCCAATGGTTAACCATTATTCAATGAGACTGTTTTAGAACCCATTTCTTTTCCAGGGGTTAATCATGATTAAATGAAATTGTTATGAATCCCATTTATTTTCAATGAGTTGATTATTTTCTAATGGGATTATAATGAAACAAACCTATTTTACCTGGGAGAATCGTGTTTCAGAGATATTTTTTCAAATCCATTTCTTTTTCATGGGTTTATTATGTCATAATTAGATTCTTGAATATGCAACTTCTTTTATATGGGTTAATCATGTTTTAATGAGAATGTTATGATACTACTTTCTTTTATATGGGTTGATTATGGCCTAATTATATTTTTTATGGAACCCATTTATTTTAAGTGGTTTTATAATGATTCAAAGTGTTTTTTTGGGAACCGATTTTTTTAATAGAATAACCATGTTTCGAAGATAGTTTTATGGAACGTGTTTCGTTACCACATGTTAATCATTTTACAAAGGGATTGAATTAATACCGATTTATTTTCCATGGAATATTATGTTATAAATTAAATAATTATTTTCTCTATGAGTTCTGTCCATGCTTTCATTCTTTAACATCATACATGATGGGGAGGACCAAATAGCGCTAGGAAACACCTCTATAGCATAACATGGGGTGGCCAATATAGCACTTCGAAATCCCATTACAACTTAACTTGGGGTGGACCATATATCACTAAGTAATACCATTATATCTTAACATGGGATGGCCTAGATAGCATTGGTTGAGCCTGTCATAGCTCTCCAATTCATTATCTAATTATAATGTTGGAATTTGGTTGTATGGTTATTCCAAATAAAGGGTTTTTGAAATGGTTTGAAAGGGTTTTATGAAAGTGATAATATGAGTTACCAATAAGTGGATAAATTTCCTTTAGGAGTTTATAATTATTCTAATGATCAATATTGATATAACATGACTTTTGATTAATAATTCTAAGGATTCATTCCTTTTCGATGTTTTCATATTTTATGTTCCCGATATTTATGGGTATGCGTTCTTTTATAATTATCTCATGCACTTTGATTATGTCATCATACCCAAATGAAATCTTATGATAATTGATGGAATTAAATTGTTAATTCATATATTTACCCTTATTGAGCATATATTCTACCAATTTTTATATTTAATTGTTCCATGGTTTTAATGAATGATGTTGAATGAGTTAGTTCTAAATGAGATTTCATATATATAGTGATGATTTATTAATGTGAAAATGAAATATATGATATGTGGGAGAAATGATAATATAAATTCATTTGAGTTGTTTATGTAGGATTTTTTTTAAAATTACATAAAATAGTAAACCTATAAGTTTATCTAATATTTAAATAATATAAGATACCTTTTTGATTTTGTAAAAATAAGATGAAAATTTTGTGTCATAGTTATGAGCATCAAATACCCAAATATAAAGTTATGTATTTTAATATAGGATCTAAGGGTCCATGATTTATGATGTTATAGTTAGTTTTAGAGGACGGTTTATAAAACAATAGAGATAATATGTTTTTCATCTTAGGATATATTAATAGTTATGGATACCATAAAAGGTCTATAAGCTCAAGTATGTTCAAAAGTAAAAAGTATCAAAAACCCCATTTGAGGTTTTTAAGTAGTAATTTTTTTAACGGTTATTAATGAAATTTTGGGAGATTTTTCATTGGGTTGGGGAATTCATAACCCCTAGCATCAACATGAATTATTTTATGGAGGATTCATTATTTTATAAAACAAAAAATGGGGATAATCCATATGTTCGGTGACAACCCATTGCATTCAGCTATGGGGTGGGTCCCAAACCCATGACTAAATGATGATAAGTATTTCATGAAATACCACTATTCTACACGATTTCATTAAAAGAATGAAATATTTTAAAAGTAATCGTTATTATTTTCATAAAAAATTGTGATTCTATATGTGGAATAATAGTTTTTTAATCTTGGAATAATTTATTATCAAATTCTTTTAGTACTTGGTTTTCAAGATTAACTAGAAATAATTAATGAATTTATTAAACAGATATTTTTTTAATAATTTATTTTTTAATTTGGATATGTATATATACTAATGATTATTGTATTATATGATGCTTTAATCCTCTTGGTAATATCTTACTATGTTCAATCAATTTTGGTTTTGTTTAATGTTTAAGGATCGTTACAATAGATGAAATATCCCTTTTACGAGTTTTTGGACATTAATAATTGATTTTAGTGTAATAAGAATTATAAATTCATTGTAAATACTAATAATTTCTAGAAAAATAGGTTTTGAAGTAAATTTACTAATGTAGAAAATTTTACTTCCCAAGTAAGTATATTTCATTATATATTGAGTCTAGATGGCGAAAGGCATCCTTAAATATTATGAAAATGATCATGAAATAAAATTTTATCTTATAAATATATTTTATGATGATATAAAAGAATGTTTACATAACTATTTGGATTGGGTTTTTTTCATTTAATTCCTTTTGACCACGTTCAATATCACCATTTATTAATCAACATGATTTTTTTTTCTTTCAAATCAATAGTTGAATTTCCCACCAATGTTCTCCCTATGTGAAATCCTTGTTATTATTAAATTATAGTGACCATTATTTTTCCCACATTCCCTTTGTAGGATTTTTTTATTAACACCTTTCATTATGTTTGTTTCAATAAAGGAATTCTAAAATTATAATCCTTTGTTAACTAAGATGAATTTCTATGGAAAAATTCAATTTATGTGTGGTAGGATGTAACATCTAGATATTTTTTAAACTATATTATTACAAATTAATTTTAAATATTAAATATATTTCATTACCAGAAATATATATTATCTATAATATCATTAAACACCATGTTTATATTTTATTGCAGACAACATTGATTTATTTTGAGGACTTATATTACACACATGACCAAGTCTTTCCAGAAAAAAATATACTATTAATATTATTATGATAAATATAACCTATCTATTAGAACGGAGGTAATTAATGTGATTAAATATAAAATGAAATTATAGTTTAAAAATGTCTATAAAAATAATTTATTGGATTTCAATTATTTAAAAATTAAAACAAATGCTAATTGAGTATAAAGGATGTGTATTTATGAAAACATATTTTTATTACTATAATAATGTCTTGTATTAATAAATTCAATTAATAATTATTTCTAAATGATTTTAATGAAATTTATAAGTTATATATTTAAAAAAATGTTTTTAAATTCATGTAATAACATTTAAAGGCTTATGATAAGAATAAATTCAAATTCATTAATTACAAAATGTATATTTTGTAAATCAAATTTTTCCACATTTTAATTAATGAATTTTTTAAACAAACTTGAAAATTATTCAATTTATATTTTGAAATATTAAATTAAATTCTAAAATTATGAAATCAAAATTTATTTTGGTTGAATTTTGGGTATTTTTTGGGAAACTTTTAGATTTTGAAGAATAATAAGTAATATTAAATTTTAATTGAAAAGTTCATTTTCCTATAAATAATTCATAGTGTTTTATTAAATTTTTTAATTTACATATGTTAAATTAGATCAATTTTCTATAAGTTAATAAAATGTAGGAAATTGGAATCAATATCCTATTTAAATTCATTTTCAAAAACATTTCAATATTTTTAACTTTTTACTTTAAAATCTTGTATTCTTGTTTCGTTTGAGGAATTAATTTTAAAGTAAATTTTTACAATTCTAGTATTTTAATTTTTATAAATGAATTACATATTTTGAATATTTATAAATTATAATTAATTTTCTGTTCAAAAAGGTTTTTGACCAAAAAAATTTGTAAAATTAAATAAAATTTATTACAGTGATTAAGGAAAAAATGAGTTTATATAGTGTTTAAAATTCAATATTATGCTCTAAAATGACCTATAAATTTTTCCAAACCTAATTTATTTCCATATTTTTACAATTAAACCTATATTATTTTATTTTTTTTGTTATGGATGCATCTTGTTAGGTAAAAACTATGGTAAATCTAACCGTATTTTCAAATACATCCCAAATAATGTACAAAAATCCCTCATACATTCCATGAATTCCCATATTATGCATAAATAAAACCATGTATATCCTTTGGTGAAAACTAAAAGGAGATATTCGAAGAAGAGGTAATTTTTTTCAACATGAACTAATATAATAATTATTTGTACACCCCTTAAATTATTATTATCAGATTATTATATAATAAACTCTGTGTTATAAATATAAAAAAATTTGTTTACTTTATGGTTTCAACCTAAAATTATAGATAAATCCTATAACTAGGTAATGAAATCATAGTTTCTGTGTACGATATACTATTATCACATGAAATTATGTTGTTTTTTAGCTTACCACAACTTATGGTTGGGTATTATGATGTAAATAATATTTTTATATGATATATAATATATTAATAATTAATTAATTATTATATAACATAAACCTTAATTATTTCTATTTTTGGGAATACAATAAAATCATTTTTGGTCATGCAGAATATCACCTCCCCAAGGCGATGTGATTTATTCATGATTTACATAGAATGTATTAAAGATTTGTTTAATAGAAATATATAAATTAAATGAAATAATTATAATATTAATTAAATAATTATATATCTATATATATATAATATTTTCTAACTTCCATTAAACACATAGAAAAATAGATAATGTTGTTTGTGGATGTTTGGACTACCACCTCATCAAATTGATGTGATTCTTCCTTTTTCTTCACCAAATCATATTAATGGTAAATATAAGTATATATAATTAAATAATATGGTATTTAAAAAATAATTATATATTATATATTATTAAACATTATTTATCTTCTTTCAATAATGATCACTAAAAAATTGGAACATTACAAATGTGTATGTACGACCTAAGATTTCTAGGATGGTAACATTGGATCATTTTCATAACCATCCATACTATTTAATTTTAAAATTATAATTTATATAATAATGATATGAATAATTAATGGTTATTATTCTGTTAAATTTAAAATAATTACCTCACTATCCATAGTTGACCTATCAATATTAGTTTTGAGATATAAGTCATGTATGGTCAATACATCCAACTTAAACATTATTGATTTAGTAATTGTATATAACATGTATGAAATTTAAATAAAAGTAATAACCAATTTGAAAAAATGTTATGATGAATTTAAATAATTAACATATGGTTATTATTCAAAAATGTAATAGAGAATCATGAAAAATTAGACTCATGGTAAAAGATTTGCATATCGGATTTTACATCTTTGAGATAAATGTCATATTCACCAAATACTAATTTTTTGTTGTGTATATACTACCCATTTTGAGATAATATATAATATTTTTATATTAATGGTATTAAAATGTATCATTTGAGGATTATTAATTTTTCAATTTCAAATTCAAATGTTGCAACAATTGTAATGGGATTTGTAGTCTCAGTTTTTATTAATGAGAGACTTATTTCATATTCACCGCTCATTCTTCTATGTGGTATATATAATAAAAATGAATTTATTTAAAAATGATTCTCCTTAAATTTATGTTGTTTTACATATAAATTTTTGTTTTTCTCATTCATGCGGTTTATGATTTCAATGTTACAAAGGTCGTAATATATTTTATCACCATTTCCTTCTTCGAGAGGTCTACTATATTATGAACCTATCTTCATTTATGAGGTGTATATATTTCTACATTAACTTTTTATATCATCAATCCACTAATTATCATGAAAAAATATGTTTCATTTAATGTTTTTTATCCATGTGTATTATGAATCAAATATTTCAAATAGGCATGGGAAACATTGGAATGTGAATGTTATTAATGAACTATTTAGAGAATTTCCATTAATCAACATCAATAATAGAAATTTTTTATTATCTAAATATGGTTATATTTTTTATAGATACCAAACTATTTATTCATATGGATGAATTATTTTTCCTTTAAAGATATTTCTATGAAACTCATTTCTTTTAACTTTTCTACCATGCTTCTACGTGAATTTTTTGGAACCCATTTATTTTTCCATGGGTTAACCACGATTCAATGAGATTGTAATGAATCCCATTTATTTTATAGTGTTTGATTATGACCTTAAGGGATTGTTATTTAAAACACTTAGTTTACATGGGTTAATCACATTTCAAAGATTTTGTTATGAAACTCATTTCTTTTCTTTGGTTTGATTAGGTCTTAAAGAGATTGTTATTGAAATCCATTCTTTTAAATGCGTTAATAATGCTTCAATGAGATTTTTATAAACCTATTTTATTTTACATGGTTTTATTATGTCATAAATGCATTTTTATGGGACCTAATTTTCCACAGGTTATTCATATTTCAATGATAATGTTTGGGAACACGTTTATATTCCATGGGATAACCATTTTTTAAAGAGATTATTTTGGAACATGTATATTTTTTACATGTTAATGATGTTAAAATGAGATTCACATGATACCAATTTCATTCCCTTGGGTGAATTATATTGTAAAATGAAGGACAATTTTTTATGATTTTTATTCATGTTGTAGTTCTTGGACATCATACATAATGGGGAAATCTAGATTGTTTTCAGAAATCCTATTATAGATTAACATGGGGTGGTAATGATATCACCAAAAATGCCTATTATTGCGTAACATGGTGATTATAAGAAAATTTTGAGTAGGCTTATTATATCATAAAATGGGGTGAACCATATATCACCAGGTGAGCCTATTATATATCTCTAATGAATTTGGAAATGAAAATATTAGAACTTACGAATATGGTTATTTCAATTAAAAGGGATTTTAAGGGTTCTATGAAAGTTATTTAATATTTTACAAAAAAATATTTATAATATATTTTTATGAGTTAATAATGTTTATAATAATCGATATTGATATCACATGGATTTTTATTTTTGATTTTGATACCCTTGGATTTTTTATTTTTTTATATTTGATATTCTATGTATTGATGGGAATTAGTTCTTTTATAATTAAATAAATCATTTTGATTATGTCATCATAACCTTATTCACACTTATGATCATTCAAGACATTATATTATTAATTCTTCTGTTTACCCTTACTGAGCAGCCAATCTAACCCTTCAAATGTTTCCTTTTCCTTAGGTTTTAATTCTTTATATTGAATGAGTTATGTATATATGAGATTTCATATTTATGATGATAATATATTTATGTGAAAAATAAATCATTGTTATGTGGTGGAGATGTTCATTAAGAATAATGTGAATTTCTTATGTTGTAGTTTTTTTCTAAAACTCTAAAAATCTAAACATAAAAGGTCCTCATGTTTTTAAGTTATCTAGGTTTTGGTTTGGAGTTTTAAAAGTTTAGATGAAAAATTTGGGTACCAATTATCAGTTTTAAAATCATAAATGTAAATTTATGGATTTATTTAGAGGATTTAGGTGTATTGGTTTTGGAATTTTATAATATTTATTTAGATTAATTAATTAATGTTATAGATAAAAAAATGATTTACATCATTTAGGCAGAGGGTAGGTTGTACGTACGAATGAATGTAGATTTCAATTTCTAGATGTGTAGATTGAAAGGAAGGTAAATAATATATAACCATTAAAAAGTAATTATTATTTATTATATATCACATTTATTCATTTAATTTTTCCTTCTTCCCTTCCATATAAAGTGAATGTGAGAAATGAATCACATCACTTTGCAAGGCGGTAGTCTTCCGTACACACGAGCGACATTATTATAACCCCGCAATAAGATAATTAAGACTGTATATGTGTTAATATAATTGAAAAAGTATAATTATATCATATATATAATTTATTTAATTTAAATTGATCATTATATAAAACCATGAGAGTTGGGGATTTAAAACAAGTTATATCGGTTCGTGAGGTGGTAGTCCACCGTAAAGATCAACATTTCCTTTTCCCATTTGATTGATATAGGGAAGGATATAGGTTATACAATGAACCTAATAACATCATAGTATATGGTAGGTAATATTTTTATTATGTTATCATATTTGAAAAATATTTTATGGAGTTGGAGTAAGAAAAATATAAAAACTGCAAGGGTATGATTTTTACCATTTCATTGTACAACCATTCTAGATTCATAACCAAAAAATCATAGGAGGGTTTAATAACTATAATAAAGACACTAGTATTTGTTTAGTTATTTTAGAAAGATATATGGGTACTGATCGTTTGAAGCCATGTGTTTTTGAAGTGTGAAGTGGATTGTAGATTTGTGGCCTTTTATAAGAACGGGTGGTGAAACACATTGAATATTTGAAAAGGAAAAGTTATACTTGATGTTTTTCAGATGCATAAATGATAAAAATGTATTATTATCAATAATTATATTTTATAATGTGTAAATATTGTATTTAAATATTAATTGTACAAGTTTTTATGTTATTTTAACGCCTATTTTTTTAGTTTTACCTCTAGTAAACCCATTTTTTACATTAATCGTGCTAATTAATTTTCAATGTTATTACTATTTATTATGAAAAAAATATTCTAAACTTTTTATATTATATTAATTATTCTTATTCTAAATATTTAATCAAAATTTTTAAATTCAATTAACTTAAGTGGCATAATTTAATTTAAATGTAAACCCATAGATGTGACACAAATATAGTTTTCTAAATAAAAACTGTTCAGATGTGTAATATTTTTTCACTTCAAAAATAAATATGAAATTTATTCCAATGAAATTAATTGGATTAATAATAATATAATTGATATAATTTTATTTTTGAAACACTTTTTAAAAAACAGTACCTTAGACATTCTTTAAAACAAAAGGTTGTTTTCAATGAAAACATGTATTTTTCAATATTTATAAAAAAATTCTATTTTCTAAAAAACCCCAAAAATAACAACCATATCTAATATTGAAATTTTGATTAAAAAAATATCATTTTTTCAAATTCATTTTATGAATGTTTAAAATATTAATTTCATTATTTCCTAAAAAAATTAAAAATAATCATTTTCTGGGAAAAAAGTTTTTTTGATGCCTACAAATACATTTACAAAAATTAATAAATTATTTATGAATATGTTTTATTGATCTAAATCCAATATACTTATTTTCTAGCATTCTAATATTCCTATTCACCCACCACATTTAAAATCTAAGCTGTAAATTTTCTTTCAACTTAATATTAATACTATATATTTTATTTAACCATAGTGTTGAGTGTAAGACAAGATACCAATGATATGAAATTTATTTGAAAAAAATACATAAAATTAATGAGTGTTACATTATACCACACTATGATTTTTACCCTCACAATTCTATCACATTGGCATAAACAACTAAGGACACATCTACAGCATTACATCATGTGGTTACCACGTAGCTTCCACAAGCTCATGGATTCACCACAAAACATTGACCAAGTGAGTAGACTTATTTTTTTAGAAATTTATTTGTATAATCTATAATATCTACATGTTTTTCATTATAAAGAAGATCATGATCTATATTTATTCCCTTTGATTTTAGTATATGTGGTTGACTCAAAATATACTTCTTTTGGAGAGACACCTGGAACACTTCATGGACATGAGAGAGGTTGAGTGGAACCTCTAATAAATTAGATACCATTGTGACATCATCAATAATTTCAAAGTGAATAATTTACCGAGGGATTAGTTTCCCTTATTTACAAATTTAATACACTTATTCCACAGATAAATCCAATGAAACTCATTCTAAGTATCATAAAATTATATATGATACTGATGATTATCAATATAACTTTTATATTGACATTACACCAACTATATGTGGTTCATAATGGACCTAAAATTCTATTCCAATTCATCATCTATATTAGGATTCATTATCTTTATATCTTCCGCTTCATGAAAAAAACATGTAGTTATACCCTTATTTATATATAGGTCTTGATAAGGATCCATCTAAATGTTCCAGTGAAATCCATTGTTCAAACAAAATTCAACTGGATGGAGGTGTTTATCCCAAATACCATTGTAATATATAGAATAATATCCCAACGTATCCTCTATGGTTTGATTGGTTCTTCGAAACTCGAGAGCTATTTGTCGACGATACATAGCAATGATACTCAATTCTATAACAAGGGGTTATATAAGAAATTGAAATAATTTCAAGGTAAACCTAAAATATAGATTAGATATAATATAATGTTGCCCTCCATGAATCCTTTCAACTTTATTTATGTATATCCTACCAAGATAATCCATAATGAAATATTCTATCATAGAAATTTAGTGTGTTGAATTTCTAAGGTGGTTTACTATAACCCGTATAGTATTGGGCCCATTAAATTTTTTTGGGGAGTTTGGTTACTATAGTTATAGATTTTTCTTATGAATTCAATTTCGGTATGGGTCATGGTTTTAACATCCCATTAGAATTTTGTGTCTAATCCTTAAATTTTTTCATTCCAAGAAATGATATTCCTACTTTGTGATATATCTCTACACACAATCCCACCATAAATACTCCATAAAATATCAATAAAAATTCATAATTATTAGATTAATAGAGCCTAGATATCTATGAGAATCCTATAAAACCTCCTTCTTTAAAACTAGTACTGAAGGAACAAAAACACAATTCATGAACCCTATTACTCAATCAAACGCAATGTTAAAATAAGGATAATTTTCTACCTTCTTCGACATACCAATATATACCATATATTCTTATTTAATCATCTGATGTATAGATAGTTGAAAAATAATTTTACAAAGATATGATTCATCCCATTACTTCAATATATTTAGATATATACTTTGAAAGAGTAGATGTATTGGTTCTATTATAATCCTTACCATGGCTATGTTGTACAGTTCCTTTAGACTCAATGAATAAACCACCATGTTCCCTTTATCATGGTGTTAATTCTTTCATAATTCATAATAATTAATCAATTATAACTAAATTAATTATTTTTTTATAGTACGTTTTCAGAAATAAACAATTTTAATTCTTATATAAAATATATATTTAATATTTAGGTAGTTTTGAAAATTGTTTTTTGAAGTGTTTTCACAATTTTAAGGTGAAATGGTTTCTATTAGAATATTTTTTGAAATTTTTGTTTATTTAATGGGAAATGTTTAGATACTTCTACGAAAAAAAAGAATACTTTTGAAAACATGTATATGTTTTAAACAACATAACCAATATGACTTAATAAAATGGTTTAAATAGAATATCTATTTTTTCAAAAAAATTATATGCTAGAATACTAATATACTATTAGTAATGAATTGTTATGAATTATATATCTTGAATATTATGGGTTATTATTAATATGATGGTAAATAGAAATATAGATTGTATAGATTTTTTTTGAAGGAATATGTATGTAAAATTGTTTAAAACTTTAAGATAAAGGTGTTTTCATAGAAAACATGGTATTTGAATTGTATTTAAATCAATAAGAAGTGATATTTTCTTTTGGATTCTCTTTATGTAATAGCATCTTTATTAGACATGAATGGATTACTAGGTTAGATTTGGTTATTTTTGTAGTCATTAATTTGATCATTATTACGAGTGAGGGTTCAAATATGTACTTAATATTCTATGTTGTTTAATGTTTTCTAATGTTTAGATGGAATATTTAATCTCATATTCATATTTTATATTGTATATAATCAATCATTAAATTATTTATTAATATATTTATTATTTTTTAGATATATCTCACCAGTATATTTTTTTATGCTATTTTTAAAATATGTTTATACTTTTTCACTAAACCTATTGAGTGGTTGTTGTGTTCTAGGTGTATAGAAAATTTTGAGATGTATCTTGTGGGATGGATTAATTATCCCCAAAACATTCCCTCTTATTTATGTATTTTATTTAAAACATGAGGATAATAAATCTTATAGAGATATCAAATTAATGGTTCTACATTTTACAAATCTGTTTTCATTCATTATAGTATCTATGATGGTCTGGGAGGAATTTCCTAAAATTCAATGTTTTTTAAATTATAAGGACACATTGAAATGGTTTTACTAAGTATAGGACTAATTTCAATGTATTAGAAGTCTATTTAGGAAATTTTTTTGGAAGATTTTACAAAAAGGTATTATAATATTATAGAATTGATTTTGAGATTTTGGATGTAATTGTAAACCATTTTAGTTTTTATATGTTTAATTTGTGAAAATCTAGTTTTAATAAAACTAATTATACCCTTACAATGGATCCAATGACAGCATGAGAGTAACTATTGTTAAAAAGTTGTGTAATGGTATGTCTATTTGATTACTACATTAATAAGGGTAGCCTAGCCTCTAAACATACTTGATGAGGTTGAGATCTATGTTTGGTATCGGTATCCAAGAGTTCATGAATCTCATATAAGGATCAACCTATTCTTAAGTAAGGGTATAATCGATGTCAAAATATCCATTAAAAGAAGTCCAGAATGTCTTAATCAAAATTTATGTTAGTTAGGAACATATATTCATTGTGAAAAGGACATTACTAGTCTGTGTAAGGGTAGACCATGTTTGTCGATAGTTGAGTAGGGTTATGATGAGCTTCACTTAAGGGTAACCTAGATCTCTCATTATATTTTTAAGGGTAATATAAATCTAAATTAAGGTTATCTCACCACTTGTATAAAGGTATCGCTATATTTTAATGGGTTACATATGTAAGTCCCTAACTATAAACATTACTTAATCTCATGATAAGTCATGAAGTTTACTTTATATTAGATTGATGATCTCTATATGTTTAGATTTTTTAAAAATTAGTCCATAATTTAAAATAAAAACTCAAATGTTACAATGTATACACTTCTCCTCACTATCAATTTTTTCATGAAATGGACAGTTTTAAAATAAAACACAGTTTCATTTTATGTTCAGTCATCACAACATTTCCATTAACCCTATCCTTACCTCTATTCCCCCTTAAATCTGATGAGAAATATTTTAAAACATTGGACGTGTAAAAGAATATCAGAAAGGGATACACAAAGAATTAAATCTATTAGTCTCTCAAAAACATAAAAACCATTAATTTTTCATCATAATATAATATGTTTCACCTTATAGATATAGTAAATATATTACTTTCATTATAAGATCAATTGTTAACATTTGTTTAATAGAAATATTACCATAAAACCCATCGAAAAAACACATAACATATAAAGTTAACTTGATACATAATACACAAATGGAATAAACTTTCGTTAATCTTTTATATATATAACTCTTACAAATGGAATATCCATATGTTTGAATTCCATACCCAATGAATTAGAGGTTTTAATTAAACCAAAAATCCTTGGATTATCATGTAACCAAACTTTATTGATTTATCATGTAACCACCCCTCAAAATACAAAGTACCATTATATAATCATTTTAAATTATATATTACAATTATAAATATTTCACTCATAAAATTTTATTTCCAATCACGAGAAATCATTTTAAGATTTTGAATAAGTTAATTCATTTTCATAATAATTTTCAATGAAAACATATCAATAATAAGTGAATAATTTATTTCTTTTCCTCCAAAAAATCATTATATCATGTAGAGGAAGTAAAATATAAAATAATGATTATGATGATGGATAAATAGTTGTCACTGAATATGATAAAAAGAAATTCCATTTTTCATTTGTCAAAACATTCCATATAAAACACATAGAATGTTTCCATTTTAGATAATTTAATGATTTTAAAAATCAATATAAAATTTCTTGTATAATCCTTTTATGTCTATATAAATATATATAGAAATTTATATCATGGAGAAAAACATTTTATAATTAAATCTTCAAACATTCTCGGTGTCATTTACCACTTTGACTATTTAAAGATTAATCTCCATGGATGAATAAATTTATTAAAACATAAAATAAAATTAGTATATATACATTAGTATATATAAAATATGGATATTAAATGTCTTAGTGGTTTTATATACATATAATAAAATAATAAAATTGTATATTACCTAGAAATTCCTCAATGAAATGAGATTGAGATAGAATCCCTTACATTGAGTCCAACCAATCTATTACATTCTTTAACATCATAAATAATAAAATAATATTAATTTATACTTTATTGAAAAAATTGTTCATGTTTATTATTACTTTTATATCACTTATTAGCATGTTATAATAATTAAATAATAATTTAAGTTCATATCAGATGTTTTGTCGATATCTACAACATGAGTTGAAAATGAACTTTCTATGATGTCAATATTCCATGTCGTCATAAATCCATCATATCTAGAATAAAATTAATGACATAATAATCCTTTTTTTATTATACCTTTAAATATATTCATTAAATATTTATACGAAAAATCAACAAAATTACAATCATGGTGACGGTAACCCATACATACGCATGACTAATGGTTTCATATTTCAATGATCATTATGGGAAAAAGTTAAATATTATTTTATCTTTTAATAATGATAATTATATAATTAAAGTAATATAAATAATTTAAATATTCTTATATGTATTATTTATGTGATGAGGTGTTTAAAAATGAATCAAATCACTTGGTGGAGGTGAAAGTTCACACATATGCACGGACGACATTATCATTTTTATATGCATGGAAAGTAACAACATAACTATTATATTATTTTTATTTAATGATTAATATTTCATTGATATCACATATGAAGATTAATTCTATCATTATAATAAATCTTGATAGATGTTAATGGAAAAAATTTATATTGGTTCGTGGAGTTGATAGTTCACATGGACGTAAGCATGATTAATTCTATTCCAATTTATTGAGTGGATATGGATTTAGGTGAAGATATTAACATAAAAAAATCTAAGTACAATAATTTTAAATGATTTATTATCTAATCATGGTTGAATCATATTTGAAGTAATGTGAAGATGAAATAAAATATAAATACATAAAATAGAAACAAAACATTTACTTTAGATGATCACCATTTATAACACATAAACACCTCTAAGGAGGGTCTTCTACATAAAATAATTCATCACAAATGAGCGGAAGGATTATAGGAATATTTTTTGTGAGATATTGGGCAATTCAAAAGGTTCTTTATATCTTTGGAATAAATAAGAATGTGTTTCATTTTATAAGAGAGGGGAGGGGTTCTTTTGGAACTCTACAAAATATTAAATTAGTATAAATTAATTATTGCTTCCAAATGTTCCAAATATGATATATTTAAAATAAATGATTATTTTGGGTCAAATAACAATAATTTAATAAAAATTCGACATGTTTGACTATTTTTAATACTTTTCTATTTGTTTAAACCTCTTTTAACTCTGACCATTTTATCATGTAACTTACACATTTAGAGTTAAAATAATTACCATAACATGCCAAAAGTACAAGCAGTGAGTCATTAATGACATTGGTAGAATAATTTAAACTATGTTTTTTATATTATATTTTTAGAAAATTTATATCATTTAATAAAATATTTTATATTTTATAATATGAATTATGTCAATTTTTACACTATTCATTCCTTGATTTTTTTATAAAATCATAAAACCATGATTACTTTGAAAATACACCATAAATTCATCTATAACATGTATATTTCATCCATAAAATTAGTCTTTGAAATAAAATATTTAAATTATATTTACTTGAATATTATTAATATCTTTTATTTAATTCATCCTTTAATAAATCTATCACTTCATCCACATTGTGTCATAATTAAATTTAGTTTTTTATTTCCTAAAAATTATAAATAAATAACCATGATTTACGAAACATTTTTATCATTCTAATTAATATTTATAATTGATGATATCACTTATATAATACCATATTAATATTGTTTTGGTAATATGGGTCATGTTTATGATATCTATGTTTTACATTAAATTAAATGCTATAAATGTTATAATTACACCCATGTGGCTTCCAAAGACCAAAAGTTTTTCCCATGTATTGTCTTGGTCGATAATAACTCGTCCAATTAAATTATGAAATGTTTTATGGTAATTTTAAGATTTTATAATATTATTTTTACCGTTAATTACCAGATTTACCCTTAGCCATGGTAAATAAAATAAAAAAGATGTTATTCACTGAAAATTAAGTTGATTTTATTAGATCATATTTTTCATACTGATAACAACCCAAGTATGTTTTTGAAAATTAAAAATCATATAAGTTGTTAAATTTGGTTTAACACTAATCTTGCAGATGTGGTGAAATGGTGGGTAAATGAGACGTTCAACATATCAATAAGTTTGTAGACCACATTTTAATATAACAATTAATCCAATGACCTGAATTGAATTAATTGATAAAAAAATTATTTAATTATTTTTTAAATCCAATTAAATGGGTAATATAATTATATAAAAAATTTAGATGAAAAAACATTATTAAATTAATGTGCGCCAATTTTCACTATTCATTAAAAAATAATATTACAAGAAAAGTACCAAAATTAAAAAAAATTATTTTGACACTCCTATTCTAAAGAATAATTATATTTTATTAACTATTATTTAGAAATGATTCAAAATAAATATTTAAAATTGGTTCTCCATCAAAAGGCGGTAAAACTGCCTTTAAAAATAGTAGAGTATTTTATACTTAAAATTGGATTTATTTTAAGTTCATTCTTATAAAATGCATTGGATTGATGTAAAATTATTCAATAAACATGTTTAATAATACTATATTTAGTTCTATTCATTCGTCTAATAAAATGACTAGGCAATATCTAATACATAAAATAATAATAATACAATATTTTTTTGTATAACTCAATATTGTGTGCAATATATTATTTTTTGGGAATCCATTATTGTGTGTCGAGTACGCTATGATACATATAATCTCTTTAAGGTAATGTTACAATCTAATTCATAAATATTAATAAATATGAAAAATTCTTATTCTATAATTTTGTTGGATGTAACATCCTTTCCCCTTATGGAAATTGCATCATTACAATCTTGAATTAGGGGCCGGTAAGTATGGTATGATTTTAAAAATGCCTATATCATATTCCCACATTGGAAAAAAGAATAAGAATATATACATTAAAAGAAACAAAGGAAAATATGATGGTCACATGGGATAACACATACTATGATTCCATTTTGGAATACATGGATATGGATGAAAAATTAATCATCTTGTTATAATGGAGAGTGATAGAAAACATGATCAAGAGAACGTTAACAATCACAAAACCATATGTTTGTGATTGGTTAAAATGTCATTGATTCCTCGGTAAGAATATCAAATGTATAATGTTTTTGTTTTAATATCACTTTCACCATGTTGGGGAACTCATTTACTTCCTTCAATAAGAAGATAATGAAACATACTTACTTGGGAAGTATAGTTTCATCCATTTGTAAATTTTCACCACAAACCCATCTCTTCCTTTTTCCTCCCAAATATGCGTATTTTAGATGAATTTTTTCACATATGAATCAACTTATAGAGAATATCATAATAAAAAAAATTAACTATCTATTTCTCCTAATGGGAATCATTAAACAAAAAAAATTAGGAAAAGATAAGAGAACTCCCAAAAAATAATAAACCTTATATAAAATACTACATCAATCTCCACAATTGAATAGTCGTACCCAATATTCAACATAGACCATTATTTAAATAACTATTATAAAAATTCATAAAACATTTCCATGAAATATTGAAATAAAAAATTCAAAAGTATTTCATCACATAGTCTTCGAAGATATCTTTTAAGAGTTACCTCTAAATAACCTCATGCACTCTTAATTTCTCATACCAAAAATTAATTAACCTAATAATATATTCTACATGATATGTTAATCATTTCCATTAATAACCTAATTCATGTATATCCATAACTAAAATAATAGATTATTCCAAAATATAATTCAACCATTAATCCTCAATTAAAATACCATATTATTATAATTACCTTAATCATATAAATCTCTAAAAATAGTGAACGTCTTTCAAAATATCATTTATCACATAATCTCCAAGTCATTTTCCAAAACCAAGGATATCAATTTGATAAAACATAAGTTCCCAAAATCAATATATTCTTATTCAATCATCTCATTTAACTAAAATAAAATTCATACTAAACATGTATTGTATGTAGTCTAATGGTAGAAGGTAAAGATTTATCGCCCTTTGGTTGTGGGTTCGATTCCCACATCTAGTCCGTTACAATGGGTTTTCACCCTTCCTATGGGTTTCATTTTTCTAAAACTATATAATTATTATAACATTCTTAAAATGAGATAAAATATTCAAAAATAATCATAAAATATTTTAACCTCAATTTTTTTCACATTATATTCATTTTTCATACCAAAACGAAATATTCCATAATTACCTCAAAATGAAAAGATCATATAAACCATAAAGGTTATTTATAACATTATAATTAAGACTACATATGAAAAGATAATTCTCTCTTGAATAACATTTTTAAAAAAAACATCATGGTTACACATACTAAAATAATTCTTCCAAAGTAATCCCATTATCAACAGATAATTAATGATTTTAATCGTTTCATCATCCATAGATGTAACATAACTCTTGAATTCCTAAAATTTTGAAAACATAGTCATTTAGAAATATTTTTGACCCTTTAGAAATTTTTTTCCATCAAATTCCTTAATACTTCTTTCCTAAAAAACATGAATCATGTCATATGATTCAATAATGACAAAAATATGATACATGAAATAATAAATAAATTTCGTAGGACATTTTCTATTTCCTCATCTTCAATTGGAATGCCATTAGGTATTTCTAAAAATTTATTTGTATAGTCCTACAATCCCAATTTTTGAATCTTATTAGTTTTACATATATTTTTATAATTACCATACTCTCATCATTTAAAACATTTAATTGATAACATGGAAAAAATTTCTTTCCCTTTCCTAGATTCAACTAAAGCATTCATTTTTCCTTGGTAGGTTATTACTTTATGACCATAATTACCACAAATATAACATCTTCCAATCCAATTAAATCATTTTTCATTCAATTTAATTCTACATCCTTAACACATATTTCGTTGAATATACATAAGTTTAGGATTATTATTACCTGAACATCAATAGGGATTCATTTCTCTCATATATGATGCATCAAAGAAATCACTAAGGTTATAGTGTTTAATCATTACTTCTGATAGTTGGTTTAGAATAACCACTAGATTTCTCATTATAGATCCCATTTCATTTGGTTTATTATTCATAGAACCACCACATTTACCTTCACATCCATTATTACATTGGTGCATACTAAATCTAGCTTTTTGTTAAAACAAAAAAAGGCAGTGTGAGTAAATAAAACAAAAACATTCATATAATGTCTTATTAGAAATGTAAACACTAATATATCCTTATTAATGTTATCTCAAAATAATTGAATTTATCTCAAATATCTATAACTCTTATTATAATGATTACTATTGTGGATATATAAAACCAGTAACTTATGCTTAAATAAGATTCTAACCTCTAACGTTATCCAACCCATCATCTGATACCAACTATAAGGCCATGAACTTAAATATTACTTAATTTTTAGATAAGTCATGATATTAAATAATTTCACATTGAGGATATTTTTAGGTTATGTTTTATAGAAAATTAGGCTATAATTCATACATAATAAATAAAATGTTACAAATTAGAAACTTCTACTCAATATCCATTTTTTTCATAAAACAAAAACATCTAAAATAAAATATTGTTCCTTTTCATATTCAATCATCACAAATTTTCCATTGTTCTCATCATTGAATCTATGCCCCCCTTAAATAATATTTTTTTAATCATGGGATGAGAATAAAAATCTCAGTATTGGATCAAAAAGAAGGAAATATATTTGACTTTCAAAAACATTTAAACTGTGAATACATTATCATAAAGTAATTATTTTTAACTTTATGAAGTTGTAAATACATTTATTTTTTTATAACATAGTTTCTTAATTTTATTAGTAAAAATATCACCATAAACCCCATATAAATAATATATAACATATAAAGGTATCTCGAGACAAAATCACACATAAATTGAATAACCATGCATTCAACTTCCATATATATCACTCTTGTAAATGGAATTTCCATACGACCAACTTATATCCACAATGCAATGGAGGTTATAAAGAAACCACCCATCCTTGGTTTATCATGGAACCCCATTCATTATATTACCATGTAACCACCCGTTAAATGTCCATGTACCATTATATATTCATGCCACATAATAGGTTGCAATTATCAACATTTCACTCATAAAATTTCATTTGTAATCACAAGAAATCATTTTACAATTTTGAAAAAATAAATCCATTTTCAATACCAAAAATATACAAAAAAATGGAATAAGTGATATATTTTCCTCTAAAATACATTTATTCGTGTAGAGTAATCGAAATCTCAAATAATGGTTATGGAGATAGAGAAGTAGTTGTCACTATATACGATGAAAAGACTTTCACTTTGTTATTTCTCAAAACAATCCATATAAAACCCTTAAAAAGATTCCACATTAAATCTTCTAAATGAAATTAAAATTTCCATAAATTGACTCTTATAATCCATTATTATCCATATAAATAAATTTATAAATTAATATCATTGAGAAAAGATTTGATAATTAAATATATAATCATTCTTGGTGTCCCACACCACTTTTTACATTTAAATATTTATCTCAATGTTTTATTACATTTACTAAATCATTAAATAAAATTATTATAGATAACTTATTATAAATAAAATATGGATATGAAATGTTTTAGTGGATGTATATACACCTTAAAAACTATAAAGTAGTATATTATCAAGAAATTCCTCAATGAAAGCAGATTGAGATGAAATCCCTTAAATCGAGTTAGAATCACCATTTACATTCTACAACTTCTCGAATATTAATAATAGTTTAATTTATACTTTATATAGATCCATTTTTATTTTTATTATTCCTTTTATATCACTTATTACAATGTTTTATAAATTACATAATTATTTAGGTTCATATAGGATGTTTTGTCGATATCTTTTACTTGAGTCGAAAATGAACAAGGTATAATGTCAATAGTCTTTGTGGTCATAAATCCATCATCTAAAAAAAATACATGAAATAAAAATAATTTTTTTATATAAATTATACCGTCAAATCCACATAGTAAATATGGATATTAAAAAAGAAGAACGTTATAATAATTGAGACGGTAAATAGTACGTATGAATGAGTAAAAGATTTATTTTTTCAATGATAATTATGAAAAGAAGTACATATTTTTTGATATTTACATAAATATAATAATATCATTAATATCACATTAATTATTTAATTCTTATTATATATAATTTCCATGTGATGTGGTTGTTAAAAACATATCACAACGCTTCGTGAATGTGATAGTTCACAGGTACACACGAATGATGTTTTCATTTTTATGTGCATGGAAAGTAAGAATGTATTTGATATATTATTATATTATAATGATTATTATTTCATGAATATCACATATTAATATTAATTGTATCATTATAACAATTCTTGAGAGATGTTTATGGAAAATTAATTATATCGATTTGTGAAGGTGATAGTTCACACCTACGTAGAAACGATTAATTCATTTCTCATTTGATGGAAGTGGACAAGGATTTAGGTGGTGATATTTAAATAATAACATATCAGTATCCTTAGGATACTGGAGTTATTATCTCATCATGATTTAATGATATTATAAGGAAGATGAATAATATATAAAATAGAAATACTAAAATAAAAAACATTACTTTTCCTTTTGATGATCACCTTTCTTAACACCTTAACACTACTAAAGAGGGTGTTTTGAGTTAAATACAAAATCAAGAATATCTGGAGGGATTATAGGAAGAGTATTGTGCATATATTGGGCGAAACAAATTTTTTTAAGTGTAAGAAATAAAGATGTATGGTTCCCTTTTATAGGATAGGGGTGGGGCACTCTTGGAATTCATCAAATTATTAAATTAATATAAATTAATTTTTGAATCCAAAAGCACCCAATATAAATTATTTAAAATATATTATAATTCCTAGTCCCATAAACTTCATCCAATTAAAATTAGAAAATTTTGGACTGTTTTTTGATCCTTTTAATTTTGTTTTAAACCCTTATAACTCTTAACATTTTATCATGTAATTTACAATTTGGGAGTTAAAATAAATACCATTAAATGAAAAAAAATCCAATTAATGAGTCATTAACGACATTGGTAGATATATATAAATTATTAGTCTAAAAACAAATCATTTAAAATTTTCAATCACTTAATAAAATATTTTATATTTTAAGATACGAATCATGAAAATTTTGACACTATTCAATACATGAATTTTTTTTTAAAATCATAACAACATGATTCCATCAAAAAAAACCAACTGGACTTCTCTATAACATGTCAAGGTCAACCATACAATTCATTGATTGAACTAAATATTTAAAATTATATTCATTTTTATATTACTAATATCATTTATTTAATTCTTCTTTTAATAAATCTATTACTACATCATCATTGTGTCATAATTAAATTTAATTATTTATGTGCTAAAAATTATAAATAAATTACCATGATGTATGTAATATTTTTATATATTCAATGACTATTTATAGTTAAATATATACCTTATATAACCCCAAATTAATTTTTTTATTAATAGTAGACATGTTTATGACATCTTTGTTTTTAATTAAAATTAATTGGTATAAATATCATAAAAAAATCGAAGTACCAAAAAAAGAAAAAAAATTTACCCAAGTATTATATTTTTCAACAATGACTCATATAATGAAATTATGAAAATTGTTAGTATACTTTAAAAAAATTTAAATATTATTTTTACCTTTAATTACGAGATTTACCATTAACAATGGAAAATAAAATACATATGTTACTATTCACAAAGAAAATAAGGTGATCCTATTAGATCTAATGTTTCATACTAATTATAACCATATATAACTATTTTTGAAAATTTATTTTTTATATGTGGTTAAATTAGGTTTAACACAAATCTCACAGATATGTTGAGAAGGCGTGTAAATGAGATGTTAAAAATATTAATAAGTTGTTATACCTAATTGTGATATTAAAATTACTCAAATTACCTAAATATGATTAAATTATAAAAAATTTATAATTATAATTTAAAAAAATTAAAATGTTAATAAAAATATATAATTAATTTCGACAAAATACAATTGTGAATTAAATTTAAATATTTTCCACTATTCATTAAAAAATGAATATTAGCAGATAAATAATAAAAATAATCCAAAGTAAATTTCTATATTTCTATTCTAAATAAGAATTTTATTTTTTCAAGTAGAACATAAAAAGTTTCAACAACTATACTTAAAATGGGGTCTCCATCAAAAGGTGGTAAAAGTATCTTTTAAAAACATTAGAGTATTTTCTGCTAAAAACTTGATTTACTCTCATTTTAATCGTATAGAATTTATTAGATTGATGAAAAAAATAAAGAAAAATATATAAACCTAATATAGATATTTCTATAAATTCTGGTTGATATAATAGTGATGTGATATTTACTACTTAAAATAATAACATTACAATATATTGTTATTTCTATATAACTTAGTCTTGCATGCAAGATAAGATTTCATAGAAACCCATTATTTCATGTCATGTACGATATCAGACATACCTTCCCTTTAAGGTAAAATAACTCTATAACTCATAATTATTAACAAATATGAAAAGGTGTTATACAATAATTACCTAGGATGTTACAACATAAGTTTAGGTAACCCTAGTGGTTAAGTAACATGGGATCCTTAAGCTGACATACGTTTCATCCATGTTTCTAAAACCGTATTTAATTTTAACCAGCTATGTGAGGGTAAAATCACATTACCCTTATAAAGATCAAGATTCTTGTGTAAGGGAATCATTTTATGTACAAAGAAACCATTTAAATTTCCAATCGACCTATAAAGATTTTTAAATGATATTGATGGGAATTAAATAGGAAATAATGGTTTTACGTAAATTTATAGTTCAAAATAATAACTTTTAAATCTTACTTAATTTAGTCGAAATGGATGTGTTGTGTGGGAAATTAACAGGGATCTAATTTATTATCATTTTAATTTCTATGTGAACCTATATCTAGATATTCTAAAAAAATGATATTTTATTCTTTATTCATTCTCAAGTCCAGATGATCTTAATGGCTCATATAGAGTCTTTCAAATATTTTTATAGTTTATCTGAGCATCTTCCTCACACCCCAAATCATTTTATTCCTATTTGAATAAATGTATCACTCACCCCTATCCTTATAAGTGGAATAATTTAATTTATAAAATTAAAAAAATGTAGGCGATTGAGGACATCCTATTAATTTATAATATTGAAGTATAGAATTAGCATCATTTAGATTTTTTTTAAATGGAAGTTATTAACCTTAAATAGATAAAAATATGGAATATAATATCATGGGGATAGGTTAATTGAAAATCTAGAAATTATAAATCATGTAGATAAAATCCTTCCAATGTAATTTTGTTTTCTAAAATATTAATTGTTCATGAATTCAAGTAAATTTTATATCATATATGGTAAAAATATGACAATATATTTATATATGAAATTTGAATTAGTAAATATAAATTTCATGATTAAATAATTATATTGAATTTTGTGGGTGATAATTCAATGTTTGAAGTTAAATAAATTAGTTGCTTGAAGTTGAAAGAAAATTTCTAGATTTTATATTCATATTGAGAGAAAATGGAAATAAATAATTTAATATTGTGGAAAAATGATTAATATAAGATAAATTATTTATAAGAGAGAAATGGATAATATCATGACATTGCATAAATTATTATTCAATAAAATAAAAACAATAGAATGTTCCAGTGTAAAAACCAATAAATAAATTCTCATTATTGATATTTTTAATAAAATGGATTTTAGATAATTGAAATGAGAATTATCATTCATGTCACGAACCGTCCCCGGGGACCCTGCCATGACTACCCCAATCCCGTCTTCCATAGGCTAGGAGCTGGCGACTAGCACCAAAGGCGTAATCCCAATAAAAAGTAAAGTAATTGCCTTTAAAACTATAACACACACTGTTTGAACACAAGCTGGAGAAGCAACAAGTAAAAAAATAGAAAATAAATGTGTGCTGAAAGTGAGTGGGCCAGTATACAAACCCAATTGAACAAAAAGTACAAGTAAAAATGGAAATATCTCTTGGATCGTCCATCAGGGAATCCTACCTAAAGGGTAGGTATAGAACTCGATCAACTCGTCCCTATGGTATGTACCATCTAGTTTATCTCTGAGTAGCCTCCAATCCATCACCCTCAGCCTTGATCACTACTTTCTGTCATCTGCACAGAACACAACAAGGTGCGGGCAAAGCCTGTGCAGGGCTGAGTATAACAATACTAACTACAGGACCCTGAAACCCCCAAAGGTCTCCAAGAATCCACTAAGGATAAACCATAGAATAAAGATACAATCATGAAGTATAAACCAACCCTACATAGGGATATTCCCACACATATACCTAAGTTATCAGTCATAGTCCAGCTCCAACACTCGAGCCCAAGAACAACCCATTCCCCAAAGGAAGTAAATTCAATCAACTCGAAGATATCGACATTATTTCAAGACTCATATTAGATAGGTATACATATTTTGTAGAGTGATAGAGATGATCAGATATAGTCACTGATTCATCTAAGCTATTGGGCCCACATAGGATATAGGACCAGCTAAGCTACCGGAACCACACATGATATAGGATCAGCTATTCTGTCGGACCCACACATGATACAGGAATAAAATTCAGAACTGTCAGACCCATAGAGGATCTAGGTATAGTATTCATCGTTGTCGAACCCATGGAAGATTTCGGTATAGTATCGTCGCAGTCGAACCCACGGAGGATCCCATCATATCAGTTATAGCCAGCCCTAGGGTTCCTGCACACAGCACGCTCATTTCCAAGAGAGTCTGCTCTTCATGCCAAGATTCGATACATAAACTATCACGAAGTCCTGAGTTGATGTATCATGTAGTTCTATCTCACCATAAGGAACCCAATGCGACAGACGGCACATCAATCGGACGCCCGGTCTGAGAGTTATTAGCATTTTCGTTCCAGGGCCCCAGTTGGTTTTTAGGCTTAAACCAACCTGGTCGTACTCCAACTGCATCCAAAACACATGTGGAATATGCCAAAGAATCGTCTCTCTCCAAGAAATCCATCTTCATAGGTGGTACATCAATCTGACACCTGTATCCCTAGATGCGGCCTAAAAGGTGTAAACGACCATAGCGGGTCCGGGTCCAGTCCAACCCAGTCAAATTGACGTGGCCCCACCTAGTCTAAATTGGGCTCTAACCTGGTCTACTGGTCCGACCCAATCTGAGTAAGCGACCCGGGCCGATGGGATGGCCCAACCTGAAGAGACGGCCTGGCCTGACAGGCGTCCTGGCCCGAGAAGGCTCGTCCGATGGTGGCCCGGCCTAGGGGCGGCCTGGCTGAGGGGAGGCCAGGCCAAGGGAGGACCATCCGAGGGGTGGCCCGGACAAGGTCGGCCAGGCCGAGGGGTGGCCCGGCCGAGGGCAGCCCGGCAAAGGGGCGGGCGCCACGCTTCTTCATCCGTCATGACCCTCCCGATCGTGGTTCCTCTTTCATCTGTTGTGGCCCTCCTGGTCGCAGTTCTTCTCCGGTGCAGTGCGATGACACCACGTCATTTCGGCTCTGCCTTCGACACCCACCAAACAAGAACCATTAGAGGGGCTTCGTGCCATGTTAGATCGGCTCGCGCCCTCTGCATTAGGTGATAAAAATTCTCTATCATTGATCCCAAATAAACGATGAGGAAGAGGGTTTAATTTATACATTAAAATAATAAAATCCCCCTACCTCATTTTTTTCATTGTACGTTGATGAGTCACAGAAGAGGGATTTCGTTCTGTAAACTTCGTAGGAGGTATAGCTCAGTGAAGACGTGTCAAGAAGACACCCTCAATGTACATCTTGGGTGGCGTTGCTTCCCTTCCTTGCTCCGGTTGAATAAGGAAGATGATGAGGCTTCACATTCTTCGGAGACAAGGAGTGTTCATTATGTTATTCATGGAAATAATGGAGTTCATCTGTGGTTCCTCATTGGAATGATGAAGCTCTTCTGTCTCACGCTTTCCAAATGATTATCCCAACCCCAAAAATGGTAGAGGATGACCTCTTTTAATTCTTTCCCACAACAACACAAATACATGTATAATTAAACAAGGAAACTCATTTAATTAATGATAAGGGATGGTTAAAATTCAAATTTAGTGGAGGTGAATAGATTAATAAAAATAAGCTACCTCACTTCATTAATGGGTGAATTGGCACCATTTTGGCGGAAAGTGGGATGTTTCAAGGGTTTCCCCCATTAATGGGGAGCTCATGGGTTTAAATGGGGGATAAGGGGGCTCAATCTAGTGGTCCCAACCAAGTTATATCCTCCCCAGGGATGTTAGGGTGTGGTGGGCCCCACATCTTACATCCACTTGGTCATTTTAACCACCAACCAAATAAATATTTTCTTACACGTATTTTTACTTAATTTTATTTAGAATCCCTAAAAATTAACTTCCATCCACGATAAAATGGAACTTCTGTAAAGGTCTCCATAAGCGAATACTGACACTGCGAGTTCAGCAGTTTCCTCATATTTCAATTCTGAGAATCGGTTCAAAAGATATAAAAACTCGCACATACGTTTACTAAACCTACCTGAAAAAAACTTCATAATTTGATTCTCGGGACACCGGCCCTTGGAATCAGGCGCCGTCAAGAAACTGTAGACACATATAATTCTCATGTATTTAAAAAACAATCCACAGGAATTACTGGACTTTACATTCTCCGAAACTCATGGATTTACGTCCCCAAAAGCTAAAACTCACACTAAGGAAACAAATGGGGATACTGAGCATGCATATGAGCCTCTCTCTCCAATATACTATCTTGGAGGTTCCCGTGCTACTAGAGAACATGCACCAGAGGTATCGATTATCCACCCATGACCCGCTCATATCGATCCTTAATCTCTACTAGATCCTCTGTGAATGTCTCCCCATCATCAATGTCTAGATCCCTATGGTCCATTATGTGGGATGGGACATGAAAATATCTTTTCAGCTGAGATACGTGGAAGACATTGTGCACCCGGTGGAACTGAGGTGGAAGTGAAAAGCAATAAGCCACCTCATCTAACGTACTAAGGACCTGGAAAGGACCAATGAATCACGAAGATAACTTTCTGCCTCGAAAAAATCTTTGTTGTCCTCATCGAGGTGAGACCTGTAGAATGACATGGTCGCCATCTTCGAACTTCAGTGCTATCCATCTCCTATCAGCATAGGACTTCTGTCCAACACGTGGAGTCTGCATCCACTCTTGGATGATCCGCACCATCTCTGTCGTAGCCTATACCATCTCTGGTCCCATAAGTGATGACTCCCCTAGGTCTGTCCAGCACAGAGGTGATCTGCAAGGTTGGTCGTACAGTGCCTCATAATGTTCCATCCAGATGGTGGAGTGTTAGTTGTTGTTATATGTAAACTCTACCAATGGTAAGTGATCCTCCCAACTGCAACCAAATTCGAGGACACATTCACGGAGCATGTCCCCGAGAGTCTGAATGGTCCTCTCAGCCTGACAATCCGTCTGAGGATGGAAGGTGGTGCTCAAGAGAAGCTGCATCCCACAATCCACCTGCAACCCCTTCCATAGACGGGAAGTAAAACGAGAATCTCTATTGGAGACGATCGTCGATGTCACGCCATGAAGTCGTACGATCTCTTGTAGGTAGATGCATCTCAATCCCTCTACTGAGCCCTGCTCTTTGATCAGTAGGAAGTGGGCCGACATGGTGAGTCAGTCAACAATTACACAGATGGAGTCATGTACTCGAGATGTACGTGGAAGTCCCGTCATAAAATCTATGGTATCCCATCCAACATATAATATGGGACCTCTGAGGGCTGAACTAATGATTCTATAACCCGGTGCTCTGCCTTCACTTGCTGACAAGTTGGGCATCGAAAGACATATTCTTCTACTGCATTCTTCATACCTAGCCACCAGTGCTGTCGTCAAGGGTCCTGATACATCTTCGCCACTCCTAGATGTACCTCTAGAGTGGATGTGTTGAACTCCGTGAACACTTCCTCCTGAAGTGACACTGGTACCATGGTCCGTCCTCTGAAGAGAATGACGTGCTTCCCACCTTCAGAAAAACAATCAGGTGCCTCCCTTGTGGATATTTGAGCACGGCGCATCTCACAGTCAACATCCCCACATTGTGCCTCTTTGACTTTCTGAATAAGTGGAGGAGTGACTGTGAGAGTCTTTAGAAGGCCTGCTCCATATCTATCGACAAAGGATATCTTCAATGCAGCTAGCTACTCTGTCACCTCTCCTAGCAGCTGAATTCCGAATATTCTATTGAGACCATCTGCTACAATGTTCCCCTTAACATGATTATATTCTATCTCAAAGACATAGTCCTGGTGGAACTCAAGCCACCATCATTGTCTCACGTTTTAGTCCTTATGTGAGAATATATACCTGAGACTCTAGTCGTCAGAGTAGAGTGAAAAAAGTTCGCCCATAAGATAGGGTCGCCATATCTTCAAGGTGAAGACCACTACTGCAAATTCTATGTCATGGTTAGTGTATTTCTGCTCATTTTTTCTTAGCTGATGAGAACCATAAGCTATCCCTACTCGCTCCTGCATCAGGACACACCCGAGTCTGGTCCCTGATGCATCGTAGTAAACTACGTACCCAAGGCCCTCCTCTGGGTGCCACAAGATGGGTGCACTAGCCAACATGTGCCTCAACTCCTGAATGATATGTTGGAATCTTTCTGACCACACGAAGGGTTTCCCCTTTTTCCTCAATTCTAAAATTGGTGTTGTAACTCTGGAGAAATCTGGAACAAATCTCTAATAGTACCCAGCCAGTCCCATAAAATTTTGTACCTCCGTCACACTCTTGGGTGGGTCCCAAGAAAGTACCGCCTTGATCTTCACTGGATCCACTACAAATCCAGCCTCCAAGATGACATGTCCCATAAAGTGAACCTCTGAAATCCAAAACTATCACTTTGAGAGATTACCATAAAGCGGGTGCTCTCAAAGTGCGTCCAGTACTACCAGCAAATGGTAGACATGCTCATCCTCAGAAGTCGACTAGATCAGTATGTCGTCAATGAAGACTACGACAAAGCGATGGGGGTAAGGCTATAATATCATGTTCATGAGACTCATAAAGACTTCTGGAGTAATGGTTACACCGAAGTTCATAACTAAAAACTCATAGTGTAAATACCAACACCTGAAGGTTGTCTTCTACACATCCTCGTCTCTAACTCTAAGCTGGTGATAGCCTAACCTATTGTCTATCTTCTATAACCATCATTCTTCAATGATATGATCAAACAGTCCATCAATCCATGGGAGTGGGTACATTTTTTTCACGGTTACCTGATTCATGTGACGGTAGTCAACACACAGTCGCAAGCTCCCATCTGCCTTTTGGGTGAATAAAATCATTGATGCCCAGGGTAAAACACTGGGATGGAAATTACTTCCCCTGCAAGTACTCCAGCTATACCTGCAGCTCACGAAGCCCTACGGGAGACATCCGATATGCTGGGGTAGATATTTGTGTCATCCTAGGGAACAGGTCAATGTATAACTCTACCTCTCTTCGAGGAGGTAGTCCTGGAACATCGTTAGGGAAAACATATACGTACTGATCCACCACAATAGGAAGACTCAGACTCCGCACATCAACTACTCTAAGGATGAGACAAGCCAACTGATGTGCGATCAGTTATCCCCTCCTCTATGAAAGTCTATACTTAGCTACTAAGTCTGCCTTCACCCTGCACTATGCCTAATATAGTCAATATGAGCATGAACTGTGGATAGCTAGTCCATACCAAAGATGACATCGTAAGGCCTCGACACGTCTATGAGGATATCCCAGCTGAATCTCTCACCTCCTAGATTAGAATCAGGCTGCTGGAACCATTTTGTAATCGTTGAGTCTACTCACGTAAGAGTCTCTAGCCATATGGATTGAGCCAATGGTTCCGTCGGAATCTCCGAGCTCCGAACAAGGGAAGTGACAATAAAAGAATGACTCACACCTGGGTCTATAAGTACAACAGCAAGGGTGGAGTAGACATAGATAGTACCTTTAATCATCTTAGGTGTTCCATGGTCGTAGGCCTTGGCTTCAAAGAGCTTAGCCTGCCTCTGTCCTCCAGCTCCCTACAGTCAGGGTGGACCTTTTGCTAGTGGAGGTGGCAGGGCATCGAAATGTCGTCCACCACCCGCTGCTCGGCCAGCTCCTCTACCATGTCCGCTTGCTCTTGGAAGACCACCATATTCGAACCTCTGACTCTGACTGGGAGGTCCCTCTGTTGTCTGTTGTTCATATTCATGGCGGGTCAGGTAGTCTCGAGCCATGTGACCCTGCCTGCCACATGCATAGCATTGTCTGCTCCTTGTATAACAGGATCTATCTCATGTGCCCCGCACAACCGAACTTGTATCCTAAGGTTGCCCACCAGATGGCCTCGTATGCTTGTTCATCTGTGACATTTGTCTACTTCTGGCTACAGAATACTCTGCTACGTGTTTCCCTATGGTGGGTCTCACTGCTGGTGACAGCTCGGCGAGAAAACTCTCCACTAGAATGGATTCCTCCAGCACCCCCGCCTACTTCAGGATGCTGAGGGGGATCGTTGAAGCCCTGATCTCATGCCTAAGTCCCTGCTCGATGGTCCAGGTCCTGAAGAATGGGTTTTGCGCCATATCTGTGGAGTAGCGCGAGAGGTTGTTGAACCTTGCTGACTACTGAGATACTGTCATGATGACCTGCTGCAGATGAAGTAACTCCCGAATCTGCACCACACGATGGGCGACTGGAACAAACTCTTATCGAAAGAGACTCTCCAATTCTACACAAAGTACTGATGCCTCATCATTCACCTGTAGCATCCGGCTCCACCATCTTCCTGTTACTACATGTAGGAGACTCTCGAAAAGGATCACCATGAGGTCATCTAGTGTCCCTACCAATATGAAAACTCTCACGATAGCCTCCATCCAATCCTTAGCTTCCTGTGGGTATGTCTCTCCCAGGAGCCTGGGTGGCCTCTGGCACTGGAAATCATGAAACGCACTCAGACAGCATGCACTCTCTACTACTGGTGATGGTGTTATCGGTGGCCCAGCGGATAGTGGTACCGCTGGTACCTTCGTTGTGATGGGGCCCTGCACCAAGGCCTCGTCGCTTTGTGGGCTACCATCTCGTATGTAACTCGAAACCCTAGATGGCTGCATTAGTGGGGCCATCTTGAAAATAAATATGTTCGTCACGGTTAAAAATAGTATACATGGTGAGCTGACACAGAGTAATCATGAAGAAAACTTTTTCAAAGGAAACACACATGCAATCAGTGTTATTGTGCACTGAGTCGAATATTAGAAGTCAGAGTCCTAGTGTATGAATACTTCGGCCGCCGCACCAACAACAGTTTCCCTAAACTAATAACCACACCCAAAAATCATAACACAATTTCTGTTAAGGGAATCAGAGTCCATGTTCTACTGTAGAATTGACTCCTCTGATACCAATTTGTCACGACCGGTCCTCGGGGGCTGTGTCGTGACTACCCAAAGCCCGCCATCCATAGGCCAGGGGCTGGTTACTAGCACCAAATGTGTAATCCTGATAAAATGGGAAGTCATTTTCTTTAAACCTGTAACACACATTGTCTGAACAGAAGCTGTAGAAGCAGTAAGTAATAAAATAGAAAAGAAAAGTGTGCTGAAAGTTAGTGGGCCAGTATAAAAACCCAACTGAACAACAAGTAGATGTAAAAATGGAAAATAGCTCCTGAATCGTCCACCGGGGAATCCTACCTGGAGGGTAGGTACAAAACATGATCAACTAGTCCCTCCGGTAAGTCTTGTATAGTCCAACTCTAAGAAGCATCCCATCCATCACCCTCAGTCGCGATCACTGTTGTCTGTCGTCTGCACAGAACACAACAAGGTGTGGCCGAAGCCCGTGCAGGGGTGAGTATAACAACACTCAGTAGGGGAACCTGAGACCCCCTAAGGTCTCCCAGAATCCACTAAGTAAATACCATAAATAAATATACAATCATGAAGTATCAACCAACCCTACTTAGGTATATGCCCATACATATACCAATGTTATCAATCACAGTCCGACTCCAACTCTTGAGCCCAAGCACAACCCATTCCACAAAGGAAGTAAAGTCAATCACCTCGATGATATCAAATGAAATTCAAGACACAGCTCACACAGGTATGCATCTTTCATATAGTGAAAGAGATGATCAGATGTAGTCACTAATTTATCTATGTAGTCGGAACCACATAGGATACATGACCAGCTAAGCTGTCAGACCCACACAGTATACAGGAGCAGCTATTTTTTCAGACCCACATAGGATACAAGAAAAGAAGTTAGAACTGTCAGACCCATGGAGGATCCCGGTACAGTATTCATCGCTATCGAACCCACAAAGGATTTAGGTACAGTATCTTCACTGTCGAACCCATTGAGGATCCTGTAATCTCAGTCGCAGCTAGCCCTAGGGTTCCCGCACACATCATACTCGTTTATGGGAGGGTCAACTTATCGAGCCAAGAGTCGATACATCATCTATCACAAAGTCTGGATTTGATGTATCTCGTAGTTTCGTCTAATCATAAGGAACCCAAACTGACAAACGGCTTGTTAATTGGACGCCCGATCTAAGAGTTTTTAGCATTTTCATTCTAGGGGCCCGGTTGGTTTTTAGTGTTAAACCAACCCGGCATTACTCCAACTATATCCAAACCTCATGTGGAGTATTCCAACGAATCGTCTCACTCCAAGAATTCGTTCGCCACAGGCGGTATGTCAATTGGAAACCCGTAGCCCAAGATGCGGCCTAAAAGGTGTAAATGGCCATAACAGGTACATGTCTGGTCCGACCAAATCGCACTGACCCGGCATGACCCAGTCCGAAACGGGGTCTGACCCAGTTTTTAGGTCCGACCCAATCAGAGGAAGCGACCCGTGCCAATGGTACGACCCGACCTGAAGAGACGGCCCGACCCGACAGGCGCCCCGACTTGAGGTGGCCCGTCCGAAGGTGGCCCGACTTAGGGGCGACCCGGCCAAGGGCGGCCCCGCTGAGGGGCAGCCCGACCATGGGAAGCCTCGCCGAGGGAGGCTCGGCCTTAGGGGGCCCGGCCGGCCACATGATGGAGGGGGTGCCACCCCCCCCCCCCCCCCCACCACCACCTGGTTCGTCGAACAGAACCGGCGGGTCCAACTCCACTGCGGCCATCTCGGCTGACCGTCTCCGCACCTCCACTGCAGCATGACAGTGCCTCTGTCAAGCTTCCCACGCCACGTCATGAGGGAAACACACCTCCACCGCCGCAGCATGATATGGCCGCAACCTTTGGCTCCACTGTGCGGTGCGGCGGCATTGCGGCCCTCCCTGCAGTGGTTCCTCTTTCATCTACCGCAACCCTCCTGGCTGCGGTTCTTCTCCGGCGTAGTGCGACAGCACCGTGCCCTTTCGGCTCCGCCTTCAACGTCAACTAAACAAGAACCAACGGAGGGGCGTCGATCCATGTTGGTTCGGCCCGCACCCTCCACATAAGGTGATAACAAGATTCCATCATCGATCCCAAATAAACGATGAGGAGCAAGGGTATAATTTATATACTAAAATAATCAAATCCCCATACCTTTTATTTATCATTGTACATTGACGAGTCATGAAACAGAGATGTCGCGGAATATGGACGTCATTCAGTCAACGTCGGAGAAGTTAGATCTCGATGAAGACGATTCGAGACACCGCCCTTGGTGTACTTCGTGGGAGGTGATGCTTCCCTTCCTTGATCCGGTTGAAGAAAGAATAATATGATGCTTCACATTCTTCCGAGATGAGGAGCATTATTTATGTTCTTCATGGAAAGGATGGAGTTCGTCGATGGTTCTTCATTGGAAGGATGAATCTCTTATCTCTCGATCTTTGCCAAGGATTTTTCCATCACTAAAAATTACAAAGGATAACCACTTTAAATTCTTTCCCACAACAACACAATGACGTGTTTAATTAAATGAGGCAACACATTTAATTAATGCTAAGGGATGGTTCAAATTAAAATTTAGAGTAAGTGAAGATATTAATTAAAATAAGCTACCTCACTTCATTAATGGGTGAATTGGCACCATTATGGGGGAAAGTGGAAGGTTTCAACAGTTTCCCTGATTAATGGGGAGCTCAAGGGTTTAAAAGGGGGGTTAAGGGGGTTCAAGATAGTGGGCCCAACCTAGTTATATCCTTACAAGGTAGGTTAGGGTGTGGTGGTCCCCAACTCTAACCTCTACTTGGTGGTTTTAAACACCATCCAAATAAAAATATGTTACACATATTTTTAATTAATATTATTTAGAACCCCCAAACATTAACTTCCAACCTCAACAAAACGCAACTACGGTAAAGAACTCATTAAGTGAATACTGGTGCTGCGAGTTCAACAGTGTCCTCAGATTTCAATTCTGAGCACTAGTTCAAAAGATATAAAAACACTCACATACGTTTTTTGAACGTACCCGAAAAAAACTTCAGAAATTGAATCCGGGCATATCGGGTCGGGGAATCAGGCACCCTCAGAAACCGCAGACTCATAAAATTCCCATGTATTTTAAAACAAATCATGGGAATTCTGGGTCTTTACAATTCAAGATGAAAATTATTTATTTTTTATGAAAATAAGGTTTGTTTTTCATTGTCTAAATTGATAATTTGAAACAATAAATTAGGAAAAAGAAATTATTAACAAATGTGGTATGATGATTAATTTCTGTTAAGAATATTTTTGTTTGAATAAGAATATAATTTTATTTAATAATATTTTCAAATTTTTGAATTTAATTTTATTCTATAAACTATATGTATTATCCCATGTGATGAATTGTATATGTTTATTAAAAATTTGGGGATGTGTGCTCACATTCTTTTGTAATATACATAATTCCTTCGATATTAAATTTAGATTTTTAATTGTATTTTTATAGTCATTAATAATGACTGATTCTTATGTATATTAAACAATAATGTAAAGATGATAATTCGTTTTTTATAAAAAAGAGGCATGTTGAAATGATTATTGTCAGTATTGTTAAAATTTATGAAAATTTATATTAAACAGGATATTAAAATTATATATAAAAATATTTATCATTAGAAATATAAAATGACTAAGTCTCTAGTATTTGTTATTAAAAAATTAGAATATTTATGAATGTCATAAAAATTAATGAGTACTTAAATAAATTATTTTTTACGGGGAGATCCCATAATTGTTTGATAAATGAAAGATATAATTTTTTGGATAAAGTTTCTTTTGAAATTATGTTAGGAATAATAAATTAAATATTTATTTATTATCTATAGATTTAAATAATCAATGTAATTTAATTATAACCTTTTTTGGTTATTTTGATGATATGGTTGGGGTTTCCAATGGTTGTGTTGGTGTAATAATGTTCTAGTTGCGATTGTAATGATATGGGGTTTTAGATATGAAATTAACACTAATTATGGCATTAACACTGATAGTGGGCATGGATACCCAACCCTATGATTGTGGCTTGTGGTTCTACTTTTACAAAAGTGATAAAAAGGATACCAAATTTTCTACTATGTGTAGTGGTTTCATGTATGGAATTAACACTGATAGAAAGGTTTAAATTTTGGTTGTATCATTGTTCTTGTAATAAAATCTTGGATAGTTGCAAGATGACTAAATAATGGTTAATTTTTTATAAAAAATTTATATCTTCTAGTAATTGTTTGATTCTATACATCCTGGATACATTATTTTTGTTGTAACATGGGTTGTTTCCAATAGTACCCAAATGATATGATGTACTATATGATTTAATGAATGAATATAGATGGTTCATGATTCATTTTACTTATAATGGAATACAATATAATACAATCAACATTTTAATAGTTCCATCAATACATGGCTTAGAAGAATAAAATGTTAATCATGAAAATGATAGTTTTAATAGTTAATAAATATTTAATTAATTAATTTACAGAAAAAATATTCATGATGATTGAATGGTTTTTATACAAAGGACATACTAGTGGCAGTCTAGGTTCTAAGGTGATGTTAGTGATAGATGATTATAATTCAAGGTAGATTCTCATTGTGTTGTTTTGAGACTTATATATATCATATATGAAGTTTCATTTCATTCACTACCCATCCCATGAATATAGGGTCACCGAAACCCAGTGGGATTTTTCAGGGCGTATTCATTTATATACATTTTGTTGAGGAAAATGTGGCTAACAAGTATCTATAACCCTACTCTATTATCTTTATAATATTATGAGTTGGTATACATGACATTTATCTTTACCTATATAGGTTTAGAGATGGTTTTATGGAATATTGTTTTTTAATACAGATATATCATTGAATATAATATCCTAATTTTTATTTTTAGTATATTATTTATGGGATGTGATTTGTTGATGTATAATACATGAAAAACTAGTTATAGTTTCTCCAATAAAATAATTATTTTTTTATGGTGAAATGGGTGGGATGGTGAGATGATGTGATGTATATGGAATGTGATTTTTCCTCAGTGTCTTTGTAAACTTTTATCCTTTTTTGGAGATTCAATGTAATTAATTTGAGGTTTTATTTTAGTATGTTTGAGAATAAATTGGTCAGGTTTTACTATAAGTTGAATTTAGGGTGAATTTGAGAAACATTAAATGAAGGAGGGTAGTGCACAGGTGGGTCATGATTAGCCCTAGCCATGTTCCATGGCCTAGAAAACCGTACAACTCGACATAGAAGATAATTTCATATTTGTCACATGGTTTTTCAAACCATGTTTATTATTATGAGTAATCGTGAACACCAAATAAAAGAGGAACACAATTAATGCGCATGGTAAGGGAAAACTATGTACCCTAGCCCAGGTAACTGGGCACTGGAATTTTAATCACACAAAAATTATATTTTTAATCACTCGGACTTCCATTTTATCTCTAATTTGACCCCCATTAGACCCTAGATGAACATTGATGAATTTTATGCTTCTTAGGTAGATTCCAATCCCCCCTGACCCCCCCCCCCCCCCGTTATTTTTGATATGAATCATGGATTGAATATATATATCACTCTAAGGAATTGAATCCTATCCAGGTTGTTTTCATGTTCCTTTTCCTTTCTTCTTCCATTCTAAAATGGGTTTTTAATTACATTTTTTTACTTCGATCTAGAAATAGTTATGTGGATCTAGATATAGGATTGTAGATTTAGATTTTGAATTAAGAGATATTTAATTTATCAAACATTATTTAGGTTATAGTTTCGGATCTCATTCTATGTCATTACTCCACTGAATTTATGGGATTTCTAGTTGGTGATTGTTCATTGACTAATTGAGGTATTTGGTATATTATTCAAATACCATAGTCTTGATATGAAATATGTGTATGTGATTATAGAATTTCGAGGATTCATTTAGAAATTTAAATTCATAAATTGAATTTATTAATCTTGTCAATTATTCAATTGAGGTATTTGGGTTTGGATTGATCAATGAAATTAAAGAATTTGGGTAATTAATTGATGAATTAATTATCAATGTACTGAATTATGGAATTAAGTGTAATATATTCTATGTTAATTATGGGAGTTTCTATTTGAAAATTAATAATAATTAAATTTTGAATTAATATTTAGAATATTGAGATTTATGAGTAAGGATAATTAAATTTTGAATTAATTATAGGAAGATTTGTCATTATGGATTTAGTTAATTAATTAGTAAGTTAATTAATGGAACTGTAGAGATTTATTAATTAGTGAATTAAATATTTGGATTTATGTGACCAATTAATTTATCAATTAATTAAATTAATTTCAATGACTAGTGATTATTAAATTCATTAATGAAGATTCTATGATTAATTACACTGTTAATTAATTAATGGTATTCATGTGATATATGTAATACATTAGAGCTATGTGATACATTTCATATATGTGAGTGGTTGATAAAATGGGGTGTGGGACATGAAAGAACTCTCCAATACCCACGGGGTCCATGACATGGTGTTATAGTCCCAAGGAATGCATGAAAATTGTTTCAGATGAGGATTGAGGCTCCAAATACCCATGATATGTGAGACTATAACAGATGCTCCATATACTCTTGGGGTGATAATCCTATCAATATATTCCTAAAACAATGGAATTGGACTATGTTTCTAATTATAATTATCTTAAATATAAATGAAATTTATAATGAACGGCCATTTGTTAAATTATTTTTGAATTGATAATGTGATGTTTTTATACTCTAGCATGGGCCAATGTGGGTATTGCGGTTTAGGTGTTCCCATGAACCCAAGGGTTTATGTGGTTAAACAACGAATAAATGGTAATTTTATAACTATTTAATTATGAATTTAAATTGTTTTTTATTCAACTACATAAAAAATTATATACTCGATATAGTTTTAGACATAGTTGGTGGTGGCCTACAGAGTTGTACACACACTCTAATAAGAATTATAGATTAGTACCTCAATAGATTTTATGTTTTAAGGAAAGGATAATGGTAAAGGCTATGTGTTAGATGGATTAGTCGAGAGGGAGTATGGTTGAGGGAACTAGATATGAATGAGGGACTAAATATTTGTCTTCAATGTCACTAATTTTTGGATTCATTTTGAAACAAGAAACATACATTATCATGACATATTTAAAGTTCATTTTGATACTATATCTCCAGTTATCATCATCTTGTGAACATCGTACGGTTCTATTTCTAGATATATGTTATTAAGTTATTGTTTCTTATTTTTATGTTGGTGTATTTATCTGATAAAATATGGCTTAGTATCCCCATGAACAATATTAGAACTTAGTTTCTAGTTGGAAGCCTCTAGAATTTGGGGAGTCATTCTTGAGACCATGTGGTGGCCTTGTTCAGCAAACAATGTGTGGAACATGGTCTAGGTTTTCACAAAGTGGTAAAATGAATATTTTCCATAATTTTTCTTTTTTATTACCGTTTTTGGAAATGTACATAAGAGACGAGGATGAGTTAGACCTTGGTTATGATCTCATTCATGGGAGTTAAAAATCTAGGTATGGGGAAAACACAAGTTCCTATAAAGGGATTTTTTATTGCTATTTTATGTTATAGATTAATATTATTTATCCTTTGGAGACACAGTAGTTGTGTGATGTGATTACTGTTTCTAAATGTTTTTGGGAATTTACTTGAGGACTGGAATGGCATTAGAGGTATGTCACATGAAGCATTCTAGGCACACCAAATTATTATGTCATGCATTATTTTCTTCACACTTGAGAAAAAGGGTTTTGAGTAAGTTTCTGAACATAATCTATTCTTCCTTACATGTGAAATTGAAATGAAAATTCTTCCTAAACTAAAATTGAAAAAATGGTAAAATGATGAAAAATTTAAAAAATTAGTTGTCTAAATGATAAGCATGATATGTGAATTTGGTTAAATTTATTAATTATGACCTAGGTGTTTGATGGTAAAGTGTAGTTATAACGCCTCAGTGTTGACCATGTAGAGAGGTTTTGGAAATGACATATTGTGCCTAATTGTGTTTCCCTCTTATGTAAATGTGTTAATTTAGTGAATTATGTCCTAAGTTACGTGCTTGGAATTATAGACATGTGACTCTCTAGCAACTCTTGTTGAGATGATTTAATGAGGATATGCATTGAGATGCTCCACCAGTAGTGGAAATTAAGTAGAAAATACTCCTAGTTGAGGATGTTGTGAAATTGTTCCAAGAGATCTTTTCTCTATACTTACAAATAATGGAAAGATAAACAAGGAGGGTTTTGAAAAGCATGTATGATCTAATAAGGGAGTTCCAGTTGTAGCAACCTCTGAAATTTTCTAGAGAGGGTGGGCCTGAGGTAGCATTGTTTTGGATTGAATCAATCTATATAATAATATACCACTTTGAGACTCCTATTGTGGAGAGAGTCAAAATAACCCCTTACATGTTTTTTTCATGAGAAATATTAGTGGGGAATCCAAACTCAGGATGGATAACTAGAGACTATACTGTGGAAGGACTTTTAAGAGATGTTCTTGCAGTACATTTATCTTTACACACTAAGAAACAGTGAGAATCAGAGTTCATGAGGTTGATTATGGGGTGTATGTTTATAATGGACTATTTTAGATGCTTTAAATATTTGAATTGATTCTCTTCAGTGTTGGATATGGATTTGGATACTTCAAAAAAATTATTTCAGGACGGTCTTAAGTGTTAAATTTATGTTCTACGTGAATATCTTAAGGATGAAGAAGTTTTTGGAAGTTATAAATCAGGATCTCATCTTGGAGGGGAACTTTAAAGAGGTTTCTAGTGGAAGACATTTAGTTTCTTCTAGATAATTTGAATGTATGACTTTCAAGATCATGAAGTGACATTATGAGAACATTATCATAACAAATATAAGAAAAGTGTCTATTTAGGGGGACTAGTTACCCAAGATATTACCTATGTTATTTTACACTATTGTGGTAGGGCCATTTAATTTCATAAAAATTGTACTTGACCCCTGGTAAACTGCCAATCTTGTAGAAAGATGGGAAATCTATAGAGGTTCTACAGGAACCCACGGTAGAGGATTATTGATGGTAGAGATGCAGAGAACAATAATTTTGGAATGGGATATTATGAACCATATATGTGTAGTAGTTATAGTTATATTTGGAGTGGTGGTTGAGTCAGTGGGCATAGTGCTTCTGGTAAAGAGTGTATGTATCTTCTGAGTGGAACAGGTCAGGTAAGTAAGAATGCATCATTATGAAGAGGTGTTGAATAGTTACACACGGTTCATCACACACTTGTGGATATAGAGGATAGACTATAACCATTAATAGGTACTATTCTCATAGATTATAAGTTTTTTAGTTCTTTATTTGATACTGGTGCCACTCATTATTTTATATCTGAAATACTAGTTTATTTATTGATCCTAGAGGTGGACTTCATGAATGGAGTGTTGATGATTAGCACACCTATGGGAGTACATTTGAGAGAAATTTTCTTCTGTAAGTGGTGTTATCTTAAGGTTATGGAGTATATATTTCTATAGAATATATATATCTTTGACATATCAGGCTCCGACCTAATTTGAGGTATCGAATGGATAGTAGCAAACTGATCTCATATTGATTGTTACAGCAGGATAGTGAATTTTACATCTCCTATGGGTGACAACTATATCCACCTTGGAGAGTGGGATATCTTGGAAGGATGAGAATATAACGACCCAAAATTTACATACATTGTTATTACGTCAGAATTGAAGCACACTTATTACAACATATAACAAAACCAGGAAAGGACCGTATAGGTATAGTGTCTTTAGAAACTGGGAAACATAAAAAACTGGTTCATAAAGCTTCTACTTTGCCTCCCATTTATTTCATCATATCTAGAGTCCATTTTTGGAAAATCCTACTTAATAACCTTCTTCCTGACCTGGGGAAATAAAAAATACAAAAGGGTGAGCTCAAATGCTCAGTAAAGGTAATCAAAAGAAATATCAATCACTTCATATACATAAGAACATAACTTTTGGAAATCATAACCTACAAAAGAAAATCATAATTTCATAACATGGGATAAATAATAGAAGTGAAATTTAATTCTAATAATGATAACATAAATCATGAAACATTGTGGCATACACACATAATCATAGAGAATCATTTCTAATTAGTCCAGACTCATTGCCAAGACTATCTTAGTGGACAAAGTCCATTTCTGAACTGAGTTCACTCCTCGTTTCAGTCCTATTTCACTGAACCGGTTTAACCTGCTGTTAGAGCCATGTCTATCTCATGAGATATAAAATCTTTACCCAATGCATTGGAGGGAGATATAGGTTCCACCCATCTCATAATGATGCCATTCTTATGTGTGCCACAAAATAATTAATCATACATCATTGCATAACCCATGTAATAAAAATGGGATTGTTAAACATCGTGTCATCATAAAACAATTCATATAGGATAATAGAATTCATAAAAAATAATTCAATAACAACATAATAAAATCAATGTAATAATAGGGATATAAACAGAACCCTATATTATCTTATATGGAAAAAAATTTTGATAAAACACTTGAAATCCATTCTTGAGGAAAATATCCTTTCTACTTTAAAAACATTTTTTCTTTCTTAACATGTCATACAATTATAAACTAAAAGAAGTTGATTAAAAATAAACTTTTATACTTTTAATGGAAGATTCTTGTAAATAATGTTTTAAAAACCCATTCATGCTATATAAGTTAAATAAAACATTCTTTTCGTACTTTTTTCGGAAAAGTTAAAAAGTACCTCGTACGAAAAACGACAAAAGATTCATTTCATATCTTTTACTAAAAACTCACCGAAGGGTAAAATTGGATTTAAAAAATTGTAGAAGGATATAAATATTACATATTGAGGCAACATGGATGATGATGATAAATATTCCCCAGTAAATTCTAAAGTATAAACAATCTTGGATAAAAATGAGATTGTGAGATTTTCCCATACCTTAGGTCCGATTTTCTTTGTAAGTATCTCAACCTCTTGTATAATGATTTAAATAATATTATTGACTTATTACAGAATCATACTTATTGTTATTATATCATATATGGTCATATTTTTACCTTCTTATTAGTAATACTTCATTATTACTTGTTATTTGGGTGTTTATTACTTTTTGTTCTTATGCATGTTTTTCCGAATAAATTCTTATTATTCTCTTCAGGTTATAGATACCTCATTTACAGAATGGTATTAGTGTAATATATATCATATTAATTCATTAAATTCATTTATATTATCATTATTCAATGAAGATCATGTAGAACGGGACGCATCACATCGTGGAGACGGTACTCCATACGTACGCACAAGCGATGATATTGTTCCCATGATCGTGGAATTGTATTAGAGTGTATGTATACTATTTCAGAATCACTATCACTTTACAATAATCATATATATTCATTATTTACACCATTATACCCATCCATGTAAGGTGGTGGTGGAAAATAGATTACACCACGGCCTGGAGACCGTATTCCGTACGTACGCATGCGCGGTGATTTCATTTCCCGTAGGATGGATAGATGGTTAAATAGGGTTGTTTCATACTTATAATAATATATCATTATATGAGTGATACTGATGTTATTACATCATAATTAAACAACTAAAGAAGAAGAAGTGGAAGAAGAAATAAAGATGGAAGAATCGGTAACGGACATTACCTCTTCTTTGATGTTCTTCTTTGAGACCTCCATTTAGGGCACTAAAATTGGTCTTTGAAGAAGACCAGGACCTCTAGGATGTCTCTAGGGAAGTGTAGAGGAGACCTTGGCAGGGGTGGGCCGATCGTGAAGGCTCAATGTGGTGTGAGGAAGAGGGGGAGGAGGTGCCCTTTTACAAGGGAGGAGAGGGGCACCTTTGGAAAAACCAAAAATATTAATTTATTATAATGTCATATTCGGTTTTAAATAGCTCCAAATTGATTTATTAAGAAGATAAGGTGTGGATGGGTCGAATTCCCTTCATCAAATAGAATTTAGACAAGTTTAGGTTCCTATTTTATCCTTATTATTTAGATTTAACATTAAGTTAACTAATTTTACTTTTACCGTGTCTTCTTGTGTTCTTATACTATAAGGTTAATAAACTTACTATAAGCAGCCAAAAGAAGCCCAAGTTTTTTATTATTAATATATATAACCTTATCTAAGTCATTTTTCCGAACCTTATATTTTTAGGAATAAAATAACAATTAGTAAAATTATATTTTTTAAAAAACTATTTTATGTCAATTTTGACACTATTTAGTAATTGATTTTTGAAAAAAGAAAAACAGAATTATTAGTTCGAAAAAAGTCAATAAAATCAATATTAACATATCATATTAACCTAGAAAAAATTTTAATTCATAAAATGTCTCAAATTATATTTATTTGTCCATTAATAACATCAATTATGTCAATATTTCATTAATAAGATAATTACTACATCATCATTGTGTCATAAATAAATTAACTTATTTAAAGTCTAAAAATTACAAATAAACTACCATCATGTAGGAAATCTATTTATCTTTCTATTGAATATTTATAGTCGAATTTATCTTATGTATAACCCTATATTAAAAATGATTTACTTATTAAACTTTGATTTTAACTATTTTAACCCTTCTTTAAATAAATTAATATTAAATGTCCTAATCTAATCCAAGTGGGCCTAAATGGTCATATTTTAATCCTAGGGTTGTTTTTGGTCGAATTGCACTTATCCAATAGAATTAGAACATGTGTTAGGGTAATAATAATATCATTTTTACCCTTAATTACCCTATTTACTTTTAACCGTGGTAAAAAAGTTACTATTCACCAAAAATTATTTTCATCTCATTGAACAACATTTTACTTACTGACATCAACTGTGTTTCTCAGATTTTTGAAATTCCACTCACAGAAGTGGTAAAATTAATTTTTATGAAAGATTCAGTTTTTTAACAGCCACTTAGTAGTTTCACTGTTCACCAAAAATTGAATGTTGTCAGAAAAATACCAAAATTTCACCCTAGGCTAATTTCGATATTCCAAATCCAAAAATAAAGTCAATTTTGAAAATTAAAATTTACAAAATTTCAAAAAGTGGTTATTACTATTCATAACGGCTAGTTTTAATAATATTTTAATAGCATATCGTTGTTTAGTGAAACTCTGTATTGCGTAGGACGCAAGCTATCGAGGAAGGTCGCGATTGCGTGTAAAGCAAGCCAAGCAAGTGTTATGTGTAGTGAAAGATTCCTTTGATGATTTATATAACATAAAAGTCTCGGGTGTTACATTCTACCCCCCTTAAAATGAATTTCTTCCTCGAAATTCGTCACTTTGTAACAAACAGATGAGGATACCTCTCCCTCATCATATCCTCAAGCTCCCATGTAACTTCTTCTAATTGGTGGTTCCTCTATAAAACTTTCATCAATCGAGTGGTCTTGTTTCGTAGGACTTTTTCGCTACGATCTAGAATCTCTATCGGCTTCTCTTCATAAGAATGATCTTGCTCCAGCGGTACAACTTCTGAGCTGAGCACATGTGAAGGATCAGGTATGTACTTTCTCAGGAGAGATACATGGAACACATTGTGAACCTGATAGAGATTCGGTGGAAGTGCCAATCGGTAAGCTACGTTCCCAACATGATCCAGTATTTCGAAAGTACCGATATATCTAGGGCTCAATTTCCCCTTCTTTCCAAATCTCATGACCCTCTTCTAGGAAGATATACGTAAGAACACTTTATCACCCACTTCTAACTCTATGTCTTTCTTCGGTTGTTGGCATAACGTTTTTGTCGACTCTGAGCTACTCTTATGTGTTGTTGAATAGATCTGATGTTTTCTACCATTTCATCAACGAGATCATGTCCTAATAGCTTCCTTTCCCCAACTTGATCCCAGCAAGTTGGATTCCTTCATTTCTTTCCATAGAGAGCTTCATAAGGAGCCATATGAATACTGGAGTGAAAGCTATTATTATAAGAAAATTCCACCAACGGTAGGTGTTGATCCCAACCACCTTTGAAATCCATAGAGCAACCTCTCAACATATCTTCTAGAGTTTGAATTGTTCTCTTAGAATGACCGTCTATCTGAGGATGATAAGCAGTGCTGAAACTCAACTCCTTATCCAGAATATGCTGAAGACTTCGCCAGAACTTTGAGGTAAACCTCGGATCCTGATCAGATATAATAGAAAGTGGTACTCCATGCAATCTTACCACTTCCTTCACATATATCCTGGAAAGCTGATCTAGAGATAAATCCTCTCTAATAGCGATGAAGTGTGCAGACTTTGTAAGATGATCAACTATGACCCAGATAGCATTATTTCCTTTGGATGTTTTAGGAAGTCCTGTAACGAAGTCCGTAGTGATGTTTTCCCATTTCCATTCGGGTATGGGTAATGGTTGTAACATCCCCTTAGACTTCTATCTCTCAGCTTTAACGTGCTGACAAACCAAGCATCGAGAGACATAATCACAACATCTCTTTTCATGCCATCCCACCAGAAGCACTCTTTCAGGTCCCTATACATCTTCGTGCTTCCAGGATTAATAGAGAATGAAGAACTATGAGCCTCATCCAGCAGCTCCTTCTTTAATTCGGGGATGGGAGGAACACAAACCTGATTCTTGAACATTATTATCTCATCGTAGTCAAGGTTGAATTCAGGAACATTTATCACCTTCTTATGTAACTCCACGTCTTCTTTCGGTGCCTCTTTAATCTTCACATGTATAGATGGCTGAACATTCATTTGAGAAAGATACGATTTTTCCCCTTTCATTATTATTCCAAGATCCATCCTTTGTAAATCCATAAATATTGGATCTTTTGTGATCCTCATCATGGATAAATAGGCATGGTCTTGACGACTTAATGCATTTTCCACCTTGTTTTCTTTCCCAGGGTGGTAATGAATTGACCAGTCATAATCCTTAATCAACCCCAACCATCTTCTTTTGCACATATTCAGCTCGTTTTGTGTGAAAATATACTTTAAACTTTTATGATGAGTATAAATGTCACACCTTTCTCCATAAAGATAATGACTCAAAATCTTTAATGCAAAGATTACCACAGCTAACTCCAAATCATGATTTGGATAATTTTGCTCATGTATTTTCATCTATTGTGCGGCATAAGCTATCACCATATCATTTTGCATAAGAACAGACCCCAATCCCTTCTAGGATGCATCACTGTAGATCACAAACCATTCTCCACTACAAGGAAGTTTGAGCACATGTGCACTGGATAACCTTCTTTTCAACTCCTTGAAATTCTCTTCACATTCCTCCGTCCAAACAAACATAACTCCTTTCCAAGTCAACTAGGTCAGTGTATTAGATAATCGTGAAAAATCTTTCACAAAATGTCGATAATATCCAGCCAAACCAAGAAAGCTTTGGATCTCAGTCACTGTTGTTGGTCTCGACCATCTTTTGATAACCTCTGTTTTTGCTGGATCCACAGATATCCCCTCTTTTGAGATTATGTGACCCAAAAATGAAACTTTTGGAAGCCAAAATTCACACTTGGTAAATTTGGCATAAAGCTTCTCTTTTCTCAGGGTCTTCAATATAATTCTCAAGTGATCTTCATGTTCTTCCTTGATCTTTGAATAGACAAGAATATCGTCTATAAAGACTACCACAAACTGATCAAAATAGTCTCTAAAGACATTATTCATCAGATCAATGAAGATAGAAGGGGCATTAGTAAGACCAAATGGCATCACTATAAATTCATAGTGTCCATACCTCATACGGAAATCCGTCTTGGGTATATCCTCCCTTTTGAAACTTAATTGATGATACCCTGAATGAAGATCAATCTTGGAAAAGTATTGAGCTCCGCGTAGTTGGTCAAATAAGTCATCAATGCGTGGGAGGGGATATTTGTTATCGATAGTGATCTTGTTAATTTCTCTATAATCAATGCAGAGTCGCATTGATCCATCTTTCTTCTTAACAAACAGAACAGGTGCTCCCCAAGGTGACGCACTAGTGCGTATAAACCCCTTATCAAGAATCTCTTGGAGTTTCTTCTACAATTCCTGCAACTCAATTGGGGCCATTCTATAAGGTGTATTTGAAATAGGTAAAGTACCCGGTATGAGTTCTATTGAAAACTCAACTTCATGATTTGGTGGAAGACCTGACAATTCCTCCAGAAAAACATCATCAAACCCTCATACAATGGGCATATTTTTAATCGTGACTTTCTCACCAACCATTTGAGATAAGTAACCTTCATTTAGTAGAAACAAGACCCATAAGATGGAAGAAATTTCCACTAGAAGGTTATGTTCATCCTTGCATCGATAGACGATCATAGATTGATCTAGAATATGAAATGTGACATCCCTTCTTTGGCAATTGATATGATCTCCATATAAAGAAATCCAATCCATCCCAAGAATCACATCAAATTCCACTATAGGAAGGATCACAAGATTTTCATGAAGCACTTTCCCACAAACTTCAATTGGAGAAGAATTATAAACTTTTGATACTACTGTTGTGCCATTAGAAGTTGTCACAGCTAACTCAACATCTAATTGTTGCGGTAATATGGAGATACCCTTAGAAAAATCTTCAGAAATAAAAGAGTGGGTGGATCCAGAATCAAATAAAACATTTTCTACTTTAGAATGGATGGTAATTTTACCTTTCACCACATCGTTATCATACTCCACATCACTGATAGAAATTGCATGTGACATTCCTTTGTCATTGGCCTTAAGAGTTTGTTGACGTCGACCATCATCATCAACCCTTGGATTTGGGCATTGATTGGCATAATTCCCCATCTCCTTGCACTTGAAAAATTATAGTGTAGTAGGTTCATTATGTGTATCCTTTCCTTTGTTTGCATCATTAGACATCTTCTTCCCATCATTGCGGCATTATAATGCCCGATGACCTTCCTTTCAACATTTGAAACATTTACTTGTCCCTTTAAGACAACTTCCTCCATGTTTCATTCCACACTTTGAGCATAAGGTAAATCTCATCTTCTTTTCAGTGTGCTCTTTAGATTTTCTTTTGAATTCCATTTTCCTCTTCTTATCAAACCCATATGACTGATGGGTTACTCCAATCTTCATCTCGAATTTGAGAGCACATCGAACAATTTCCTCGTAGCTATTGAAGTCCCTTATGGATAACACCTTTCAAAGAATTGGTTTTAAGCCACTAAAGAATCGATCGATCTTACTCTCAGGTTGGATAATAATACCAGAAGCATACCTTGAAAGTCTTGTAAAATTTGCTTCATAGGTACCAACAAATTCATCATCCTTTTGCTTTAGTTCAAGAAACTCTTTCTCCATCTTTGTTCGGAGAATACGAGGGAAGTACTGATTGAAAAATAAGTTCTTGAACTCATCCCATTACATGGACTCAATTTCATCCCTTTGCCTAATATTCATAATAAAATCCAACCATTGATCATCATCACCTTCCAAACGATACACTACTATGATGAATTTATCATGTTTAGAACATTGAAGAACTGAAAATATCTTTTCATTATTACTAATCCACTGTTCAGCAACTAATGGATCAGTAGACCCGCTGAATGAAGGTGGACGCTTCCTCATGAAGGATTCAACAGAATGTTGCTCCTTCCATTGCTCGTTTGGAAGTCCTGCACGATTCATAGATTGAGAAAGTTGTGTGAGCATGGCTATAAGATTTTGCATTCCAGCTCCCATAACGTTTGGTTGCTCAGGGGGACAATCATTGCATTGTCCGTCACATTCCGCATTAACATGGTTCCTTCTGGTTCCAGCCATTGACTAAAACCAAGAAGAATAGTGTGAGCAACACTAATTATAATAGGAAAAGAATAAAATTTCACACTTAGGGTCTTATCATAGGTTGTTCATGGCCATTTCTAAAACACTAAGATTGTGTTCTATGCATAGACTTATCCTTAGGGTTCTTACTATGGCTTTCACATCCTAGTTTCTAATGGTTGACTATACCTTTCCTCGGATACCAACTATAACGACCCATACATTACATACATTGTTATTACTTCAGAATTGAATCACACTTATTACAACATATAACAAAACCAGGAATGGACCGTATAAGTATAGTGTCTTTAAAAACTGGGAATCATAAACAATTGGTTCAAAATGCATCTACTTTGCCACCCATTTATTTCATCATATCTAGAGTCCCTTTTTGGCATATCCTACTTAACAACCATATTCCTGACCTGGGGAAATAAAACATACAAAAGGGTGATCTCAAATGCTTAGTAAGGGTAAACAAAAGAAATATCAATCACATCATATACATAAGAACATATCTTTTGGAAATCTTATCCTACAAAAGAAAATCATAATTTCATAACATGGGCTAAATCATAGAAGTGAAATGTAATCCCATTAATCATAACTTAAAACATGAAACATTGTGTCATACACACATAATCATAGAGAATCATTTATTATTAGTCAAGACTCATTTCCAAGACTATCTTAGTGGACATAGTCTATTTCTGAACCGAGTTCACTCCTCGTTTCAGTCCTGTTTCACTGAACCGGTTTAACCTACCGTTCCAGACATGTCTATCTCATGAGAAATAAAATCTTTACCCAATGCATTGGAGGGAGATATAGGTCCCACCCATCTCATAATGATACCATTCTTATTTTTGCCACAAAATCATAAATCATACATCATTGCATAACCCATGTAATTAAAATAGGATTCTTAAACATCGTGTCATCATAAAAAATTCATATAGCATAATGGAATTCATAAAAAAATAATTCAATAACAAAATAATCAAATCAATGTAATAATAGGGATAGAAATAGAACCCTATATTATCTTAGATGGAAAACAATTTTGATAAAACACTTGAACTCCATTCTTGAGAAAATATCCTTTCTACTTTAAAAACATTTTTCCTTTCTTAACATGTCATAAAATTCTAAACTAAAAGAAGTTGATTAAAAAGAAAACTTGAAAAATTGTAAAGGAAGCTACTTTTAAATAATGTTTTAAAAATCCATTCATGTCGTATAAGTGAAAAAAAAACTTTCTTTTCGTACTTTTGTCGGAAAAGTCAAAAAGTACCTCGTACGAAAAACGACAAAAGATTCCTTTAATATCTTTTACTAAAAACTCACCGAAGGGTAAAATTATATTTAAACCATTGTAGAAGGATATAAATATTACACATTTAGGCAACATGTATGTGGATGATAAATATTCCCCAGTAAATTCTGAAGTATAAACAATCTCGGATAAGAATGAGATTGCGAGATTTTCCCTTTCCTTAGGTCCGATTAGCTTCGTAAGTGTCCTAACCTCTTGTATAATGATTTAAATAATGTTATTGACTTATTCCAAAATCATACTTATTGTTATGAAATCATATATGGTCATATTTTTAGCTTCTTATTAGTAATACTTCATTATTACTTGTTATTCGGGTGTTTATTACTTTGGTCTTATGCATGTTTTGCCGAATAAATTATTATTCTTCTCTTTAGGTTATAGATACCTCATTTCCAAAGTGATATTTGTGTAATATATATCATATTCATTCATTAAATTCATTTATATAAACATTATGCAATGAAGATCATGTAGAACAGGTCGCATCACATCGTGGAGACGGTATTCCTTACGTACGCACGAGCGATGATATCGTTCCCATGATCGTGGAATTGTATTAGAGTCTATGTATACTATTTCAGAATCAATATCACTTCACAATAATAATATATATTAATTCTTTACACCATTATAACCATCCATGTAAGGTGGCGGTGGAAAATAGATTACACCACGGCGTGGAGACGGTATTCCGTACGTACACACATGCGGTGATTTCATTTTCCGTATGCTGGATAGATGGTTAAATAGGGTTGTTTCATAATTATAATAACATATCAGTATATGAGTGAAACTTATAGAATTACTTCATAATGAAAAAACTAAATAAGAAGATGTGGAAGAAAAAAAATAATGATGAAAGAATCGGTAACGGACATTACCTCTTCTTTGAAGTGCTTCATTGAGACATCCTTTTAGGGCACTAAAATTGGTCTTTGAAGAAGACCAGGACCTCTAGGATGTCTCTAGGGAAGTGGAGAGGAGAAAGTGGCAGGGGTTGGCCGATCATGAAGGCTCAATGTGGTGTGAGGAAGAGGGGGAGGAGGTGCCCTTTTATACGGGAGGAGAGGGGCACCTTTGGAAAAACTAAAAATATTAATTTATTATAAAGTCATATTCTATGTTAAATAGCTCAAAATTGATTTATTTCTAAGATAAGTTGGTTATGGGTCTAAATACCTTCATCCAATAGAATTTAGACAAGTTTAGGTTCCTATTGTAACCTTATCATTTAGATTTAACATTAAGTTAAATAATTTTACTTTTACCGTGCTTCTTGTGTTCTTATACTATAAGATTAATAAACTTACTATAAGCAGCCAAATGAACCCCAAGTTGTTTATTATTAACATATTAACTTTATCTAAGTCATTTGGCTGATCCTTATATTTTTAGGAATAAAATAAAAATTAATAATATAATATTTGTTTTAAAAACTATTTTATGTCAATTTTGACACTATTTATTAATTGATTTTTGTGAAAATCATTACAGAATTATTAGTTCCAAAAAAGTTAATAAAATCAATATTAACATATCATATTAACCTAGAAAATTATTGTAATCCATAAAAAGTCTTAAATTGTATTTATTTGGGCATTTTTAACATCAATTATGTCAATATATCATTAATAAGATAATTACTGCATCATCATTGTGACATAAATAAATTAAATTATTTAAAGTCTAAAAATTAAAAATAAAATACCATCATGTAGGAAATATTTTTATCGTTATATTGAATATTTCTAGTCGAATTTATCTTATATATAACCCTATATTAAAAATGATTTACTTATTAAACGTTGATTTTAACTATTTTAACCATTCTTTAAATAAATTAATATTAAATGTCCAAATCTAATTCAAGTGGGCCTAAATGGTCATATTTTATTCATAGGGTTGATTTTTGTCGAATTACACTTATCCAATAGAATTAGGACATGTTTTAGGGTAATAATAATATCATTTTGTCCCTTAATTACCCTATTTACTTTTAACCGCCGTAAAATAGTTACTATTCACCAAAAATTATTTTCATCTCATTGAACCACATTTTACTTACTGACATCAACTGTGTCTCTTGGATTTTTTGAAATTCCACTCACAGAAGCGGTAAATTTATGTTTTATTAAAAATTCAGTTTTTTATCAGCCGCTTAGTAGTTTCACTATTCATCAAAAATTGAATGTTTTCAAAAAAAATACAAAAATTTATCCCTAGGCTAATTTCGATATTCTGAATCCAAAAATGAAGTCAATTTTGAAAAAATAAAATTTACAAAATTTCAAAAAGTGATTATTATTATTCATAACGGCTAGTTTTAATAATATTTTAATATCATATCGTTGTTTAGTGAAACTCGGTATTGCGTAGGACGCAAGCTATCGAGGAAGGTCGCGATTGCGTGTAAAGAAAGAAAATCAAGTGTTATGTGTAGTGAAAGATTCCTTTGATGATTTATATAACATAAAAGTCTCGGGTGTTACAGAGAAGTTCAAATTACATTGAAACATGGATTGATCACAGCCATGGTTTTTAGACTATTGTTGGACGATATATGTATAAAATAGGATGTCTTTCCACCTATAGTAGACAATGTTTAGGATATAATTCCTAAATACATCATAGGGATGCCACCAGAGAGATATGTTCAATTTTATAGTGATCTCCTATTGATGGATGAGCTAATTTTGATTCCTCTAAAATAAATGGTACCAAAAAATCTTCAGGATCTCAAGAGATTGCTCGAGGAGTTAGACTAATTGGGATTTATCAATCTAATTACATCACCTTGGGGTTCTCCAATGCTGTTTCCAAAGAAGGATGACATTACTCTATGATACTCTATTGATATCTGAATGTGGAAGTAGATTACTTTGTTGATTTGGTATCCTACTCCATGTATCAATGATCTATTTGACCATTTGAGAGGAACTTATCTCTATTCTATGATAGACACGAAATCATGGTATCATCAGTTCAGAGCATGGACTTCTGATATACTGAGGACATCTTTTAGAAGAACGAAAGAAGTTTTTGACATTCTCATAATGACTTTTGGATTAACAAATGAACCAACAGAGTTTATGGGTTTGATGAAAATGATAGTTCATCCATACTTGGATCAGTTCTTGGTTGTATTTATAGACGACATCTTGGTGTACTCCAAGACTCATTTCGATAATTCCTAACATATTGACATCCTCCTAAGTACACTGAGGTAGAATCAACAATACACCATGAAATCTAAGTGTCCATTTTGGATTGACCTATTACACTTCTTAGGTAACATCATCTCAGAGGAAGATGTGTTAGTGGACCTAGAGAGGGTGCATGTTGTGGTGTCATGGGAGTATCTCATGAGAATATTCGATAGCTGTAGCATTCTAGGTTATGATAGATATTATCAGAGATTTATACAGGATATTTCAAATTTGGTAACACTACATTAAGGACTGAACAAGTAGGGAAAATGTTTGAATGGTCATAAGCTTTTGAGGATTACTTCTACACGCTAAAAATGTTGTTTAAAATGGCATAAATTTTGATCATACTAGAGTTGGTTGGGGAGTATACATTGTATTGTGATGATTTTGGGTTCATAATCGAATCTGTGTTGATATGGGGATATCAAGTCGAGGCTTATGGTTCTCGACAGTTGAGGCCTCATGAACAGAATTACCCTACGCATGAACTCAATTTAGCAGTAGTAGTTTATGCCTTGATGAGCAGGCATAATTATCAACTAGAAGAAATGTTTACTATGTATAAAGATCATAAGAACATGAATTATATCTATTTATAATTAGTCTTGAATATATATTAGTAGTTATGGGTTGATTATATGTAGTCATTTTATTTAGTATTAGAATATACTCTTGAAAGAGGAAACTATGTGGTTGATTATTTGGGAAGGATAATCAGACTCAGGGAGTTTAAGAGGCTACTGATGAGTGGGAATTGATGACTCTACAAGCATAAATGCGTGTGGTGCTTTGGGAGAGTCATGAGTATATGAATCTTGAATCAGTTTCAATGGATTCTACACTATTCATCCTTAATAGAGATAGTATATATGAAGATCTAGAGTGATTGACCGTGAGAAAAATCCTTGAAGGTGTGGAGTGACCATCAAATAGGATCATAGCTGAAGATGAGCTCATCTATGTAAGGAATTGGGTTGTTGTTCATACCAGTATGAGAGAGGATTTTATGATGGAATTTCATGCCATGATTTTGGTGGTACATCCGTGTGTGACCAAAATGTATCATGACATATTATGACAGTTTTAGTGTAAGATAATGAAAAAGTAAATAGGAGGTTTTGTGACACATTTCTATACCTGCCAGCTGGTGAAAACTAATAATCAAATAACTTGAGGGTTACTACATCAATTTCCCATTCTGGAATAGAAGTGGGATGATGTTACCATGTTTTTTAGAGTGGGTATCCTAAGGAATCCTTGAATGAATGAATCTATTTAGGATGTTATATACAAACTAATGAATATAACATAATTTATTCATAAATGGGAGACTTTCCTATTGGGTTAGATAGGAGATTTGTATGTTTTTGAGATATTCCATCTTCACGAGGTTCTAAATTCTAGAGTTGTATACCATGACTCATGATTTACTTCATGATTCTAGTATGGCTTACAGAAGGCACATTGTACACATGTTTTATTGAGTATTGATTTCCACCCATAGATAAATGAGTAGTTAGAGCATACTATACATTTGATTGAGTATAATATATGATCAAGGGTTCATGACTTTGGTGGTTCTTGGGTGAATAACCTTACTTTAGTATACATTTCCTATAGAAACAGTTATCATGAAACTATTCATATGGTGATGTATGAGGTTCTTTATTGTGGGCAATACAGATCACCTCTATATTTGATAATGGTAGGTGAGTTTGAGAACATGGTATTGATACCTTTGTAATAGACATCTGAGAAGGTACAATTAATTTAGAATTTTATGGATACAGATCAGAGTAGGCATAAGTCATATGTTGATTGACATCGATGACCCCTTGAGTTTATAGAGGGTTATCATGTTTTCCTTAGAGTTTCACCTAGATTGTGTCACCGCAGCATACAGAGGTAGGGAATGATGGAACCATGTTTCAATAGAACGTTGGCGGTTGAGGAGAGAATCGAACCGGTTAAATATTGATTGGATATTCCACAGAGATACATTTCAATGCATGATTTTTTTTATGTATTACAATATAGAGGTATAACCCTCTCCTTTCTTAGGTGATCGACATGGATGATGTTTGCTTGATATATAAGACTCCTTTGAGGAGAACAATGTATGTGTGTTGGATCGCAGTTAAAATTTGTTTTGGAGAAATACAATGAGGATAGATCTTGTATTGTAGAAATATAGACTTGTGAAGGAGGAAACATTTGAAATGGAAGCAGATATGAGGGATCAATGGCCCAATATTTTTTACTCATAATCACAGAGATGCTTGGAAGTGCTACTCGAGGATGAGCTATTAGACAGTGCATATATTATAAAACCCCAAACATTAATAGATATGACTCAGGTGTTATTTCATGTTTTTTTATTATTTTAAAATTCATTTATTATGTTTCTTTCTATGGATTTTTTTGGGAGAAATTTTCAAAAAATTGAAACAATGGGGGTAGTAGTTGGGTGGTACATGGTTATCCCTAACCGTGTGGTCTAGACAAGAAAACCATGCTACCCTAGATAGAAAAGAATTTCACTATTGGTGCACGTTTTTTCAAACCATGATCCCCAAATAGAAGAGTTTCACAATTGAGGGTCACAATTGGGGAATATTCTATGCCCCATTCCTGCTAACCGTGCATGATAATTTAGATCACCTAAAAATTATATTTTTAATCACTTAGACCCAATATTAATTTATTTTTGAACCCCATTTGACCCTATATGGTCTTTTATAGTTTTTGAGCTTTTAAGATGGATTTAAAGCCCCCCCGACCTCTATTATATGAGATTCAAAACCAAAATCAATGTTCTACACCTCTCACGGTAAGTGAATCCTATCTTGCTTTGTTTACCGTTCCTTTTCTTTCATTCTTCAATTATAGAAAGTATTTTTTATTCCTGTTTTTTTATCTAGACCTAGTTTTTTGGATATTGATCTATGATTTTATATCTATATCTAGATTTATGTGATCTTGAATTTTTCAACATTGATTTAGGTTACAGATCTGGATATCATTTTACACCATTACTCTGCTGAATTTTGGGTATTTCCCTTTGGAGATTGTTAATCGAAAAATCATCGTATGAGACCTAATATTTAAATCCCATAGTATTGATATCAAATATTTTTATGTGATTATAGAATTTCTAGGGTTTATTTAGAAATTGGAATTCCTAAATAGAATTAATTCTTGGGGTCAATTAATTTATTTAGGAATTTTGGATTTTAGTGAATATTGAAATTGTGTAATTGGGAAAATTAATATATTAGTTAATTATCTACATATAGAACAGTGGAATTGGGGATAATTTATTATGAGTTAATCAAAAAAATGATGAATTGCGAATTATGAATAATTAATAGTTTATTAAATTATTGGAATATGGAGAGTGATGAATAAGCATAATTAATTCATGAATTAATTATGGGAATACATGTGATTTTGTATTTAGATAATAAATTGGAAACATAATTAATGTAATTATGGGTATTAATTAACTGGGGAATTAGTTAATGTAATTTGTTTGTCTAATTAATTGATGAATAAATTTAGGGGATCTTCATAACTAATTAACTGTTTAATTAATCAGTACATCGTCTATGATTAATAATTTGTTTAATTAATATATGTTATACATGAGATATATGTGATACAAGCAAGATATTTGATATATGCGATATATGTGAGTGATTGAAAAAATGGGATGTTAGACTAGGTTTATCACTCCAAATACCCTCAAGGTCCTAGACATGGTGTTCTATTCCCAAGGAAAGTATAAAAATTGTAAGGAAAATGGGATGATTCTCCAAATACCCATGATTTATGAGACAATGACTAGTTCTCCAAATACTCATGGGATGCTAGATGATGATCTATGCCTAATATAGTTGCATTGGACTATAGTTACAATTATTCGTATCTTGAAATTAAATGAAATGTATAATGAAATACCATTTGATAAATATTAATGAATTTATAATGTAAAATGTTTTAAACTCTAACATGGTCCGAAGTAGGTATTGAATTTTGTGTGTGCTCCGGAACCCGAGGTATTTTTTTGTTAAATAATGAATAAATGATAATGTGATAATAGTTTATTTATGCATCTTAATTACATTTTTATACAACTGAAAACAAAATTATATACTGGATATTGTTTTGAACAACATTAGTGGTGGGCTATTCAGTTGTACTCACACCCAACTTGGACTGTCTGATTAGTACGTAAATAGATTTTATGTTTGGTGGAGAGTGTAAGGGTAATGGCCCAATATTAGATGGAAGAGTCTGGATAGAGTGGTATTGATGGATCCAGACATGGTTTGGGACCCTCATGTGTGTTGTTAATGCCATTTATTTTGGGTTTCATTTTGACAATTCGAACATACATTAGCATGAATTTTTTTATATTCTGTTTGATATTGTATCTCTAATTCTGATCATATAGTTATCATGGTTCTATTCTATTTCTGGTAATAATTTTTTCAATTAGTGTTCATTAATTTTTTCTATTGTATTACTTTGATAAAATAGGGTATAGTATCACTATGATCAATGTTAGATCCTATTCGTTAGCCCACAGCCTCTGGCATATAGAAAGGTGCACTTGAGGTCATGTGGTCATTCGGTTTTGGGTACCGGTGTGTGGAACCTAGGATGAGACATTATAGTCTTTGGGATAGCCTAATTTTCCCCAAGTTTTTTCAGGATTGATTACATTTGGATAGATATTTCATATAATATTTGACATTGGGGAAGAGGAAAAAAATTAGTGTGTAAGGGATAATAGAGTATCATCATGTATATATTATTATATGATTACATGAATGTGATAACTAGTGTGTGATCCATTGTATGTTTTGGAAAATAATATTAAATTATTTTAGGTGATGATTGGGTTTAATTAGTTTATTCACACAAATTTAGTATGATTCATTCAAAATTTTACGAGTGGTTGTATAGAGTATCTGAAAGATTAAACATATTATGATCATCAAACATATATAAAAACTTAATTTTACATTACCAAGTATTTTTTCATTATTTATCTTTACATTTCCAATTTGAAGAATGTTTTAGTAGGCATTGTAGGATTATGGTCTTTACTGGTAGTTTTTTCATTTGTTTCAACTTCATGTCAATATATTTATATCAATTATTGTGATTGTTTCTTAATTTTTTATGAGAATTTGATGTTATATGGGTGTTTATATCTTTTTACTTTCATTTATCATGTCATAGATGGTAATAAAACCGAACTATGTGTTTGAGATTCCATAGGTTATTATCTCAAACCCATGGCCTATTGGAGGTCGGCCTCAAGAGTCATTATATCACTTCTCTCATCACCGATACAGGATGGGCCCCATTATGGGTTGGGGTTTTTTAAATATTAAATTAACATAATAATATCTCAATATATGGAAAATATTAATATTATTATAACATAATGGTTATATGTTTTTTGAAATAGTTAAAATAAGAAATAAAAATAAAACATTATGTTAAAGGTTATACCTCTTCTAGATACATCCTCCCTTTATTTATACCATATGACCTATAAGGATAATATTTTTTACAAAATGTGTTTTATATGTTGTGTATAGGAGTGTTTAGATAATATTTCTTATTGTCTTCCCCAAACTAGAGTCCTCAAAAGGTCTGAGGAAGAGAGGAGAATATGTGGCCTTTTATAAATAAAGGGAGGACCACCCAAGGAATTATATAATGTATTAAACTAAAATTTATAAATTTTAGAATAAAATTGGTGAAAACTGTTATATATTTATAATATAGGATGATTATCAGTCTAAATCCTCTAGAAAAATAAATTTTTTACTAGTATAGGTTTTTTTAACCTTTATATATTTGTTTTAACCCACAATTAACCATTTTTATGATTACTGCATTATTGATATGTTTTAATATTTATGGGTAATGAATGTTATTGTAAAAGAACAATTAAATCATCATTAGACCATGGTTGATATTTTTAACCATATCCCCATCACTTTACTAAAAATAAGATTTTAATGGATTTTAAATCAGTCAATAAAATATCTATTATTATTAAATATCATTAATAACATTTTTTGAACTATTTCTTATATTTGTATTTAACATCATCAAGATAATAATGAGATTAAAATATATAATTTTAACATACCCCTGATATTTAATATCTATCAATAAAATTTATTAGTTATTTAATTGAATATAAAAAATTACTTTTAGAATATTGAAAATCAATTACGTTCTTTTTCTTCTGATTACAAAAGAAAAACAATAGTGGCGTATAATAATTTTGTTTAATTAATTATTCACAAAACAATTAAACATAAATTACATTCATTAAAATAATTTCTTTATTCTCAAAATAATAGTCATATTTTTTCACAATATATATTTATCCCTCTATGAAAAGATATGGGTTATGGATTATCAAGAGAGTGATATTTTATGATTTTTTTTACTTGAAATAATATAGAAGTTATTTACAAAATTAAATTTTAAAAAAAATTATGTATCATTGAATATGGGATGAATAAAATCAACCACCCATCAAAAAAGTGAATAAATTCGTCTATAGTTGTTATTTTTTAATATTATCATACTATTTTTTCCTCAATTGCCCAATTTATCCATATGAGGTCACACATATTGACAATAATTTGTATTCATAAGGAGAATAAATATAAGGGTTCTATTTTGAAATTTTTTACATCCTAGTTCAAAATAAGGAATAATTATCATGAAATTAAATTCCAATATTTTTATTAAATAAATTTTAATATAAATTCAAAAATCACAATGAAAAACAATTTTTAGAAAAATGTTTTTCTTTCTAAAAGATACAGCTATACAGAAATAAAATATAATTTATATTATAATGTAATAAATTATAATATAAAATTATATAATAATCATTTAAAATTAAAAACAGATTCATATAATAATTGAATATTTTAATGAAAATAAATTCCATTTTTTAAAAAAAATATGCATTTTTCACAATTCACTAAAAGATCAACCTTTTCAAAAAAAATCCTAAAATTCCACTCTAATATAATTTAAATATATTTTTTTATATGATATCAATTTAAAAAAATAATATTCCTAAATAATATATAAATTAGTTTTAATATTATACTATAAAAAAATAAAAACCATTATTTAAGAAAATAAATTTATGTCGAATAAAATATAGTTAGAACAAATTAGTTCTTATTTACATGTCATTAATCAATAAATTTTAATTTAGTAAAATCCTAATATTTATATATTTAGTAATTTAGTTGCTCCAATTCATATATTCATATTCAGTGGTTGGGTTATATATGTCATTTTTAAAATATTATATTCTATATGTTTTTAAGTACGATTTTTCATGTTGTGTACGCTATCAAACATAAACTTGTATTAATGTTTTAGTGTTCTACATTATCCCCTACCCCTTATGAAAATTTCATCATCAAAAATTTATCTTGAAATTCATAATCATTGATCGATCATTTGAAATTACCATTGTTGAAAACCCTCATTGTAAATAGTGTTACTGAAACATCTATTTTATTATAAGAAATAGGAAAAAAATTTCAGATGAAACAAAAAATAACTAGGTTCCCAACTCAGGGAAAAAAATTATTCACTAATAATATGTCAATGAAGGAGAAAATTAATGTATAACTAATATAAATTGACATAGAATATTGATCCAAATAATTTAAATGATCATGATATATTCAATGACTACAAAACCTTAAATCAATAAGTTGTGAAGAAGAACATCAATTCATCATAAATGAAGAAATACGATGAAATTTTTATCTAAAGGTCCATTTCTTATTATTGGGGATAAATTTAACTATAAATATAATGAACATGAAGAAATCTAAATAATTTTATTCTAAAAAATAAATGAATTTTCAGCCTTTGGTTTAATTTTTCTATTATTTTATATATGTATATCATCTTTTAACCCAAATGCTGAGTATGGATACAAATTTCCCAAATCACATTAAAAAACTTATAATATATGAGTGTGTGTATAAAAGGATGAAAATTTATTCTTCATGTGTTTTCTAAAATCAAAATGGTTATAACATGATTAGAGAATACCAAAAATGTATAAAACTTCTTCTAATGATATAACAATTTTAATTCCAATATACAATAATAAAACCAACACATCAATATAGATCGTTTCATAAATAAATAACTCTATATCCCAAATAAAATCAATAACTTCAAATTTTATCTTATACCATTCATATTTCATCCCAGAAAATGTAGAAGAATAATTATTAAATATTCATTAACATGAAAAATAAAGTTTACATATTCATTAAGGTAATAAAAAAACTCTAATAAAATTATTAATCACCTCAAAATGATATAACATAAAATATAAAAAGTGGTTTTTCATCCTTTGAAAAATTATCAACCCTAAAATAATAAACTAGTTATGGTATCCACTACTCTTATATTTACAAAAAAAAATAAAATATTAATATATAAGAAGTTATTAATCCCCTACTCTATGAAAAAATATTAAAACCCTAAACCTGTACTCTTAGATCTGATGATTAAGAGATAATATTTTCAAATTTTTTATTCAGTATAGATAAACATGACCAAAATTAATACATAAGAATCATAAAACCTAAAACTGAAATATTTGATAACGTACATACCCTAATAAATTTTACATATAGTGTTTTATATATTTTGTAAAATCACATTTAAATATGTTATTTTAACAAAGTTTCCATTATTTCCACACATAAAGTTCTTTATAAAAACATTATTTATTCATTCAAGGTAAATTCCATATCTAGAACAGTGTCTTTATTAAATTTTATACTAATACTTAAGGCCTATGAAAAATCATTTTACAATAATGGTTGAAAATCCCAATAAGTATTATAAAAAAAGAATAAATAGGCATGATTTTCCATTTCAAAAAACAAACATCATAATAGAGGTTTTCATTTAATATAATAAAATTTTATATCTAATAATCATTTATTTACACATAAAATCAGAATTAATTCCATTCAGTTTCATAAAAAAAATTAAAATAACACATAAAAACAAAATAATAATCTAGATGGATTCTTAAAAATCATGGGAACCATTGGAAAACATTTTCTAGAAAACAAATTTTTTTACCCTAATGGTAATACTCATTACTTTAAATCAAAAGGTCACCAACTTACCTCGTAAGCCTTCCTTATAAATTCCAATAATCTCATAGATAAAATCATCATCCTTTTATCATTGTCCCATTACCCAATTCATTAGTAAATATATATGAGGCTTTCCCAATATTATGTTCTATTTTGTGATCATCCACCCATCTTTATAAAATATTTCCATGAACCATAAATAATTCATAACATATTAAATATTTCATTTCCATCTTCATAGTAATAAAAATAATCATTTGACATATAATAAAATTATTTTTTAATATAAAAATATTTATTTCATTCAAAACTAGTTTTAAAATAACTAAAAAATATGGAAGAAGTTTTTTTAATTGATCAAATCATGAGATATTATGAAGGAATCAAAACATAAATTAACATTTATAGAGGTTGGGAAAATAATTGACATCATATACATTAAATAAGAACATTTTTTTATTATTTTCAAAAGATTGTATATTAATTGTGTATAGTGATTAATTTTTACAACCATTAATGTCCTATAAAATGTTAAGTAAAATATCTTTTACATCACTTGTGGAGACGGTAGGCTATATATATGCATGAATGTTGTTATCACTATTAGATAGAAGAATAAAAATTAATTTTAATAGTAATTCACATTTAAAAATAATTGTTATATCTTTTTATTCATATATATTCATTAAATCCATATTTATTACCAACCAAGCAAACTGGAAATGAATAAAAATATGCATCTCTTCATAGAGGTGGTATTCCACAAGTACACAGGTAAGATATTAACATTTTAAAAAAAAAATTAAAAGGTAAGATGGAAAATGTGACATTATCATTACTGAAGTATAATAATTTCATAAATAAATATATATTCATTATACCCTTCATGAAACTCATCTATAAATTATGGTGATGAAAAATGAATTGTATCGCTACATGGAGACGATAAGCCATACATATGCATTAGTGATACTTTCACATCCCATTTGATATTAAAGAGGGTAGATAATGGTGTTTTAATAAGTATAATATAATTTTATTATATTGAGGGTATTTATTTTATTATTTTATGACATTTAAAATTTATATATTGTTGGTAAAAATGGCGTTAAAAAAAGTGATCAGTTAAGGTGATTAACTATTCATTGAATGATGTCCATATGATCTCTCCTTAATGACCCTAGGGTAAGATTTTTGGCGATACTGACACTTCTTTATTGTGGATAGGGATGTTTAGAAGGTAATTTTCTAGGTTTTGGTTGAACTATAAGGATTAATGCACTTTAAAGAAGAGAATGAACCGGTGTCCTTTTATAATGGTGGGAGAGGGAACCCATGGAATTTCATAAAATGTTTAAAATATAATAAATTAATTCAAAATAAAAGTTCATACCAAATTTATATATATTTGATATTATAATTAGGTGAGGTGAAATTCCATTATATGTTTTATAGATTTTTTGTTTCATTTTAAACCTTATCCTTCTGATTCATATCTTTATTAATCAATTTTCACTTAACTATAGTAAAAACTATTTTAATTTTTTAGGATTATGAATGTTACCATAAATAGGAAAAATACTTATAAATATAACATGGTTAATATTTTAAACAATAATAATCTAGCTTGGATAAATATTAGATATTTATGAAATTTAAATTATTTAATAAAATATTATTTATAAAAAAATATCATTAATGTCAATTTTGGAACTATTTATTTAATGTAAATTTAATAATAGAAAGAGAAAGATGGAATTTGATTCTTATATGTTAAAACATTTATATTATGTATAATATATGAAAAACCATATTGGGACCCTATACCTCGCCCAAATTATATCACATTTAATATATTTTAAAAAAATTATTTTATTTTTCAATTAATTGAATAAATGCCATCATGGAATTCTGTAAGTGTTTATGGTAATTCAATAATTTATAAAAATTAGAAATAAATTATAATCATGAAAATAATTTAATTGTGATAGAAATAATAATTTTTATTCATTTAATTCTTTCTTTTGTCTCTTGTTAACAAAGAAGGGATATTTAAAAGTAAGAGGGTGAGATTTTTTATTTTTCATTTCATAAAATAATACACTGTTCATTTTCAATAAAATGTGGCACTAATTGGACATATATAATATATTGACTGGTAATGGCACAACACCACCCATAAAATGTGATAAGTTTATGTTATAGATAAATTTTAATGCATTATCCCAATGTTTTAACCTAATTTTACTCGTATTACCCTTACCAAGGTGAAAAAAATTTATAATGGTTTTTATTCTTATTGAACAAAAATAAATGGTACCCATTTTTAAAATATTATCCAATTGAATCCAAATATAGATTACATTTTCCAGATATAGTTTATATATTTGGATGAAATATATTTCCATGTCACTATGAAAAACAAGACGAAACCCCATTTTTAGAAAAATTAATTTTTAGGAATAACATTTGATTTATTCTTAGTACAGACCATGAAAAAAATATTGGTTGAAAATTATAAAATTTTATTTATTATATAATATATAAACTGAAATAAAATAATTCACCAATATTGATTAATTTAATTTGTTAATATGAACACACATTTTTTTACAAAAAAACATAATATCATAAAATCAACTGATTTTTTCTAAATTTGTTTTTAGTAATCATTTTAAATTATTTGATATCCAGTGAAATAATTTTATAAATATGTAAACCCTATTTTTTCATAATTTAGTTAGTATTGTTCGTAACCACCAACCGAATGGTAAGGCAATAACTCTCAAATTAAAAAACTATATTTTAATAGAATAAAATGGTTCCTTTAAACTCGGTATTGCATTTAATATAAGTTATAAATGTAAATAAATTTATTTGTAAAAAATTATTTCAAACAATATAAGATTGTTATAGTGAAATTATAACACATTTTTTAACATATTCCAATCAATATCATAGTAATCCTCATTATACTTTAATACTGTATAAAATTTTTTTTATGCATAAAAAGGTATTTTTTTTCTCAAAATAGTTTTCATTATAGTTTACATATTTGAATTAATTTTCGTCAATTGAATATAGTGTTTTAATATCCTTAATATTTATATTCAAATTAATTTCTTCTTCTTATACATATTGAATATTGAAAAATGGTATTAATATTTTGAATAATTAGGGTCAAAACGTTTTAATATGGTAAATTACTTTGTTGATCATTGTGAATAGATACCATTGAAAATATTAGTTACTATGGTAAAGGGTAATAAGGGTTAAATAATAAATTATGTGATAGGACCAAAAAAATTCTTAATTATTTTTGGATGCTGGTACATAGATATATCTAACATTAGAATATAAATTTCTTATTTTTATATCCACACTATTAATATTGAAACATTATATAAACATAAAACTATGAAAAATGGGGTATTTTTTCACTCCCCTTACATATAATAGGTAACATCATATCATCTATTATAAACACTCTATTATTCATTTATCTCAATTAATAAATATCTAAATATCCTACCACAATCTATCCCCGCCTCCTTGTGTTCATGGACACACCAAACGACCAACCTATGAATGATTAAGGGTAATCAGTTGGTGTTTTTCCAAAGGAGAGGAATAATTTATAAAAGACTATTCAATTTTTATTCCATATTATAAATCATTAAATAAATTTTTTCCATGATGAAAAAAATATAATTGGTATGTTCTATATAATAAATTATTTTTATAATTATTTTGAAAACCTTTTTCATCTCCTTTTCAAATCTATTGTTAAATAAAACATCCCTAATGCAGACACGTGGACTACCACCTCCACGTAGTAATGCATTTCATTAATTTTAATTGGATTATATTTCTAGATAAAATGGTGTATTAAATTAATATATATTATATATATAATAATTATGGTACAGTAATGTCAATATATTACTTATATTCTTACCATTTTCATCAATTTAAAAATATTAACGTCGCTCATGGGTACATGTAGAATACCCCACCCTCAAGCGATGTGATCGATATTTCATTATTCCCTCACAATCATAGTAAAAATGATAGAAATAAATAATAATAATGAAATTTATAACATAATTATAACTATTTAATTATAAAATGTTATCTACTTTTTTTCATTTTTATTCATTTTTAAAATTGACTTATCACTCTTGTGTGCTTATAGACTACAATTTCTCTGAAATGATGTGATTAATTTTTAATGGTTACATTACATGGTTAGTATTAAGGGCATATTAAAATTATTAAATTGTAAGAAAATATTTTTTATGATTATTATGGTAATCAAAACATATCACCATTTTTGACTGTCAACACACTGATGTTGTTTTCAGGTTACAAACTGGACGACACCAAAATGTCCAACACCTGCAAAAAGGTTTTGTAACTAAATAAGAAATAGTCATATAATATATATAAATGATAAAAATTATTATATGAACATGAAAAAGGTTATAGGATATTATAAAATTAATATACATTTTTATCTAAGAAGTATAGAATGTATGGAGCCAGATGGGACTCGATGTAAGCGACTTTCCTTTAAAATGTTCATTTATTTATTTTAAATTCCACATATTCTATATTAATGTCCATATAAATGTACCAAGAATTTTATTATCTATAATTTAGTTATTTATTAAAATTTATTTTAACATTATTGTTCATAGTCATTCTAATGGGTTCAAATTCAATCTTTCTATTATTTATTTTGTGGTTTTTTTGTGTTTTTTTACCAATGTGTAAAAGAAATATGTTTCACGTTATATGGATTGACCAAATTTTCTAAAATCATATAAATAAATCATCATTGTGATTATTCTACATTATTATGTTGTTTTTTGAGTATTAATAGAAAAATGGTATTTCTTCTAACGAATAAATGAAAAGAGAGGTGTTTTATTATTGGTTAAAATGCTTTTTTTCATGGAGTGTTAGGATTAGTATGATAAAAAATAAAAACATTTTTTCATGGAATGGTATTTGTGCATTATAAATGAATAGGTCTAATATTGAAATAGGCTATGCTTATGATTGAACTCGATATAGAACATTAGAAGTACAGGGTAACGATTTATTATTCAATAGAGAAAATGAGGGGGATGACCATGTTAGCTAATTAAATATAATTAAATAGTGTTGAATTAATATAAAATGAATTATACACCTTGGAACATGGGATTTGAATATGATTCTCCACGTTAAGTATATTATGCTTTCAAAAATAATTTTTATGGAAATCCATTCATTTCATGAGTTAGGGAATGATTGTCGGTGAAATATTCAGTTCTCAGAGAAATATTTACATACGTTCGCACATTATTTAGTATTAACATATGGATTTTTAATATTATTTATAATGGGTTTTAGATGATTTACTCGATAAAATATGGATTTTCAAACGTAGAAATTTTTAATGTATTTATTCAATGTTCTTTTTATGCAAAAGGTAAACAACCCCATGGGGTTTTATGTTTTTATATCGAATAATGGGATTACCATTTTTATACCCCTTGCTAAGGTTTTTTATCTTCCCAGGTTATAATTTTTTTAATATGATATTTGGAAGATGAAAAAATTTATCATGTTAAATACATATACTACGGATTATTATATTAAATGATAAAAAATCGACTTCAATGAAACATGACTTAAACATAAATAATTTTTTTTGTGAAAATATGTCTATACATTTCAAATACTCCCATGTATTTATGTAACATTTTACTAAATTATATAAAACTCTAAACCAAAAAAGTATCAATAATTTATTAATTTAAACCCATGCTATAAATACTGTAATTATTGTGTGATTATGTTATAGTAAATTTCCATCACATTGTAAAATCTATTTGAAAAACATATATCTAAGCCATCATTCCCATGATGAACAATGGAAATAATATTATTTCATAGTATTGGGTTGTGTCCAACGTCATTGAGTATCATGAATTATTCATTAATATTTAGGATATTCACATCCACTTTACATGTATTTACAAATCAACATCATATGACATGATATTGTTGCTAAATTTTCTAGATACATTCTTTTCCATGCATCCTTACTCTCTTGTTTTATTTAATAATACATCATAATATTCCACCAATGATTCTATTAAAATGTAGACACTATATAAAAATTGTATCTCCATCAATAGTATTCATGGAATTAAACCTCAATATCCTAGTAGATAATATTATCAAATTTTTCTATCGATCTCAATAATACATTTTATGTTTTCCTCTTCTCCCATTTTTCTAATTTCTATGACCTAGACTATTGAATTAACTAAACATTTATGCCTATAAAGGTCTTATAGTCATATCTGATGTCTATATTGAGGTTGTTATCTCAATATATAACCATTAAATACATCACTATAAGGCAATTTGATGACACTATACTGGATTTATTCACTTACAACCAAATTCCTTAAATCCTTGAATAAAAATTTTACCATTGAATGAGAATTGAATCAATTAGTCACCATTGCATCCCAAATCCTTCAAAGTTATAATATAAAAAATAGTACCTGAATATCATCTATGAATGTGACATTAACATTATTTATTTGGACTAAGATATTGTTAAAGCCATTAACGTGATCTTCCACTGGTCTTTATACAAATGATCTCATAAATAAAAGCTTTTACATAACAAACAAACAATTAATTATTTTCCATTTCTAGTACATTTACTCATGGTAATACATCAATAATTATTTTTTATTCTTATCCCTGATGCTAACGATAGTGTTTTAATCCAATGAAATCCTCAATAATCTAAGTCACTTTTGATCTATCATTTTATACACATCAGTCTCATTTATATCCCTCTCAAATCTAGAAAACATATCATCCATGATTTGTTGGATGAAATAAATACAAATATATATACTCTATATTCTAATTTCAATTATGAAGAGTTTATCAATATAAATCATTCATTCTTCTGATGTAATCCTTCCATATATTGAAAACCTAACTAAAATTAAAAAACATATATGTTTAATGATATAGAGTTACCTGTGATAATGAGATTCTTTATATGATATAGTAGAACTATAAGATCCTATAACCGTTTTTTGGAATAAAGAATAAATCTTTGGGACCTATAGAACTAGAAATATTCAACCACTTGATGATAAACTTCTCAGAAGATCTATACAGAGGAACATAATATTTTAAAAGTTACCCCTAATCATAATCTACCTGAATAAGTGTGAATTTTCAACCATGTAATTACACTATGTAAGACCTAAAACAAACTACAAATAAATAACACTATTATAAACATTTCTTTAATGGTGAAAAAATGGGAAACTAAAATTACATTATTTGGCAATTAAACATACATTAATGGGATATCAATGCAAGATATTCTAATATTGTAGAAAGTGTATGAATTATAATCACTATGATGTATAACCCACATAGATCACTAATATCAATTGGCCACATGAAATGTGTGCATGTTATCCTAACTATACTTTGTAGAATGACCAAAATGGTTGGTTGGTTATAGAGACCTTTTACTATCATGGGGTTTTATTCACTCATTACAGTGACTTCAAATCTCTTATAAATTTCCTCAACATTACTTCCAATAACCAATATATGATTCTCATCACCATTTTATATTATATAACTCTATTCATATCCTACCTTCCATATAACTTGGTGTCTCAACAAATCCATTTGAAGAATAATATATTCTTTCTAACATAACTTTCAGATTATATATCCAAATACCACTATCATAGAACTAAGGATGAAATATCTTTAACTGCTCCTACTTCTACTGGATTTAGACCTTACGTAAAAAACATACATAAAAATATGAAACATTACATTCATTAAACATGTATATCTTTGGCCTAGTATATTGAATGTAGTGAATTTGAACTTATGAAAATAAATAATTCCATAAATATTAATTATTTCATAAATCATATAGAGAAAAAAATATCCACATTGGAAAATTATTCCCTCTATATTTCCATAGGAATCATGTCAATAATTTTTTAACCTAGCCTAAATGTTTAACTAGAAAATAATTAATAGGATATTTTTAATGACCCGATCATTTATAAATAATATTTTTCATATATTTTAATTAAATATCTTATTATATAATATGGTTTTGGAAAACATATGCACTTATTTTATTTTATTATATCTGATTGAATATATGTTATCTTTAATTATCATTACCACTGATAATATATCCTCAGAATAATGATCAAATGATTTTTATAAATATAGGGTTTTAGAAAAACCAATTGACAATGGAAAAGAAAGTGATGGCCCCAAGAATTTGGTTATCACCATACGAATCCCATTCCTTGGGGATTTTATGGGATATAAGATCATTGTGCCTTGACCATGACCAGTACAAAGGTGAGATCCAATAATTTAAGCATGAAAACATTCATTTATTGTATAAGTTCAAGCCCATTGAGTTCCTGGCCCAAACCATGTATGTCAAACCACCCCATAAAAGTCTCACCTTTGTGCAGCTTACACATAGGGAATTTTATGATGTTTTATAAGGATATGTTTCAAGACCCAAGGAATTTGAGGCTCTATATTATGTTTTATAGAATAATTAATATATTTTCATCTTATATTTGTTACTCAACAAATGATATTTATTTTGATACAATAAAATAGAAATAGTATTTTTGGATAACATTAATATTTAGTTAAAGAATTTATTTTGATGAATTAATGGAATTTTTAAGTAAATAATATTTTAATAAATTATTGTTATTAAATAATTTTTATCAAATATAAATGATCATATAATTTTTATTATGTCAAATTTAATTTTTGGATGGTTTTGGAAACTATTACTGTAAAAAACACAACATTTCAGAATAAATATCAATTCTTATTTAAAAATTAAAAATTGTAATATTTTTAAAATTATATATATATATATTTATATTGAATATTATTTCTGGAATCAAAATGTAAAATATATACAATGGTGATTTTTTAATAATTTTCAAATATAGTTATTTTTTGGGTAAAAAATTATTGTAGTAATATATAGGGTGTATTATGACATCAGAATGAGAAACAATTGATGTAATATATACTTTAATGTGTGTCAATGACCAAACATATATTTTCCCTTTAAAAAATTATATTTGATATATATTTTATTAATTTTATTAATACTTTATGATTCCTCCAAACCCATTAACATATTTCAATGTTTTAAAATCATTTCATTAATCATATGACTCACTTTCACACAATAAAGAGTATTATTTTAATAATTTATGACCATAGAAATATAAAATAATGAAAACAACTACCCATAACATAATCCCTGGGAAAAAATAGAGACAATTATTCTTTTTTTAGTTATTTTATTATAGAGAGTCCAATTCCTCTATTTGAGAAATGATAAATAATTTCCCACTCATTTAATCTATATTTTAACCCATGCTTCCACTACTCTTCAATAAAAATCCTTGGATAATTTTCTTACTCTTCCCTCCCCTATCTAGATTCCTCCTAAGGTTCCCCCATTTTCTCAATAAGCTTATATATAACATTCACTGTAAGTGAACCCCTCATTCTCCTATTTATTAAAGATTATTGATTTTCTTATGCCTTACATTTACAATTCTTAATTTTGGAATATGACGTTCTATGTACCTATTAATTTCTATTTTATTTCCAATTGATGGGATACCTATTTTTCTCTCATTAACAATTTTTTTTTAATTTTTATCTGACACCATTATACTAATGAAATATTACCATTATGTTCCCTGACAAAACAAGTGTGTAATGAATACCATTGCCATTTCGTATCATGGTATTCTAAATTTATAAAATTATAGTTCTCTTAATTTCTATATAAATGTATTATTTCCAGAATCATTATATGTTGAATAAAATATGATAATGAATAGATCAATGTTCTCTGATCTATGTGGCATACATAAGTATGGGAATGAAATGAAAGTGACTGGTCCACCATAAATTATATAGATCTCCATTGAATTTGGAAATTTTTAGCCTCATGAGATTCCATTTTGGGATAGGGAGTAATCCTAAATCCTTTATTATACTTTTCTCGTATTTCTTTCATGAGAGTTAGCCTTGACCTTTGTTTTTGATTAAATGTTTTATATTTTTTCCATATTTCCCATGATTCCTTAATATCATCATTCTATACCATTCTTAGTTGTTCGTGTTTATGATTATCACCCCTGTTATATCCCATTAATATTCCTATTTTCTAACATGTATTACTTTCTTCAAATTATGTCTTGAATATTCCCTTATTAGACTTTATATCCAACCAATTTCATATGTATGTACTTGGGTTATCACATGAAGTTTTAAGTATAAACATGTGAATGAAGTTTTCTATAAAGATGATGTATTTACTAATTTAAGATGGTATATAATAAACCCAATTACCAAATACAGTAGACTCTAGGTATTTTGGGTTGTATTATTTGTAATATTATGTAATAAATCATAACATAATTTATAAAAAAGACCATGTTTCTCCTATTTAGTATCAAATAAATGATTTTTTATTTTTTGAATTAGGATTTGAAAACATTAGAGAAAAAATTAGGGAGAAGACTAAGTATAAGAAAACATTGCAAAATTTTGTTAAGAATAAAGGAACTGGTTTACCATGAAATTAAATCCATGTATGTATATTAGAAGTGTATTGGATTTGACAAAAATATACATAGGTGTAAATCATGAAAACACCACCTTGAGATAGATATGACCGAGAACTGGTGAAAGATAATGGGGTCTTGTTTCCCCTAGTTTGACACTCTTAGGGGATATTCTTTGGTAAATTCAAAAGATCATTAAAAAAAATTATTAAGTGATTAAAAAAATCACCAATATTATATATTAGGGAATATATCACCAATTAAAAATGTTGTACCCTTTGAATTAATAAGTTAATAAATAAATTTAATTTATATGTTATCCCATTAATTTCATTTTATTCCCCCATTACGTGGTTAAGAGTTAAAAAATACTCATACATATTTTTCATGATATTCTAACCAATGGAAGAAAATAGGATAAATCAAGTAAAAAATTAGTATGACATTAAATGTGTTGATTTCCCCAATTAGATGCCCAACATGATGGGATCGACTATAATGGAATATCAGATCCCTTAATCATGGAACAATGTATGAACTCAATTAAGAACATATTCTCCATCATTAAATGTTCATAGAAAGAGAAAGTTCTACTGGATATTTACCATATTAAGGTAGAAACTGATCAGTGGTGGAAATTTATAAAACTATAAAGATCAAGGAAGATATCCAAGTAAAGGGGTGGAAGGATTTCTAGAAAGTTTTTTTCAATAAAAAATTTCCTTGCACTCTCCAAATTAAAATGAAATTTAATTTCATTTACCACAAGAAAAAACAAGACGAATCTATTTATGTGTATGAGGAAAACTTCTGAAGAATTTCATAATAAACCAATTCATTTTTCATTTCCCCTGAATGCATAATCGGCCTATTCTTTTGTGGGACAAAATATAGTATATGAAAATACCTAGTGATACAAGAATTTGGTATATATGAGGAAATTGTTTGATGATTTCTCAGTGAAAAAATGGAGATCGGTGAATCTAAAGGGTACTAAGAGGATAAAAAAAATAAAGATGAAATCATTTTCTATTGTTTGATGGATAAATATTATAGTGATCTAAAATTTCAATATCCCACTTGTCAGTGGTGCAGAAAGAAGAACCCTGAAAATTGCATAAGTGTAAAAAGTAATTGGTTTTGGTGTGTGATGAAAAGACACATAGATAGAGATTTATGATAAGAGAAATCCACTAATGCACTAATGGAGAGGAATTATTTGGTCAAACCTCACAGTATTGTTAATTTATTCAAATGTAATGGACCAGGAAACATTGAAAACCAATACACTAAGAAAAGGGTTTTAAGAGACAACCAACTATCTCTAAGGGATTACGGGAGAGATTTGTTTCATCACAACCACTGAGGTGGATCCTCACAATGAACTGGGGATATGTAAACTAGCTATTAATTCATGAATAGATAATATAAATTTTTTATTTTCGTTATATGGATTTTTTTATATCATGAATGTTTAGTAGAACTATTCAAACACCAACACAAATCATGGAAGTAGAGCTGTCGGTGAAATCAAAAAATGGATAAATTATTGAATCCCATTTATATAACACTTCTTTTATAAATATTTGTGTTGCTAATTTTTCATATAACCTTTTCATACTCTATTTGGAATAAGTTTATGCAATTATTGTTTAAAATTAATTGTTCCTATTTATAGCTAACATAAACTGCCATGAGAAGGAAATTACTCTCTATATCAGGAATCAACCTTAGAATCTGTACAAGTGTAAGGAGGGGGATAAATATCCGTTATCACCGATATCTTAATCATGGATTTTATTACCCTATGGGAAATATTATCTTGAACAAATAATTGAGTATAAGGAAAATACCATCCTTGATGACATGCCCATTGTGATGAAATACATTGGTGCGGTTTGTAAGGAATTTCATAGTCATCCTCCTAGTTAAGAGGTTGAATTTTCTGTTGATATTACACCTAGGACAATTCCTTTATCCTAGAATATGTATATAATGGATATTTTGGAATATAAGGAGATAAATAAATAACTATATGAGGTTATGGATAAATGTTTCAAACACCCATTTGCTTCACCATGGGGTGAAATAGTCTGCATAAAAATGAAGAAGGATGGGTCAATGCCTCTCAATAGTGATTATTGTGACCCGAATAGGACCACGGAAAATAACAAGTATCCTCTTCCATAGATTGATGACTTCTTCAATCATTTATGAGAAGCAAAATACTTCTAAAAAGCATATATATGGCCATGATATTACCTTGTCATGGTGAAAAAGGAGGATATCTCCAAGACTATTTAACATACAAGGTACGTTCACTATGAGTTCATTATAATTTCCATTCATTATCACTAATGCTCTTGAAATAATCATTTAATTGATGAATAGATTATTTAGAGATTACCTCAATAATTGTTTTGTTGTATTTTTATATGATATAATAATATAATCAATAATAAAGGAGGATCACGATGAGATTATGTCCATTGTTCTTTTAACATAAAAAGGGGAAGATTTAATAAATTTCAAGTAAATGTGAGTTATAGTTGAAGGAAGTATCATTAATTGGGAATATCATCCCAATTATTGGGAAATAAATAAACCCTTTATTTAAAGAATAAATTGAAAGATGGATGAGCTCGAAATCTTTGAAAGATATCTGTAGTTACATTGGATTAGTTGTGTATTTTTATCACTTTTTGATAAGTTTATTATGATTGTAAAACCCTCTAAACAAGCTAATTATGAAGGGATAATGTTTTCTTAGAATGATGGGTGTCAAGATAGATTCATGGATCTTAAAAGGAGTCTTATCACTCCACATGTTCTCATGGTACCCATAAGTGGAGAAATATTCATATATTTTAGATATGCATTAATGAATGGATTGTGTTTTGTGTCAATACAAAATGAAAAAAATCATAGCCTGTGCTTTAATGAATTTGAATGATCACGAATAGAACTACCCAACACAAGATCTGGTGTTTTTCGTTGTGATCTTCACTTTGAAATTATGATGGAATTGACTTTAATTGGGAGAAGTGTCAAATATATATAGATCACCAAACCCTAAATTACATCATGATATAGAAATGGTTTAATATATACCAGTGACGATTCTTAAAGATAATCAAGGACTATAAAGGCACAATCAACTATTGTCCTTGTAAATATAATAAAGTGGATAATGTTCTATGTAGAAAGGATCCAATAATGTATCATTGATGAGAATTGATATGTAACACCCCAGGTAAATAAAGAATATGAAATTTTTATATTTATCCATATTTGTGAATAAAATATTAACATTACTTTAAATGGAACGCTATGCTTGATGGTGTACCCAATACGCGACAACGATTTCGTTTGAAATCTTACGTTGCAGTCTAATAATAAAATAATATTATTTTAAATGGTAGTTAGTACGTAGCCGTTGTATTGGCCGGAATGAATAGAAATAACTAAAAAATAATTATATATGTTTTTTAAATGTCTTCATATTTATCCAATAAAAGATAGTAGCTTAAAATAAGAAAAGAATTCAATTTTAGGCATATATACCCTAATTTTCACTAAAAGGTCGAACTATCGCCTTTTAATGGAGAACCCTCTTTAGATTTAGTATTGGTCACTCTTATACCTTCTATTGGACCAAATAAAACTCTTCTTTAGAATTGGGACATCAAAATTTACTTTGTGTAAAATTTTCTTATTATTCCGATGAAGTTCATTTTTTAATGAATAGTGAAAAATTTTGTATTTTAATTCAAAACCTCGTTTTAATCTAATTTATTTATATGATTAGATTATATTTTGAATTTGTTTTAAAGTTAAATTAGAATATATTTTTACCATTTAATCCAATAGTGGTTTTTGGAATTAATTTCACATTGAAATTGGACTTAAACTAGTGTCAATCTTTTGATATATATTGTTTCATAAAAACACGCTATTTGTTTTGACAACTGGAATTAATTATTAATTTAATTAATGCAACATATATGTTTTTAATTTTGTAAAATAGACATCATTTTTGAATTCAAAATATCAAATATAGGTTAAGGTGAAGTTTTGGTATTTTTCTGAAAAACTTCAATTTTTGATGAATAGTGAAACCACTAAGTGGTATTTAAAGAAAACTGATTTTTCATTTAAATGAAATTTTACCACCTCTGTGTTTTGAACTGAAAAAATATAACATACATGGTTTTCATTAGGATGTAAAATGTGGTTCATTCGGATTCAAATAATTTTTTGGTGAATAGTAACTTTTATTTTCTTAATCGCGATTAGAGGTAATTAGTGTAATTTAAGGTAAAATAATGTTTTAATAATATGAAATGAACTTGACACATGTCCTACCCTTATTGTATGTGTCATGGCAGACCATGAAAATCCATGGGTCAACTTGGGTACCCCATGGAGCCACTTTGGTAGGAAAATGACATAAATAACTTGTTATTTAAAGTTAAAATAAAAATGTCACAAACATGAGTTGTTTTACTAAAACAATTTTTTCATGGGGTTATACAAGTCCGATTTTTGACTACAAATAGTAATAATCAAGTTAAAAAGAGTTCCTACATCATAGTATTTTTTTTATAATTTTTAGACATTAAATAAATTAAATTATTTTTGACATTATGATGATGCAGCGATTACATCATTATTTAACGATTTAAATAAAATAAAATGATAATTTAAAATCTAAGACCTAAACATGTAGAAAACCTATTTTATGGGTGGATTTAGAACTATTATTACCTAATACTCGATATATATAATTTTGGGACCCTTTTTATCCGAAAATCATTTTTTAATAAGGTATCTTTTCTTAACTTTCCATGAGTGCCCCTCCTCTCCTCTTATAAAAGGCCCCCACCTCTACATCCTTACCCACACATATCAAGAATTTGTCTCATCCAACCCTTTCCAATTTTTTCTCTCCACATCAATATCTTACTCCTAGAATCCTCACTTTGGGAAGAAGTCTTCCCAAGGAAGCCTTTGATCTTAAATCAAAAAGAGTTACCCGTTTTAAAGGTAGTGTCTTCTCTTGTGTTCTTATGTATTATTTTTCTTCTCCAACCCCCTAAACTCTATTTATTCATTTCATTTGTAAAAAAACCAGTATCCTCAATATACTAGGATGTTTTTATAAGAAGTATGAGAGCTAATATTATACACACCTTCATTTAATCATTAAAGAACATATTGTTTCTCTGGATGGCGAATTTCTGCCTCATGAAACGATGATTGTTCAACACTCATATAAAACCTTCAAAGGTGGCCATTAAGATGACACTATATTTATATATGATATATAATATGTTTATGTTTTACTTAAGTTTCTGTATTTTTCATTTGTGGCATACCTTTATGGTTTCCATTGTGGGTAAACACGATAATTTAATTTTAGGATGTGCGGACTACCGCCCCCTCAAAGTGATTTGATTCATTAATGCCATACGTGGGACGTATAAAAGATGGATTTAATGATATTATATATGATATTATACTGGAATTATTCAATACCTTTATATCATTATGATTTCACTCCATTAAAGTATGATATTGAAATGAATGTAGCGTTCATGCGTACGTACGGCGTACCGTCTCCATGAACGGTGCATTTCATTTCTTATCCCCAAATGTAATGTACTATTATAAGTACATATATATAATGGATAATTATGATGTATGTTACATATATGTGAGGAATATAATTCTGTAATTAAAATATACATACCTCTCATTTAGTTATAATTCCATTAATATGACTTAGAAATGAAAGTAGCGTTCATGCGTACGTACGGCTTACCGTCTCCATGAATGGGGCATTTCATTTCTTACGTCTAAATGATTATGTAATATTATAAATTCATGTAAGTACTAGATATATATTATATATATTATATCTACATGATGAATATAATTCTTTATATAATGTATTTTTTACCACATGAACAACTTGTAATTATAATGTGTTTATTTTTGACTCAAGTACCAAGGATCGAGAAAATGACCATTATTAACTTAAATAATTACATAGTGTTCATAACATGGTAATAAGTGATATAAAGGGAATAATGATCTTGAAAAAGGTTATTAAGAAAGTATAAATTAACTCAGGTTTATTATTTATTACATTAATGAACGATCGAGTCAAGTCGGACCTGAGGTAAGGGAACCTACCCCTCTCTTTCTTTTTAAGTACCCTCTTTTATGTCATTATTTTTAAGATCATATTTCCTATGATTGGGATGTTATTTTATATCACTCTTATTGTAATGTTTATGTTCATATGATGAGAGACCCTATTTTCTCTCATCAACCCATTTTGGATGTTTTGAGTGGCATCGTTAGGCTGCCGAATTTTCGTAATAGATCCAACCTCTCTCTCCCTCTTTTTAAGTACTCTCATTTATGTCACTTCTTTTAAGCTCCTATTTTTTATGTTGGGGTATGTTATTTTATATTCCTATTTATGTACATTTTATTTTAATAAGATTAGAGACCCTATTTTATCTCATCAATCCATTTTTGGAAGTTCTAAGTTGCGTCGTTAGGCTGCTGTGTTTTCGTATGGGATTTTTCATCTCATTTTTATTTCTGTGAGATTTATGCTACATTCTCCACAATTTCCATTGAGTGGTGTATGTTCTGCACATTATTATACTCTTTTTTTAATATTATTTCATTATGGATATTTACATCTTCATTTTATGACCCTTCTTCCATGGGGTGTACGTTTCGAAAGATACCCAAGTCGATAAGGGAACCTTTCACCCTCCTCTTTTTAAAAGAATTCTTTTTGTTGGGTCTTCTAATTTACAAATTTTTGTGTTGGGATATGTTCTTCTATATCTTTATTAATGTAAATTTTATGTCCAAGTGATGAGATACCATTTTCTCTCTCATAAACTCTTTTTCTGAATTTTTAAGTGACGTTGTTAAGCTGTCGAATTTTTCAAGGGAACTTCTTAACCCAATTTTGATTCTTTGGGATAAACTTGTACTCCTTGAATATGTTTTTATATGAATATGTGTGAATTAACTCTGATTGTAATACACATAATATCCACTTATATTTGGTGTATTCATTTTTCACACATAATTATGTAATTGATTTATCCTTAATCCAAGGATACCGTCTTTGTATGGGACTTTGTCTCAATCTCCTTTCATTGAGGCATATTTTGTTTCATACACCACTTTCTTTTATACGGTGTTTAAACCCCTTTGACTTTTATGTTTATTCAAAATGAATCTTTTTATACTAAGCATTTTACTAAAGGACAAAAGGGAATGTTTTTGTCATATGTATGCGGCGACAACGACTTCTCCACCGCCGTTACCATTATTTTAGCTTCGGCTTCCTCTACAAGCCATAACTTTTTTTAATGAAAAATAAATAGCATGTTATTCTTTTATTTTATTTTGGTATTGAAAATGGTTTTTATAATGGATTTGTTATGTCAATATATTTAAGTGATATATTGTGATCAATGTGTGGAAATGTTTTCTTTCCATTATATCTGTTTTATGTCTTATGATTTTTTAATGTTACTTAGACATTTTACAGGTGGTTACGTGATAAACCATATGACGGGTGCTGTCGTGAATACCAAGACGGGTGGTTACGTTATAACCTCCAATGCATTGGGTATGGAAGTCGGCCGTATGGCTATTCCATTAAGTGATATGTGTGGAAGTCGACCGTAGGGTTATTCCACTTAAGTATGTTTATGTCCCAAGTTACCTATATATGTTATGTGTTCTTTATATGGGTTTTTATGGTAATATTTTGGTTACAAAAGGGTAATTAATGGTATTTTATTCAATTAAAAGGTTATAATACTTCATAAAGGTGAAAATTATTACTTTGATAAAGTATTCATGGTTTACTTGTTGTTTTGAAAAAACTAATAGTGTTCTTTCTTTGTGTATCCCTTACTGAGCTTTTTATGATCACCCCATGTTTTTGAAATGTTTTTTACAGGACTTAATGTGGAATAGGGTCAAGTATGGGATCAAGGAAATGTCAGACTGTCTAAAACAAGGAACTAGATATGTTTCTTTTTAAGAGTTTTAATTTTATGGAAACTTAGTAGAAGTTTATAATTTGTAATCTTTTGAGATGTAATAGTTATATCCTAATTCTCTAAAACTCTAAACCTGAAAAGATCCTCAATGTGAATTATTCATTTAATTCAATATTAAGTATGTTTTAAGGCTGGGGCCTTATAGTTGGTCTCAGAGGTCGTTTTAGATAACTTTAGAGGATAGGCTATTCTCTATGAATAAGTGACATTACCATAATGGTTAGGATTTCAGAAAGAGTCCTAGTTTTAGATAAATTGAATGGGTAAGTATATCTTAGTGTTTATCTTCCTCATTATTACATGATGGTTTTATTGATATACTCACTCTAACCTTTTAGGTTTTAGTAAATGGCTGGATCTAGCAGGCACCAAAGTAACAATTGATGTGAAAGAAATTGTGATAGTTTTCTGAGCGAGAAATTGAATGATATGGGAGATGCAATGAGAACTCTTGTGTTTATCCTCAACCAACTATCTGGAGAAATGATTGACCACCTAAAACTTGGTGATTTCTATAAGGAATCTTATATGCGAGAAACAAATCCCTACAAAACTACAGGTAATAATCATAAAGGTAAGTGTGTTCAAAAACCTATGTGTCATGGATGTGGAAAGAAACACCAAGGAAAATGTTTCAAAGGGATATAAATATTCTATAGATGTGTAAATGAATGTCATAAAGCAAGAACCTACTATGGAAAAAAGAAGCATCCAGTTGACTCTAGGAAAGGGAAAGAAGTTATTTCTGAGGGATCGATTGAATGTTTTAAATGTGGTGTGCATGGTCATTATGCAAACACATGTACTATGAAGAAGTTTCAGGAATGGGATCACCAAATCATACAAATAATAATTTACCCATACCTAATGCCATTCTGATGGAGTATGAATAAACTGACAATGACCAGTCAAAGGTATGGATTATTTCTTAACTTTTGTTTTCCTATTTTAGAATATTAGCATATGATTCATGATTTTGTTTGTAGGAAAGAAGTATTTCAGAATAAGTTGGAAAGGAATGGTTAATGGATCAAGAAGAATGATGAATGAGTAAGAAGTCATCGTATAAGGGATTCACTAGTTATGGTGAAATTATTAAGAGTATTAAGTCTCTTTTGTTGATGGGGTTACATTAGAAGACTTTTTATAGTATGTGTAACCCTGATGTTTGATATATGAAAATTTTATTCAACGAATAGTAATCTGTTCTTTTGTGGACATAGTTATAAAAAACCATTTGGATTTATATGATCCTTACTTTTGAGGTAATTATAGGTTACTATATGTTATGATGGAAAGTGAAAGGAATGAGATAAAATTAAGGTTAAATTACGTTATGGTTATTTTGAAGATTTTATCTCGTTGATGGGGAATGTTTTAAGAATTATGTACTTTTAGAAAAAGGACAAAACGCAGACCGTGTGACAACCCGTCATGTCGGACAAAGCAGTGGGAATCGAACCCACAACCAAAGTGCAATGGATATTTATCGCCTACCACTAGTCTACGTGAAGTCCCTGGTTAGTTTTACAAATTCTTTTTAGTTAGATGAATTTATGAATTAAGAGTAAGTTGATTTTGGGTTATCTATGGAAATTTATTAACCTATCATGGAGGATATGTGATTAGGTTAATTACATTTCAATACGAGACTTTAAGAGAAACTGATGTTGTTTGGAGATAAGTGTTACGATTTAACTTGGAAGACTATGTGATTAAATCCTTCAAATATTTGGGTTTCAATATTAGTTTGTTTTACTTTGAATAATTTTATGGAAAATTGTTTATTGAATGGTCTTCGTTGAACTTAGGGTTATTTGGACAAATTTTGGTGATTAAGAATATATTTTCCTTTTATAAAGGATTATATGTTTTGTGGAATATCTGATCTCATACAAACAATTTTGGTTTTGGTTTTTGTCTAAAGACATGGGAAATATATAGTTCTATTTTGTGGATTAGGTTATTCTCAAGGATTTGATTATATCTCTTAATGTAAACAAGTCATCCTAAATACTCATCTTTTGGACAAAATATGAGTTCATGTAAGAAATCTAGTAAAAGTTGAAAGTCAACATGGAATGTAAGTATGTTTCCTTATGTTTTAGTTAAGCTCAAAAATATGTTCCTCAATGAAATGTAACTTAAAACAAAAATGGTGTATGTTAACTTTTCTTACTAGGTAATCGAATACCGTTTAACCCATAACAAGTTTGTAATTTTCTTATGGTTAACTTTCGCCTAGACATGTTTACTATGACTCTCCCCCAGAACATGACCCTTTGTTTTTTTCTTCCATATCCATATTTTCATACATGGAATCCTAGTATGGGTTAACTAGGGTGACCTTTTTACTTCCCTTTCTTTCTTTTAAAGTGATAGTTTAATTTACTCTTTTCCGATGTGGGGCTTTCAATGAAGTTTCCGAGCCCAATTTTAAAATTGCAAGGACGCAATTCCCAAAAGGGGGGTAGGATGTAACACCCAAGGTAAATAAAGAATATGAAATTTTTATATTTATCCATATTTTTGAATAAAATATTAACAGTACTTTAAAGAGAACGCTATGCTCGATGGTGTACCCAATACACAACAACGATTTCCATTGAAATCTTACGTTGGACTCTAATAATAAAATAATATTATTTTAAATGGTTCTTAGCACATAGTCTTTGTATGGGAGGAAATGAATATAAATAACTAAAAAATAATTATATATTTTTTTTAAATGTCTTTATATTTGTCCAATAAAAGATAATGGCTTAAAATAATAAAAGAATTCAATTTTAAACATATATACCCTAATTTTCACTAAAAGGTCGAACTATCACCTTTTGATGGAGAACACTCTTTAAATATAGTTTTGGTCACTATTATAAATTTTATTGGACCAAATAAAACTCTTATTTAGAATTGGGACATCAAAATTAACTTTGTGTAAAATTTTCGTATTTTTCCAATGAAGTTCATTTTTTAATGAATAGTGAAAAATGATGTATTTTCATTCAAAACCTCTTTTTAATATAATTTATTTATATGATTAGATTATATTTTTAATTGGTTTTAAAGTTCAATTATATTATATTTTTACTATTTAATCCAATAGTGTTTTTTGGAATTAATTTCACTTTTAAATTGGACTTAAACTATTTTCAATCATTTGATATATATTGTTTCATAAAAACACGCTATTTGTTTTGACAATAGAAATTAATTATTAAATTAATTAATGCAACTTATATGTTTTGAATTTTGTAAAATAGACATCATTTTTGAATTCAGAATATCAAATATACCTTAAGGTGATGTTTTGGTATTTTTCTGAAAAACGTCAATTATTGATGAATAGTGAAACCACTAAGTGGTACTTAAAGAAAACTGATTTTTCGTTTAAATGAAATTTTACCACCTCTGTTTTTTGAATTTCAAAAATCTGACATACATGGTTTTCATTAGGAAGTAAAATGTGGTTCAATGGGATTAAAATAATTTTTTGGTGAATAGTAACTTTTATGTTATTAATCACGATTAGAGGTAATTAGTGTAATTTAAGGTAAAAATAAAGTTTCAATAATATGAAATGAACTTGACACATGTACTACCCTTATTGGATGTGTCATGGCCGACCAAGAAAATCCATGGGTCAACTTGGGGACCCCATGGAGCCACATTGGTAGGAAAATGACATAAATAACTTTTTATTTAAAGTTAAAATAAAAATGTCACAAATATGAGTTGTTTTACTAAAACAATTTTTACATGGGGTTATACAAGTCATATTTTTTAATATAAATAGTCATTAGAAAGATAAAAATATTTCCTAAATCATAGTATTTTTTTATAATTTTTAGACATTAAATAAATTAAATTATTTATGACATTATGATGCGGCAGCGATTTCCTCATTATTTAACAATTTAAATAAAATAAAAAGATAATGTAAAATCTAAGACCTAATAATGTCAAAAACCTATTGGATGGGTGTATTTAGAACTCTTATCACCTTATCATCGAAATATATAATTGTGGGCCCTTTATATCCTAAAATCATTTTGTAATAAAGTATATTTTCTTAACTTTCCAAGAGTGCCCCTCCTCTCCTCTTATAAAAGGCCCCCACCTCTACCTCCTTACCCAAACCTATCAAGCCTTTGGCTCAGAAATCCCATGACAATTGTGTCTCTTAACATCCCTCTATTACTACTATAAGCCTCACTTTGGGCAGAATTCTTACCAAGGAAGCCTTTGAGCTTAAATCAAAAAGAGTTACATCTTTTAAAGGTAGTGGCTTCTCTTGTGTTCTTATGTATTATATTGCATATCCAACCCCATAAAATCTATTTATTCATTTCTTTTGTAAAAACACCAGTATCCTAAATATACTAGGATGTTTTTATAAGAATTATTCGAGCTACACTTATACACACCTTCATCTAATGGTTTAAGAAATACTATTTCTGTGGATGGCGAATTTATTCCTCATGAAACGATGATTATTCAACACTCATATAACACCTTCAAAGGTGGCCATTAAGATGACACTATATTTATATATGATATATAATATTTTTTTTTACTTAAGCTTCTGTAATTTTCATTTGTGGCATACCTTTATGGTTTCCATTGTGGGCAAACACAATAATTTCATTTTAGGAAGTGCGGACTACCGCCCCCTCAAAGTGATTTGATTCGTTAATGCCATACGTGGGATGTATAAAGGATGTATTTAATGATATTATATATGATATTATACAGGAATTATAATATAAGTTTATATCATTATGATTTCATTCCATAAAAGTATGAGATAGAAATGAAAGTAGTGTTCATGCGTACGTACGGCTTACCGTCTCCAAGAACGGTGCATTTCATTTCTTATCCCCAAATGTAATGTACTATTATAAGTACATATATATAATGGATATGTATGATTTATGTTACATCTATGTGATGAATATAATTCAGGAATTAAAATATAAATACCTCTCATTTAGTTTGAATTCAATTAATATGACATAGAAATTAAAGTAGCATTCATGCGTACGTACGGCTTACCGTCTCCATGAACGGTGCATTTCATTTCATACCTCTAAATCATTATGTAACATTATAAATTCATGTATATAATGGATATATATGATATCAAAATCATGAATATAATTCTTGATCTAATGGATATTTTACCACATGAACAACTTGTAATTATAAAGTGTTTATTTTTTACTCAAGTACCAAGGATCGACAAAATGACCACTATTACCATAAATAATTACATCGTGTTCATAACATTGTAATAAGTGATATAAAAGGAATAATGAACTTTAAAAAGGTTCTTACGAAAGTATAAATTAACTCAAGTTTATTATTCAGGACATTATAGAACGATCAAGTCAAGTCGGACCCGAGGTTAGGGAACCTACCCCTCTCTTTCTTTTTAAGTACCCTCTTTTATGTCATTCTTTTTAAGCTCATATTTCTTATGATTGTGATGTTATTTTATATTAAACGTACTGTAATATTTATGTTTATATTTTTAGAGACCCTATTCTGTCTCATCAACCCATTTTGGATGTTTTCAGTGGTGCTGTTAGGCTGCCGAATTTTCGTATGAGATCCAACCTCTCTCTCTCTCTTTTTAATTACTCTCCATTATGTCACTTCTTTTAAGATCGTCTTTGTTATGTTGGGGGATGTTCTTTTATATTCCTCTTTTTTTAAATTTTATTTTAATAAGATGAGAGACCCTATTTGATCTCATCAATCCATTTTTGTAAGTTCTAAGTGGCGTCGTTAGGCTGCCGAGTTTTCATAAGGGAATTTTCATCTCACTTTTATTTCCGTGAGATTTATGCTACATTTGCCACCATTTCCATTGAGTGGTGTATGTACTGCCCATTATTATACTTTTTGTGTAATATAATTTCATTATGGGTATTTACATCTTCATTGTATGACCCTTCTTCCAGGGGGTGTACATTTCGAAAGATACCCAAGTCGGTAAGGGAACCTTTCACCCTCCTCTTTTTAAAAGGCTTCATTTTGTTGGGTCTTTTAATTTACTTATTTTTATGTTGGGATATGTTCTTATATATCCTTATTGATGTAAATTTTATGTCTAAGTGATGAGATACCATTTTCTCTCTCATCAACTCTTTTTCTGAATTTTGAAGTGACGTCGTTAAGCTGTTGAATTTTCGCAAAGGAACTTCTTAACCCAATTTTGATTCATTGGGATAAACTTGTACTCCTTGAATATGTCGTTCTATGAATATGTGTGAATGACCTCTGATTGGTTTACACATAATATCCACTTATATTTGGTGTATTCATTTGTCACACATAATTATGTAATTGATTTATCCTTAATCCAAGGATATCGTCTTTGTATGGGACATTGTCTCAATCTCCTTTCATTGAGGCATATTTTTTTTTATACACCACTTTCTTTTATACGGTGTATAAAACAATTTGAATTTTAAATTTATTAAAAAGGAATCTTTTTATACGAAGCGTTTTACTAAATGAAAAAATGGAATGTTTTTGTTTTACGTATGCGGCGACAACGACTTCTCCGCCCCCGTAACCATTATTTGAGCTTCGGCTTCCTCTACAAGCCATAACTTTTTTTAATTAAAAATATATAGAATGATTTTATTTTATTTTATTTTGGTATTGAAAAAGGTTTTTATAATGGATTTGTTATGTCAATATTTTTAAGTGATATATTGTGATCAATGTGAAAAAATGTTTTCATTCCATTATATCTGTTTTATGTCTTCTGATTTTATAATGTTACTTGGACATTTTACGGGTGGTTACATGATAAACCATATGACAGGTGGTGCCGTGAATACCAGGATGGGTGGTTATGTTATAACCTCCAATGCATTGGGTATGGAAGTCGACACTATGGTTATTCTATTAAGTGATATGTGTGGAAGTCGACCATAGGGTTATACCACTTAAATATGTTTATGTCCAAAATTACCTTTATATGTTATGTGTGCTTTATATGGGTTTTTATGGTAATCCTTTGGTTATAAAAGGGTATGTAATGGTCTTTTATTCAGTGAAGAGTTTATACTACTTCATAAAGGTGAAAAGTGTTACTTTGATAAAGAATTCATGGTTTACATGTTGTTTTGAAAGAACTAACAGTTTTCCTTCTTTGTGTATCCCTTACTGAGCTTTTTATGCTCACCCAGAGTTTTTGAAATGTGTTTCACAGGACTTAAGGTTGAATAGGGTCAAGGATGGGATCAAGGAAATGTCAGGATATCTAAAACATGGAAGTAGACATGTTTCTTTTTAAGAGTTTTTATTTTATGTAAACTTAGTAGAAGTGTCTACTTTGTAATCATTTCAGATGTAATAGTTATATCCTAATTTTCTAAAACTCTAAACCTGAAAAGATCCTCAATGTTAATTATTCATTTAATTCAATATTAAGTAAGGTTTAAGGCCATGGCCTTATATGATATTTTTCAATTCTTTATAGATTTTAAAATGATGGACATGGGGATCATAAAGGAAGGATCATCATAAGTTTTTTCACAAATTAATTATCCACCATCCCTTCTAGAGAGTTTAATAGATTCCTCAATAGATAACATTGAAATATAGTGGAAATTGGAAACTATAGGAATAGAGAAATCCTATGAGTTTAATGTTAATGAAGACGGGTTTTTTGGATTTTTGTCAATACTATATTTATCATTAACTCTTAAGTTAAATAAGGAGTTGTTGGATGATTGACCTAGCTAAAACATCTCTATATATCTAGGAAGCACATATATTCATCGAGATCTCTAAGAACACTATTGGAGGATCAATATGAAGATAGAGATAGTGGAATATACTTCATGATTTCTTATATGCCAATAAGTGAAAGGAGAAAAGAAAATTCCAAGGGGATGATCAAACCATTTCTCATACGTACATCAAAATGGGAAAACACCACCATAGACATTGTCACCAGTCTTCTAGAGACATGAAGTGAGAATCATGATATATGGGTTATAGTGGATCATCTAAATAACCCTATATACTTAATTTTAATTGAAGAGGATTTCTCACTCGATCCACTCATTTAGATATTCAATAGAGAAGTGGTGAGGCTTAATGGAACACCACTTTTAATTGTATCAAATTGAGATCCAATATTTACCTCTGATTTCTGCAAGATAATTCAATAATAAATCCCAAAACTCGTGTTTCTAGAATCAATGCATAAGAAATGATTAGTATTTTTTAAAAATAAAACTAAAATATAGATAGTATATTTTACATTCCAAGTCCTTTTCTAGTCTTGGTCTCATAGAATTAGACATATACATTAAAAGAAATTAATGAGAAAAAATATTTAAACAAAAGAATACATGTAAACTACCACCTCATATGAAATACACAATAAAAAGAAATTCTACTAACATTTGAAAACAATAGTAATATAACATTATAAATAATTTTCTATTTAAATTTATATCCCTATAATTTATAAAAATAAATAAGTTATATTGAAACTTATCATGTAATAAATCTCTTATAAAGTTAACTACATCAAATCCATTTTTTTGTAATGTTTCATTTAACAGTGTAAATTTAATTTCATCATTTTATTATTCACATTCTTAACTAATTATCTAATACTATTTAAAATTTGTTTGATTATTACTAGTAATATCCAATTATTATTTAAATAATTAATAATTTAATTAATACATGATATGTTACATTCTTCCCCCTTAAAGGAATTGTTCCTTCGAAATTCATTTTTCAAACTATAAAATATTATGAATTTCCAACTTTAGAATTGGAAAAAACCAGTAATGATAAACTTATATAATCTACCACTTAGATAACAACTAATATCCATCATTTTTATTCTGTATATCTGATACTAATCATAAATCCTCAAAACCACACTATTGTATTTAGTGGACAAACAATTTTGCGCATTTTTTTAAAATATTACTAAAAAATACACAAATAATTTTACATACCAGGACCTTTTTCGGACTAGGTTTTGGATAAATAGACATATAAATATAAAATTTAAAAATGTATTTATAATTTTTAAATATTTAATTCATGTCTGCTTCCACCTCATATTAAATACGCACCATAATTAAATTCTACAAACCTGTGAAAATAAATTTTAAACATTTCAATGTATAAATTATTTTATTATTTAAATTAAAATTCCTATAATTTATCACAATAAATTCATTATATTAAAACATATCAAGTAATAATAATTTGATAAAATTTACTAAGCAAAGCCAATTAATTATTAGTAAAGATTTATTCTGGTGTGTCATTTTTGTTATCTATTTTATTTATTTACATTTTAAATTTATAATTTAATAATAAATACAATTTGATAAATTATTATTGATAATAACAGTTTTTTATTTAAATAAATAATACATTAATTAAAACATGGGATGTTACACCAACTAGACCCAATTATAGAGATAAGATTAGCATGGCTTATCTCCATCAAACTAATTGCCAATCTAAGCAAACAATCCTCACACTTGATGACATGTTTATAGAATGCTCAATTAACATAAAAGGATGATGGGTTCAACATTTCACTTAGGTGTAATTCCTATATTGTAACTGTTTCTACTCCAGAATCCAAATGGATCCATATGAATACATTTATGGGAAGAGGTACAGAACACCTACATGTTGGTATATTGATGGGAAAGGAGGACTGATGGTTGAGGAAATGCTTGAAAATGTTAAGACCATTCAACATCACATTAAATCAGGTCATAGTAGACAAATGATCTATAATGACAATCATTGAAGAGACATATAGTTTGATTTTTTAGATAAGATATTCCTCCACATATCTCCATAGAAAAGGATCATGGGATCCTGGAAGAAGGGAAATCCTAGTTCATGATACATTGGCACCTTTCAAATTCTTTATCTCATCATAGTGGTGGAATATCATCTAGAACTCCCACTAACCCTATAATTATTTCAAGATATATTCCTATTATAACTCTTGAGGAATTATATCCTATATCCCTAACATATACTCAATCCATTTTTTATTCCATTAGATATTGATCGTTATTATCAAGAGAATGTGGTGAAAACATAAATCATAGAGAAAACGTTCAATGAAATAAGACAATAAATCTTTTAAAAGTGCTATGGAGATACCCCATGTTTGACAAAGTGATGTGGGTCTATTCTTGGTGATTAATAAAAGTTAACCTCATCAGTTTTAGTGTGAGAAATAAAAATTCCATGGGGAATATTTCTGAACAGGGATGATTGTATCCACCTGAACTATTTTAAATAAAATTTCCCTTATGGTTTAATAAAATTTAATATTATGTAATGTGGTTATATAAAATGTGTTAACCTAATTTATTTTATTATATCCTATCAGATTTAAATGATAATTAAGAATAATTAACATTGATAAATTATCCATTGAATAATGATCACATGATTAGTACCTATATATGGTTTTAACAAATACAATTGACATAGACAAAGGATGTGATGAACTCAATAAGTAGGATTGTACCCAATGAATACCATTTAACAAAGCATACATGGGAGATAGAATCACTAGTCTTTTCCCTTGATCAAGACAAAGGTAATATTCAACAACTTAACCATGAATAAAACTATTTACAAGAGTAGTTCAGGCTCATTGAGATAACAACCCAAACCATGTATGCTCCCCATAAAATTCTCACCACCATGGAAAATAATCTTTGAAAATTTTTTATTGTATTCAAAGGATATGTATAAATCCTCTAGTAATATAAGTATGTATATAATTATTATATATATATATATAATAGTGAATATATTTTCATCCTATTATTGTTACTTCATAAAAGATTTCTATTTTCTTACTAGAAAACACTAATAGTATATTTGATTAATATTGAAATTCATATATAGAATTGTTTTTCATTAATTGACGGATTTTGAAATAAAAAACGTTTTCATAAAATATTATTATCGAAAAACTCTTGTCAAATAAAAATTATCATCTAATTTTTTTGAAGTCCAATATAATTTTTATATGGGATCGAAAAGTATTATTTAAAAAAATCCCATCATTTATCAACAAATGTTGATTAATATTTTAAAAGTGAAAATAAAAATAATTATAAAAATATTTAGATAAAATGAATATTATTTTTTGAATTATAATGTTGAAGTTATCCAATAGTAAATTTTTAATAATTTTTAGATACATTCGATTTTTTAGGTAAATATTAAATATAGTATAAATTTAAAGTATGTATTATGATATCAAAATGACCAAAAAGTGATTTGATAATGAATATAAATGGTATACATGGCCAAATATATGTTTTCGTTTAAAAAATGTTTTTTTATGTATATTTGATTAATTTTATAAAGCCTTTACAAGTCCACCAAAACCATTAATATATTTTATGGTTATAGAATCTTTTATTTAAGAGTATGATTAAAATCCACATCAGAATGTATATTAATTTATTATTTTTATCCTCTGTCCATATAAAATAATTAAAAATTATTCCCTTTTACTTGTTATTTTATTATATAGAGTCCAAAGCATGTGGTAGAGAATTGATAATGAATTACCCACTAACATAATTTATAAATCCAACCAATATCCCATTTATCATCACTAAAAATCAGTGTATCTCGTTCTTACTCCTACATCCCCTCTCTAGTGTCCTCCAAATGTTCCTATAATCTCTCAAGAAGCTCCTCCCAAGCATTTGAAGTCACACTCTCAAGGTGAGGGATCCCCTCATTCCCCTCTTTATTAAATATTCATTATTATACTATTTCTATATATTTACAATTCCTAATTTTGGGATATTACATTTCATTTCCCCATAATATCCCATTTTATTTTTATGTGATGAGATACCCTATTCATTATATTCACCCCATTTTAGGAATTTTTAATTGACACCATTATGTTGCGGAAACTTCACCACGATGCTCCATGATAAAAAAATTGTGTAGTGAATACTTTACCAATTTATTATCATGGGTATTAAAATTTATTCAAAAATACATCTTTTACATGGGAAGAAAATATATTTCTTCCACACTCATTGAACATTGAATGAAATATAATGATTAATGAATCCTCGTTTTCGGATCTATGTGCCACACGCAACCATGGTAATGAAATAATAGTGATGGGTCTAACAAGAATTATATAATTCCACCAATGAATTGGGTAATGTTTAGTCTACTGAGAATACTTGATGAGATAGGGAGTGAACCTTTTTTCTTTATGCGCATTTTTTCATCATCATGTCTTGCAAGTTATCATTGTCCTATGTTTACGATGCATTGTTTAAAGTTTTTTCCACAATCCCAATGTTTCCTTTATGTTTTCATGTGATATCTTGCTATATTATTCATGTTTATGACTCTCGCAACTTTTATATCCCATTTTTATGAATATTTTCTAACATTTATTACTTTTTATTTTATTACAAGTTTATTCTATTATTGGGATTTATGACTCTCAGTAATTTAATGCCCCATTTTGTGTCTACTTCTGATATTTCATTTATAGTTTCTTCTTAATGATTCTTCTACCGTTATCTAGGTTTCATGACTAATATATAAACCTAATGACCATAAATTATTAAAACAAACATAAAAATATATTTTTCCACTAAAAAATTAAACAAAATTTGATTTTCCAAACCCCATAAGAATCACATTTATACACTTAGTTTTCCATAGCACATTGTCTATACAACATGTAAGAAAATAAACTCATGTTTATCAAAATGATTTATTTAGAAAGATAAAATATACATATTTTGTTTATAATTAATGTACCATTTTACTAAACAGTCAAACTATTAAATAATTTCTCAATCTAATTTTTTATTTTTTGAACCAATAGATTACAGAAATAGTTTTTAAAATTAATAATAATACCTTCGTGTAATATTTTTGAGATAAAACATTGATGAAATTATTTTTAAATTATTTCAACATAGGAGAAACCATTTTCATACTATATAAATATATTTTATAAATAAGTGTCATGATTGAGAAATTAATTTTTTTAAGAAAAATATAAAATTCAAAAATTAAGAAAAGGAATGTAACATAGTTAAATTTTAAAAAAACCATAGTGGAATCATTATAATTTATCTATGGTTTTAAAAAATAATTTTGAAATAAATTATAAATATTATTTATAGAATCAATATTATTATTAATACATTTATATGACTATTTGGAAATATAAAGGATTTTTTAAATAACAAAACAAAATTAAAAAACCATACATTTCTTTTACACAAGACCTATGTGCATGTTTTAAAACAGATGTGTAATTAATTGAAAGTTACCAGAACCATTAAGATGTACTTTAGAGATATATTTGAGCCTAAAAAGGATGTATTTGTGTCACCAAAAAGTGAAATTACCTTTCCAACCATCCCTTGGAACCATAGAATTTGATATTAAATATTTTTTCCTATAAACTTAATCATACCAACGTTAATATTAATAATGATTTTATCTCCGATCTACATGAGTACCTAAAATATCATAGAAAACTAATTTTATACCATTTGGTTATAGAAAACCCAATATTAGTGATAAACAACAACCATTACTGCCATTTTAATTACCCATGGTTCGTACCTGGTCATAGATGGTTAGATACTAGTAATGGGGTATTATACCATACTCGAATGTGAATGATTTCTATATTTAAATTTATTATAAAAAAGTGGAAGTCTATATAGATTTTCATAATGATATTCCTATATACCATATGATCATAGTTATTAAATGATAAATTTGGGATAAAGGTTATACTAAATGATATATATTAGTATAAATATAAATCAATAATGTATTAGAATCTCTAAAAAGAACATGTAAGAATTAAAATATTTACATAATTTTTTTTAATAAAATTGTAAAAACACATCCAAATTGAAGATAATGGGAAACAGAAGCCATGGTTTAATGAAATAAGAGATTAATCATAAATAAAAAATAAAAATGAATCCCAAAACATTCACCATTATGTGTCAAGTGAAAAAAAAAATTTGGACCTACAACATAGCTAAACCAAAATCCAAAAAAAACTCACGACAACTAAGTGGTTCCTATAATGATGTAATAATGTATATATAATTATAAATAATTTAATGTAGGTATCCTATACATTCACAATTTATAGCCATTAATGGTGAAATAATTTAGTTTATGTTTGAAATATAACTTTGAATGATCGATTTTCAGTTACTATAAAATTTGTATCAAGAATATCTCACATGAATCCATTATCTCAAAGATCAACTGGTAGAATTTTTTATATAAAATAATTATAAAATAATTTATTGAAATTTAGACAAATGATTCAACGAAAATAATTCAAAAATTACTATAAAGACATAAAATATATATAAATAAGAAAATAGTAAAATATTTATTAATATATTAATATTAAAAAAGGTAACATAACAATAATGTATTAATTTATACAAGACGATAACAACAATCATTATTGTAATACATTGAGATCTAAAATTATATTTTCTTTTCAAACCAAATTTTGTTTGATATCTTATTTCGCACGCAACACCAAACCAAAACTAACCTTGTAAAATTATATAAATATTAATTTATATCCTTAGAATTGGTGGGTAAACATATATGTCACAGAATTATTATATAAATTTATATATATAAATAATGTTCATTATCACTCCTATTTTTTGAGGTATTAAATTAGTTTAGCTAAATAATTAATATGAATTATTTCTTATTTAAAATTTAACAGTTCCAAAAAAATTCTTCGTTCTGTTTTTATAATAAAATACATTTTGTATGGAATAAATATTGATTTTATATTTATAATATATTAATACTAGTTTTATTAGTTATTTTTAGGAGATAATATTATAAATAGTGAATATTATTGAAAAATGTAATTTTAATATAAAAATAGATTTCATTTTATTTTAATAGTTTTATTTAAAAGTTAAATTCAAAAATTTCATAATTTTAATTTTATAAAATAAAAATAATCTTTAAATTATTATTTTAATATTTGACTAATTTTAATTTTCATAACTTTTCTGAAGAATTTAATTTTTGGAGAATACTGTTAAAACAGCTTTTTTGAAAATAGTATCTTTTGTGACATTATAATTGTATAAGAAAGGGCAAGAATATTATGATATCATTTAATTTATCAAATATGTACTTAAGGAGTAATGATATACATTTTTATATTCCACTATGAATTTATGATATATATGTTATGAAATTTATAAACATGCATAACATTTTCAAATAAAAGGTACCATTCTTGGTTTTTTATTTTAAATAATTATTACATTGGAAAAAATTTCTATTTCCTTTATATGAATGAAAAATAATAATTTTTTATAATAAATATTTTTTTCATAAAAACCAAATTCATTTATAATTTTACAGTAAATATATATTGTGTGCTTAAAATTTCACTTTTTCTATAAACTATTTTTAACTTGTTTCATACACTAATGATAATATTGAATTTTTTTTACATATATAAATTTTATATGATAAAATTTATTTTATATTGAAAATAATAAACTATAAATTTTTTATTATGGTTTGATTTATTTTTGGAATAACAAATGGTTTAATTATTTAATACCCAGTCACCAAGGTAAAATAAAAAAATGTTAAAACTAATAATTATGTGTATAAAGAGTTTAAAAGAAGAAAAAAATGCTTCACATTATTTTTTGATATTACATATATTGTATCTCATCCCCCATCCAATTTTTTTACCTTTTTGAGTCATTTTACAAGTAAAATATATACTATCATCATATTACAATGAAATATTTGAAAACATTACACTCTCACTAAATAAAAAAACTCTCACAACCCCTTCTATGAAAATAAAAAAATATCAAATTAAATATAGTCCCTAATCAATTCCAATATAAACAAGATTTTCCAAAAGAATATTTTAATCAAATGAAATCCTCTTAATCACTTCCTTTACAAGGATTCCTCTATGGGAGTGCCCGTATTCTAGATATGTGTACTTATTTCACCTAATTAATTTCCATTTATATATTTATTCTATAAATATTTTTTCCAAATTACTATATAGTTAAATAATTATTTATTTTATAGTTTATTTTATTATAATAATGTAATAGAAATTAACCACCTTCCCCCTCTTCCAATGAGTAAAAAGAATTATATTTGGGCTTGTGCGTAGATCATCACATACCTAAAGTGTCATGAATTGTTGTCCACATCCATCATAAATAGATGGTAGTAATATTGAATTTAATATATATAAATTATATTTATAAAATATTTAAATTATGAAATTATAATAAATATTATATATTTCTCCCATTCCATAGAAAGAGAAATCATCAACCATGACTGCATGTTGTCAATGGCCTCCAAGGAATTGTTGATTTTTTTTTATTTTTCTCCACCACCATATGCAGATCGTAATGTGAATGGTTTGAATGGATAAATATATTTTTTATGAAATTTTTGAGGTTATGTGAATAAAAAATATACCCACTAATAATGAAATGATAACTATAAACTATGGTAACTTCAACCATCATAAATAAAATTATTATAGTAAGAAAATGATTTAGTTGTACCACGTAATAACATAATATAGATATATTATTATAATAATTATATAAAATTACAATATCGCACAAAGATAATCTAAATATGTTCATTATTCTTACGGAATAATAATATGCAAAGTAAATCACGTAATAATTATCAATTATTCATGGTATGTCCTCATTTGTGTTGATTTAAAAACATACATGCACAATTATATAAAAAAATTTTACTGATGACTATTGGAATCTACGTTTGTATACTATACTATATAAATATTTATATTATGATATCATTTCATTTATATAATTGTAAAAATAATGTTAAACTCGTTAGTCAATAGAAAAACGGCTTTTCAAGTAAAATAACAGAAGCATGCTCATTATCGATTTCTTCTTTAATGATCATAAATAAAACACACATAGAATGAAATTATAAATTAATTAATAATTATAAAACACAATATCTACTACCATATATGATCTTAGACTGGTGAGATTTGGATAATGATGAATATTAATATAGTAATTATGAATCTTATTCAAACATTTTGAGATTATTGACACCAGATATTAATAAAATATAATAAGCAATTAATATATACCATTTGAATAATTATAAATTAAATTTATACAAGGATTCAAATAAGAATATAGTATAGAATTTTGTTATTAAGATAGTTTAATTTTATATACAGGAGTATAGATATAATTTTTAATTTATTTGAATTATGTAAAGTGTTTTCTTGGAATCAATTATGATTCCCTAAGACGTGTCACACGTTATGCACCATGTTTCCATTATATGGGTTTCCATTGATTTATTTTTTATTAATTTCATATAAATTATTCCCTTTTATTTAACATTGTATAAACATCCAAATCATGTTCTTTTCATAAAATTTCGTTAGACTCAATCATTTATTATGTTGTACCATTAGAATAATTATCATATCACTCATGATTTCCATCTATGTAAACATCTGTATATATTTATTTTGTTACACAGATGATATTCTATTCTTGAACCATCTAAATTATTTATCATAAAATAATATGATCATGCGATTCAGTTTATTAAAAACATAAATGTGTTACATTTCAAATATCATTCATCTCTTTATTGATTATTATTTATCATTAAGGCAATTGTATTATGCATTGTCATCTTGTATATGTCTTATAACAATAGGGATTGTTATTGATTTTTTTATATCATTTATTTACATTTATACATTATTATTACATCATAATTAGTCAATGAATATATTGGTTAGGTTATCGATATCCTTTTAATAAAACAATATGTATCCTGAGACAAACTACCTTGGGTTTTTTTGTTTATACCTACCCATAACATGATATTTCCTAAACACATTTCCTTGGTTGTAAGATCATGATGTCTATGAACACAATTACTTGGAATAGAGAATATAATAAGATATATGACATTGTGCATTTAATTTTAATAAAACATTTTTTGATAATGATGTGATATATTTATATCCATTGTTTTCCAGGGATTAAATATTATTTCTTCTTCATTATATAATGGAATTATTTTTTATTATATACTCCAATATTATTATTTATTCACATATAATTTTCACTTATTATATTTGTTAATTATCACTAATTTTTAACCAAACTGAGGATTCAATATCAACCATTCTAATGTTTACATTTATCTAGATTATAAAGAATCTTATTACAAATATATGTAAATAGGACAAGATGTGTAGTTAATTTTTGGGATATATTTAAGTATTATTATAGATTATGTGGTTTCTATGAAAGATTTTTTCCCACTATATGAGAAGGAAATAAAATTTAATTATTTATTTTTATACTAATTCTATAATGATCTAATAAGAATATGTATTTTTAATTTATGTAATGAAATATTTAAATTATCTCATTTAACATTGGGTTAGTTATGTTAAGGAAAATATAGTTTGTATCAAATTTATTATATAATGTATTTGTTTTAGGCATTGGGTTTATGAGTATGGGTCTAGGGTACTCCACCTGTTATAATAATCGGGTATTCATAAAATTATAAGTCAGTATGTAAGTTAATTATAATTTAATGCATGATATGGTAAGGTTGATCATAATTTCAAAGGTATAGAAAATCATTTCAGTTACTTAATGTAATTTTGAATAATTTATAGATTGTGATAAAAGAACTATAGTGATATCCCTTGAGATAAATCTAACGGTTATGTCTATAGATTAGATAACATATTAAAATTTTGGAAAAGTAGATATTGGGTGGTTTCATGGAAATAACATCCCAATCGATATACTGAATGTACATGCAGGCTCTGTCCCAGATGTTTCTAGGTGTAATAAAATTATAAATGGTGGTCTGGATATTTTCTAAATCCGCCCCTGATGCTTGAAAAGGAGGCATAACTCCACTCCATGTTGGGAAATCCCGGTTTATATTATCTATTTAGTAACATTATCATTACAATCGATTATAATGAATTTATATTAGGTAAACCACTTATAAAAACCTAAATTAAATCAAGAGTGATTGAGTTTTAACTGTAATTATTATAAATAATTTCAATAAATATGAAATTTTTAAGTTGGATTTTTTATATTATAATAATATTATGGTATTAATTATTCATCACTCATGGTTATCTCATTCTTTTGTAGTGGATTATACCTAAACATACCACATTAATAATATAATCCATGTATAAAGGGAAGATTTTACGAATGGGTAACTGAATAGGATGATATCTACAGAAATAAATTATATGGATTTTCTTCAAAAAAATGATCATGAAATATAATTAACAAAATATAAATTGATGAATTCCAAATTAAACTAAATAATTTTATGTTTAAGTCCCAAGATTTTTTGGGAATTGATGATGGTGACTGAAAAAATGTTTAATTTCATACATGCTATTATTATTGGAAGAAGAATCTATGGAAATATATTCAATGGCATAAATGTTGTTATATGTGTACAAAATTAAGAAATATAAAAACTACTTATGCTGACAAATTAATTGTTTAGTTAACATGATGAATGGAAAAAATGTGTGTCCTAGTCATATAAATGGTATTAAGGTAGACACCTCATTCGAATATAAAACAAAAGTTATATTTATCATTTATATACCCTTGAATAATTTTATTTAAAATTTAATTATTAGAATTATTATGAAGGAAATTATTTAATTGGGTGATAAGGTAATTATGGAAGATATAAAATTATATTATCATTGAAAACATATTCTGTTGGATATTAGACATCACACACAACACTATATCAAAACATACTATGAAATGTTATTTAACCATTAAGACATAACCATATAACTAATTGGTAAAAATATATGTTTTATAATAATTAAATATATATTTTAATAAAAATTATGATCGTTATCAATTGTTTGGAACTCAGAAATTAAATTAGTACATAAAAATAACCATTAAGACTAAATTATTCAATAAAATGAATCCCTACAATAATGTTCCTTTTTTTCATAATAAACTAAATTTATTAGTAATAAAATATATTTCACATTAATAATATATTAACACCAATTTGATTATTAATTTATATTAAATATTATTATGAATAGTTAATATATTTTTATAAAATATTTTTTTCCTTTATAAAAGCATTCATTATGTTCTTATGTTATCAAATAAAATGTAAATTATAAAATTACTAAATTTTAGTTTTGAAGAATAATTTTTTACAATTATCGGTTCAATATTTTCTTAAGACAAATTTTTGGTATATTTATATAGTAGTATATTTTTAGGTAAATAGTAAAAAATATTATTTTTTATCAAAACTGTAACTTTTATGACATTATCATTATATGATCTATACATATATGATTATAAAAACTTTAAATTGATCAAATCTATATCTATGGGGTAATAATATGCATTTCTAGAAAAAATTATTTATTTATTTTATTTATGATTATCAATTTGGGATCATTAGTAATATTTCTCATTAAAAGGAACTGTTTTTGTCATTTCATTTAGTTAATTATTATATTGTTTTAATTAGTTTTAGATTGGTATAAATGACACATAAAATATATTCTTTATATAATAAACTTATTTTTTCATAATAACATAAAATTTGTTAATTTTAACCTACACATAAATTTTATTCTTAAAAATATGTTTTTTTCAAAAAATTGTTTTTAACAATTACATACGCTAATGTTAGAATTAATTTTTATAAAAAAAGGATGAAAATTATTTAATATTACTAATAATTAAAAGATAATTTTTTATAACATCATGTTTATTTATGCATATAAAAATTAATAATTCCGGTAAAATGGTGTACCACGGTAAAACCCAAAATGATAAAAATTATAATTATAGAGCTAATGAGCTTGAAACTTATAAAAATATGATTTTTATTGAGATTTTTATAAATTCACATCCATATATAACATGAAATTAATTATGGTCTATTTTGGTGAAGATTGACCTATGAGACATGTTCTCACTTTTTATTATGTTTAATTGTTTAAAAATTTTCATTCTCACCGTCTATAAAAGGGGAATCTTAAAACACTTCAATGAAAAAAAAATATTTTTGTAACTCGTGATCATTTTTTCATATTACATCCCATATAATAATTTTTTGACTCTATTAATAATAGGATCAAAATTTATTATTTCAATCCATACCTTTCCAAGGATTCCTCCAAGGAAATACCCAAGTACTGAATGTGCGTAATAATTTCCACTAATTCATTTAATTTTATATATTAAATTTCTCAAATTTATTTTTCTAAATAAATGTAAATATAAATAAATAATATATTGATAAATGTTGTTATTATTATGGATTATCTATTAACCACTCATCCATATTTTCTATTGAAAAGAAAAAATTGTTCATGTGTGAAGATTACCGCCTCAACAATGAATCTGATTTTGTTTTCCTTAACCACCATAAATGGTCGTTAATACTGCATAATTTAATATAATAATTATGAAATTTGATAAATAGTCTTTATTTTAATATGATAAAATATATTTTACATTTCTCTAATTTTATGGAAAACTAAATCATCATGCATGTGTATATGCAAACTACCACATCCATGGAACAATGTAATTCAATTTTAATTTTCATAACCACCATACATGGATGGTAATAAGAATGGTTTTAATGGATACATTTTTATTTATGACATTATTACAGTTTTTGAAATAATAATCTAACGACCTATTAATGACATGATATATAAAAAATAGTGGTAAATATAACATTTGAAAACCATGTTGTTGGAGAAAAGATGATTTCTTCATTCTCTATAATTACATAATATATAGTAATTATAATTTTAAGTCATTAAAATTATTATAGGTCACTCTAATAAATACTAAATATGGTCATTATTTATATATTATTATGATATTACAACCAGATCAATTTTTAATCATCTATTAAATATGGAAATTTATAAGTTTGGTTGGTTTAACCACCATCATAAAGAATGATATAAATTTATACCCTAAATTACTATTATAATTTTATTTCTTCTAATATTTTTTACAAATAAGTAAATAACTATTTTATTTTAGTTCTATAAAGGAATAATTAATATTAAACTCAATATTTTGGACACAAACAATTTTTTTGTTAAATATCATCGAAACATGTTAATAGTCGATTTCATCTATAATGATCCTAAATAAAACATCAATTGAATGAAATTATAAAATATATATATACATATAATACGAATTCCCATATATTTTCTAATTTGATAATGATTAAATTTATGATAATAATGAATAGTAATACTACTATTATGAAACAAGTACAAAATGATCAACATTACTCATAGTCAATATCGATAATAGATAATAGCCTACTAATATACATATAGAAAATAATTATAAATGAAGTTTATAAAAGGTAATAAATTATAAATTTTTTCATAAATGGTTCATTATGCTACATACTTTTTTTACAAAGAATGTTAAAGAACATTTTTACTATGTAACAATTAATATAAGGGTTTTATGGGTCTCAATTCTAATTCTTTGATATATGTTACATGTTATGCTGCATGATTCCTTTTTTTTGGTATTATTTTTATTAAATATCCCATTAATGATATATATTATATTTTTTATTAATTAATGGTATATACTAATTTAAATAAGTATATTTTAATCCGATTTTTTGAATAAAGTGTTACTACAGTCATAAATGATTTTGGTAAATGAATTTTTATTCATTAAGATAAGATTATTATATATAAATTACATCATATAAGTAGGGTATATTTTTACTTTATATTTTATTATTTTATATTATATCATTATTTATATATTTACCATATAATACCCCTTTAAAATGTTTAATGCTTCATGGTGTATGTTGCCCATAATAGATATTGGTAACAAAAATATACTTTCATTTAGATATATTGTTTTAACATGACCATTTTTTCATTATTTGGTTATCCTAACCTAAGATTTTATTATATTTTAAATTCTTATACTCACTATGGTAAATGAATTGGTGATCTAAATTTTTTACCTTGAGGAATCACTTTCCAAAATATTATATCATTATTAATAATAATTGTTATCCCCTTTAAAGATAGTTTCGACTCCATATATATATATATTCCTTCACTTATCATGTGATATTTATAATTGGAAACCTAACTATATATTTTCTCATCTTTCTTTGATATTTCATTTCCATCTATTAAATAAATAATGTTAATATTTTTATACGGTTTTCGTTTCTAAAAAATGTAGTTTGAAAAATTCAAAGGGATTCTCCTTTCATGATCATATATATTATCTTCTTAAACACATTTAGTTGGAGAACATTATTTATTATTCATGGATAAATTATGTGATAATTTCAAAATTGTATATATTTTTAATATTTAAAATCACCTTTTAAAAAAATTACTTCGAAAAATGACATATAACTTTTTCTTTTTGATATTGTTGAAAATATTTTCCCAAAACCATATTATCTTTTTGGTCCTATTTTTATTTTCAAATTCAATAATATTTACTCAAATGGGACATTTGTTTCATTATAAACCATTTATTTTTTATTATTCTATTTAATATTGGGATTTATTGAACTAATGTTGTCCAATAACTAAATTCCAGCTACTGTCTGCGTTTTACACTTTGAAGAAATATTCATTCATTGGTATCTTCCCTCTATGACGACATCATTCTATAGTTATTTTTTTAAAATAAGAATACACAAATTTTTTATGATAAGATTTATTAATATTTATTTACTATAGTCAAATGATTTCATTTAATGGAAAGGTAATCTTTAAACATTTCATGTATTTTTATCTCTAAACAAATGATTATTAAATATTAATGAAGGTGAATTATATATTTAAAACATGTATATTTTTTGTTCTAAAATAATGAATATTGGAATAGTTAATTATGTGTATTTTGTTTAATTTATTATATAATTAATTCATTAGACATAATTAGAGATGGGTGGAACCTGGTTATAGATAGCCCCTCAAGGTATGAGTATGTCTCCTAAGATAAACAAGATTGGTCTTTTTGTTTTATGCTTATCCATATAAATAAATTTTCTCAAAATAAGGCCTTGAAAGTATGATCATGAATTGTATGATCATGAGATATTAGATTTGGGAATTTACTTGTTGTCTAATATAATGAAGTTATAGCTAAGGACGTATTTATTGAAATCTATGTGATATTTTTTTTAAATATTTATCCATGGATATATTATGGTGTTAGATTCATTATATATTGGAATTATATTTTATTATCTACTTATAATCTATCATTATGATCAACGTATGATCACTTTTTATATTTGATTTTTATCACTTATGTTTCAATTTACTAAGTCATTGTGTTCCTCTCTAATTATGTTTCAATTTACCTAGGTTATGAAAAAATTATAACACTTGATATATCTATCATTATAACTTGTGCAAAGAAGTTGTTAGAGATGTTTAAGACTTATTATAGATTAATTAGTTTCTTATATATTGAAAAAAAGTCCATCATTTCAAAAATTAATAGGAATATTAGTTTTCGATTTGACAAAATTATTAATTATATAAAATAAAAATTCATTTGAATGTTATATAATGAAATATTTTCTTTGCGTCAAGTATTAATAGGATAGCTAGTATAAGAATATATAGTTTGTATCCAAGATAGTTTAAAACTACTATGTTTTAGGAAATGGATCCCAGAGTGTTGGATGGGGTACTACATTGGATATATATAAATACGTATATTGTTTATTAAAAAATTTCCATTTCAATTTTAAATGTTTTAATTTTCTATAAAGGAATGAATATAAAAACTTATGTTCAGATTAAATTCACATTATGATGAAATCATAAAAATAATGGTATGAAATAATATCAATAAATCCATTTACAAAAAATTGAATTTCCCTGCATGGACTATCTGATAATATATGGAGAACAAGTAATGTAATTCATCTTAATTATAATGCATGATGATCCCTCTACCAAAAAATTGAATTTCCCTGCATGGACTATCTGATAGTTTATATAAAATATACATAGAAAATTATACAGATACACTAACTAGAAATAATATCATCATGGCTTGTGGAGAACTTATAGCACGATTTCCAACCTACTCATCATTAGATTAAATATGACTTCAAATGATTTTAAAAAATTCAATATATCACATATCAATATAACAATAATAAATAGTAATTATAACTAAACCATAACTTGTAATAATATTATTGAATAATCCCACATAATAATAACATACAAAATATAATTAAATCTATATTATAGAATAAATATTTTGAACAATATTAATTAACTTTTATGTGTAATATAATATGGGATTGAAATCAAGGGAATATATAGAAAAATATATTTATTTTTTTGGTAAAATATATAAATTGGTTCATAAAAATATTTGAAACTTATAAACAAATAAAACTGCTCTATTTGGAAATCAAATCAAATATTTATGATAATTAATGTAAAAAACCCATAAAATAGTACTTTTTAATGGAAAATATATATTTTAATATAGAAATTTAATGAAAATATCACAGAATAACTTTATAAACAAAATAAGTATAATTTTTAATAATTCATAAGATATTATTTCAAAAAATACATTACAATTCCTTGAAGAAAGAAAAAATGTTTCATTTTATCATATACCATATAATTATGATTTATATAAAATTATTTTTAATTGATTAAATAATAGGAGTTAACATAAGTAATAAAATAATGTTGGCCAAATAATAACACCATAGTGTTAACAAAAATTTGTTAAGAACATTTATTCAAATAAAAAACATGTATTAAATACCATGAACTGATTGCGTTAACATTAAGGGAAAGTGGATATATCCACTTTTAAAATAAATGTTGAATCCACTATAAATAAATGATTTCACCAATGTAAGGAACAATAAACCCAATGAATCTAATATAGATACCTATTATAAATAATCACACATAAATTTATTAGATTAACTAAATAATAATATATTGTGGCCAATGTTTAGAGGGAATAATATTATGAAAATGGGAGTAGGGGAGTCACTTAAATGGAGAGATATTGGTGTTTCATGAAGAAATTCAACATTGAATCATAGTGGAGAGGGAAAGGATAAGGTTTAAGGTTGATTGACAGATTAGAGGAATTCTATATGAATTGGGGATTTTAAATATGGGGATTTTAAAAAATTTATTCTATTTATATAATATATAATTTTAAAAACTAACATGTTTTATGAGTAATGTACATTCGGAGAGATCCCATTCATATTGACCATGTAACTCACAACCTCCATGTGAATACCCTCTATAAGTCTAGATTCTACAGCCAATTAGAATGAAATAAACAATATATATATGAAAAATTACAATATTATAAAAAGTCATCACAGGTGTGATAATTATTAATTATAATAACTCAAAATTTAAATTAATGATTATTAATATCTCATTATCAATATATTTATAATATAAATTCATATTTCATAAACATTAGTTGACCAAATTGAGAGGGGTTGGGGCTAATCAGTGTGGATGAATTTTTACCAATTAAAACATTTCCCCTTTTACCTATGAATGTATTTTAGGAATACATATCACTTTTCTCATCTCTCACTATGTTTTCATTAATTACATGATATAAAATCATTGGATATGAAACATGGAATTTGATAATGGGTTTCACCTCTAGTGTGGATTTCCATGTCCCTAGTGTGTAGTGGTTTTTATTAAAGTTATTAAAAACATTTACATTGTAAAAATAATAAGATAAGGAAATGGTATATCCTAGAATTTTAATCCTAGAAATTAACATATTACCCTCTAGCACCAATATGGTATGCTCCCGCTCTGAAATGTTCATTGTATTTCTTAACAAATATAATATTCATCTTTCTCCTATTCATGAGGGATCAGTTGTAAGAACATGTCTCTTTATTGAAATTTAATAGATTTTACATTCTTCAATGTATATATATAAATCAACTAGGCTTCCACAAGTATAAAAATTAGAAGATAAACTATATTATTTTTATTGAAATATATAAGAGGTTCCTACTATATTCTATATATAAAAATATTCACTATTCATTTTTCATGATTCATTAATCATTGTGATATAAGGAATTGTAGATAAACATTTTCCCTATATTTCATTAAAAAAATCATTGGAAATCCCTAGATCAAAACTGTGATGGTCAATATCTTATATATTCATTATTCTTTATTTGGGACCAAAATATAGTTATCAAATACGACGTTGGATATCAATTTCTATCAACATATAACAAAATATTTTGTAAATATCATTATCAAGTTTCTCCATCATCTTTAAAAATATTCTACAAATACTTTTTCTTATATTCTTAGTTGGACACCATAATAAATTCTCATAATCAAATTAGGGAAATTATAATGAAATCATCATAATTTTTTTTAGAATTATAAATGGATCAATATAACCATGTTATTTGTCTTTAATGATATATAAACATACCACTAATTTCATATACAATTAACCCTAATTCCTCAAATAAAAATCTGCAAATGCATGCCTTCATAAATAAGCATGGTAATGTATTCCTTCTAGTAATAACTTAAAACTAGATCAACATAAATGATTTTAAATTAATTAATAATAACAAATAATGAGGTTGTGATCCTCTAAATTTCAGCTAATTGATTCCACCTTCTATTTATAAGTTATACGATATATTGGAATTTAATTCATGAGGACTATAAATACCTCATCTAATATATATATCATTAATAACTACTAATATTTTTTCATTATTTTTCTATAAAAGGACATGTAAGATCATCTTTGGAAATTTTTTAAGATATTATACAATCTCCTTTTAAGCTATTTTACTTAACATTTTGTTTCTCTTTTATATATTTACCAGTTTCTCTAGTTTTACTCTTTGTATTATTTAGAAATCTTGTATCACTTGTTTATATGTATATATTCCATTTATATATTTAATTTTGACCAATATTTATATTATCGAAACACTTATATGTTCTTTAAATCCTATAGGTGCATTTTGTGAACTCTTTGGAGAATCAGATCATCCCTTAGGCATCATGCTGGTTTCCAGGTTTACTGGTATACATTTTATGAAGCTATGGGGTTAAACATATATATCTTAGTGTCACACAATATATTTTAAAATTTTCAATTTTTCAATATAATACTCTAACATATGATTATATAAAATTCAAAAATACCTCAATATTCATGAGTAAATCCTACATACTACACGAAAATTTATAACTCTCTTATATATAAACTAAATTTTTATATCACCAAAAACAAGAAACCATGAATTTCTCTAGCCTTATTTGTAAATATTCACAATTGTTCAAAATCATTGAATGGATTTTTAATAAATCCCAATTAACTATAATCATAACTGAAATAACATTAAATCCATATAGAATAGAAATTGTGCTCATTTTACTTCAATAGTTGTTTTCTTCCTAAAGAAATGTAAACATTTCTATAAACACAATCTATGTATCATCTTCTCCAAACACCAGTCATCCTAATATGTCAATATGTATGATGGATATTTTCAAAATTACATCCTTCCTTTATAATACTCTATTATTTACATCTTCTCATATTCTTCATAATTATATAATGTCATGAAATATTAACATTCCATTGAAAACTTATGTGAACTTTAAATTCCATAAATACCTCAATTTATATTAAATTAGATTAACACATGAAGTTTATTATTATAGCTTCTTCATCCTTTAAACGACTATTTCCACCCTATAGTATACATGCAGTCTCGATGAAATTTTTAAAACAACCTAATCCATTTTAAATACGTGAATGGATATCAAAAATACCCCCAATGTAATTACATAAAAATTAATTCATTATCATATGTAGACTGATTGAAACTCACATCAATGAATCAAATTGATTCATTAATATCCACCCAACTTTCACAACACAACATATATTGACCCCTTTCTATGGAAATTTACATAAATTTATAATCAAAATGTATTTCATAAATTAATTTAACTTCAATATTATATTCAAAAATCATATTTTTATCATTCTTATGGAAAATAAAAACCTATTATAAACAAATATAACTCAACACAAAGTGGGTTAAAATCCCCCATTTTGGATTTTTTGTTAATATAGAGAATCAATATATATTTCAATATTCAACATTCCATTTTCTCATCCCTATAAAATAATGATAAATTATACAAATACTTTTTAATAGATGTGTTATCAATTCAATCAAAAAATAATACCTTCAATTATTCTAGTAAATCTATACATTCTAAATGCTCAGTGTTGAAAACTATATGGAGTAATTTAGACATAATTATTTTCCAAAATAAAACAATAATATTATACAATATTAAAATTATATTCTAATAGGTTATTTAAATTTATTTTCTTAATTTTATATTTTTCCAAATATGATAATGTTATTTAATCTTAAACTCCAATGAAAATTTAAATAATATATTGAAATCATTTAAAACAACTATGAGGTTTTTTTATATAAATGAACCCTTGGAATTTATATTCTTTAATTCCATTAATATATAAAATTTTACATTCTAACATGATAATTTATTATTAAAAACAAATGATAAGAGAATTTTAAAAACACTATATGAAGTATTCTAAGAACTTTTTATAGAATTCAATATTTTTATATAAACATAACAAATGGAATCACTTTGAAATACTACCCATTAATAGTAACAATATAACATCACATAATTCGGTTTGATCTCCTCATTAATCTTCTTGAAAAAATATTATATCACTAAGTTTGTGGAAATCTATTATACGGACCATATTTTACATTATAATCAACTTTAATGTTCTCCCCATGAAAAATATGAATCATGATTCATTCCCTTAAAAAATAGAAGAAACACAAAACATATTGGAATAAGGTGAAATATTCAATGATTTATAAACGTTCTATAGAGATATTATTTGTTACAATATATTTAAACTCTTTTATATCTAAATTTATTTTTTTATAAATATTTACTATTTTACTTCATATTTTTTATATTTTATTCTCATATTATATTATAAGCTTCCTTCCTTTTTAATGCACATATTTTTATAAAATCTTCTTATTCACAAGCCTATAAATTAACATGAATATATTTGTTTTATCTACATGTTGATAATAATATCCACTACATATGTTATAATGATCTTGAAATACTTATAATTCTATGTATCCCACTTTAAAATTCCCAACATCTCCTTAAGGAATGTTTTGTAAAATTTTCAACATACAATTTATTAAAATTCAATATCTTCATTACCTGTAACATCATGTATCAATTTATCAGTTGTGTTCTATTTATATTTCTACAATATAGTTTATACACATTATTTCACATTAATTCCCTTATCTAATTTAATGATTTTATTTACATAATATGTTTTCTTACTTGTTCATTACCCATTGTTACATTATCTAAAACAAAAAATAATGGATTATATAAAAAATTGCATGGTGTGTCTATTTACACCATAATAGAATATGATCATTCTCATCGTTGAGGGATTCATCATTTCTATCTAGTGTTTTATTTTGTTTAATATGATCCATTTGATAATTACAAAAGGAAAAAATGATATCCTTATTCCCTTTTATTCTCATTGAAGAACTATAGACTAGAAATATTTATTCTAATGCAAGAAAAAATTTCTCTAATCACTGATATTGATAAAAATTTATACATCCCTATATTTATTGAAATCACTTCCAAGTGGATAAAATTACATCTATATTGAACCAAAAAATAATTAACATATATTTATTTGATTTATAAAAAGGGATTCACATCTATACATATACTATATATTGTTTAAATCTTTTTTGAATTAGGTAAAATATCACATAGTAGTGGAAAAATTTATAGTGTATAGTTTTTCCTCGCAAATAATGACTTATTTTTACATCCATATTTTATCCAATAATTTTTTATTCATTTAAAGAGAGTCACAATCACAAAAAATTAACATTGATTAAATTTAAACTCATCCTCAGATCCCATTAAAATAATCTCAATACATTGGATGATAAAAAAATTCCCAGTGAGTGATATTACTATAAGTGAATCCCATTAGTACTATAGAGAAAATAAAATTCCATAAGGATATTTTGATTTTTCACAATAAAACATTGAATACGAAAATAAAACATTTACAGAAATGAAAATAAATCATTTCATAAATAAAACCATTGAAACCAATTATAAATAATAATAATAATCGTTAACGAAACCCATAGAAAATGGGAACTCATTAAGATGTTCCTTTGAGCATAACCATTAACATATATAATCTAATAACCTCATGAAATCAAAATATTCTATAAAATATCATTTTTAATTGATATATATACACCATAGAGAATCATATTTCCTACCCATGTTCACCTGTGTTTTGAACATGTAAATATAACAAATGCTAAGTTATTTTTAGAGGAGTAACTAGACCGATTATTTCCCTTCATTTCACCTCAATATATTAAATTATAATGCAATGCATTTGAAAGATATATTGGGATCACATATTTTCATAATAAATATTAGGATCCCCTATCGAAATCTATAATTCCCTAGTAACATATAAATAACAAATAATTCTAATAATTTAAATGTTTAATAAAAAACCACTAAAAACTCATTTGATCCCACATGCATAATGCTTCCTACATTCTCATAATCACAAGGAGAAATAAGAATTTTCATTGAATAAAATTATAAGGAATTAATCGCTGAAGAGGAGAAATATGATTTAAGTAGAAATATTTAGTTATATATTATAGGAATATTGATAAATAATAATTATTATGATCATGGAAAAATTCAATCGAGCATGAAAAATTTCGAAAGAAATTTTTTAGTTTTGTAAAATGATTCACAGATAACCCATATTGAAATTATAGAAAATAATTAATTTTTTAAAAAGAAAATGGTATTAAAATATATTTTTAAATGACCTTCATAAAAATATAAATTTTTAATAACAAATCATTCAAAAGTATTAAAATAACTTGGATATAGAGGATAAAGTGGTTAAAATAAATAAAAAATTGTTTTAATTGAGAACCTAATGTTTAACTCTCATATAAAAACATATGTTATCTTAATAAAATACAATAAAATTATATATTTTTATACTTTATTATTAATAAATTATTATAATATTTAATTGTTGTTAATCCTTTTATTTCATTGATTACATTGGATTATTTTGACATAAAAATGATGAAGTTCAGATTGGGCGTTTTGGGTTCATTCTGTTGATAACCTCAAAACAACATTAGTGAATTCACCATGATATATGGGGTTATGGACAGATTAACACAATAAATTTAATAATCGTAGAATTTTCAATTTTATAAATTAAATAATCATTTTAAATCAACCATTTATGGAAGTCATGAAAAATGATGCAAGTCAGTTCATGTTGATGCTAGTTCTTATTATGGCAAGAACAACATAATTTTTTTTCTACTAAGTAAAAAAAAATTAAGGTATATAATATTTTAATTTTACAAAATCTTATATTTGTTATATATTTCATGTTTATTCATTACATCCATCTATTTCCTTGGACTTAAATAGAGGAAATTAAAATCAATGGCATCACATCGTTGAGGTAGAATTTGATACTTACACACCAGAAACGTTATCAATTTCCAAAAGATGAAAAAGGTAATAATTTTGTAATAATATATCATAATTGAATAATAATTACTTAAAAAATATCATACATATTCCATTTAATAATATTTTTAAAAATCTATATAGTATGGTTTTGAGAAATGAAACACATCAATCCAAGGTGGTTGTTGTCAACTAGTATGCATGGGCGATGGTTTCATTGATAATATGATAGAAAAAGAGATTAAAATATAGTTTTACCATAATAATAATAAAATTTTAATATATTGATGACTTTTTTCTTATTATTTTTTCAAGGTTAAATAATATTTGAATGATTTATATGAAGAAATAAACCTGAAACACATAGTTAAAAATAATACCACTTCTTTGGAAAACATTCCGCAGTTTACACCTTATGACTTCATAGGATGGTATTTTAGTGAGTCCAATACCTCATGGAAATTTCGAGTTATGTTTAGAAGTAATTATGTTTGGGTTTTTTTTTGAGATAAGCATCATAATTTGTGTGATGAGGTTAGGAGAGTAGGTCCCCTTTTAAAAAATATTGTAGTGACACACATGTAATTATTCAATGATTAAAAATTTATAAAGTCTTAATCATATAAAAATTCCTATAAAAAAATAAAATTTATAAAATGAGATGATAATATTTTATATTTTATCATATAATAAGAACTAATATTAGATTTTATGGCCATATCACATAGTGTTTACGTAAATTAACATGTTTTACCCTTTTATGGCAACTAATTTTTACCATTGTAGTATTTCATAATGACTAGAAATAAAATTAAAAATTTGATAAAAAACTTACTTATTTTTTATGAATAAGAAATCCAATTTTTTATATTAAAGTTTTATTAGTATATCAAATTTTGTTTAATATAATTACAAAATAGTCAATGAAAAATAGAATTTATTAAATTGGGCTTTTAAGCATTAAATGGAGTCACAAACAAATAAAAATTTATATAGATTCATATGGAATTATAAAGATGATGGTTAATCAAATATAAATTTATTTACATAAAAAAACATAAATTAACTTTTAAATTACTTGATTGAAGTGAAATAATGACAGTTTCCTCAAAATCATTATTTTTCACAATTCACTCAAAAAATTTCTTATAATAAAGAACCCAAAAAATAATCATTAATTTTTAATTATATACTAATATAAAAAACGACTGAAATTTTATAAAATTAAATTCCTATAATTTTTAAACATTTATTTAAATAAAACCATGTTTTTCATGGAAAAAATTATTATATGAAAAAATTATTTTATAAAATAATTTCTTTTAAAAATTATTTATAAAACTAGGATGAATATAAACCCAAAAATGAATAAAAAATATTATTTAATTTTTAATATAATTAGCTAGATGTTAATATTATTCCCCTTTTTAAAATTTTTGTCTTTACAATTTTATTCATTTCATAAAAAAGTTAGTGGATTTTACATCACATAATTTTCAAATTACTAACAGCTTCCTGAATCATGTTATATTTACAAAGACATTAACCTGGTGAATCACCTAATTATTCATCACCTTCTCTCTTTGATAAAAATTCAAAACTATTTTTCCATAACAATAGATATTCTCTTCTAAATGTTTCACTTTGGAGATTAAATCTTGATATGCATTAGGTATGTACATCCTCATTAAAAAAAATATGAAAACATTATATAAGAAAGTTATTCATGGAGGAAAGGAAACCTAGAAAGAAATTCTACCCAAATTATCTTAAATTTAATAATTTAAAATCAATCATGTTTATATATTTACCATTTTACCAAAATCCATAACACTTTTGAAAGGGGATACATTAATAAAATCTTGATCACCGACCTCAAATGAAAGGACATTCCTCCAATTATCTTAATGAATCTTCTCTCTATAATAATCTTCCCTCATATAATGTTGAATCATATATAACTTATAAACAATATATTCCAATAATTCTACTCCCAAAAAATACCTTTAATTGAATTTATCCCGAAATGATGGATTTCAAAATCTATATTCATATAGTATCTTAAAATGTACTATATTTATAATGGAATGAAATCATTTATTATAACCAAATAACAATTATAAAAAATTATAACATCCATGGTTGTACATATAGAAAGCATGATAAATGTCTCCCAATGTCAATATTTCTCATTCTAATTATCTATTGGAATTCTATCTTTGAAATTTCATTCAATACTCAAGTGAAGTTGAATTCCATTCCAAAACATTAAGGTAAATATATAATAATGTTAAGTATAAAATAGTGTTTTGGACACCACATATTATATTTATCTCATTATGGTAATGTATAAAATGTAAATATAATGAAAATATACCATCAATATGATGAAAGTTCCCTGATTTATTAAAATAATCAACAATAACAAAAATCACATTATTATATTCAACCATAATTATTAATCGCACCAAAAAAATCTAAGGTTATATTCTCCCTTTTCCATTCATGAACTGGGAAACATATATGTAACCCCTTTTGTAGTTTTCTCATATTATAAAGATCATTACATGTCAAATATTTCAGGATAACATCGTTAATATCTATTTTCATACATTCCCACCTAACATACTTTCTTTATGATAATTAATTTGAAAATGGGGATTGATAAAATAGAATCTCAGTAAGGGTTATATAAAAATCTATAAATAAACATTTTAATCTAGTTCAAAACCATAGGAAAATAAGTTACTCTTTTTTCCTTTAACCTAATAAAATTTGAGCTCAAATAATCATTTATTTACATATGAAATCATCTTTACTAACCAATGTTCTTCATTAAACACAATATAAGAAAAGATAAAAACTGAATAATAATTATAATGGTTTCTTATAAAATATGAAAACCCTTTAAAAAAATTTAAAAACATTTTTATTTAATAAATTATGGAATAATCATTAAATTGGATCAAAATATCATTATATTTATTTGTTAATAAACCTATTAATTATTAGTATTCTCGTAGATGTAACCTATAAAATGTTAACTCCATCAATTTAATATGATTACTATCCATATTTATGAAAAATAATGGGACTAAATTTAAAAATATGATCCATTTAATTGAAACTTTGGAATCCATTTTTCGAGTTTCAATTTCAATATATGGGAGAAATAAATTTTAAACTATGTGTATAAAACATGAAGAATGTTTTTTTTCAAAAAAATCATTTTCATGCCTAAAAATTGAATATATCATATCCAACTCGTACAGAAAATATTAGATTAATGTTGGAAAAAAATATTTTAAAAATTATATATAAATTTAATTAAAATAATTCACTAATAATTATCAAAATTATATAGGAATATTGACAAATTGTGTTTGCATATAATTTGTCCTTTAGAAAAAACATCTCCATTATTTTAATTTAGTTTTTATTATTTTCATTCTTAATTAATTGATAAATAAAATAATTATTTTTATACATATGTAAACCATAATATTTTTACTTTTTAGTTATACCCATTCATAACAAGAAATCCAATGTCTAGGGGATAACTCTCATGTTATATAATTTTAATTTAAATGTATAATGCGGGTTTTTTAAACATTGGGTTAAAAGTAAAATTATCAATCAAAGTAACTAGATATATTTTAAAAGAATATATTTCATAAAATCGAAGCATGTTATAGTGAAATTACTCCCAATATAATAATCATATTTCCACTAATACAATATTAATCAGTATTATACTAGATTTATGTATCATATATTTTTTTTACTCAATAATGGTATTTTTCAAAAAATATTTTTTTTATATATTACATATTAATATTAAAATTAATTTCTAACACCACTTTTTTTTCTTAAAAATGGTTTTATTATTATGTATAATGAGGTTAAAAAAAATTTTATGGTCAATTTTATTTTTGATCTCTATGAATAGTTACCATGGTAAAAACTAGTTTCAGTGGTAAAGTGTAAAATATTTTAATGAAATTATTAATTGAGAAGGACATAAAAAATAATCTATTTCTTATTAAAAATGGTAAATCTAAATTTATCACATTAAAATAAATATATGGTTGTTTTATGTCCACTATTAAATGATTTATAATTTTTAATATTGTAAAACTCTGAAAAATTACAAGACATCCACTCCTTTTACTTATAGTCAACAACAACTTCTCCTTAAATCTACACACACATTGATCATATTATCTCAACCAATACCTTCCAACATACCTTCCCAATAACTATTCCATCATCAATGTTGTAATGATCAAACCAAAATACCATCCTAACAAGGTTTAAGGTGAAATCTAAATTTAGCATTCCAATGTGGAGGTAAAATTATTAAATGACTATTTCGTGTCTATTAATTCTTATACCTAATCAATTTCTATTTTACCACACTAAAAAACTAAAACAATCATATTAAATAAATTTATATGTTATTATGACTATCGAAAAACCTTTTTCAGATATTTTTTTTCTATGAGAAATAAAAACATCGATTGTGTCTTAGTGTGGAATACTACTTCTACATAGAAATGTGTTATTTTTTTCATTATAATATTATATGTCTAGATAAAATGATATATTAAATGAATATATATAATATAAATATGATAAATATGGTAATTTAAATATAGGATATTACGTACCTTCTAACCTTTTTCATCTATTGAAAATGTATAATGTCACTCATGGGTATACATGGAATACCCCCTCCATGAAGTGATGTTATCCATTTTCCATTGATGCCTCACTTTCATGGACCTATTGATGAAAATAACGAATAAATATGAAATATAAAAAAATATGATTATGTACAAGTAAACTATTTTCTAAATTATTTCTTTTACAACGAGTTGAAAAATGTAAAATTTTTCCACGGATCTTTATAAACTACCATCCCCTCAAAACGACGTGATTCATTATCCATGAATGCATTGAAAATTTAGTATATAAACACAATTTAATATATAAATATTATAATAATAATTTTTTTATTTTTAATTTAATGTAACAATATCAACTTTCAATATGGTCAAAAAGGCAATGTTATTTGGATGTTATAAACTGAATGACCCAAAAAAGTTCAACATAAAATGATTCATTTTTTAAACTAAATAAGTCATGACAATTAAATAAAATCAAAAACTAAAAATAATGAAATGAACATAAATAATGTTATTTTAAATTAATAAATAAAGTTAAATTTATTATCTAATAATTTGATAATTAAGGAAGCTAGATGAGACTTAAGGTATACAATTTTCCATTAAAATGTTATTTTAAATGCTTTCAATTCAATCTATTGTGTATCCATGTTCATATAAATTATAATATAATGTTCTTATTTTTAATTCAATAAATACTAAAATTAATTTTAAATATATTTTTACATTCATTAAATGGGTAAAAAAATTCATTCAAACATTTATTTATGAGACATTTTTATTTTTTACCAGATTAAAAAAAATCATTTTTTATCATATATCAATTATTATTTTTTACCAAATATTAGAATTTATTCATTATAATTATTAGGATAAAATTTAACATGGTTGTCTGAAGTAGTTCACATTCTATATATTATAGTTACTTTTCATTTTAAGCGTTTTTTAGGAGAAATGATATTTCTCTATAAGATTATGTGAAAAATAATTGTGTTTCTATCAAGGGTAAAAAAGTTTTTTCATGTATTTTATGAGGTCAAAGATAATAAATCCATTTTTTTCAGGATATATTAATTTTTAATTATTAATTTTTATTGTCATTCTTGATATATTTAATTTTATTTATTATGATTAATATGGGTCTACAAATGTATTAGGAATGATGTATTCTTCAATATGAAAATGAGGGAGATAATAGGGTTGTATAATTCAATGAAATTAACTATGATTTAATTATCTTGACAGGAGATATGAAACGTGAACATGGGATATGAATATTATTCTCCATGATAACTATATAATTCATAAAAATGTGTTTTTATAGAAATCATTTCATTTTATGTTGAAGGGAAAGATTATAGGTGATATACTTCAGTTTAAAATGAATGTTTTCATATATTCCCACAAGTATCATGATTCCATAATGGATTTCAATATGATCTAATGGGTATCAACTGTGTTCATTGAAAAAATATGTATTTTCAATTGTAAGAAATTTTATTCTTGTGATCAAACTTTTATTGTGAAAAATGTAAACATTCTCATGGGTTTTCATGTTTTTCAAAAGATTAATAGGATTCCATTAATTTTTTATTCCTGAAAGAGTTTATTTTTTCATCCCATGTTTTGAAATGATATTATAATATCTAGATATGGGTAGAAATTTTATTAAAGTGAAAATTTCTTCTTTGGTGTCTCATCATAAATAAAGAAGTAATGTCATAAATTAACTAATTTGTAAAGTTAACACTATGGTTTTATGTAAAAAATGTAAACATTGTGAATGTTTACACATTTTTATCTAATGTTTCACTTAATTCTATTAATATTTAAATCAGAATGTTAATGAAAATTTAATAATGGTAAACCATTTGTCTAAAACATTTAATTATCCATCTATTATGTTATATGTCATTATAGTAATATTCTAAACTTTATTTGAAATATATATATTGATTCCCAACATAGTAAGATGATCAATTTAAAAAATATTTTTCCATATTATTGGGAATTCCACATATTATTTTTGTATTAATAATCCATAAATCATCAACTGGGTATTTACATTACATTTCAGAATGGTTTCTAATGATTCATTATCCACTATGGTAAAAGTACCAAATTTTCAAACACCTAATTTCTCATGATTCCTTACATTGTCATTGAGTGTAATAATACATTAGAATAATCCACCCATGATTGTATTTAAATGTTCACATAATGTAATTTTTTAACTCCTTCAATTGTATACGTGTAATTTCATATCAATATCCTAGAACCCACATTTTATATGTTCCTTATGGGAACCCTAGAATCCTTTTAATGTTTTCCACTTTTCACAAAATTCCAATATGTGATACCTATACAAGTTGAATTTACCAAAATACTATAACTTTAAATGTATTATAATCATATATAACGTCTCCATTGATTTGAGAATCTATATATATCCTCATTAAATGAATTTTTATAAGGTAACTGAACCACCCTCCTCTAAAGATATTTATTTAGGAAAAAATTCCAGTCACCATTGAGTAAAAAGTATTCCTTTTTACAAGATTTGTTAAAAATAATCCAAATTATATCCCAAATAAATGGTAGTTATAATAAAAAATTGTACCTAAATATCATCCATGAATGTAACTTTCACATACACTACATGGAATCAAATAATGCTAATTTTAATAAAAATTTCATCCATTATTCTTACTTATGATAGAATCCTTCTGAATAACTTTCACATCAAGGAATATTTATAATTTATTTACATTTTTATTACATATCCTCAGGGGAATTCATAAACTATTTTATTGAATTCTTTCTGCTGATGTTGTAGTCATTATTCTAGGCCAATTAAATCCTCAAAAATTAGAGTGCCTATTTGTCCTACCATTATTAGCCAAATGTATCTAATATATAATTCTATAATCATTCAAAAAATATTACCTTCTTTTGATGAAATAATTATCTATCTATATATTATAAATTCAATAGTTGGATCTATTGTATTTAAAAATCTAGACCATTCCTTCATCTAATTAAATCAATATAATAGTTATAATCAAAATTATAATCAATAAAATATAAGATAAATGATTTATGGATAATGGAGATGATAACATGTGTTTTAAAAGAGAGTGTAACTGTAAGATAATTTAATTATTGATGGGGAAGGAAGATACATTTTGTGGAATATTACGAACTATTAAAAATCAACTGAAATATGGAAAACATCCTGAAATATCTATATAGTGGAACACAAACTTTTCGATCATCCCTCTAATAATAATCTACCAAAATAAGTAAGGATTTTAAACTAATTCCAAATACAATGTAAAACATTAAATAGACTACATATAACTCAGACACATCCAAAAATTCAAACAATTGTAAAAAAAAGGACACTAAAATTATGTGTCTCGATTATTCATTATACATTAATGAGATAAAAATAATCTATATTCTAATACACACAAAATTGCATGAATTATAATAACAATGAAATATTACCAGCATAGACCTCTACTCTCAAATATCCACATTATGTGTCTTGTTGTCATCTTAACCCTAATTTGTTGTAGGACCAAACTGGTTGACCGGTTTTACAGACCTTCTACTATCATGGGAACTTATTAACTAGATAATGTAACTATTAATCTCTTACAGAATTCCTAATCATGAATTCCAAAAAATATTATATGATAAACAACAACCTTTTATATCATTTGATTCTATTCATTCCAACCTTCCAATGAACATGAAATTTATACAAATCTATTACATGGAAAAAATACTCCATCAAACATACCATTCACATTATAGATCCTTCTTCAATTATAAGAGAATGAAGGATGATATACCTTCTAGTGTTCATCCATCTAGTGGATTTTTTCTAACACAAAAAAACATACTCCAAAATTCAACACATAACATACATACAAAAATTATATGTTAGGAAAATGTATAATTAATGTAGTGAATTTGGTATTAGGAGACACAATAATTAGATTAATATCAATGGTTCAATTAATTTTATAGAGCCACTATTTTTGCTCAGGGGAATGATATTCTGCTAAGGATTTCATTGGACTCGTGTTTTGGAAGTCGAGAACCTCAACTAAATATCGAACCAAGAAAAATGGAATACGATCTTATATGATATCAATATGTGAAATAGATGACTAAACAACTATAGAATAAAATGTTGTGTCCATTTTTGATAACACATCTACAATTTCCTCTCTAGGATTCGTAGAGAAATACCTTGGATGAAATACTATTATATAAATATCAAAACCATAAATAATAACAATACACATAAAAATATTTATAACCAATAAATAAGTAAACATAATATGATATTTCAAACCCTGTATAATTCTCATTTATACACTGTGGTAATCTATAATTAATCATCTGCACACTATATCATACCATAAACACTTCTTTGCCAAAATAATTTATTAAGGAAACCATGATATACACATTGTATTCATCTTTACTATACCATTTAAGCACACTCTATTACTAATAGTGAATTTACCAATCTTATCTCTTATGTGATTAACTAATAGATTATAGAAATATTTTAATAAAATTTATAAGAATACCCAAAAAATAATTCATATGATTTTAAACATTGAATATATAATTTGTGGATATTTTCAAGAAAGGCGAATACCCTCTAATATATATAAATATATTAAATAATTTTTTTCGATAAATTAGTTTTTTTGAAAAGTAAATACAAAAAATTGCAATATAAGATATTGAATCAAACAGAATTAAATAAGAAAAAAACAAAAATTATATGAATCCAATTTACCTTTGGAATAAAATAAGATTGGTAGAAGTAAATTTGAATAAAAACTATATCATCAATGTCAATGATAATAAATTAATATAATTATTTTGAAATATAAATTACCATGAAAAGAGGAAAACATAATGTATCATACATTTCCATGACACAATACCTTTGTGCATGGAGTAGAAGACATGCCCAAAGCCCGTGAATGTAACCATATCCCTTAAACCATAAACTAGAGTTAATGTTATTTATAATAAGGATGAAATAATCTCAAAAACATTTATATTTTCACTCATTACATCAAGTATAAATAATTAATTCACTAGTAAAAGTCTTTTCTAGTCATTACTTCATACATAATTAATTATTTTCAATAATCTAATCTATTATGTACTACACTTTTTGAAATATATAAAAATTCATCATTCAAACCATTTACTCACAAATGAATGCTTGTTAGCCGTTCGCACCACCCATAAAGATTAATCTCATGTCTCAAGGTGTGTTACTGATTACTATTTGTTAGAACCTAGTGATGGGGAATTAAAGTTTACATGAATTGGGACATTTTACCTATTAAAAATTAATAACAATTAGAGAACAATAGTAAGGATGTATAGAATGATCTTCTAATTATCATAGGATCATATGTTTTAAATTATACATTTGAGATCTAACTTTTACTGAAATAGACATAATATTATAAATAAAACTCCTTAATTTATATAAATCCCAATATGAATAATAAATAATTACTATATTTATATATTAAAATAATATAATTTTAAAAACTAATCAAAATAAATATTAAGGGAAGTGATGTTTGTGGTTGAGTGATACACGTGATGAAACACATGTATATAAAAAATATGGGAATCAAAATCATTCTTATTTAAGATCCAAGTGAAATTTTTTGTCCTATAAAATTCTTAGGTAAATAAAAAATAAGGCTTATTTATTATTTAAATTTTACCATTTATAAAATATTGTTTTTTTGTGTGTTTTTCATATATAAATAAACATTATATAGAAAAAATATTTTTCTAATATGGATAATATAGTAAGAAAAATTTGAATAATAATTTTAGGATATGATTATATGAATACTTAATATATTTTAAACAAATGATAGTTTTCTATCAAAATAATTTTCATTATTTTTTAGTTTTTTTATTTAGTTCTCAATTTATAAAACTTTTGAATTTAAATTTTTTAAAATAAAAATTATTATTAGATTCATCAATTCAATATTATATTTTAATGAAATTTTCTATTATTATAAAATATTTGGATATTTATGAAATATATTATTTTTTTGAGAAAATTCTAATGATAGATTTTATCAAAATTATATCTTTTATAACATTATCATTATAAAATATGTGCCTATAAATTTATAAAATGTATTAATTGAGAAAAAATAATTATGATTAATTATATACAATTTTAAATGATATTCTAAATTTATAAAACCTATCTTTAAAACTTTATAACCTTACGTAATTTTCCATATAAAATCATCATTTTTTTCTATTTTATATTAATTTTTTTTTCTTGTATAAACATGGGAGTCTCAATATTTTAATGGAAAATAAATTTCATATGTTATAAATATACATTTTTTACCATTAAAACAAATATATTAATAATTTTAATCTACTTGTACAATTTAGGCACAAAATAAAACTTTATCTAAAAACATGTTTTTACACATGACATGCCCTAATACTAAAATTTATTTCTGATACATGTAAAAATATTATTTGATAAAATTGATTCTATATTATTATTATAGATGTCAATATAATATAATATGGGTCAGTTTATTTTTGTTATAAACATAGTTTACTAATGTAAAAACTAGTTATCACGTTAAAATATAAAATGGAAAAACTAATTAATATTATGGAAATGATCTTGAAACGATATAAAAAATGCATTTAGTTTATTTTATAAGAGATAATAAACTATATCTCATCCCCCACGTAATTACTATACATTGGTTGTGTATCTTCACATGTGAAAAATGTTCCCTCATTATTTTTCTTCAAATATTTACAAAATTTTCATTCTCTTGCGTTATAATAAGGGCCCCTCAAAACCACATCAATGAAGAAACAAATTATATTTTTATTTTAATATATTCACTAATTCATTCCAATATAGACCCATTTTACTCAAATATGATTATTCTCACAAGAATATATCCTAATCCCTCATTTTCTAAGGAGTCCTCCTAGGATATGACAAAGTACTAAATGTGTGTACTAACATTACCTAATTTATTTTCTTTTCAATATTTATTTTACAAATATAAATTTTTAAATAATATATAATTTAATAATAAAATATTTTATACCTAATGGTATTATCATATTTAATATTAATTAATAGTCTTCCCCCATTTCCCATATGAAAAACAGAAACAACATTTTTCCTTGTTTGTGGATTTTCACCTCTATAAAGCATCATGTTTTGTTATCCCCATCCTACAAACATATATGGAATTAATGTTGATTATAATATATAATCATAATATTTATAACATATTAAATATTTTAATAAGAATAAAAATTATATTTCTCCCATGCTATGGAAAATGAATGATAAACCATGTGTGTGTTTGGACTACCTCCTAAGAGAAATAATTGATTTTGGTTTTTAAATTCACCACCACCACACATGGATAATATTGGTAATGTTATAATGGATAAATATTATTCTAATTAAATTATTATTGTTTTTTAGAAAAATGATACCCACTATTAATTATTTGATTTGTAATTAACTGTGGAAAATTAAACCATCCAAAAGTGAATTCTTACAACAAACAATGATTTGCTCTTACTATGTAATAACACAGTATATGTCATATTAAACTTCTATTTATTTATAATTCTTATATATGATACTAATAAACCTTAAATATGTTCATTATTATTCATTAAGAATAATATTCCAACTAAATCACATCATAATAATTCATCATTTATGGTATGTTCTTATTCTAGTCAGTTTAACCTCAGTAATGAAAATGCTATAAATTTATATTATATATGAATATATAATTTTACATGATTTAATTTAATATATAATTATTTAAATAATTATTTAACTTTAGTTATATTATGTTAACATTCATATTGAACTAATTATTAAAGATACCAATGTTTCTTTGTGCAAAATAACATGAACAAACTCATAACTAATATCATCATCGAGGGTCATAAATAAAACACCCAAAAAAAAGATGTTTAAAACAATTAATAATTGATAAAATTAAATTATTGAACCATTTATGATCTGTTATGGATGAAAAATTATATAATAATGATGATCAACATTTCTATTATGAATCGAGTTCAAAACTATCAAGATTACTGGCACCTAATATCAAAAGTAGATAAGATGTTAAGTATATAGATTAAGAGAATAATATTAAATTAAATTTGTTAATGGTTTTAGATATAAAATTTTTTCTGTAATGGGTGATTAATATATTTACAATATTTATACTATAGGTCAAAGATAAATTATACTCTTTAGGAATTACAGAAAGAGTTTTTTTTTGGTTTTGAGTTCTGATTTATTTAGACATGTCACATGTTATGGATCATGTTTCCTTTATATGGTGTTTTATTGATTTAATATTAGATATATTTTATATATTTTATTACATTTATTGATGAAATATACTTACCAAAATGATTTTATTTTTATCAATTTTATCTAGACTCAACATTACCCTAATTGTAAGTGTTCTCATAAGCCAATTATCCTTTACTATGTTACAATCATTTTCTTGCTATTATTTCATATAAGCTAGGTAGATATTTAACTTTTATTTTATTATATTTAATTCTAAAAAAATTACATTTTATTAACAAAAAACCACTTTCAAATTAATCATTATTCATCGAGTACATCACACATAAGGGATATTGAATGCTAAAATATTTTTCTATGAGTTATATTTTTTCATCATAAACATTTATTTTATATTTTTGGGTTCTCTCACTCTATGGTTTTATTATATTTTACATTTTCATCTAACCTATAGTAAATAAATTTTTAATCCAACTATTTTAACATTAATATTCGCTTCCTGGAATGTTATATCATTGTAAAGAATATTTCTCATCCTCTTTAATGACAACTTTTCCTCATTTCCCATACATTTCGTGCCCACTATTTTTATCTATTATAATTAGAAACGTAATGTGACAGGTGTATTCTTATAATATTATCTTTAAAATTACCTTTTTATTATTTTTTTATATTGGTTTTTAACAAATGTAATTCAAAAATAGAAAAACAAACCATTCATCGTCTAATATTTTATAATCTATAACTCATTTCCTTGGATACCATTATGTTTTTTAAAGGATAATTTATTTGAGATTATTTTTAATGACATATATTTTTAGAAATATTATTTTTAGCCATTAAAATATTACTTTTATAATTAATAGTATGTTCATGTTTATGATAATTTTGTAAATTTTTTCTAAAAACTAATTCATGGGGTCACATTCATTGTCCTTTTCAAACATACATGGATTTACACTAATGTGACATATGTTAAGTTATCTACCTTCTATTTTATATTAATATTTTTTTCATTTTTCATTATTGAACACAATATGTCCAATACTAAAATTATCAATCCATTCTTATGTGTAACCATTCAAATAATTCTTCGGTTGTGCGGTTTTTATCTTTGACTAAATCAATTAATTTTTACTTTTCTACACTAGGGATTTTATATTTTACAACCTTCTGTCTTATTTATCTTGATGTATTGTGATCATTTGATTCCATTTATTAATAATTAAATTTTTTGAAATTACATATATTATTCACCTATATAAAGATTAATATTTACTACAATATTAGGTGGGGTACGTATTGAAATTTGTTATATTTTTTATTACAATGTGGAATATTATGGGAAGATATAATTATGTACCATTAATTCATTTTTTTATATTCAATGTTCATGGGAATTAATTATTTTTTGTGGTCCAAGTTATATATACCCTTAATGTAACAATATGTCTCACAAGTAGACTACCTTGAGTAATTTTTTATATGACTTCCTAAATCAATATATTTCCTAGAGATATAGAATTTATAATAATATCCAAATGTCTAAAATCAAGACACATTTGCATAGGAAATGAAATTTTTTATATAACAATATTTATTTCAATTATATGATACCTGTTTATGATATCCATGTGATACACTTATTTCCAATTTCATGTATGGTAAAAATTTTCTTCTTTATTCATTGTAAAATTGATTTATTTTTTATTATATATATCACGTATATTATTTAATTCCATTTAATGACAATGTATGAACTTGGTTTATTATTTCTTATATATACCCTTACAGATCATTTCATCTCACCGCTTATTATATTTACGTTTCGCTGGGTTATGAATAAAAGTATTACATATGATATATCTAACTGGATAAATTGTGTGGATAATTTTTGGGAGATTTTAAAGTCATGTTACAGATAATTTAATTTCATGAATAAAATTTGTTTTCAATTAGTTGATGAAGTCATATTGTTTATTAGTTAATGATTTTTTTTCTCTAATTATCTAAATCTAAATTATATTTGGAATGTATGTAATGAAATATTCATTTTAAGTAATTCAATTATTCGATCTTTTGTTTGGGAATTGATATTTTGTATCAAATATAGTATATAATGCATGAGTTTTAGGCACCAGGTCTGAGGGTATGAGTTTTGAGTTTTTGAATTTGTATTAGAACAGGGTACAAATAAATTTAGAGGTTGATAAATAATTAAATGAAAATTTAAGGGTATATAATTTATATATGACTATAATTTCAATGGTATAGGTAACCATATTGGATAGTTGAGTATTTTAAATACTTTTATAAGATAACTATAGTGATAAGATTAGCGAAAAATCTAACACATAGGTCTAATTATATGATACCATACATAAATTTTGGTACTACAGATATTTTGTATTTTTCGAATAAATAACATCAACGAATGGATACAATAAGTGGATGAATTCTCTGTCATTGATTTCTGGGGGTAATAACCTTAGAAAGGTTGTTTAGGGTATTTACTCAAATATCACCTAGTGCATGACAAGAAGGCATAACTGTGAACCTAGATTAAAATTCCCATATCAAATTATTTTTCAATTTAAATTATCTTTACAAACTATTAAAATTTATTTATTATTAAAGAAACCCACCAATAAAAAACTATATTAAATCGAGAGTGATTTTTATTGAACTTCAATCTACATTAACAATTTTGAAGAATTGAAAAATTTGAGGTTGAATTTTTCATATAATAATCAACTTATAGGGTAAATTGTTCATCACACATGGTAAACTATATATGGAACTAGTAATAGATTAATCATAATATAACTAAGTTAATGATGTATTCCATAGATAGTAAAAATTTTTATTTAAAGGATAATATATCATTGGCAATGATGAATTCCATATACTACATAATTTTTTCATTCTAGGATAATAACTTTATTCCATATAGTATATCCTTATATATATTTCTTATGACACTTCATCGAACCCTAAGAAAGGAAGCATAAAAATTATGGGTTCAAATACATTATAAGGTTATGTACATCGGTATAAATAATTTATCAATGAGAATAATCAGTATAGAATGGTAAATAAAAGAAAACATATTCCATGTAACCAATATACTAAGAAGGAAGTGAAAAAATAGTATGGAAATGTAAATAATATGAAACACGTGGCATTTGAATAAAGGATAAAATAAACATTTCAAGGTAATAAAATGAAAATAGATTCCATTTAAAAAAAATTATGTATTGAAATTCATCTATAGATTTTTTTCCTAATGAAAATATGAATGGATAATGATCACTAAATCAAAATGAATACAATGATTCATTGTTAGACACAATGTTTGAGTCACACCAAAACCTATAATTTCAAGACCTTTCACAAGATGGATTAGAAATACTGATAGAAAATTGTTTAATTAGCACAACCAATTTGTCTCATGATAACATATCGACTCATTTAGGGTCTATATAAATCCCTTACCCCACACATCACTACCAATCCAAATCATTCCTCATATTGAGTAATTGATTTAATTAATAAATAATATTCAGTATCATATATCCATATTGATAAAAAAATATGTATTTACCAATATTTCCGTAAATATTCAAATAACTATCAAAGTAAATACCATATGTCAAAATGATAAATGATATTATACTTAAACATATCCATGATATATGATATGGATAATTAGGGGATATTCAATGTATAATGATCAAGTGTTGTTGAATTTTTCATGGGGACTAAAATTGAATATTGGAAGTGAATTTCAACATTATCCTATTCCAAAAAATCATAAACCATCCATAGGAAAGAATAAAGATGGTATCAATAAAACATATCACAAGTGGAGTAAAAAAGTGGTGGTTTTTTATTAATTAAAATAAATACTATATAAATAACTTTTAAAAACAATATTAGGGAAAATTTGACTTTCAATTTTGACTTTTTGTAAAAACAATTTTAATTAACAATTACATATGAAAACTATTTCAATAAAATGTAAACTTATAAATAATAAAAGGTTGTTTCAAAATAAAATAGGAAGATAAATTCGTACATTCTGTAGAGGGTACAAAGAATATTCCAATTGAATGGTAAAAGTAAAAAAATGACTTGTTCAGATTTTTTCAAGAATATTCCTTTGAAATCATTCATAAATAAATTATTATTAATGTATTTAAAAAATCATTTTTGAAATTTTTAAAAATATTTTTGTAGAAATATTTATAGAACATGGTATTTAGAAGACAACATGGTCTCTAAATAAAAGATAAATAATTTCTAGTTTTCTTAAAAACATTTTATAAAATATTTTTAGTGCCAAAGAATGGAAAAAAACTATTATATGAAAAAGGCCATTAATTACCATATTAGAATAAAATTAAAGGTTTTATAGAAAAATGATATAATTATTTCCCCTAATTGAAATTAAATTGTAAATAATCATGAACAAAATGAGACTGTAAAGTCACCCCATTAAAAAACAATAACATTGAATTGAGACTCAACCAATGAATAAATTATGTTTATCAAATTAAAATACAAATAAATCAATTGGAACTAGAATAGTAGATAGTCAAAAATTTATTCCACACATATTTATAGAATAATAACGATAAAGAAAATGTAAAATAACCTAATGAAAATAAATTGGGTTATGAAATTCATTTCCACTTGGTATGCTTAATTAAAATGCCCTTAGATGTAATAATTCAAATTTATACTCAAAATATCATAAAGATAAAATTATTAAAGATATAATATATCAAAATAGGCAGTATAGACATAATAAAAATGAATGAAGTTGTAAATATGTAATTTATCTCACAAATGTAAAAAGTGAGTCGAAAATTCCTTACCTTATGTTTCTTTTATGGTGAATTACCTTTAAAAAAATTTATAATGATTTTAAAAATATTACTTAATTTTAAAGAATAATATAAAAATTTATGGTATCATATATGTTACTTTTAAAATATCTTATTACCCATTTGTTCTTATTCTTTCATTATTTTCACTATTTTTTCTGTCAATTAGCCCGAATAGCCTGAAGTTGTTATTTTAATTGATTTTTTATAAACCCCAAATCAAGGGATGTGGGGGAACCCTTACAAGGACCATAGGCTTAGTGGATTACATGACTCGAAAGCCATAGAGAAATTCATCCCAGATATGATTACTAATAAATGACCCCAACTAGTGCTTATGTCGTTAAGTCACCTTCTCACCTCCACATTTCTTGTTACGAAATATATACCTATATAGAGGAGCATAGTCCTGGTACCTATATAAATTTTCCATACCCTCTCATTCTTCCATATCAATATATCTATGTTCTGGTGAAGTTACCTACTCTGTGTCCTCATCTGGAGCTATTTCCTTGGGTTAGTCTAGTAGCATCTACACTGCATGATATGAATAAGGTGGACTGAAAGACTCTATGTGGCCAAAAATCCTTAACTGTCCAGATGGAATTTGGTGTCCCAAAGGCCTTAAGGACTCCAAGCCTAAACCAATGGACCAAAGGTGAATTTTTCCAACTACTACAGAACCTAACAGTACCTACTACAATACCAACTACACTACATGATAAAGTACCTATTATAGTTCTTTCTAAACTAATGATATAGTATCCTAGAAATATTTTTCCCCCTAAATTCAAACCTAGGTCTTATGGATGCACTTGGAGTGTCCTCACCAACTGGACTGAGGCACATGTGCGTTTGATTCAATTGCATTATTTGTCAATTTAGTTTTGAATTGTTATTTATTGTTACTATTACATAGTTAATGATTTAAGAATATCCGGAATTTAAAACAAAATTTTATTATCATATATATTAATTATATATATATTTACTATAATCCATAATATTTGGGGATAATAAATGAAATACACAGTTCATGGAGACGGTAGGTCGTACGTTCCAATTAATGCTACATTAATTTCTTTTACATATTAAAAGAACAAAAAGTAATTAATATAAATATTACAATTATAGTATCATATTTTTTTCATATATGTCAACTATTTTTAATAAAACCAACCTTTATAAATTCTATGTACATTCTGAATAATCACATCGCTTTAAGGAGGTGACAATCCACACATCCACAAACAATGTTATCGTATTCCCACAAAATAGAATTAATAAATAAATAGTATATATTAAAATTATAAAAGGAATAAATACATTATAAATATAATATATATCATATTTAAAAATATTTTCCATCATAATTCCCAACCATGAAATGTGGTAATGGAAAAAAATTAAATCCACGTTTCACAAGGTGGAAGTTTGTCGTACACAAATGGTTAGTTCATTTCCCACTTTATGGAAGTGTGTATGAGTGTAGGTGAAAACATTAGAATAAAAAATTTATAAGTATATTTAAGGTAAATATTTTATTATATATGTATGTAATAATAAGTGTTCAGTGGGTGGATAAAGAAAATAAAACAAAATACCTTGATGATAGATGTTACCTCTTTTTTACGCAACCCCTTTTGGTTTCCACCAAATGGATTTCTTGATTTTATTTATTCATAAGTTATATATTGTATTATTGGTGGACTGGTGTTGGGAAGATATTTTATTAGATATTAGTCTAGAAAATGCTTCTTGAGGGGGTTTGAAGAAGTGGGAGGGTTTAGTAACTTTTTAATAGTAGAGGAGAAGTGTCATTCTTGTAAAGTTTGGAAAAGTGAATTACATCCATGTATTTTTATGAAAAGTGTAAAGATTGGTGTTTTCGTTTTGGAATAAAATACAACTATTTTTTAATTTAATTAATTTACTACACAGTTTGGTATTAATACCAAGATTTGGAAAGAAGTTTCCCAAATTATGATATCTTATTGTGTTGATAATTGGATTAGGTATAGGCTCGAAGAGTTTCTTGGATGGTAGGATGGTATTTGGGGGATCTAGTCTAGGATGTGTCATTCACATAGGTTACACCCAGTTGTTCAAAACCATGCAGGCCATCCATGCAAAATAAATCAGGTTTCCAATAGTGAATGCATGGTATGGGTACAATCTATTAAACAATGCTATATGGTGTACCCAGTTTTGCATTTTGGGTTAGATTAATTTACATAAATTCAAGGTGGAAATGAATTTAATTAAATACGATTTTGGGGGTTTCTATTAACAAAAATTTGTTTGAGAAAATTTAATTAAATAATGTTGGGGCATTGGAGTTTTTAATTTAATTAAATAGTGTTAAGATAATTTCATTAAATTACATGAATTGGAGAAATTATTTAATTAAATTTAGATGGAAAAAATTCAATTAAATGATTATTAATAAAGTCTTTCGATTTTGTTAATTAAATTGTATTGAAAGAATTTAACTAAATAATGATTTGTTGGATATTTTATTTAATTAAATTCAGTTAGAATGGAAATTAATTAAATGATGTGCTAAATCTATAGTTTGTGTTTTATATAATTAAATTCAAGGTTAAGTTGAATTTAATTATTTGATGAAAAATGGTAGTTTTATTTAATTTAAATTTGTTGACAAAATTTAATTATATAAGGATTTGTTAGAGGGTTTATTTAACTAAATTAAATGTAGAAGAATATAATTAAATGATGAGTTAAATGTGGAATTGGGGTTTTATCTAATTAAATTCAAGGTTAATATTAATTTAATTATTTCGTGAAAATGGGGGTTTTATTTTATTAAATTGTGTTTAGAGATTTTAATTTTTCAATGATGTTTTGAATAATTTATTTATTTAAATTTTATGGAGAATAATTTAATTAAATGATGTGTAATTGGGGAGTTATGGGTGTTAACGAAGAAACATTTTATTAAATGATAATAATATTAATGGTTATTGTTTTTATGGTTTTGTTTAATTAAATTGACGATTAGTAATTTAAATAAATGAGGCGAGGTAGTGAATTTTATTTAATTAAATAAAGTTCAATAGAATATAATTAAATTAAGTGAAGTATAGGTTTTATTTAATTAAAAATTTTGAGAAGAAATTAACTAAATAACAATTAAATGGGGTGTTTTGGGTTTTATCAAAGAATCATTTTATTAATTGATAATAATCATAATGTTTATCAATATGGTGGTTTTATTTAATAAATGTTATGTTGATATATTTAATAAAATGGAGTGAGATAGAGAACTTTATTTTTATAAATTGAGTTAAATAGAATATAATTAAATGATGTCAAATAAGGGTTTTATTTAATTAAATTTAGGGTAAAATAATTTATTTAATTACTATGAAATAATTGTTTTATTTTATTTAAATTGAATTTTGAGAGAATTTAATTAAATATAAGGAGTTGTAGAATTCATTTAATTATATTTTGATGATGAGAATTTAATTAAATAATGTATAAAAGGGTGTTTGATGTTTATTGAAGGAGTATAATATTAAAGTGTAATAATAATAATACAATAGTTATTATTATTAATATTCTTATTATTATTATATTAATTCTTACATTTTAAAAGTAGGTTTTTAATTTTTATAATATAGAAAAGAAGAGGGAGGCACACCTCTCACACCTCCTATAGGGGGCGCGACACACCAATGGTTTAGTACCCATGGGTGCCGCATGACCCTTCTCTCTGGGAAACTCCTCCTACATCTATATACTCCTTGATTATTCACCAAATTTGTATTTCTCATCAATGTATGTATTTATCTACATGTTTTATACTTTTCATCGGTCGTCTCGGCACTCTTTTACTCGGGTTTTGTTGGGCGAAAACCCCATCTTTGGGATTTACCTGGATTTTATGTTTCTTCTGATCCTATGTGGTGTATAGAATTTCTTGAGACCTATTGGGTTGTATTTAAACAACCAACATTGACGTCATGGCGGTTCAGCTTGATTTTGTCACCACTGTTATTTTTAGGTATGGAAATAAACTCAATAATTGGATTCATGCCCTTTAAATTAGATTCGTATGGTTTATTTGGGTTGAATTGAATTAATTGGAGGTGTGTTGGTCCTCACCGTACTAATTTTGGTTTCTAGTTATCATTGTAGGGTGATGCAACTAATTACTAGTTTGTGTACCCAATATTGTGGAAGTGTGTCTACCCAAGAACATTGCAGTTTGAATTAGAATGAATTGGCCTGGCTAATTCATTGAGGTAGAGCCCTCAATATTGATTTTATTAGGATGAATACATATTTTTTTAATCTATTTCATTTGATAAATTTGACTGCAATATTGAATCAAATTTCATAATGGTATAAAATGATTTGTTAGATTACAAAATCATGTTTTTGAAATAAAAACCCTCCAATGGTGGTGCACAACCTTAAAGCTAAAAATAGATTGTTTAGATTGATATTTATTTAGCTTTCTGATTTTGGTTTTTCTATTACCTCCCCTACTTGGTGATGCACATGGGTTAAATGGTAATTATGAGTTTTAGGCAGGATAAGTTTTGATAATTAATTACGAATTAATTGTGTGCTTTGAAATTTAAATTGAGATAAAAATTATCAGATTATTAATTATGATACATCAAATTGTTTAATTTGAGATAATTAATTATTAGTTAATTAAGTTTTTTGAGATGATAATTAATCACAAGATTTATTATGAGATATTAAATTTGTTAATATGAGATAATTAATTAAGAATTAATTTTGTTCTCTGAGATAATAATTATCGGGGAATTAATTATGACACATTAAATTGGTTAAGATGAGATAATTGATTATTAATTAATTAATTTCTTTGAGATAATAATTATCGAGGGGTTTATTATGAGATATTAAATGGTTTAAATTGATATGATTAATTATGAATTAATTATGTGCATTGTGATGATAATTAATTTGAAGATTATTTATGAGATATTAAGTGGATTAAGTTGTGATAGTTAACTTTGAATTAATTATGTTCTTGGAGATTTTAATTAATCGAAAGATTAATTATGAGATATTTAATCAGTTATCTTGTGATAATTAATAATGAATTAACTATGTATTATGATATTGTAACATAGAAAATTAATCAGGGGATTAATGATGAGAATTTGATATAGATCCATGATTATGTAATTAATTTGTGAAATAATTATGTTGAATATAGATGGTTTCTATAAGATAATTAATTTATGAATTAATTATGTTGTATTGACATGGTTTCCTTGTGACTAGTTAATTATTAAATTAACTAGAGTAATTCTTGTGATAAGTTAATTTTTGAGTTAACTAAATTACATGGTTTGTTTAAAAAAATGTTGAATTAGTAATGGTGTTGATGATGATAATTAATTGATGAATTAATTTTATTATGATGTGGTGAATGGTAAAAAGGAAATTCATGGGTGTGTGAGTATGGAATGGTAAAATTGAAATTCATGGGTGTGTGAGTGTGTAATGGTAACATGGAAATCCATGGGTCTGTGAGTACGAAATAGTAACAAGGACATTCTTGGTGTGTTAGTAAGGAATGGTAACATGAACATTCATGGGTGCATGAGTAATGAATAGAGACATGGACATTTATGGGTGTGTGAGTATGGAATGGTAACATAGACATTCACAGGGCCTGAGTATGGAATGGTAATAAGGACATTCATTGTTGTGTGAGTATGGAATGTTAACATGGAAATTCATTTTTGTGTGAGTATGGAATAGTCACATGAACATTCATGGTGAGTGAGTATAGAATAGTAACATGAGAATTCGTGGGTGTGTGAGTATAGAATAGTAACATGAAAATTTGTGGGTGTGTGAGCATGGAATGATAACTTGGGCATTCATGTGTTTGTGAGTTATGTAATGATATATTCATTCAAATGGGTAAATTATAATAACGGTAAAATGATCATAATTTTGTGTTATTAAATAATGAATGTTAAATACTTTGATAAATAATTCATTATAAATTGTTTATATAGATATTTCTACTTTTCAGACTCTTCATTTAGCTATGATATGTAGTTGGTATCACCGTGAGGTGTACCTTTGAAACATAGATGGGTTGTGGGTTATATATTCAATTTCATTATTACATTGATATACTTGCATGTGATTTAATTTTATTTCATTATCATGATTTGGCTAGACACCGTTGGTCCTGGCCTACTGAGATTTATATCTCACACCCTATTAGGGCTGCCATTACATTGGGGTACTCGAGTTGAATTTATTGTGTGTAGGATTGTGGAAAATTTCTTGTGGTTGTTTAATTGTACTTCTGAGTTAGAAGGAAATGACAGAGAAGGAGCGCATGATTCTTATGGAGATCACCCTTGTGGGTTGGATTATTTTCCTTATTTATATATTAAAATATAAGGAATATTGTTTTGTTTACCACTACCAGATATGTATCACCGTGACATGCATGCAATGTATAAACTAGTGTTGGCCACATTCTTTATTTAGTTTACTATTTCATTATATCTGCTTCCTCTATTGTATGAGTTTATTATTTTTTATCATCATGCACTCTAAATATGAGGGTATAGTCTCTCCCAAGGACTATCCATAGACCTTTGTTTCTAGTCTATAGCATCTGGAATACGGGGAGACACGCTTGATGTCTTGTGATAATCGGTCTGGCTACAGGTTCGAGGGTATGCTGGCCAGGACTTCACAATGTTTAATCAAAGGTAGATTTTTTTCTTTTTTTTGTTTGTCTTTCAGCTTTGGGTTGGTAGATAAGAAACTAATAATGTTTCAGGGCTCATTTAATATCCATGCATGGGAGTGATCACCCCATATATGGGGAATGAACAAATGGCTGGGGATGGGAATTTATGTTTATATTATTTGATGTTACAATTGATATGATTTCACCTTGAGTGACTGATGTATTTTTTCACTATGTATCATTTTTTAGAATTTTGAAAAAATATCCATGGCCTGATATGGAATGTAAATTTCATTACATGATTCACCTTAGGCACTTATAAATTCACATGCATTCCATATGACATGCTAGGTAGTTAAATTAGTAAGATTCCTGCAAATTTTTATTGTCTGACTTGGATGAAATTCCATGTTTTGATTTTCGTTAGCATGACCCTTTAATGACTGACGGAAAATTCACTTTTTTTGATTTTCAAGATACCCGCTATTTGGGTGAGTGGTTACCACAATCGAACAAAATACAATATCCAAATTCAATTTTCAAATTTCAAATTCAAAAATATCCAATCATCACGCCTAACTAGATGTACCACCTTACATCACGCACCTACCTAGCATCACATATCCACCTCAGGTCTTCAATGCCCAATCAGATAAATGGGAGACAAATTACAATGGTATGGTGTATGGGAATCATAATGGTGTGTTAGGAATTTGGGAATACAACACAATTGTTAAAACAATACATCCTAACCATTATGGTTTGGCTAGTGTTTTAGTATCACTTGATATCTTCTTGGAGATGAGAAGTTTTTTTGGTGGTTAAATTATAAAGTCCTCTATTTTTGGACCATGTTAATATAAGAAAGCTTTTTAACTCCTTCATTTACTACATGGTTAGGTTGTAAAACCATGATTCAAAAAGATGTTTTGTGAGTTGGGTTTTTTAATGTATTGATAATGTGATTGGGTAAAGGATCAAGGAGTTTCCCATATGGCAGTATAGGTTTAGGTAGAACTAGACCATCCAGTGACATTCACACGGATTGTGCATGGTTATTAAAAACTATATGGGTTAGCCATGCATAATAAAGAAGGTTTCAAGTAGTGGATGCATGGTCCTCGCATCGTCTTTTAGTTTGAGCAAGTCAAACCATATGGCCTACCCAATTTTGAGTTTTGGGTTAAATTAATATAATTAAATTCATTGTGGAAAGGAATTAAATAAAATAAGCTATTGGGGGTTTTTATTAATTAAACTGAGGTTACAATAATTTAATTAAATAATTTTGATGAGTTAGATTTTCTAATTTATTTAAATTGTGTTAAATGATTTTCATTAAATAACATGAATTAGATAAATTATTTAATTAAATTCATTGGGGATGAATTTTATTAAATTATTATTAATAAGGTAAATTGTTTTTTTAATTAAACTGTATTAAGAGAATTTAATTAAATAATGATATGTTTCATAATTTATCTAATTATATTCTATTGGAAATGAATTTAATTAAATGATGCGTTAAATGTTGAGTTGAGGTTTTACCTAATTGAATTCAATGTTAAGATGAAATTAATTATTTGAAAAAAAATGGGGGGGTTTTATTTAATTAAATTGTATTGAGAAAATTTAATTAAGTTATTATATTTTGGAGAATATATGTAATTAAATTCAACGAAGATGAATTTAATTAAATTATTTATTAAATGTGGTGTTGGGGTTTTAACTAATTAAATTCAAGGTTAAGATGAATTTAATCCTTTTATGTAAAATATGGGGGTTTTATTTAATTAAATTGTATTGAGGGAATTCAATTAAATAAGGATTCAATGTAGAATTTATTTAATTAAATTCTTTAGATATGAATTTAATTAAATAATGTTTAATTTCGGAGTTTTAGGTTTTATCATAGAAGTGTTTTACTAAATGATAATAATATTAATGGTTATTATTGTATTTGTTTTATTTAATTAAATTGAGGTTGATGAATTTAATTATATGAGGTGGGATGGATTATTTAATTCAATTAAATTGAATTGAATTGAATTTAGTTAAATGATTTGAAGTGGGGGTTTAAATTAATTAAAATTGGTGAGAAATATTTATTTAAATGACATTTAAATGGGGATTTTTGGGTTTTATCAAAGATGCATTTTATTAAACAATAATAATAATAATGGGTATTATTATGGTGGTTTTATTTAATTAAATTGAGGCTTATGAATTTAATTAAATGAGTAGAGATGGATAATTTTTTTTAATTAAATTGAGTTAAATGGAATTTAATTAAAGGATGTGAAATGTGGGTTTTATTTTATTAACATCAAGGTTAATAAGAATTAGATTAATTGATGAGAAATGGGGTTTTTAATATAATTAAATTTAATGATAAAAGAATTTAACTAAATAACATTAGTTTGAAAATTCATTTAATTAAATTTCGTTGATGAGAATTTAATTAAATAATGTGTAAATGGGAGTTTGGATTTTATCAAAGGGGTATAATATTAAAGTCTAATAATAATAATATGATGGTTACTATCATTATTATTATATTAATTTTTATATTTTAAATAATAATATTGATTTATTTAAAGGAGAAAAAAAGAGGGAGGCGCACCTCTCTTTCCTCGTATAGGTGGGGCTATGAATGCATGGTGTAGTGCCCATGGGTGGCGCATCGCCCTCCTCTCCGACTCCCACTTCATATGGATATCTACTCCCAGAGCCTTCATGGATGTTTTTTGTCTAATCAAGGTGGGTCCTTCTCTACATGTTTATTTCTTAGCATTGGTCGTCTCAGCTCTCCTTCACCTAGGTTCTGTTGGGCTGAAACCATAGACTTGGGTTTAACCCGGATATCTTGTTTTTCTGATCCTAGGTGGTGTGTAAGATGTCTCGGGACTTGTTGGGTTGTATTTCAACAACCTCCAATGAAGGCATGGTAGTTTATCTTGATTTTTTTCACCGTCCTCATTTTTGTGTAAGGATATAAACCCAATAATTTGTTTCTTAGCCTTTAAATTAGATGTTTATGGTGCATTTAGGTTAAAGTGAATCAATTGGATGAGTTTCGGTCCTCACCACACTAATTTTGAGTGTCAGTTATCATTTTAGGTTGATTTGACCAATTCCTAGTATGTGCGCACAATATTGTCGAAGTGTGTGTGCATGATCATGTTGCGGTTTCTGTTAGAAAGCATCGTCCTGACCAATTCCATGAGGTAGAGTTCTCAAAATTGATTTTATTTGGGAAAATTCTAGTTTTTTTAATCTACTAATTTTTATAAACATGACTGCAATATTAGAGAAAATTTTTTATTGGTATAAAATGGTTTGTTAGATTACAAAATCATGTTTTTATAATAAAACCCATCAAATAGAGGTGTACTACCTTCAAGATAAAAACATAATTTTTAGACAAATATTTTCTTTTAGTTTGTGGATATGTGTTTTACTATTTCCATCTTATATGTTGACACACATCTTTTAAGTGGTAAATATGATTATTTGGTGGGATAATATGTGATTATTATTTTTTCCATTAATTATATTATTTCAAATTATAATTTTTATAATAATAATCATAAGATAAATTAATAGATATTAAATTGTTTAAGTTGAGATAATTAATTATGAATTAATTAGGATCTTCGAGATGATAATAAATTAAAAGATTAATTATGAGATATTAAATTTTTTAGGATTAGAAAATTAATTAAGAATTAATTCTTTTTGAAATAAAAATTATCCCTTAATTAATTATGATACATTAAATTGGTTAAGATGAAACAATTAATTATGAATTAATTATGTGCATTGAGATAATTATTATTAGGGGATTAATTAAGCGTTATTAAATTGATTAATTCAATATAATTAATTATGAATTAATTATGTTCTTTGAGATGATAATTAATCAGAAGATTATTTATGAGATGTTAAATTGGTCAAGTTGAGATAATTAATTTTGAATTAATTATGTGCTTGGAGATGATAGTTATTCAGAATATAAATTATGATATATTTAATTTGTAATGTTGAGAAAATTAATTAGGAATTAATTATTTGCTGTTATATTGTAATATATAACATTAATTGGGTGATTAATTACGAGATTATGATTTAGGGCTAAGATGAGATAATTAATTTTTGAAATTATTGGCTGATATAGAGATGGTTTCCTAGAGATAATTAATTTATAAATTAATTATATGGTAATGACATGGTTACTTTATGACTAGTTAATTGTTGAAATAACAAGAGTAATTATTTTGAAAACTTTATTGTTGAGTTAACTAAATTACTTGTTGTGTTTAACAAATTGTTAAATTAGTAATGAGATTGATGTTGATAATTAATTGAAGAAATAATTATGTTATGATGTGGTGAAAGGTAACAAGGAAATTCTTGGGTGTCTGAGTATGGAATGGTAACATGGAAATTAATGGGTATGTGAGTATGGAATGGTAACTATTTCATGCTGGAAATGGGAATGACCATGTTTTTTTAAGGTTCAAACATTCCAATCAGTTTCTAACGGGTTTGTTCGGAGAACTAAAAACACCCAATGATTCTATATCCATTTGGACCTACATTCCATAGGTAGGTGCTCATTAGTTATGGACCGATGAGGCATAAGAATTTGCATTGGTCGAGAGGAAGGGAGGTCGGACTCATCACACCTTTTTGAGGGGAATTATTGTATACTCTAGGAATCTCTTTATTGAATTATGTTATGTTCGTGAATCATTATTACATTACCAAGTATGAAAATGAGCTTTCCTTTAGATCTGACAATCAATTATTGATATGTATGAAATTTAGAGAATCTTTTATATGTATTCGAGGTTCTTCATAGATAGGGAATCATCTGTATTTCTTAGAGATTCTGAGTCAATTGTATCCTTTAACACATTATATTGAAATCTCTTGGTCATTATGATAACCATACAAGTTTCAAAGCCACTCAGCAGGGCACTTGAAGTTTATTGTCATTCAGAAGGACATGGATTATTTCAGAGTTAGGATCGTACCCGTAGATGGGATACATACGTATCCTTTATTTTAGAAATGGAATCAGAACCCACATAGTTCGAGTAAGTGGGTATGAGGTTTATTCATGATTGATGACTCAAAGAAAGATGTCAAAATTACTTTTACATCTAATCTCACGTGAGTCATCCTCGTTGTGAGAAACAAGAGGTATTGGTAAAACCAAACAATTGTGCCACAACAGATGCAATAATAAGAAATAATGTGAGTCTTATGTATTTATGACTACCCAGATAGATGAATATTTGGATTTACTTTAGGGAAGAAACACAGGAACAAGGTCCATAAATGTATATCTTCTTTATAGAGATTTGGATACTTAACTTATGAATTATTCCTAAAAAGGATGCCCAAATTAGAGGGGTTTTATTATTTGGATTTTATTCCTAAAAAGGAAGTCCAAATCAAAATAAATTAATACTAGTTAAGAGAAAATATGACTAGGGCTTACTCTTAAGGAGGAGGCCCAGGTTAAAGGGAATTATGATTGGGCTTACTCCTAAGGAGGATGCCCAAATTTAGGAACCTGGAGCTTACTCCTAATGAGGATGCCTAGATTAAATATCTTAGACTGGGGCTTATTCCTAAAAAGGAGGCCCAGTTTAGGGGAAATTTGATTGTGGCTTAATCCTAAGGAGGATTCCCAATTTAAGAGAATTTGGGGACTTCGAGCTTATTCATAAAAAGGAGGCCCAGGTTGAGGGACTTGAGAACTGGGTCTTACACTTGAGAAAGAGGCCCAGGTTAAAGATCCTCTCATCTTAAAGGATGAGTTTGAATGAATTAAATCACTAACCTTAGTGACATAATGATATGTAAATCACTAGGTTTTAAGAGATATTCCATGGAATTCCTTTCAGAAAAGGAGGCCAATAAGGGAACCATGCCAAAAATAGCTTTGAAGAGGGTTTTGAAGGCTAAATCTTGAATAAGAGAGGTAGATTTGAATAAGAGAATTGAATATGCAGCAGGGGAACCCAAAAAAGTAGGCACGCAGGTCCTGCGTGGGCGCGCAGGTCTTGGTCGCGTAAGCATACCTGCGTGACATATGGGTACTTGAGTGAAGGTCAACCCATGGGGTAGTACGAGGGAGAGACTTGGCTCAACCCCTTAGAATTATTCCTAGGGGCTTCTAAAAGAGTGGCGTGTAGGTGTGTCTATATTTCACTTAAAGGGTTAGACACCTAGGCACACAGGTGTTGATGAATTTCAACACTTAGGCCTTGTTCCCCCTCTTTAGATCTTCTATTGTTGATAAGAAATTACCTTAGAAGAGTACAGAAGTCTTCCAGAAGAGACTAGAGATCCAGGAGCTTAAATCTGGCTTTTGGAATTTTTCCATCCTTGATATGGGGGGCCCACAAGGTGTATTTATAGTCCAGGGATGTCCTTGTGCGAAAATCAAAGAGGGAGCGCAAGTCACCTGTGCGACCAATATGTGGTGTGCAAGTATACATGCGTGACCATGATGAAACATGTGCAACCCAAGTGTGAATAAATCCTTGTTCATAACTTGGTCAATATTTGATGTTCCTTCAAAGGATAAATCACTTTATTCTAAGGTATTTCCATTTTTTAGTTGTTAGACTCTATGACGGAAAGGAGAATAAAAAAAAGTCCCCCATCAGAGTTGGATCTGGAGAGAAAATAGGATTTGACTCTGAGGTGAGAAGAAACAAGAAATATGGCAGTTTAAATTCATGCATGTTGGACTATAAAAAGGATAATTTTTAAGGTCAAAATATCATTGTCCGAATGAATTAAAATTGTCTCAATTCTTTGACGATTTTTTCTAAAAACATATTACCACACTCAACAATGGGGGAGAATATGTAAACTATGACTTATGAAATTTTGAATCTGAGGAATGATATGAAAAAGGACTAAGAGGCATTAGAAGAATTATTTCCCAATAATGAATTTACCATTATTTAACAAACCTGTTAGGTGGTTGAATTATGCAGTGCCACTTAAAGACATTGGCAGCATATTCAAATAGTAGAATATTTTGGCCGACAAGTCTGTTATGTAGACTGTTTATGCAAGGATGGCTAAGGGAACATGCTGCATAATCAGGAAAAAGAACTCTCAAAAATTTACTTTTCTACTGCTAAAAAGCCAATGGACGTTTATGGAGATTCAAATTTTCCAAAGCATAGAGTTTTCTTTATGGAGAGATGTACTTGAATTTGGAGAAGATATTTCCAATTAATATTGTCTAATAACTAGATGAATGTCACTCCTATGAAGGTCAGACCCAAATGTAGGGAATGGAAATATAAACCATATACTTGAATGCTTTCAGATCATGAAAAATAACATGGGACAAATATGTTAAGGATGGCTATTTTTGCGAATCCCTATATACTGTTGTTATGACAATAAAGGTAAAAAGATGTTTTCTTCCCAAGAATGATGTTACCATTATTTAACAAACCCTTTAGGGGGTTTAATTATGTAGGGCCACCTAAGGGAATTGGCTTCATAGTCAAATAATAGCATCTTTTGGCTGACAAGTATGTTATGTAGACTGTTTATGCATGGCCGCCTAAGGGCACGTGCTGTATAGTCATGGAAAAAAACTCTCAGAAATTGGAGATTTTGCGAAAATAAGCCAGGAAAAGGGTTATGGTGATCTGGAAGTATTTAAGGATAGGAGTATGACACAAGAAAATGGGTATTTTCCAATGCATGAAAGAGATACATAGGCCAATGCTAACCATAATCATGTTGTGACTGGGTCCTGAAATGAGATGTTGGACTTCACTACGTATCTCATTAGAATGATAATCAAGCCAAATGTAGTTCTGGAAATACAGTTTAACTTTACGTGGGATGAAATTATAGGAAATATTAGTTTAAGGTCATAGAGCTCAGACCAAGGGGGACTTTTCAGCCAAGGGACTGAAAGTAGAGTTTGGGGTTAGGCCCGAAGACATGGTGCTGGGATTGAGGGACACTCAAACATTCCTACGTATCCCATAAGGATGTGAATCAAGCCGCACGTAATTATTAAAATACCGTTTGTAGAGATTTGGTTCGTACATATGAATGGTGAAAGGGGACATTAATGCAATGTTGGTTTGACCCAAGATAAAAGGTTCGGGCATTTCCATGTATGCACATAGTCTTGGAATATAACATGATTGGATATCAATGTAAATAATGAATCCCTCTCATGTGAGGGTGTCAAAGAATGTTGTAATTTATTGTTGTACATGACAAAAAGTTCTTTATAGTTTAACGTCATATAGCCAGGAAAAAGGTGAACCAATATGAAGATATTGTTTTGTGGTTGGATTCACGAATCAACATCGTTTGAGATTGTGGTGAACCGATGTGAAGAGATTGGTTTTGGGATTATTCCTCAGGAGGTTTCTTACATACCCATCCTAGAAGGCAAGAATCAAAGTCCGCGTAGTTCTATTAAAGAATGAATTGGTGATCAATTTATTTTTTGAGGAAAATGACCTAAAAAATGATGTTGGGACTTACACATGGTTAGTGGCTAAGAGTGGGTGTTATGGTTGAAGTTTACTATAATCTCACGTGAGTCATACTATTTGTGAGAAACAAGAGGTAGAAACAACCATAATGATGCATAGTTTAATGTCATTTATGATATATGAAGGGACCATATAGTTTAAAGTCTTGCAGTGAGGACTATTGGTGCTGCACAGTTTAATGTCATGTAGTAGGGACAAAATACAATTTAACGTCATGTAGGAAAAATATAGGGACACAGTTTAATGTCATGTTGGACGTGAACACAGTTTAGCATCCTGTAGCTAAGACGATGGGGACAATAAAGATTAACGCCAAGTTGGATGAATGGGGGACTGTGCAGTTTAATGTCATGTAGTAAGGAAAAAATACAGTTTAACGTTATATAGGATGTATTAGGGACTTTTTCACAGTTTAACGTCATGTTGGACATTGGGCTGCTGTATAGTTTAACGTCATGTATCTAGGACGTAATAAAAGATTATGCAGTTTAATGTCTTTCAGTAAGGACTTTGGCGACTTCTGTACAGTTTAGCGTCATGTAGCTAGGATTTTACATTTTAACGTCATGTTGGATGATGGTGAAAATAGTTTAAGGCCATATGCATAGACCGATGGTTATGCAGTTTAATGTCTTGTTGGATGTAAGGGACTATGCAGTTTAAAGTCTTGTAGCAAGGACAACATAGTTTAACGTCATGTTGGACATAAAGGAATTTTTGTTACACAAAATACTTCATCAGAAATATGGCATTGGTTGGAGTAGTGATGAGTTCTCCATCCATTGAGATTAAAGAATAAGCTCTATTAGAGTAGACCTTATGTATTGAGTAAGGTCCTTCCCATTTTGGCTCAAGCCTGGCTGGTTTCGTTCCTGGTATCACTGGAGTTCTGAGAACCAATACCAATTCTCCCTGAATGAATGAATGAAGATGAACTTTTTTGTTGAAATCTAGTGCTATTCGAATCTTATCGACTTTCAAGTGGTGTAGGGTGCACAATATTTTCTCATCTTATCATTCCAATTCATCCAATCTCTTTTTATTTTGTTCATCTGTATATGATTGATCAAAAATGGCTACTATAAGAGATTGTAATTTTACTTCAATGGGAAAGAATGATTCTTTTCCATATACCAATGAATATGGAGTAGACTGCGTTGTAGTGTGGGTGGTGGTTCGATAAACCCATAAATCATGAAAGAGTTTATCAGTCCATGAATTCTTATCTTTATCCACCATATTTTGTAGTATTCTTGAAAGATTCTAGTTGAAGGATTCTATCTGGCCATTGGCTGCTGGATGATACCGAGATGAATGATTGGATTTGATGTTTTATTCTTTATACAACCTCTTTACATCAGAAGAACAGAAGTTTGTGCCATTTTCTGTTAATATGGTATGAGGGACACCAAATCTGGTAGTGATGGTAGAATTTATGAAGCTAACAATGCATTTAGAACTAACTTCTTTGAGGGTTATTTCCTCTTCCCATTTGGAAAAGAAGTCAGTAGCATCAATAATATACTTAACTGCTTGGTTGTAGCTGATGGGTGAGGTCGCACCACATCCATTCCCCCTATAGAAAATGGCCACGAGTATTTAGCTGTATGAAGTAACTCTGTAGGTTGATGAATGAAGTTGGAACATACATGGGATGAATGACACTTCTTTGTGAAATCAACATAATATTTCATCATTGAAGGCCAAAAGTATTCAAGCCTTGAAATTTGATCATATAGTCTATGTCCAAACTGATGGGAACCACAGAATTGTGTATGTACATATTTCATGATGGCCATTGTCTCTTCATCGTCAATGCATCTGAAGAGAACTCCATCAAATCATCTTTTGTAGAGAATTTTTTTCTAAGTGATCAGGGCTGTCATAATGAGTAAAATTGACCCAACGTCGCCAGATTTGTTCTTTCTCGGCTCTATCGGGTGGAAGTGTTCCATTTTGAAGGTATTCCCTGATAGGTGTCATCCATCTGATAGTATGACCATATGGTTGAGAAATGGGACTAATTTCATTGTTTTCCTCTATTATGGTTTGAACATAAGGTGAAATTGTATGATGGTGGGCAATACTGATGATTGTCTCGTCCCAATTTGGATCTGCTAGGGCTGTGGCTATATTAGCCAGTGCATCAGCTTGGTAATTTTGTGATCGCGGGACATAAGAAAATGTCGGTTCTGAAGGAAATTCCGCCATTAACTCTCTTACGTAATCATACAGAGGGATTAACTCTTCTTTTCTAATGGAATAATCCCCATTGAGTTTTTTAATTTCCATGTCTGAATCACCTTTCACCTTTAAGTGATTCACTTGTGATTGAAGTGCCAATTCCAATCTTGCAATGAGATCTGGGTATTCTGCTTCATTTTTTATACCACCTTCCCGTAATAAGAAGGAATAAGGTATCACTTCCTTTTCTAGGGAGATGAGCACAATTCCTAACACATCATTATTGAATTTAGGATCATCCATTTACCTCCCTGTTGGACTTCTGGAAGCACCATCGATGTACATTTCCCATGGTTGAATATTATCTTTAATAGAAAAGGCTTCTTCATTAGGAAGTTTAGTATCTAAAGATGTATCTTCTATTGAAAGATATTCATCAAGGAAATCAGCCAGAGCTTGGCCCTTTATTGCCTTTTATGACACAAACTGGATATCAAATTGTTGCAAAATAACTTCCCACGTTGCCAGACGTCCTGTAAGCATTGGATGAATAAGAATGAATTTGAGCGGGTTATTGTGAGATACAAATTGGACCTTAAGATGTAGCAGATAGTGTCTTAATTTTTGAACTGCAATGATTAATGCTAGGCAGAACTTCTCAATACTTGAATATCAGTTCTCTGCTTCAAGCATAGTCTAACTGAGATAGTAGAGGTTGTTTTAATTCCCAACATCATTCTTCTAGTCAAGGAAGGCACCCAATGATCTCTCTAAAGTTGTCTCATAAAGAATAAGTGGCCTTCCTTCAATTGGTGGCATTAATACCAGATGACTCAAGAGATATTTCATGAGAATATTGAATGCTTCGTGACATTCTTCAGTCCACTGGTAAGTGACTCTCTTCTTCATCAATTTGGTGAAGGGAAATATTTTTCCTTCCAAATTGGCGATGAAACGCTGAATATAGGCTAAGTGCCCTTGAATTCCTCTCAATTCCTTCAAATTTTGAGGAGGTGACATACCAAGGATTGACTTTGCCTTCTCATGATTGAATTTGATACCATGATGGCGTACAACAAAGCCGAGAAATTTTCTTCAGGTTAACCCAAAAGAACATTTTAAGGGGTTCATCATCAAATTATGTTGTCAAAGTTTGTGGAATATAATTTCCATATCAGCCAAATGATTAGAATGTTGTCTGGATTTAACAACCAAATGGTCCGCGTAACATTCAACAAACTTCCCTAAAAAGTGTTTTAAGATATGATTGCATGGCACGCTGAAATGTTGCACCTGCATTCATTAGGCCAAAGGGAATTACCCGATAGAAAAACACACCATGAGGGGCTCTGAAAGTTGTAGATTCTTCATCATCTGGAGCCATTCAGATTTGATTATACCCGAAATATCCATCCGTGAAGGAAAGTAAATCATAGCAAGTTGTTGCATCAATTAAGAGTTTTGAGATCGGAACTGGAAAATCATCCTTAGGACAATGCTGATTAAGATCTCTGAAATCAATGCAAACTCTAATTTTTCCGCTATTCTTCTTCACAGTGACAATATTATCCAACCAATTGGGATATTGAACTTCTCTGACGAAGTTAGATTTGATAATCTTATCCACTTCATCTTCCATTTTGGATGCATAAGTTGGGGGTGATCTTCTTGCAGCTTGCTTGAATCCTCGATGTTCTTATGGAAAACCCAAATGATGAGTGGAAACATCAGGATCAAGGCCTGGAATTTATGTATAATTCCAAGAAAATATATTTCTATTTTTCTTCAAAAATTAAATATACATTTCATGTTCTTCAAGAGTCATGGACACACTAATTAAAGTGGGGTGTGTATCTTCTTTTGTACCCAGATTTATTTCTCTGAGTTCATCCACTGTTGTAGAGATACCCTCTTCAAAAGCTAGTGGAGCATCCCTAAGATCATCCTCTTCTTCTTTAACATGTGTTATTTCTTCTGTTCCTACTTGCATTGTAGATGATGAAGCAGAATTTCCATGATCAGGAGAGATGTTAAAATTTGAACATCTTGAAGAAGAGGCTTCCATTTGTTACCCTATTGATGATGAAGGGTCTTCCTTGGGTAATAAATAAGAGATGATGGATTGTTAATCAACATCATCATTCATCTCTGACATTGCTGTAACTTCTTCTGGCATGGTTGGCGAAGTATAGACTTGCTGGATTTCAGCAGAAGAAATGAAGACATCTCCATTTGAGCTTTCATCATTGCCTGGTGAATCACCAATTTCTCCCTTGCTGTCTGGCTTGATTTTTGTAATTGACATTATGGAATTTTCTATAAGAGTATTTGAATTTGGGTCTATCATGTCAATTTGACTGATAGGCAACACATAATCTGCACTCACATGTCTGAATGAGTTTAATATAATCTTTTCCAATACATATGGAGCATTAATTTTGGTAACCTATTTTGTCATAGATACCTCATTTACTTCCATTTGATAGAATTATTCCTCAATGTATTTATATTCACATGTTTTGAATTGGGATCTACCACTATACAATGTCCTAATTTGACCATCGAAAAAATATTTAATACATTGATGGTATGATGAAGGTACGGATGCATGTTGATGTAGCCAAGGTCTTCCAAGCAAAATATTGAAGGTTGTGTCATGAAAAAAAACAATGAAAATTGAATTGGATACAAGATATCCAAACTAAGTTCTTTGGGTAATCTCGCCCAGAGGTTCTTGTTCATTCTTATCTTATCCTTGCAACGTCATAGTAGAAGGAGATAAATCAGATTCACTGAGACCCAATCGACGAAGTGTATGAAAAGGGATGAGACTAAATCCTGAGCCATTATCAATGAAAGCTCTTCGGATGTCTACATCATTGAACTTGATAGATAAATAAAAAAGTCTAATATTTCCATTCACAACACCATATTCATCTTCATCAGTGAAAGATATCATTGCATGGCATTCTGCATAATTATTCTCTACATGGTAGACTTCAGTCGTAGCAATTTTTGTTTCGAATTCCTATGGACTAGAAAAAGTCTCAATGAGTGCCTCACAAAGATCCTTTGATAGATTCAAGGAATCCAGAATTGGTAACTTGGCCGGTACTTGGGCCAAACATTTCAAGAAATCATATTTTTGATCCAAAGGTCTGTGTTTGCCAACAGGAACATGTGGTTTTGCAAGTACCTTAGAAGTTGATTATTTGGAAGTAGATGCATATTGTATCGGGGTAGGAGTTGGAAATAATCCTAGATTTAGAAGAATAGAATGAATAGGTGTATTTACTTGATGAGAGTAAGAGTGTGTAACTTCTAAATGATCTTCAAAAATTACTATGCCAGGACTGAATCATTCTTGTGTGGAAGAACATTCTTGTTCTTGCTGATCTCGCTGATGGGATATGCCAAGAGTTTCTACTGCATACATAGTTCTAATAGGGGTAGGATTTGAATAGTGGATTATAGGATATCCACGTCCTCCTCTATATCCCAGACCTCTAGAACTCCCTCTTATATCATTATTTGATACAGGGAGATTAGGTTCATTATAATCGAAACTGTGACTGGCATAAGGATCTATAAGGTGAATCATGTTAATAGATCCAAAGATCAATTCTTCATCTGATGATGATTCTACCTGATTAGCCAATTTAGGCTGTGTATTTTGCTGGGGCGGTGCCCGTGGCTTCGAAGAAGATGGCATAAAATCTGCCAGAGTCAAAGACAATTTGTGCTTTAAGATGAACTGAACTTCTTCTAACTACTATTATTTCATTGAATTATGCCACTTCTTGGAGGATTTTCCTTCTGATGAAGGGTGTTTTTCTGTGGAATTCATATCAGAAGCCACAATTGGTTTCTTCAATAGCATTTTAAAAATGGCATGAGTTCGGTTGATCATTTTTCTGACCATCCAATTATCATATTTCTGTGCATTTTTTCTTTTGAATTATTTCCACTCACCTTCTTCCTCTGGATCTGTAGTATTAACACATGCTACCTGGGCTGAAGATCCTTTTAGTTTTCTTTGTCCCTAATCCACCATTTTTTGTAGGAGGTATTTGAAAACAAAACACTCCTGAATGGGATTCCCCAACATCTGATGAAATGGGCAATACATGGGACAGTCTTCATCTCCTTCCTTATTCAGCCTTTTGGGCCTTGGAAACTGAACCAGGTTGTTTTCCAGAGCCGAAATGAAACAGCAAGGAACTTAGTCATTCTATAATGAATAAACATTGTTCTTCAAGTCTTCAAATTATTTCCTTCTATTATCTCTTTGATCATCTTGACAAAACTACCTCTGTTACTAAATCTCAAGAGGTATAGCCCTTTGATATGATGAAAGTCTTGAAGTGGAAGAAGGTACAGGTGCTTGTTTAAATGTAACTGTAGCACTCTCTACATTCCCCATTCTCCTTCTGAAACTGATGTAATTACATGAGAGTTATCCTTAGTTTTTATAAGAGAATCTTCAATCTGCTGAGTGATTGAAGTAAGGTCTCGAAACCCTCTTGTGTATTTCACAGGGATCAACGGTGTGCGTAATTCATCACGCAAATTTTCCACACAGATCGATAGAAACTCTTAACGAGGGAGCAATAAGCTTAAGGAATATGTTAATCCCTTCCAGCAAGCCTTGAAATCTGAAACTCTTTCATTCACCCTTTGATTACAATTTGTATGATCAGAAATAGTCATCTTTGGAAGGGTTGAACTGAATTGAAGCAGAAACCATTGATGGAGATCTTCCAACCCAGTAATTAACTATGATTGCAAACTTGTATACAAGACAAAGGCAGGTCCTTGTAATGACTGTACAAAGCACCTGAGCATAACTGCTTCTTTTTGATGAAGAGTTCCCATCATAGGATCAGAACGAGAAAAAAAATGTGTTAAGTGTTGTTCTGGATCTCCAGAACCATTAAAAATTGGGAATGTGATATTCACAAAATTTGATGGGGTAGAAATTTCATCAACCCATTCACGGTAAGCTCTCTTTTCTGGTTGAACCTGCGCATGTTATCCCTTCATAGCTTCCAACCAAGCTGTTAATGACTCAATGGTAGTTATTAACTTTCGAGAGACATATGGTTGAGCTTGGTCCTAAACAGGTGCAATAACTATAGTTTGGACAGGTGTGGTAACCAAGACTACCGATAATGGTAGGATTGCTAGTTGTTGTTGCGTATGACCCATAGGATTAGACCTATTAAGGTGTACTGATAAAGGAGGATATTCTTGATCCATCTCCATAGCTACAACAAATTCCTTTGACTGACTGACTCCAGTATGTTTAAGAGGATGACTACTTTGATGTAGTTATGCATTCAACCTCCTTAACTCCTTCATTTCCTCCTCTTGTCATGCGATCCTTTCCTCTAATGAGGGTGATTATACTTCTCCAGAAGTAGGGTGATGTGTAACTTGACTTTATCCTTTTCCCTTATTGGATGCCATTCGGAGAGGGGGAAGTTGGATATTTGATGGAATACCCAGATTCTCGGTAAGCCTTTGATTTTGTGAATGCACACCTTGTTCATTTGTGTCTATGCGTACAACTTCTTGAGTATGAACTCTTTCATCCAATCCCTCTGAGTGAGATTCATGTTTTGGAGGATCAGCACCAATGTCATTGATGACATTAATTGATGCATAAGACATTGCATCCCTTCTATCAGCATTTCTGCAATATTGTCTTCTTCCATGTCCCTAATGAGACACTGCCTTTTTTCGATTTGATCCCTCGGGAACTTCTGGATGAACCATAATTTTGAGGAATCTCCAGATATTTCAACTCTTCTATCCTTTTATGGCTTCGTCCCTAATCGAGAGAAGACTGACTTTCTTTTAGGAAGAGATTGATGATTAGAAAAAGTCCCCAGTCTGGTGGACTGGGGCTGTTCTGGTTGTTCCTGGTCAACTCCTCAAATACTATTTGTTGATTCCAATGGATGGGCTAAAAGTGTCCTCAGTCTGGAAAGCTGGGGTGGTTCATGAGCTGCTATATGTGAGACTTTATTAAAAGCTCTCCTAATATTGTGGACTTTAGTCTAGAAATTGGATGGATGCATTGACCTACATCCACTTTTATCACGCGGCTCAAATGAATGCTGGATGATCTCTGACACATCTTTCACTTGGTGATGTGCAAGCACTAAACAAGAATCCTGATTGATATTCTCAGTTTCTTAATGCAGGAGTAATTATAAAACTTGTTCTCTGTATGTCGGACTTTGGAAAAAACCAGTTGAGGCATGTTCCTGAGCAAGTCTTTGATTACAAAAAAAGCCAATTTAATGTTACTGGATATGGGAAATAACATTGAATGTGACCATCTTCGGTGGGCTTTGTTGGCTGGAGAGTACAGTGAAATGTAGTTCTCTATGAACACCCCATCCCCTAATGTAAATACTAGATGAGGCATTGGAAATTAACTGGTGCAATCTTTTTAGTGCGCCAAGGCATGAACGTTGAATGGAATTATAATGCTTTTCAGTCTTCAGATATCGAGAAACTGAGAGAGATGCCAAGTAAATTTGGCATTGTAACCCTTCTATTATCTTGGCATGATTTTCATATTCATCATAAGATAATATTTTTTTTTTCAACTGACAAATATTTTTCCATATTTTGAGACAAATATCATGAATTCCATATTCCATCAGAATCTCTGGAATGTCATACTAAGAGTCAGCCAGAGGCCAAAGCATGACTAGCACGTCACCTTTCGCCGGTTGTTTTCTCATATTTATCACTTCCTCTTTATCACTCGATGAAGATTCTTCGACCTGATTAGGCCAAAGCTGGTGCTTCCTTGTTTCTTTATCATATTCAACAAGATTGGTAGAGAATTCACTGATCAAACTAGAAGTTGAATGACCCATGGGTGGTTCATAGAGTGACCTACACCCCGAGCTATCTTCTGATTGAGAAAGTATTTCACCTTCTAGCGGTAAAGCATCAGACATAAATGGCTTCACATTTTCATGTGCCTCAAGAAAAGAGGGCTTTCCCATCACTACATTGTCCATTGAAGAATTTTCCAGGCAATGGGAATTACTACTGCGGAGAGGACTTTCGCAGCTAAAATCATCATCATGGGGAGGACCACTATGGTGGGTTACACCAAAAGATGAAATATTTTTCTCCTTGGTCTTCTGGCCACACAGAGAGTTCTTGTGGCTCTCATCTAAAGATGAAACATCAAGATTGACCGATGTGTCGTGAAGCAAGCCTTGATAAAGAAGTGTCTGATGAAGACCTTCAGAATTAATGTTCCCACTATTGGGAAATGAGACAGTAGAATCTTGAGTTTCAACAGATAGTTGTCTGAGGGATTTAATAACTCCAGCATTGAGAAAGGCCTTGTTATAGATATGCTCTTGATTTCCTGATTGTTCTGGATGGGTCTTATTCTTAGATGCTTTCTTGCTCACTTTAGGAACCCCTTGTTGATGAAAGTGGTTATTGTGGGCAGGTGTATGTGCCTTCTCAAGAGAAATAGTCAAGTTAGACTGATTATCTCCACTCAAATAAGGTGTATGTTCCTGACTTGGTTGTCCGTATGACATGGGGGTGTATGTACCACAACCCTCTTGGACTGGAACAAGGCTGTGTATCTGCTCAACAGTGATCTGTTGATGTTTCACTCCACTGGTAGGGATAGATTTGCATTTCTTTCCCTCTGATGTTGTTGAAGCTGTTATAATATCCTGATAGGCATCCAGAATATGAGGAGGGATTTTCTTCTACTCTTTCTCCATTGTCAGAATGTGATTGGTGAATTCAACTGTTGGAACGGGTATATACGTTCATTCTATGTCTGGAGTAGGTGTGTAATATTGCTTCTGTCCTCCTTTTCATGTCAGTGAATTTTTACAGTACTCAAGTGTGGGGGAAGAGAGTTGAGTCTACCTCCTATTTTTCAGTAAGGATTTCCAATTGACTTCTCTGGGTGCTACCAAACGAGACTATTGGTACGCTTGATCAATATTAGAAGGTTTATGTGCCTGCTAATTGCACTCTTCCGAACGTGGTTGATGAACTTCCTTCAATACTGACAGACAAGGCTGCTGGAAGGATTGATGAGTGTAAGTAGGTGTATGTTCATGTTTACTAGTTGTCAACACATTGGGTTGGCGGGAATCATCGTATATAGTTAGATGAGCCTTCTAACTAGGTGATGACTTATAAATAGGTGTATGTTCATGTCTATAGTACTCCGCCGAAATTGCCTGGTGTGATTGGCGTGCTGCTTCCAGACGAGTCTGCTAGACAGTGGAATTAAAATGGATGGGTGTGTGTGTATGCTCGTTACTTGCGACCAAGTTAAGTTGGAGGACTTCTCCAGAGATGGAAGAGATAAGAACCTACTCACTATTGACCATATTTTTCCTCTAGAAGTTCGTCTTGCATGCTTGGGTATGAGGAACCTGAGTTGAACACCTGGAGACGATACCCTCATCATGTTGAGGGCACACTGCCATACGAGTCTGGCGACGATTGTTGGTGGGATCCCTCGGTAAGGACTCTTGTCTCCTTGAATTAAGGCCTTTAGTGGCCTTCTCATTCAAATCCCTAGAATATGGGAGGGACTTCTGATCACATTCTGGGGATAATGACCAGAAACGGATGGAGAGGGTGGTTGGCACCACATGCTTCTTGATCGCTTGTCGTCGCTGTCCGGACGACCAGGGTAAATTATTGACATGGAGGTCTTGTTGAGAAGCCTCCAGAGTTGGAATAGTACTGTTTTGATGGTATTCCTTAACTAGTGAATTTGATACCCATCATTGAAGACCCTGAGTAGGTGATGTCGTCCTCAGATCGGACGACGATCCAGCAGGAGTAGCAGTAGAGGAATTCACAGCAGAGGTATTCATAGGTGTGGACTTAAGAGAAGCCATTTCTATAACACAGAAGATCTTGAAAAAGAGTGCATGATTGATGTAATAGACATAATAAATATAAATTCAGCCACTACATCTTTTGGATGAGCACATATGTTATTGATTATTTTGTTGGCCCTCTCATTGAGTTTAAATTAGGGCCTAACAAATAAGTAAAACATCACTTTAACTTGGTTAAGGATTCACGTAGGGTTCACCATTTTTTGTTTCACACTGGAATCAGGGATGACCTTTTTTGTTTAAGGTTCAAACATTTCAATTGGTTTCTAAAGGGTTTTCTCATAGAACTGGAAACATCTAATGATTCTATATCTATTTGGACCTACTTTCCAAAGGTAGGTGCTCATTAGTTGTAGACCGATGAGGCTTAAGAATTTTCATTGATCAAGAGGATGGGAGGTCGGACTCATCACACCTTTTTGAGGGGAATTATTATCTACTCCGGGACTCTCCTTATAGATTTAAGTTATGTTCTTGAATCTTTGTTGAATTACAATGTATGAAAATAATCTTTCCTTTAGATTTGAAAATCAATTTTTGATATGTATTAAATTTAGAGAATCTTTTATATGTATTCGAGGTTCATCATCGATAGAGAATCATCTGTATTTTTTATAGATTCTTAGTCAATTGTATACTTTAACACATTATACATAAATATATTGGTCATTATGATAACCATACTGGTTTCAAAGCCACTCAACGGGGCACTTGATGTTTAATTTCTTTCAGAAGGACATGTATTATTTCAGAGTTGGGATCATACCTAAATATGGGCTACTTATATATCCTTTGTTTTAGAAAAATAATCAGAACCCACATAGTTTGTGAATGGGAGTATGAGGTTTATGCATGATTGATGGCTGAATGAAAGATTTCATAATTACTTTTACACTCTAAGCTCATGTGAGTCATGCTCGGTGTGAGAAACAAGAGGTATTGGTAAAATGAGAGAGTTGTTCAAAAAAATATGAAATCATAAGAAATAATGTGGGGCTTATGTATGTATGACTTCCTAGATAGATGATGATTACGATTTACTTCTGGTAAGAAACCTGGGAATAAGGTCCATAAAGGTATATGTGCTTTATGGATATTTGGATACTTAACATAGGACTTATTCATGAGAAGGATTCCCAAATTAGAGGGGTCTTATTATTTGGGTTTTATCCCTGATATGGAAGTCCAAATAAAAATAAATTAATACTGGTTAAGAGAAAATATGATTGGGGGTTACTCTTAAGTAGGAGGCCCAGGTTAAAGGGAATTATGATTGGGGCTTACTCATAAGGAGGATGCCCAGATTTGGGAACCGGGGGCTTCCTACTAAGGATGATTCTTAGATTAAATATCTTGGACTAGGGCGTATTCTTGAAAAGGTGTCATAATTTAGGGGTACTTTGATTGGGGCTTACTCCTAAGGGGGATTCCCAATTTAAGAGAATTAGGGGACTTGGGGATTATTCCTGAGAAGGAGGCCCAAGTTGAGGGACTTGAGAATTGGGGCTTACTCCTGAGAAAGAGGCCCAAGTTAAAGATCCTATCATCTTAAAGGATGATTTTGAATGAATGAAATATTATACCTTAGTGACATAGAGATATGTAAATCAATAGGTTTTAAGAGATATTCCACAGAATTACTTTCAGACAAGGAGGCCAACAAGGGAACCATGCCAAAATGGCTTTGAAGGGCTTTTTGAAGGCTAAAACTTGAATAGGAGAGGTGGATTTGAATAAGAGAAGTGAATAGGTAGGAGGGGAAACCAAAAAGAAGTAGGTGCGCAGGTCCTGTGTGGGCATGCAGGTCTGGGTTGCACATGTATACATGTGCGGCACAAGGGTACTTGCGCGACGATCAACCCATGGGGTAGTACTTGGGCTAGACAGGGATCAAGCCCTTAGTATTATCCCTTGGGGCTTCCAAAAGGGTGGCGCGCAGGTTCTGGTGAAGGGACAAGGCAGTGCGTAGGTGTGTCTACATTTCTCTTAAGGGTTAGACAACTAGGCGCATATGTGTTGATAAATTTCAACACTTAGGCCTTGTTCCCCCTCTTTAGATCTTCCATTCTATGTAATAAATTACCTTAGAAGTGTTCCGAAGACTTCTAGAAGAGACTAGGGCACCGGGATCTTAAATCTGTCTTTTGGAATTTTTCTATCCTCGAAATGGGGGGCCCATAAGGGGTATTTATAATCCAAGGAAGACCTTAGGAGAAAATCAAAGATGGTGTGCAAGTCACCTGCACGACCAATATGTGGCGCCTAAGTATACTTGCGCGACCATGATGAAACTTGTGCGACCCATGTGTGTAGAAATCCTTGTTCATGCCTTTGTCAATTTATGATGTTTCATCAAAGGATGAATCACTTTAGACTAAGGTATTTCCCTTTTTTAGTCATTAGACTCTGTGACAGAAAGGAGCGTCAACAGTAACATAGACCATCATGAGTGCGTGAGTATAGAATGGTAACATGGAAATTCATGGTGCGTGAGTATGGAATGGTAACAGGGAAATTCATGGGTGCTTGAGTATGGAATGGTTACATGGGACTTCATGAGTGCGTGAGTGTAGAATGGTAACTTGGAAATCCATGTTTCATGGGTATGGAATGGTAACATAGACATTAATGGGTGCATGATTATTGAATAGCAATGTGGACATTCATGGGTGCGTGAGTATGGAATGGTAACAAGAAATTCATAGTGTATTAGTATGGAATGGAAACATAAACATTCATGGGTGCATGAGTATAGAATGGTAACACGGAAATTTGTGTGTTCATGAGCATGGAATAATAACTTATATATTCAAGTGTGTCTGATTATGAAATGATAAAATCATTCAAATGGGTGAAATATAATAATGGTAACATACTCATTTTGTTGTGTGGTTAAATAAATAATATTAAATAATGCGATAAACAAATCATTATATTATATATATATATATATATTGTTCCTTTTCAGGATCTTATTACAGATAATAGTCTAAAAATGTATCACCATCATGTGTCCCTTTGGAACCCAGATGGGTTATTAGTTATTTATTAAATTCCGTTATTACATTAATATACATCCACACTGTTTAATTTTATTGCATTTTATAGATTGATCTTGAAACTGATGGTCCCATCCAACTGATATTTATATATCACACCCCATTCAAACTGCCATTCTATAGGAGATCACCCTTTCATCATTGAGTATCATCTTTACTTATGTATTGAAATATAATGCATGTTGTTTTTTTAACGCTTTCAAATATGTATCACCCTGACATGCATGAATTGTATAGACATGCATTTGACACTTTCTTCATTCAGTTGATTATTGCATTATATCTGCTACCACTATTTTCTGAGTTTATTATTTGTTACTGTTGTGATATGTGAATATTAGGGTATAGTCTCCCCACTAACCATCCATAGACCCTTGCTACTAGTCATTAGCCTATAGTATACGAGGAGATGCTCTTGTGGTCCTATTCTGATCAGTCAAAAAATTGGTACAGCTGTAACTCAGGTCGAGTCACAACAAAGTTGTATCCAAGGTAGGTTATCTATCTTTTTTCCCTTTATATTTCTATTTTGGGTTGGTAGACTGGAGATTAGGAAAGTGTCAGGGCATGGATAATATATGTTCTTGGGATTGATCACCCCGTGTATGGGGAATGACTAAGTGGCCATGGATGGGAATTTATGTTTATACTATTCTAGGTTACATTTGATACGATTTCACCTTGAGTTACTGCTCTATTTTTCTGATGCTTATTGATTTTGAGAATTTTGAAAAAAACTTCCTTAGCATGATATGGAAAGGAAATTACATTACATACATCATCTTATGAAAGTATGGATTCACATTCGATTTATATGACATGTCATCTAGTTACACTAGTACGATGCCTGGTAATTTTGATTGTGTGGCTTGGATAAAATTCCATGTTTTGATTTTCATCATCATAACCCATTAGATATCTTGTTTTAGTGATAGATATAATAAATTTGGGTGTTTATAGGCCATGATACCTATTTATTAACATGTTTTGTTATTTTTATAGGGTTGTGTGTTATAACATGATGTTGTGTTACTTTTTATGAAAACATGCTAGAGGTGTTTTGATATGTAAATGGCTGCATGAGTGGAACATTGATTTGTTGCATTTATAATGGGACCCAGTTTCAGTTGTAAGGTGTATGGTCACATTATAATTTGGAAAATGTTAACACATGCTTTCAAACAATTGAAAAATTACTACTAAATTTAATAGTTTAAATATAAATTTGATTTGATAAATGGGAGCAAAATGCCAGTGGTAAAGTGTATGTGTGCCTTAATGGTGTGTTGGGTGTTTGGGAATGCAACATGATTGTTCAAATAAAATTGTGTTACCTTGATGGGTTGGGTAGGGTTGTAGCATCTTGTGATGGATTCACAAGGGAATAGAAGTTTTTAAGGTGGGTAAATTGTAAATTTCATTGTTCTTGCATTAGGATAAAATATGAACATTTTTTAACTTATTTATTTATGGCAGGGTTCGGTTTTAAAACCATGCTTTGGAAAGAAGTATTGCGATTTATGTTCTTTTAATGTGTTGATCATGGGCTGGGTAAAATTCTCTATGAGTTTTCTAGATAGTATGATGGGTTTTGAGAGAACCAGACCAGGAATTTACATTTTCATGGGATACACATGGTTTGTCAAAACCATGCAGGACAGTTGTGCATAACAAAGAAGGTGTCAAGTAGTGGACACACAGTCTGCACACAGTCTTTCAAACTATGAAAGTCACACTATATGGTCTACCTAATTTTGAGTTTCAGTTTATATTAAATTAATTAAATTCATGGTGGAAACAGATTTATTTAAATGGGCTGTTTGGGTTTTCTTTAAATTAAACTGAGGTTGAGGGAACTTAATTAAATAATGTTGATGAATTGGTGTTTTTTATTTAATTTAATATTGTTTAGAGAATTTAATTAAGTAACATGAATTGGAGAAATTATTTAATAAATTTTAGTTGGAACGAATTTAGTAAATAATGATTAATAACGTGTTTGTGTTTTTAATTAAATTTTATTGACCTAATTTAATTAAATATTAATGTGTTGGAGAATTTATTTAATTAAATTTAGATATAAATTTATTTAATTGAATGTTTTTTTAAATCTGATGTTGAGGTTTTATCTAATCAAAACTCAAGGTTAATCTGAATTTAATTATTTGATGACAAATATTGGTTTTGTTTTAATTAAATTATATTAAGATAATTTAATTAAATAATTATGTGTTATAGAATTTATTTATTTAAATTCATTGGAGAGTAATTTAATTAATTGATGTGTAAAATTTGGAGTTGGGGGGGTTTAACTATTTAAATTCAAGGTTAAGAAGAATTTAATTATTTGATGAAAAAATGGGGGGTTTATTTAATTAAAATGTAATGAGATAATTTTATTAAATAATGATGTGTTAGAGAAATAATTTAATTAAATTCAATGTAGAAGAATTTAACTAAATGATGTGTGATTGGAGATTTCTGGGTTTTATCAAAGAAGTGTTTTATTAAATGATAATAATATAAATGGTTATTATTGTGGCTGTTTTATTTAATTAAATTGACGTTATGTAATTTAATTTAATTATGTGAGATAGAAAATATTATTTATTTAAATTACATGAAATAGAATTAAATTAAATTATTTTAAATGATGGTTTTATTTAATTAAATTTATTGAGAAAAAATTAATTAAATGATGTTTAAATGGTGATTTTTGGGTTTTATCAAAGAACTGGTCTATTCAATGATAATAATAATAATAGTAATTATTATGGTAGTTTTATTTAATTAAATTGATGTTGATTAGTTTAATTAAATCAGTTGAGATGGAGAATTTTATTTTATTAAATTTAGTTAAACAAAATTTAATTAAATTAAGTGAAATGCTGGTTTTGTTTAATTAAATTCTTACTTAGGAATAATTTAATTAATTTATTTTAAATTAGGGTTTTAATTTAATTAAATTGAATGTTGATAGAATTTAATTAATTAGCATTAGTTGGATTATTCATTTAGTTATATTCTCATGATGAGAATTTAATTAAATAAGGTGTAAATTCAATTTTAGATTCTATCAAAGGGAAATAATATTACAGGGTAAAAATAATAATGAGATGGTTATTATAATTATAATTTTATTAATTATTATAATTTAAAATTATTTTTTAAAATTATTTTTGGGAGAAATGAACAGGGAAGTGCACCCCTCCATCCTCTTATAGGGGGCTCGATGCACCCATGGTGTAGCACCCATGGATGGCCCACAACCCTCCTCTCTGGCTCCCCCTTCACACAACTATCTCCTCGTAGAGTCTTCATGGATGTTGTCTATATTTTCAAGGGAAGTCCTTCTCCATCTGTTTCATTCTTCGCATCATCGGCCACAGCTTTACATCACCCAAGTTCTATTGGGTTGAAACCCTATGCTTGGGATTAACCAAGATTTCTTATTTCATCTGATCCTAGGTGTTATCGATGATTTCTTGGGACTATTAGGCTTTTATTTCAAAAACCACCATTGAAGGTGTGGTGGTTCCACTTGACTTAGTTTACCACTGTCATTTTCGGTATGGCTATAAATATGATATTTGGTTTCTCTCCATTTAAATTAGATGAGTGTGGCGTATTTGTGTTGCGGTGAATTAATTTAAGGTGTATTAGTCCTCTTCCTACTAATTTTTGGATTTAGTTATCATTGTAGGGTGATGCGACCAATCCCTAGTATGCACGAACAACATTGTGGAAATGCATGTGCAAGAGCACATTGTGGCTTGAGTTGGAAAGAATTTGACCAACCAATTCCTTAAGGTAGGGTCCTAAAATTTGATTTTTTTTATGGAAAATGCAGTTTTTTTAATTTACAACATTTAATAAAGTTGAGTGCAATATTAGAAAAAATTTATTATTAGTATAAAATTATTTTCTAGATTACAAAACCATGTTTTTGTAATAAAACCCCTCCAACGGAGGTGCACTTCCTTCAGGATAAAAACATAATGTCAATATTTATATTTTCTTTTATTTTGTTGACATGTGTTTTTCTATTTCCTCCCTTACATTTTGACGCACTTGGGTTAATTGGTAAATATGATTATTAGTCGGGATAAGTTGTGATAATTCATTTTAAATTAATTATATTCGTTGAAATTATAATTAAGATAATAATAATTAGTAGATTAATTATGAGTTATAAACTTGATTAATTTTAGATAATTAATTATGAATTAATTATGTTCTTTCAGATGATAAATAATTGGAAGATTAATTATGAGCTATTAAATTTGTTAATATGTGATAATTAATTTTGAATTCATTATGTGCTTTGAGATAATAATTATCAATGAATTAATTATGAAATATTATATTGTGGAAGATGAGATAATTAATTATGAATTAAATATACTATTTTAGATTATAAATATTGTGGGATTAATTATGAGATATTAAATAGTTTATGTTAAGATAATTAATTATGAATTAATTATGTGCTTTGAGATGATAATTAATCAGATGATTAATTATGAGATATTAAATTAGTTATGTTGGGATAATTAATTTTGAATTAATTATGTTCTTGGAGGTGATAATTAATCATAAGATTAATTAGGAGATATTTAATTTGTTAAGATGAGATAATTAAATATGAAATAATTATGTGTTATGAGATTTTAATTTATAAAATTAATCAGGGGACTAATTATTAGATTTTTATTTTGGGCTCAGTTGAGATAATTAATTTGTGAATTAAATAAGTAATATAAATATGGATTCCTGAAGATAATTAAATTATGAATTAATTATATGATATTGACTGGTTGCCCTGTGATTTTTTAATTGTGGAATTAACTAGAGTAATTTTGGTGATAAGTTAATTTTTGATTTAACTAAATGACTTGTTGTTATTATCTATTTGTTGTTTTAGTAATAAGATTTACGATGATAATTAGATGATGAATTAATTATATTATGAAGGGTTTAATGGTGACATGGACATTCATGGGTGCGAGAGTATGGAATGGTAACATAGAAATTCATGGGTGTGTGAGTATGGAATGGTAACACAGAAATTCATGAGTGCGTGAGTATGGAATGGTAACATGGAAATTCATGGTGCGTGAGTATGGAATGGTTACAGGGAAATTCATGGGTTCTTGAGTATGGAATGGTAACATGGGAGTTCATGGGTGCGTGAGTGTAGAATGGTAATGTTGATATTCGTGGTTCCTAAGTATTGAATGGTAACATTGATATTCATGGGTGTGTGAGTACAGAATTGTAACATGGGAATTCATGGGTGCATGAGTATGCTATGGTAACTTGGACATTCATGGTATGTTAGTATGGAAAGGTAACATTGACATTCATGGGTGCATGAGTATGGAATGGTAACATGGAAATTATCTAGTGTGTGATCATGTAATGATAACTTGTACATTCAGGTGTGTGTGAGTTATGGAATGATAACATCATTCAAATTAGTGAAATATAAGAATGGTAACATGATAATACTTTTGTGTGGTGGACCAAGGAAAATTAAATAATGTGATAAATAGTTCATGATACATTATTTATATATATATTGTTTCTTTTCTGACTCTTATTCCATATATGAGTTGAAGCAGGTATCATCGCCTGGTTTCCCTTTGGAACCTAGACATGTTGTTGGTTATTTATTCAATTCATTTAATTACTTCGATATACTTGAATGTTGTTTAATTTAATTGTATTTTCTTGAATGATCTTGACACTGGTGGTCCCGACCAATAAAGATTTATATCTCGGGCCCTATTCGGGCCTCCATTGGACTGGGGTACTTGAGTAGACATGCTTGTTTACGGGATTATGGACTCTTTCTTGTGTTAGTTTACTTGTACATGGGAGTTAGGATCAAAGGACCGAGCAGGAGATTGGGATGCTCATGGGGATCTACCTTGCAGATTTTTTTCCTTTATTTATTTGTGTATTTAAATGTAAATCATTTTTTACCGCATTCAGATATGTATCACCATGACATGCATGCATTGTATAAATTGGCAATGGCAACCTTCTTTGTTTAGTTGACTGTTTCCTCATAAATGCTTCTTCTATAGTTTGAGTTTATTATTTTTCACTACTATTCACTCTATCTATGTGGGTATAGTCAGCCATGTAACTATCCATAGACCCTCGCTACTAGTTTGCAGCCTCTAGTATATAGAGATATGCGCTTTTGGTCATGTGAAATTGTTCTGCCAACATGTTTGAGGGTTAGCTGGGTTAGGTCCTTACAAAAAGTGTGTGCAATAATGTAAATATTTATATCCAAGAGATTATAGGGAAACTATTAATATAAAATTGAGTTTTTACAATTCTAGAAGGCATTTTGGCATTTATGATTAAGGTTTAGTCCCTTATTATGCTATTTTTTCTCTAAATAATTATAAGTTAATTTAATCACTTTAACTAATTTTATTTTCATAAAAAATAATTCTAACATATTATAAATTAGAAATTATGTTTATCTCAAATATTTAATCGAATTTCCAAATTATATTCAAATAAGTGGTAGAAATTGATTTATATTTAATCATGTTGATGGGACGACAAATCAGGGTTTTAATGTAAAAATGTTCAAAAGTTTGGTATGTTTCTATATAGAATATCAAAGTAAAATTAATTATAATGACCTATAATGGATTAATTTATTTATATTTTATTTAATTTCCCTTGAAAAATTTAAAAATAATAATTTATCATTGTAGATAAATTAGGGGAAAAAGTAATTTTGAATTTAAATTCAGTATATTTCATTATTAATCAAAAAATGAAATATTTTTTGAACAATAAAAACCCCACCCTAATATAATTTTTATGATCATCTTAAAATAAATTAGTTTATTTTTAAAAATTAAATATCTAAAAGAGAAAAATATTTAGTTCAAATAGGTTCACTATTAGAAGCCTGTAGAACTATGTTTTGAAAAATATGTGTTTTATGCAAAATATTGTGTTTGTTCTTATATTATGTTTATCAAATATACTGTATGAATATAAATAAATTATTTTTGAATATATATTATAAATTTAAAATTCATAAGAATCAATAATTTTTGTTAATTTAATTTTTTAAAATAAAATTTCTTACTGTGAATGCAAGTAGTTTTCTATAAAAATATTCCGTTTCCATTCATTTGGAACATATATTTATTTATAATTAATTTTATACTAATGAATTCATTTTATATTTTTGTAAAATATATATTGTCTTATTTTAGTTAATTATATTTATAACCACTAGTTTAATGGCTTGGTTGTGTCTTATTATATTAAATAATAATATTTTAGTAATATAATGTAGTTTGGTAAAACTTGATCCTGCATGTAATGTAATCTATCAAAGAAAGTCATTATTTTATAAGATGCTTAGTAATTCAGTATCTTGTTCATTTAAAGATATATCATAGAATTAATTTATCAAACTAGTAAATGTATTGTAATGTTTTGGAATACTGTATTTCTTTATGTTCTTGGTGTTGTATGGAATACATGCTATCAAATACAATGTTTTTACTATAGAATTTCATGGTGTTACATTCTACACACCATAAACAAATTTCATCCTCAAAATTTAATATAGATCTTGGTAATATGTTGATTTATATTTCATATGTTTAAATCCTATGTCATGAAAATTGTTTAGAAAACATCCTCTTGAAACTGGAGAATGGGAATTGAAAAGGTCACATGGACTAACATGTAACTAGGCCTCTAAGTTGGATAACATTAGTGTAAAGTGGTTATATATATATGGAAGAAAAGTGCACATATTTATACGGAGTGATTCATCTCATAAATAAAAATATTGTGAATTATTAGTGGAACTTGGGGTTCTCAAAGTCCTAAATCTATGATGATTTAGATGTCCATCGATTCAACAACATTTATGCTATTGGGAAAACATTTTTTAATATACGTTTCTTAATTTTAGGGAAATACAATAATATAAGAAAATATATTTACGTGATACGTTTAAATTTAAAATGATCAATTTCATATTTATGGGTTTCTTTGATTAAATTCAAATTCTCCCCTTTACTCTATGAAATGTACTTATAAAAAATGAATTTCTATTCATCAAGAACTAAAATAAATTCTTATTGGATTTTAAGGCCTATAGAGACTTTCCATTTCCCTCTAACTATTCTTCAAATACAATATAGATATTATATTGAGCTCCAATCCTTAAGATTAACACTAAGGGTTCATCATTAATATTTAATCATAAATTTTTTTAACTATAAACAATGACATATATACCAAATAATTTCTTAGGTTAGTGGTCAGTGTTAAAACCTTATCAACATTTTCTCATTGGTTCGACCTCGTAGCCTTGCCGAATATTATGAATTCTCACCAATCATAAAGGTTTTCATTTTTTAAAACCATATTAATATAATTTACTAATTTTAATAAACATAAATGAAATTTAGTCACTAATTATTATTTTAACTATGGGTTTCAATACAGTATGAACACATAAATACCTCATCCATTTTATTCCATATATTTCATTCCATGGTATAGAATTTATGTGGATGTTGACAGGACTCATGTAATTCCTAGGTTTCCCAAATATAATCCACCATACCATAAATGGAACCCCATGATGAGATTTCCTTCAATAAAACTCTTCATTTTTCCTCAGAAATTATTATTTCATGTCCCACTTTCCCACACATAAATCATTTCTCTATTTCTTTTGAAGGCTTTCTTGGGTTTCTCCTTCCATATTTATTTCATGATGGAAGTGGACCCTTCAATTCTATATGATCTCCACAACTCATAAACTAAGAAAACACCATTCTTATCATCTTTGGTGATTTCATGATTTGGATAAGGTATATGTTATTAATAATATTTTAGGAAAACTAATTAGGTATAAACATGATTTATTTGACTCTAATCAGCACCTCTATTGGTTGTTCCTTGTCACCACTTTGCCCTTCATGTTCAATGTTCACTTGAATATTTTGGGTTCCATCCATTGACTAAAACAAGAAAGTATAGTGTGAGTAACAATGGTAATAGTGAGAAAAGAATATGATCATATATAGGAAATATAAACCACGACACCATGTATTAAATCTGAAAAACCATAGGTTTATACTAGATCATTTATGGTCATTATCTATTGAAATCCTTTATAATGGTTTATAATGAAAATGTGAATTATCATATGGATATCAAAAGGGTGTGTCAAAATAGGTAAACAATATGACCCATTTTTTGTACCAGGTTATGCTCGGGTTATGCCCAGAACACCATGTCAGAGTTGTTACTCCTAGAAACATATTTTCTAGAACCACGATCATGTGTTCAATCCTGAAAAGGATTTAATTCTAGGAAAAACACACAATATCTATCTACTAAAACATTAGTATGTACTTAAATATTTCTCCTCAATTACTATCTTATAGATATGTTCCCTAATATATGTTTCCCTAAATTGGTTTCCCATTTTTCTTTTAAAATTTCTCTAAAAACAATTGTTGTGACCTGATCTTAGTAGTTTCCAGATTCAGTGTCATGCTACCATTACAATGTCATGGATACATGTGATTCATGTCCCAAATGATCGAAATGTTTTTTAGTCTTCGTAAACAACATACATACATGAATCATGGATTACAAAAGTATAAAAATTTACAAAATACATTTTTTCTTTCGAGGATATTAACTTTTTTCATTCTAGTGTATCCCTTTATTTCATTGTTATTACAATTCATGAAATCCTAGTGAAATTAAACATAATAATGGTGAGATAAAATTCTCAATAATGTTAATTAAATTTGAAGCAATAATTAATCAATGAGAATAATCATCATAGAAATGTAAATAACTAAACACACATTCTACGTACTCAATAAAATGATAAGGAAGTGTATAAATTGTATGGTAATGTAAATATATGAAAACACATGTCATATATATAACTAGATAAGTAAAATAAATATGAAATGTCAATAAACTGAAAAATCATGCCATTTTATCAATAAAATGATAATGAAATGCATCTATAGACTTTTTATAGAAAAAAAACTTCATGGATAATAATTACTAAATCAGAATGAAAGCAATGCTTAATCATTGGAAGTTATGTTTGAGGCACATGAGAACCTATATTGTTAAGACCATTCACAATAAGGATTAAAACTACAGGTGGAAAGTTGTTTAATTTTTTACAACTAGCATTTCTCATGAGAACATGTCGATGCATCAAGGGGATATATAATGTTGGGACCCACACTTCACTACCTATCCAAAGAATTCCTTATATCATTTAAAATATTTAACTGATAAACAATATGACTTATAAAATATCGGTATTAAATAAAGAATACATATTTTTAAATATCTCCCCATATAATCAAATGACTATAAAATTAATAAATGTATGTAAAAATAACATTTAGTTTATGATATAAGCATATCCATGGTATATGATATGGATAATTAGGGGAAATTCAATGTCTAATGATCATAGAAAATTGAATATTTGAAGGGGACTAAACAATTAATCAAGGAAGTGATTTTTAGTACTATCATTGGCCATATAAGTCATAAAACATCCATGGTATGAATATGAATGGTATCTATACAACATATCCCACGTGTGGTAAAATAAAATAGTGTTATCATTAATGAAAAAAAATACTATAAAAAAGAAATTTAAAAAAATCCTTGAGGGAATTATAATTTTTATTTTGATTTTTTTCTATATCTTTTTGATTGAAAATAACTTTTGAAAACATTTTCATGAAAATTTATCCATTTATAAAACTAAAGAATGCTTCAAATATATTATGGTAAGAAAATCTGTACATGTTGTACATGGAAAAAAGAACATTACTTTTTCATGGTAGAATGTTAGAAAACCAACATATTTAGAAATAAATAATAATATTTCTTTGAAAAAAAATATAAAAGATAATAATAGAAAAAAATTGATAATGAATCATTTTATAATGGTTAAAAATGTTTTTTTAAACCATTTTGGAAAACATTGTTTTTAGGAGAAAACAGGTTCTCTCACTAAATGAGAAATAAAGTCGGGTTTTATTAAAAACATTTTCTAAAACATTTTCACTACCAAATATTGAATTTTTTTTATTACATGAAAACAGTAATTAATGACCAAAGGATATGAAAATGAATGTTTTTATTGAACAATGATACTATAAATTCCTCTAACTAAAATTAATTAATAAACAATACTGAACAAAATGATTCTGTGAACTAAACCCTTTAAAAACACATAATATCGAAGTACGACTAAACTAATGTATAGATTATGTGTGTCCAATTTAAATCCACATAAAATGAGTTTAACTAGAAAATATATATTAAAAATTTATTACACACTTAATCATATAATATTAATGATAATGAGGAAGTAAAATAACCAAAGAAAATGAAATTTGTTTATAAAATTCCTTTCCACTTCCTATACTTAATTCCAATAAACATAGATGAAATAATTCAAATTAAAAATAAAAATACGATGAATATAAAATAATTAATGATATAATATTTCAAAATTTGAAGTAGATACAACACACAAATTATGTAAGTGGTGAATATGACATTAATATCATAGATGTAAAAAAGTGAGATGAATATCACTTACCTTGTGTTTCTTATGAGGTTAATTCCCTTTAAACACATTTTAAAAGATTTTAAACATTTTATTATTTCATTATTTAACCATAATAATATTTATTATATCATATATGATCCTTTTATAATATATTATTACATGATTCTTAGTAATATTTCATTATTTTCCCTATTTCCTCTCTTAATTCCATAGCTTCTTGAGTAAGTTTTAAATTATTATTTGTCGGTCATATTTCATAGATCACGATATAATCATATCCATAATGTAAAAAATTATTTATTTTTAATATATATTGAGTATATATTTATTTGTAATATATGTAAATAAGAAATTAAATTAAACATTCATATAGGGGGTAGGTTATACATACACATGAAAGACACTTTGATTTCTTCGTCATATAAAAAAGATTGAAAAATAAATAATAAGTATTTAAATTATAATTATATTAACATATTTTTTTCATATTTTTAAATATATTTATTAAAAACATCATTTATACATTCTATATATAGAGTGAATGAATCGTATCACTTTGTGGAGGCTCAAGTCCACAATTCCCCAAAAAAGGTAATCTTATTCCCATAAAATTATAGTCATAAATGTATGTACTATATAAAAATAAAATAATCATAATGATATTATAAATATAATATATATCATATATAAACATATTTTCCATAATAATAAACAATCATAAAAGGTGGTAATGGAATAATGAACAATAATTGTTTTGTGAGGCGGTCATTCTCTATACATGAATGGTCAGTTCTTAACCCATTAGATGAAAGTTTATATGAGCGTAGTAAAAAAACTGAATAAATTTTTTTATATTTATGATACTAATTATATTATACTTTTATATAATAATAAGGGTTTAGGGGTGGAGAATTAAAAGAAAACAAAAGATTTTGAAGAAGTATGTTACCTCTTTTATAGGCAAATCCTTTTGGTTTACACCAATGGGAAACCATGTATTGATTTATTACCAAGTTTATCCATATAATATGACTGGATGTATTTTGGGAAGCTATTTTGGTAGATATTGGTCTATCAAATGTGGCATCATGGGTGTGGGGAAGTGGGAGGTGTGAGTTAATTTTTATAGTGGAGAAGGAGTTGTATTCTTGTAAATTTTTTAAAAGGGAATTACAAACACATTTTTCCTTTGAAACGTGGATCCAATAATGAAAAAAATTAACTAACAAGTTTTAGATATTATATATATTAATATAAAATGGATTTTGTATGATTTTCTAGGTCATTTTGGCTAATAAGTCTAAGATTTTGTCCCTTATTTAGGTAATTTTTCTCTTAATCATGGGAATTAATTTTAATCACTTTCACTGTCACTTTTTGTAAAAAAAATAAGTTGAAATTATTAGAAATTATAAATTATGATGATTAAAAATATGGAATACATTTTTCAAAATTGTAATTATTGTGGTGGAAGAAATTATTTTAATTTTAATACTGTAGATTGGATGACAAAGTGGGTTTCTAAAGTAAAATTGTTCAAATGTTCGGTATGTTTTTATATCCAATTCCAAAGTGAAATTATTTCAAATTACATAAATTATAATAATTGATTTATTATTAACTTAATATATCTTTAAAATATTTATAGAACTCTAATTATACTTGTCAATATATTATATAAAAAAGTAATTTTGTATTAAAATTCAATATTTTTCACTATTCAACAAAAAATGAAATATTTAAGAAAAATACCCAAGCTTCACCCTAAACTAATTTTTATGCTCCAACGTACAAGATGAATTTTATATTAACATATAAAATCTATAAATGATTCAAAAATTGTATTTAGAATAGGTTCTCTATTAAAATTTGATAAACTACCTAAAAAAAGAATATAGGTTTTTATTTGAAATAATGTATTTGTTATTTTCTTATGCTTATCAAATATATTGGATTAATATAATTTTTTTTAAATTTAATTTATATAAATATAGATATTAAAATAATATTACTCCCTAATTTTAATTAATTTCATTGATAAGAACAAAATAGATTTGTTGAAATAGAATAATTTTCTATAAAGACATTCCTTTATAATCAATAGGTTGTTGTATTCATTTCTCAATAATATGTAACCAATAAATTTATTTTATATTTATGTAAACCATTTATTTTCATAAGTTAGTTAATAATTATCATACCTATAATATAATGTCTTTGTTATGACTTATTATATTAAATAATAAAATGTTAGAAATATATTCTTGTTCTGTAAAACTCGATCATGTGTGTTTCTTAAGCTATCGAAGAAACTTTTTGTTGTGTGTGACACACGATAATTATATATCTCACCAATTGAAATATATATGATAGAATGAATTTATTTTAAATATCAAATATATAGTAACTTCTTGGAATATTATATTCCCTTATGCGCTTGGTGTTGTACATCAGAGACGTTATTGAATAAATTGTTCTTACTTTTGAATTTCAGGGTGTTATAGTTTTTACGAACTGGATATCATGAAATTTATTTTTCAGGATATAGATTATTGAATTCCCAAACATACAAAATTAAATAAGGATGATGTTTCCTAATTTTTCCTCTAACAATGATGATGAATAAATAAAAAATAATTTCTTACAAGTCAATAATGTTGGAAAAAAAATTGATTGAAACATATTCAATGAAAAGGAAGATGTTTTAGGTGTGGAAATGTATGAAATATGAGTCTCAATATAGTGTTAAAATATATAGTTTTTTATTAAAATTATGAACAGAAAACAATTATTACTCATAATTATGATGCTAATATAAAAATCATTTAATAATAAATCTACAGCCATATATATGTTCTAGATACACTTAAGTAATTTTATTTATATTTAACAATTAATGTTTTACTAGATAGATATATATCTTTATTATTAATGTAACACCCAGAGTTATAAAATAATATTATTATATAAAAAAATAATGGTTTGGCTAAATTTCTTCACACACAAAACAATACCACAATTAATAATGAAATTTTATATAAATGTTAAGACGTAGACATAGAATACATGGGTAATAATATATTAAACTAAATAATGAAATTAATTATGAAATAAAATAATGGTCATTTTCAATTATATCGAATTTAAAAATTAAAATTTTTTACCAGGATAATTAATAAGACATATTTATGCTTGAAAATGTAATCTAACAACAAAATATCAGTTTTTTGTATTTTTTAAAATAAATTAAATATATTATGAATAAAATATGTATTTGATATTAATAATATATTATAACCAATTTGACTTTTAATTTAAAGTAAATAAGAATATGAATAGTTATATTACATTAAAACTATATTATTTTCTTATATAAATAATTTTCATTGTATATTTAATTTTTCATTAAAAATATAAAATTTAAAATTTTTTCATTTTTAATTCGAAAAAATATAGATAATTTTTAGATTAATCAGATATATATTATCATATAATGATAATTATGGATATTTATGATGTAGTTGATTTTTTGGTGAACTGTGAAAAATATCTCTTTTACCAGAACTCTGTATTTTAGGGCCTCATAATTATAAAATATTGAAATATATGTATATAAAACATTTTAATTGAAAAAATATGAATATGTGGATTAATAATAAACTTTTATAAATTCCATTATAATTTAGTTAGAAAAAACTTTTTACACTTTATAAAAATTATTAATATTTTCCAATAAAAATATTTTTTTGATGTTTTCATTTTATAATATATTATATTGTAAAAATTAAGTTATGGATTGAAATTAAGGACGAATAACGTTTTGGTTTTTATAATAAACCAATTTTTATCAATAAAAACATATACATTGTTAATTATACCCTAAACATAAATTTTATTCTAACAAATTAATTTTTTCTTAAAATTGGTTTGTATGCATTACTTGTGCTAATTATAAAATAAATTTTTCTATCATATTAAAACTTTATCATATAAAATTTATTCATATTTGGAATAATTATATAAAAATTATTTAATAATTCCAAATTTATTTTACACATTTGAAAGTTATTAACAAAGTTAAAAAAAGAGATGATGGAAAAATAAAAATTGATAAAAATATTAATCCTTTGGGTAATTAGCATGAAACATGTAAAAATGATTATAATGTAATGTATTATATATTAAAACCCTATCTCATCACATTCTCAATTTTTTTCCATTTTATATCCACTAGATATGTGAAACCTATGATTACTTTTTATTATCTAAAAACACTTCAAAAATGGTCATCCTCACCACCAATAAAAGGTACCTCTCACACACTATAATTTCACTCAAAATATTTCTTTTGAAATAAAATTTACATTTTTTACATACCATATTATCTATTATATCTATTTTTTGAAATGGATTAAAATATATTTTTCTGATCCCTCCCTTTCCAAGGAGTCCTCTAGGGGAATACCCAAGTCCTGAACATGAGTACTAATTTTACCAATTTTCTTCTATGTAAATTTTCCAAATCTAATTTTCTAATTATTAAATACACTACATCTCATTAATAATTAAACATAAATATATTCCATTTAATTCATATCATCCATAATGAAAAATAATATCACAATAGAAAAACAAAAAAAAACAGAACCATGGAATTAAAATCTTAAAGAAATCCAGAAAAACAGAATATAGGCAACAACTCAAATTGAAGAAACAATATTAAACTAAGAACATGAAATAAAGAAGGGCCTTGTGTTCCATCTAATCTTGGTTCATTATTTCCCAATAGAGATAGAATCCATGGTAACTACATACCAATTTCCCAGCTTATCATGGTTGCAAATCATTAATATAAATTCCAATAAGTATTTCTTATAATTTTTATATATTCTATTTGAATACCTATTAACCACTCCATATTTCCCATTAAGGAAATAAATTAAATTTGTACATGTGTGAGGATTAATGTATCAATAAGGAATCCATTTTCGTTTTTCTAATCACCATAAATGGTTAGTCTTGATGTTTAATTTAATAATAAATTATGATATTTTTAGCAATTTGTTTTAAATGATAAAATATAACATATATTTCTCATTATTTATGGGAAATGAAATAATTATCCATGAATATGTGTGGACTACCATATCAATGGAAGGATTTATTTTCATTTTTATTTTCTTCCCCTATATATATATGGTCATAAGAATGGGTTTAATGATTAAATAATATTTTTTTGAGATATTTAATGTTTTAGAATGAATAATTGGACAACCTATAAAAAGTATTATGGTTAAAAAACTATGGTAGAATCAACCTTTATAATCTGCATTATTGGAGATAAAAAATTATTTCTTAATTCAATGTAATAACATCATATTTTTCATGTTGTACCTATAGATCATTAAATTCTTATATAAAACAATAAAAACACAAAATACATTAATTTTTATTCTGTTATTATGAGACTAATTATAAATAACTTTCTAATCATCTAATAATTATGATATGATATGGGTTGGGTCAATTTCATCTCCTATATAAACATTTCAGTTATCTTATATCATGGATGACTATTGGAATATACTTTTTTAAAATAAATTTCATACATGTCAAAATAAATAAATTATTTCTTTTTATAATGGAATCTATTATATTAATATCCATAGATAAGATACAAGAATTTGTCCATGAAAAATTATTAAAAAATGTTAATCGATGATTTCGTATATAATGATATTAATTAAAATATATATATAATGATATTATAAAATAATAAATAATTTATAAGACATCAATTCTCAAACACATCATTATTTTATTTAAAGAATATTTCCATTCCAATAATTTTATTTCCATGATATATTACCTTAAATGGAAGACCAAGCATTAAAAAATGATATATTATTAATATATTATTATACGACTGTTATTCCCTAGCAATAGGATTTTTTGGAATTTATTTCACATAATAAATTATTAAAAATATATGGTCTACATATTTACAAAATTCATTCATTGGTTGTAAAATAATTATAATTGAAAGTAAAAAATTATTTCAAAATCAAAGTGATGTATTTCCAAACAACTATTTTTATGTGCACAGATTAATTTTATAAAAATTAAATAAGTAAATTGATTTTTTTAATTATTAATATGATATTTATGTACAATAAAAAATTTTATAATTCATCTAATATTTAATTCTAATCATGGAATTAGAATAAAATAGAATTTAATTTAGAAAATATGTTTTTCAAAAATGTTGTTTTCATCACACTTTTCACGATTATGTTAAAATTAAGTTGTAACAATTATAGAAATTTAATTTGAAAAAATATATTAAATATTTGGAATTAGTTTGTTCAAATATGGAAAATATAATCCTCTTATTTTTGGATGATATGAATGGAAATCTTGGTAAAATATATCTCATCAGAAGAAGGTAAATTTTATTAATGTTTGTTAAAAATTCAAGATAAGAACCAAATTATTCATATTAATTGTTATTGTAGAGTGAATTTAACCCTTATAACCTTTCACCATAATTTTATTGGTTTAATGGAGATTTTTCCATTAATATTCCTGGAATAATTTTTAAATCAATTAATATTAATAAATGTCACTCACTTAGTTTTAAATATCTCTTTTTTTCAACATAGGGAATAGAAAAATTTATATGTTACTAAAATTTTCAATTAATAATAATGAAATTATTTTCATGATAAAAAATTGTTTATAATTTTTTGTATATTTATCATGACCTTACATTCTTATGAAACATAGATGTAGTGTGTATCAAATTAATAAAAAGTAAAATAAATGATTTTACAAATATATATATAAATATAATATGAATGATTTAAGGTGTTATAAAAATTTTATAAGTGAATATAACATATTATTGTTGTTTTATAAAATTATAGTCAAATTATAACTTTCTATTTATGCATTTTAAGTCAAATAAATTTGATACTTTCTAAATTGAAAAAAATGATATTTTAGGAGTTTAATATTTTTTTAATTAAAATAAAAATCAGAATAATATGTAATCGAGAAAAGTGGATAATTTATGGTCTAAAAATTCATCCCAATTCCATTTATAGGATACTCAGAATCTTTTTACTTTATATAGACTTACTTTTATTTCAATATTTTAAACAATTATAAGAGTTCCCCTAACCATTATTACAAAAGGGCGTATATATTTTCTCTTCTTCACATTAAAATAACCCCTATATATATGAACCATACTCCATTAAATTCTATTATATATTTACCTAATAACATTATGGAAATTATTTTCCTCTCAAAAGACCAACTATAGGGTCTTTATGTTGACATCAGAAGGATTTTTTTTCAATAAGGGTTAAACACAATAACTGATCACTTCTTTTTTACTTCTTCTATACATATTATAAATTTTTGGTACTTACCATAAAATTATAAATTCAGTGTCCTTGATATACTAAAAATTTATTATGATCATTAAGTCACCATTATCCACCTACATTCCAATCAATTGTGTAACGAATCAATTTTTTGTGGGAATGGGGAACTACCACATCACGAACTGATGCAATTTGTTTTACATTTCTCCTTTCCATGGATGATAATAAATATGGAGTTAATGAATATATTTGATATAATAAAAATTATTTAATGTTGAATTATTATTTTCCATTATACTAAATCATCAGTTGAAAAATGTGATCAATGTCCATGTGTACGTACGACCTCCTGTCTCCATAGATAACATGATTCATATTTCTATATCAATATTTTATGAATCAATATAAATATGTATATGTACTGAGACTTCTAAACCGATACATGCTTGGAAAACCAAGATGTTATCTCCAAGAAGAGTGATTTGATAACAAATCATTAATAAACTAGGGATAAGATGTAAAATATTTATAATACACGGTATTTTAGAAATTAATATGTTTAATAAATTCATTTAAAATAAATAAATATTTATTATAAACAATGTTTGAGAATGAACATAGAAAGGAGAGACATATGGTGAGGGATTTAGATTTGAATAATATTTTAATCATGAGAGTTTTCAAATGAATTTCTATGGAATCAATTATATGAAAATTATCTATTGAATCCATTTAATTTTATTATCCTTTTTCTATTAACTGGGATTATATATTTTATTTTATTTGTCATCATTTTATTTATTTAAGAGCTCATAAGAGTGTTTTTATCAAAAAATAGACTCTATTTCTCTTTTCGATCAAAAATCCATTTTTGTCGATATCCATATTTTATAAGAATATTTTTAACAATGATTTTATTATTATATTATTGTTTTTTAAACAGACCGTTAACCTTTTTAATTTTGAAATTTTTTAAAGGATTATTCTTGTCGTTTTCTAGATGAGGTGCTTTTGGAAATTTTGTGAAATTATTTTTTTTCAACTTGTATAGAATGAATGGAATTTCCCATTGTCATAACCCCTCAATGCTTTCAAGATTATATTACAAGTTTACAAATTTATTTTAAATAAAGTGTTTCTTTATTACATATTCCATTTTAATATTTAGGAATGTTAATTTTAAAATAAAATGGAATTCTTCTCATTAGTGTTTTTTTAATGACCATTTAATAGTATTTATATTTATCAATGAAAATAAACATTAGTGTTGTTTATGTTTTACTAGGGCTTTGATACAATTATACAATCATTTTTATTTCTCAAGATGGTTTATAATTAGTTTTAAGGTATTTTTATAAAACTCATTTTTTATGTTTATTTCGGGATTTGATGAAATATGGAACACATTTTCTGTGCATGGGTTATGATATAATGATATGATAATTGTCTTATGATATTGTGTAACACTTATGTATAGTTTTCATTATGTTATTGGTAGAACTGGTATCTCCCTCTAATTAATTTGGTAAAGTATTATATCTAAGGTGACATATGCGGGAAACATGTAAATGTGCTTGATCATTTATGGGAAACAAGTTGAAGTGATTCAATTATTATGTGAAAAATTCAATATGGTTAATCCAACATGGGGACCAAGTGGTGATGCCATATATGATGGGATTGGTAGTTATCCATGATATAGGAAATGGTTTCTATAAATATGATCATGCCAAATAATTTTTTTAGAAGAACTTATTATTTATGATCATGTTTTTATGTGATCCCATTTTTATGATTGATGAATTTTGTAATGATAATTTTTTTATTTCATAACTCATATTTATTATCCTGGTTATATTTTTTATGTTTTTTATTATGGTCATGATCCCATAGCCTTTATCATTTCTTATTATTTAATATGATCATCAATTTGTATCTCTCATGTTCACCCTTATTGAGTATCTGAGAACACCCTTTTCTTATGTTTCTTTTCCCTAATTTATGAAGAATGTTTATTAAAGATAATTCATACAGAGAGAAAAATAGTGGAATAATATTGTTTGATATATTGATATTCATTCATAAAATAATGGGATTATATATCTAATCTTAAAAGACAGAACACCTTTAAGAATATGGCATAGATCATATTGTATTGTATTAACAATTCATCAAAATATATGTAATATTTATTTTGGAGAGTCTCCAGACTCGATATTTGGTATCAGGGTATGAATTAGTCAATATTTTATACCAAGGGTTATAAATATTTTATAAAAACACTAGGGATAGGTCTATGTGTTTGGTCCACTAGGTCGAATTCCCTTAGAGGGGGTGGGTGAATCAGGGAATGACATATGAAAATTTCATCACCTTCAGATCTTGTTTTTTTTCAATAAAACACTTTTCTCTCTTATTCATATTACAATGTATGAATATAATTTAAATCATAAATGAGACACAACAATTTTTACTTGGTTCACACTCACTGGTCTACATAAAAGGAGCATACAACATTGGTGTGCCGATGTACCAAATTCACTATTTATCACTACCAATAATGAGTACAATGTTTGGGCTAGATCTTTAAGGACTATTCTCATTACCTTTATGATATTTAGGGTCTTCTCAATTCCATCACATGGGTGACTCACTGTGCCTCTTTCTCTAGATCACTGTCGATGGAAAGGGTCATTGTATTCCTCTAGTAAAGGAATCCACTGATAGTTTATAGACTTGTAGGTTGAACACATTTTATAGAATGTAGGTCCCTTAATTTGCATGAACTTAAGCATCCTCAATATTAGGTAGATTCTCAATTGATGTCAATTTTTCACCCGTAGATGATGTTCACCTTCCCATGTAATATTAGATACCAGAAAATAAATTTGAAAACAAATTTGAAGCTTTATCATGATTCCTTGAGTGTTCTACGAGACACTAGATATTCCCACCTACTGTGTTTCCGGTATGGTACATGGAACACCTCCTCTGCATAACGGTGCTGCTTCCACGAACCACCATTCATCCACGGACTCCTCTGCCTTCAATGTTGCATACTCCCTCTGTGTACCAACTTCGTGAACTACATCTACAAACCAATTTTTTGAACCACCAATTCTTCTGTATATGAGTTCATCCTCGATAGACCAGCTTCCCTCTATGGACCCTTCTTCCTTTTCAGGATTCAGTACATTGTATGAACTTTTGGAAAAATCCTTTCCGTACAGACCACCTTCCATCACAAAATCATACTATATGAACCACTTCTCCATCATAGACTCCCCAACATACTGTTACATCTTCATCCATGTATCATGCCTTTATCCTGCATCCATTACATCCTTTTAAAGGCATAGTTTCCCTCAAAAGATTTTAGTGGAATGGCTTCCACGCAAACAACTTCTCCTTCACTGAATGCTCCTCAAGAACCACTTTCAGACTTCGTTGAATTCCCAATGTGAAGAGATGTTCTCTAGTGATATTTTCTATCACTTTAATCATCTTATTAGTGATCCTTATATTGTGAATGATATACATTAAAATATCTAATTCAATATTTAACAAATATTGATTCAGTACACCCTTCTTTTCATACCACTTTTCTCACCACAAACCATACCCATTTCATGAACCATTATCCACCAAGGTTCGAGTATTCCCCTTTCTCCTACATGGATCCATTCTCTTCCACCATCCCAAAAACCATCACACCTTCCGCATAACACATTTCCTTCACTACAAATCATCATCGTGAACCATGTCGGGTTCCATGAACGGCTCTCACATACCGTTCACGCTACCTGGTGAGCAATCTCAAGACATTCCTAGACATGGTACACGGTCCATGTTCTATGATATTTTTTTCTCTTATTTTCCTAATTTAATTTTCTGTTCTTCACACCATTTAGTACTATGATGAAATCCATGATTTCCCAAACACAAATTCTTAATTTTGAGTCCAAAAAATTTGAAAAACAATGGGAACCTCTTCAACCTTAAAACCTATCTTCAACAAACACCAACCATACTCATTTGCGGTCATCTGGATTTGTAAAAAACCACAATCACACCCCAAAAATACCAAAAGGAAACAATGAGAGATTTTTTCCAATAGTAACCCCTTTTCTGTTTGTTGAAAAACCATTTGATAACAATTCTACGCATTTTGAAAACTCATTAAGGCTTCACCTATTTTCAACTGGAATTCTTTTTAGGAGATTAACATAGTGATAATAGATTTACTTGACACATAATATAATCTCACATGAGCCTTGAACGGCCTAATAAATAAAAGTATAATGTAATTTTCAACCATGAATCACTCAATTCCTGACACCAACTCTTGAAACCAATCAATTTCTTTCATCAAGAACCACTACTGTCATGATATATAATATTTGATCATCCATATATACAATAATCAGATTTAAAACCCCCCAAGTTACAGCTCCTCCAAATATCTTCATCTCAACATCAAATCCCTTTATCTCATAACTTCCCCACCCAACAGGTTCCCCCCATTTCTTTTATCCCCATGAACTAGTCAAACTTTGTCCCCATTTATCAACGAAATCGAAGAGCACATAAAGGTTGTATGAAAAAGGGTAAAGAACGCATATCAGTAAATTTGGGGAAAATACACCATTCCCTAGGGAGATGAGGTCCCACATCCACACGTTTTCATTTGCAGGGATTCGACATTACTCTTAGAGCTAGTCAATTCCTTTTAAATGCTTCACTGGGTGAAACTTTTATAAGAATATCTGCAACTTGTTGATCTGTTGTCATAAACTACAACTTCACATTACCTTGTCTAGCTTCTCCTTGATAAAATGTTATTTTATTTTAATTTTCTTTATATTTGAGTGATGGATATTATTTTTTCTAAGATTTAAGGCACTTGAATTATCACAATAAATTATGATCGTATATTTCACTAATACTCCCATTTCCTCAATCTGGTGCTTCATCCACAATAATTTTTTGCATTCTTGAGTAGCCACAATATACTATGCTTCTATAGTGATTAATTAAATGTAGTTTTCTTTTGTTCTTAGCAAAGAAATATACAGTCCACAAAGATATAAAGCATTGCAAAATGTTGATTTCCTTTCACCTACTGAACCAACCAAGTCTGTATCTGTATATCCTAATAACTTTTATTGAGATTGGTAATTTTACATCAAACCAAAATCCACAGTTCCTTTGCCATTCCAAATTATTATATTCATTGTAAGTGTGTGTATTTCTTTGTGTTTACATTGACATCACACTACTTGGCATGTGGAAATAAAACATTTGGTCATGTCACTATCAGATATCGTAAACATCTAAAAAAATTCTTATAATCTATGATATTAATAGATTTTTCATCATCATCATTTTCATAATTATATCTGGGTAACTACAATAGTCTTCATATCCTTGAATTATTCCATTCCAAATGTTCTCAAAACATCTTATGCATATTTAGATTGAGAAATGAAAGTTCCATTCCATCCTTGTGTCACCTGTGAACCAATGAAAAAATGTCAGGTCACCAATCAATTATATTCCAAACTCACATTTTATGAATAAAAAAACTTTCTAGATTTTTTTAATCTGATCCACCAAATACTATATCATCAACATAAACTAGTTCCATCATCTTTGGGTAGCGGTCATTATTGAAATAAGGATTGTAATCACCCCCCCCCCCCCCCCCATGCTGATGGCCAAACATTTTATAATACTAATCAAGACTCAAATACCATGTTCTTGGTGCGTTCTCTATCTCATATAGTACCTTATTAAATAAAAAATCTATTATCATCTTCATGAATGAGAAAAACAACTGGTTGATCGATATAGAATTCTTCTTCCAAAACCCCAATCAAAAATTCCAATATGACATCTATTTAGAAAACCTTGAACATTTTTTGTACTACTATATGAAAGAATAATTTGATTGTATTCTGCCTTATAATAGGTTAAAATATGTCATAAACATCTAGACCCTCTATCTGGGAGTACACATTGCACACAGGTCGTGCTTTGTTTCAAATCACAGCACCATCTTCATTCCTTTTTTGAAAAAGACCCAATTCATCATGATGAAAATATTATCTTCTGGTCCCGAAGCAATCTCTAATATTTGAATCTTTTCAATTTGGTCAAGCACTTCATTCATATCTTGAACATAGTTCTCATATTTAGATACCTCATCAAAACATTTAGGTTTCTCCTTTGATAAATATAATTCTTATTTTAGAGTCTTAATTCTCCTTGTATGAACTGGTTCTATCTAATCACTAATTGGGTTCTTCCTGTCAATTTCACCTTCTCCCATTGGTCTCTAGAAAGAAACTGATTTATTATCATCATCTAAGTCTTCTTCTGAATCAACCTTTAGAGTTGTGGCATCTCCTGACATGTTCATCTCTTTATCAATATCCTCCTGATTCTTATCGTCTATTTTCTAAATATTATATACATTCTCTACAATAGTCACATCATGACATTCAACTATATTTCATAGCCTCTTAATGAAGTATTTCTATGATTTTATTTTCTTTTAATATCCCAGAAATATCCCTTCATCCCCATAATATTTAATCTTCTTGTATTTATCCTTATTAATAATGAAACACTTACTTTTGAAGAATCAAATTTAATTCAATGATAGCTTCATTCCATACAATAACTTCTATGGAGTCCTCTCCACTTTAGGAAAACATAAATCTCTATTTGATGTGTATACTGCTGTCATCACTACTTCTTTCATAAATTTCTCCCGATAATCTTTTGAAATGAGCATATTTTTCATGTTGTTTAAATTCTATTTCTTCTCTCAAATACTCCATTCTATTGTAAATTTCTTACTATATATACACGATTCTTTATCCCATATTTCTTGAGATAATCCTTCACTTGGCTGTTTGTGAACTATGTTCCCTTATCTGTTCAAATCATCTGGATTTTTTGACCAAGCATCTTTTCAAATTCTCATCGATATATTATTATTAAACTAAACACATTAAGAAGGTGGGTTATTATAGAAACATATTCTACTCTATTATAATCATCAATAAAAAGAATATAATATCTCCTCCCATTAACAATCATTGGTGAAATTGGCCTACACACATCAATATCCACTAACTCAGTAATGTTATTGATTTCTCTCCATTTTTTATATGTCCTTGAGATGATATTCCATTTTTGATGGGAATCACACATATGAGTATGATCACATGATAATATGTGGAGATTTCAAGCAGCATCATATTTCACAAGATCTTCTAAGGGGGTTTGTCTTATGTGTTCCAGATGCTTTTTCAACAACATGTATTCTTCTTCCTTGTACAAAAAGAACACAAGTTCTCCTCCACATGAGAGGTATGGATTCCTTTTTGTACGTATTCCCTACAATAAAAAAGTACCATATTTTTCCTTAGTGACACATATTTTCTTGGGAAACATTATGGCATGCCCTGAGTCACACAATTGACTAACACTAAGAAAGATGTGATTAACCCCTTTAATAACCAAGAATTATGATCCTCTCATGTCTTTTCCTCCAACATGGATTTTCATGAACAAATAATTTTTAGACCCTCATCATTACCAAATCATATGATAACTTCTTTATTATACCTAGTTTGGGTCACTAGATCCTTATTTCGTGTCATATGGGAAGTGCATCCACTATAAATAATATATATCCCATTGTGATTTGATGCATTGAATGAAATATCTACAACCACCACATATTCACCTATTTTTTTACCCTTGTTTGTGACATCATATGTTACATGGATTTTTAATCCTGATCTTCCTAAGTATATAATGGACCAACTTTATCATTTAGATCTAGAAATTAATTATTCGTTTTTATATCATCTTATAATTATATTGGTTTCTTATTATTACCACATTCTATCAACGTTAGCACATTATGTTGTATAATTGATGAGAAATATCTTTCCTTGGGCCCGATTCCTTCACACATAAAACATGAACTATCATATTATGACCTGAAATATTGAGCTTTGTGCAACTGCGGATGTCAGTTTTGTTCCATTTGATGCCTCTTTATTATGGAAGACACATTTTGATAATTACTCATCTTCCCACAAAAATGGCATCTTATGCGAGGTATATTATAATGTGCCACTACTGCAATACCGAATTCCCCTTGAGTTCTCTAAATATACTAATTCATCTTTGTACCCAAATAAATATTCAATCATAGATTTAGTTCATGTGATCTCACATATACCACTACTACTTTCTGTTTTTGATGAAACCCCACTCCATCATTATCATTTAGATTTGACCATTTCATCTGTTATGTTGGGCCACTGTGCTCAACATTCATTATCTATGTTGCCTATATGATATTATTTCCTGATGTGGTATTGAGAGTCAACAAATTTTTTTGATCCTTAACTCTTCATCACAGATTGATAAATTCCTCTTCATGTTCTTCGATAAGTTTGATTTGATCTTTTCCAATTTCAGTCAAACTATCGATATCCATTTTCTATTCCTCAATTATGACCTTGTACTGAACAACCACTTTTGAATTTTCTAGAATTGAAAACATTAGTTTTTCTATCTATTAATTCATATCATACTACTTTTATTTCTTCTACAATAAATATAGTTTATCATTATAAACAAATTTGTTGGTTTAATCATTTTGGATCTCCAAACATCTATTTTTTCAAGAACAACATCTATCTCAACGTGAAGTTCAATTATTCATTCAACATATTCATCATCATTGTTTCTTTCTTATTTTATTACGGAATTTATAACGACTTCAACCAAACTATCATCTACATGATCCCTCTAAAATGCTGACTCTTTTGCCTAATATTCATCAGAACTTTCATCTTATTTTGAGTGAATATTCTTCCATTTGAAAAATATTCACTTTTTTAGTTCTCCTTCTATTCGTATTTGTTTAATATTTCCTCTAGTGATTTTCATCATTATCATCATGATTATACTAGATATTCTTAGGACAATTTTATAAAAAAAATTAAATCTTTCCACATCGAATGAATTCAAATGTAAGTTTAACTTTGAACATTCCTATTCTTACATTAAATTTTGAGGAGAGAAATGAAATGAAATCATACAAATTTTCTTCCTCTTAATTGTATTTAGTAGAGATAATTCTTATGGCCTTGAATTCCACATATTTAGATTCCCCTTACCCACTTCATCGTTATCATCATTTCTCATTTTATATGCTATATGTATACTATGTATGTTATCCAATGTTATCTCTTTTGGGTCATTATATTCCAATACTAAAACATTCGAATTGAACCACAGTGGACGTTTCATCAAGATAAACTTCACAATATTTATATCTTCAATGACTTCTCTGATACCCCACATTTCTTCTACAATAACCATAATCATCTAAAATAATGCATCAACAGTCTCATTGGGGTTCATTATAAGAACCTCATAATTTTTCCATAGAACATGCAACTTTTCTTTTCGATCTTTTGTGTCCCTTCATAAATGTTCAAAAACATTTCACACATATTATGTGATGTTTTGTAGGACATCACTTTTGTATAAATTTCATTTGATATAGATCCCCCTATTTCATTGATCCCTTTAGAATCGACTACGAATTAACTTATTTTAGCTTATGATAAAGAATAAAAATTGATGTTAACTAATATTCCATGCATAGATGTTGCGAAGAAATCCATCCATAATGATAAGAGGTAGTGCTAAATCGGATTCTTGAATAGTTGGAAATTATTTATGTTGATTATCCGAATTTCCTTATGATTGACCACCACTATTTACTATTCTGAGAGAGAATTGCTAGCATTAAACCTTTAGTTCTGATAGAAATTATTATATCCACATGTTCGGATTCCATGAGAGGGTGGGGGTGAATCAGTGTATGATAGATTAAAATTTCTCCCACTTCGAATCTTGTTTCATCATTAAACAAAACACTCTTCTCTATCATTCATGTTGAAATGTATGAACATAATTTAAATCATGCATGACACACATCAATTTTTACTTTTTTCACCATCACTGGTCTAGGTCTGACGTGTATACAACAACGGTGTGCCAATGTACCAATTTCAATAAGGTTCACATCCAATAATGAGTACCATGTTCTAGCTAGATATTTTATTCCCTGAATCACTAAATTTATATTATTTAGGGTCTACTCACTACATTCCCAAGGGTCACTCCCTATTCCTCTTTCTCTGGCTCACTACTGGGGTAAAGGGTCCTCATCTTCATTACCCTTCGCTCACAACTCTCCAAAAGTTATCCACTTTTTTTATAGACCTGAAGGTGGAATAGAGTTTATGGACATGTAGGTCCCTTCATTTTCATGAATTCATATATCCTCACCATTATGTAGAGGCTCTGTTGAAGTCCTTTTTCAACCAATGATTATGTCCACCTTCCTAGGTACTTTTAGATATCAAAAAATACATTCAAATACTGATTTAAAGATTTCTCAAGATTCCATGAGTGTTTCATGAACAACTTGTTTCTCCTGCACACTACAAACAATGTATGGTAGGCGGAACAACTCCTCCACGCACCGTTGCTGCTTCCACGAACCAATCTTCATCATGGACCTATATACCATGCCTATTTCATACTTCCTCCACATACCGACTCTGAGAACCTCCTCTATGAACCACTTCAATGAACATCCTCCGCTTCTGTAGGAGATTTCACCCTCCATGGACCACCTTCCATCCAGGGACCCCTCTTCCATTGTGGTCTTTAGTACCTCGTAATATTATTCAGTGAAATTCATATCATTGTAACCAATATCACTTTGATGAATCATCCTCCATGAACCAATTCTTCTTCAAAAACATCCCTATGTACCTTTCCTTCTTCCTCTGCACACCGTACCTTTTTACTATGTGCACATCATCCTATGCGGGATATAGTTTCCTACGAAACCCATATATGGAATTTCTTCCACATGAACCACTTTTTCATCACCAAATCCTCTTTCTGAACAAATTTTAGAATTCACAGAATTCTTAGATCAAATATATGTTCTCCAATGATGTTATCACTCATTTTAATCATTTAATTAGTGCTCCTTATATAGGAAAATATATCAGTAATAAATAGATAATTCACTATTTATAGGATGTTGATTTGGTAAACCCTTCTCTACATACATCATCACTCATCATAAACCACACCCACTCCATGAACCATTTTTTCACCATGGTTTGTATACAACATTTTCTATTATTTGATTCCATTCTCATTATCCATCCCACAAAATTTTCACAACTTCCACAGACCGCACACCCTTCATTACAAATCATTATTGCGAACCATTTTCTTTTCCATGAACCTCTCCTGCATAATGTTCATTCTACCTGGTATGCGGCCATGAACCATTTGCTGAAAAGTCAAGAATTCCACGTTCTAAGATATGTGGTTCTTTTATTTTTCTGATTTCTTTTGTCATCCTTCACACCGTTTTATCCCATGAATAAAAACCATACTTTTTTAAACAAAAATTATTGATTTTGTGGCAAAGAAATTCAAAAAACATCAGGAAATTGTTCCACCTTATAATTTTATCTTTGGAAAACACAAACCAAAATAATTTGTGGTCATCTGGATTTGTCAACAAACACAATCACACCTTAAACATAAAAAAAAGACACATTGAGTGATCTTTTCCCAAAAATCACCCCCTTTGTGTTTGTTGAATACTCTTCACATAACAATTTTTCACATTTTGATACCTCATTAAGGATCAATCATAATTCAACCAAAATTCAATTTTTGCGATTCATATAGAGATCACATATTTACTCGACACATACTCTAAGCCCACATGAGCTATGCTCCACATGAGAAACAAGAGTATAATGAAATGTTCAAGAATGAATCACTTCATTCTTGACATCAAATCTTGAAACTAGTCAACTGCATTCATCACAAACCTCAGCTGCTTGGATATGTAATATTCAATCGATCACTTCTATAATCATCATCTTTAATACACCCCATATATTATAAATCTTCCAAATCGCCTCATCTTAGCTTCGACTCCCTCTATCTCATCACTGCTCCACCAAAAAGCTTCCCCACATGTATTTCTCCACTGGAACTAGTTACACTATATTCCTTTTTTCAAAAAACATGAAGAGAACTTCAAGGTTGTCAATAATAGGGTAATGAACAAAAATTAGTAAATTATGGGAAAACACACCATGACTCCGGGTAGGGGGTCCCACTACCTCACTTTTTCAATTGCAGGGAGTCGAATAGACTCCAAGGGCCAGTCAATGCCATTCAAATGATTATTTCGGTGAGGTCTCAATAAGAATATCTTCAACATGTTTTCCTATTTCCATATACTCTAACGTCACAAGCCCTTACTCTACCTTCTTCTTGATAAAATGATACTTTATTTTAATGTGGTTTTCCTGTGAGTGATGGACTAGATATTTTCAAGGATTTATAGAACATGAATTATCACAATGAATTATGATATTAGATTTCATTAAAACTCCCATATCCTCAAGCTATTGGTTCATCCATTATAATTGTGTACATTCTTGAGTATCCGCAATATACTGTTCTTTTGTAGTGATTAATATAATTCAATCTTGTTTCATTATAAATAAAGAAATAAACAATACACCAAGATAGAAAGCACCTACAAATGTTGATTTCATGTCATCTGTTGTACCAGCAAAATATTCATCTATATATCCTAATAAATTCTGTTAATATTTGTCATTGTACATTAGACTAAAATCCCTAGTGTCTTTGATATACCAAAGTATTATTTTCACTACAAGCTTGTGGATTTCATTGGAATTTATTTTATATTTCACTACATGGCTTGTGGAAAAAACAATATTAGGTCTTTTAAATATCATATACAGTAAACATCCAATAATTTCATTTTATTGTGTGACATTAACTTCCATTTCATTATCATCCTTTGATAATTTCATTCGGGTTGCCACTAGAGTCTTTATATTCTTAGAATTTTCCATTACAAATCATCTCAGAACCACCTTTTCATGTTTATTTTGAGAAATAAAACATTCCTTCCTTCCTTTTGTCACATATAATCCATGTAAAAAATGTCATCTCACTAATCACTGACAATTCAAACTCCCTATTCATTAATTGAAAAAACATTGTGCACTTTCCTTCATCTGATCTACCAAATATTATGTCATCAATACAAACAAGCATCGTCATTCTTTGATTACTGTCATTACTGAAATTAAGATGTAATCAACTCCCCCACGATGAAATCCAAGCTTTTTAAAATACTGATCAAGTATCAAATAACATGTTCTCGATGCTTGCGTCAACCCATATAGTGGATTCTTCAACCAAAAAACTCTATTATCATCTTCATGAATGAGACAACCCTCTGATTTCTCGATATAGACATCATCTTCCAAAACTCCATTCAAAAATTCCAACATAAAATATATAAAAACCCCTTCAACATTATTTACACTACTATGACCAAGAATAATTATATTTTCTCCTTCCTTGTAATAGGTGAAAATTTCTCATCAGTATCAACACCCTCAAACTGGGATTACCCTTTGCACATAAGTCATTATTTGTTTCAAATCTGAACACAATATTCATTTCTTTTATTGGGAAAGACCCATTTTAACATGATGACATTCTTGTATAATGGTCTCAAAAAAACTCCCATGTTTGATTTTTTCAATTTTGTCAGGATCTTCATTCATAGATTGAACCAACTTCTTATCTCCAGCTACTTCATCAAAACATTTAGGTTCCACCTGTGATAAGTCTGATTCTTAATGTAGATTATTTTATATCCTTTTCTGTACTGGTGTATTCTAATCACCAATTGTGTTCTGTCTATCAATTTTAGACCATCTCACTAGTCTTTAGGTAGACGCGAAATTATTCTCATCATCTGATTCTTCTTCTAAAAAAACATATCGAGTAGGAGCATCTCCTGACCTACTCATCTCTTCTTCACTGTCCCACTGAGTCTGATTGTGTATTTGATAATGACTCAATTCATTCTCCACTATTGTCACATCTTTACATTCAAATATCATTCATGTCCTATTATTGAGAGATTTATATTATTTTCTTTTCATTAATTAACAATGAAGTACCCCTTCATACCCATGTGATTTAAACTTCTTATGTTTCACCTAATTGAGAATAAATCATTTACCTCGAAAGACTTGAAAGTACATCAATGATGGATTATTTCCATACTATAACACGAATGTATTATTCTTTTATTTCGGAAAAATTAAATATCTATTTTAATTGTAGACTACTTTCATTACTACATCTTTCCAAAAATTCTCCAAAAGGCCTTTCTCAATGTGCATTTTTCTATCCATTTTGTTTAAAATCTGATTTCTTCTCTAAACTACTCTATTTTGCAGTGGGGTTATTAATAATAAAACTTGATTCCTTATCCGATGTTTCTTAAGATAATATTCTACATGGATATTTTTGAAATATGTTCCATTATCTATTAGAATATTATGGACTTTCTGACCATGAAACGTTTCACATTATCATCTATATATTGTAATTCAACCAAACACTTCCGATTTGTGGGTGATGAATTAAACCCATGACATTATACTATAATCACCAATGAAAAGAACATAATATCTCCCCTCAACAATAGCCCTTGGCTAAATAGGCCCGCACACATCAATATTCACTAACTCCAGCAATCTTACTTACATTTCCTCCTTTATCTTATATGTATTTTGGATAATTTCCCTTATGGGTAGGAATTGTTTATATGGGTATGATCATTTGATAATATAGTGATATTTTGAGCAAGACCACATTACACAATACCTTCCATGGATGTTTGTCTTATGTGGAAAAGACACTTATGCCACACCCTTTTTTCTTCTGCCTTGGATAAAAGCACATATCTTCTTCTCCACTCATGTGGTAGAGATTCCCTTTTGTACACATTTCCTACAATACAATTATACCATCTTTTTCTATGATGACCCCAAATTTCTTAGAAAAGATTATGGAATTCCCTGAGTCACAAAATTGATTATCACTAAGCATGTTTTTACTAATCCCGTTGATAACCAATAATTTTAATCATATCTTATCTTTTCCTCCAAAATTGGCATTTCATGAATAAATAATTTTCTTTCTAACATCATTAAAAAATATTATGATACCTTCTTTATCATACCTGATTCTAGTCACTAGATCCTTATTTCCCATCATATGAGAAGTGAATACATTATCAATAATCGATATCCCAATGTGATCTGATACATTTAACATAATTTCTAAAACAACCACATAATCACCATTATTCATTTTAACCCATTTTTGGGAATTCATAACTGACATGGAATGATAATCTTGATCATAATCAATATATGATGGACAAGCATCATCTTATAGATCTTAAAATGATTTTTCATTTTCTGATCATTTGATAATTATTTAGGTTGCATATTTTTACTACATTCTTCCAACTTTGATACATTATTTTGTATTGTCGATGAGAAATATATTTCCATATGTCTGATTCCTCTACATCTAAAACTATTACCCTCGAATGATGACTAGAAATATTTAGTTTTTCGTGACCACTATTGTTGGTGTTGTTCTTGTCGATACCTCCTTTCTTTGGAACATACATTTTTAGAATGACCCATCTTTCCATAACAATAGTATCTTATGTGAGGTATATTCCTATGTATCACTTCTATACTACTAACTTCTCCTTGTGTAATATTAATCTTCTAATTTTAATTAATACCCAAATCAATTTTCAATCTCATATTTGGTTCCTCTATTATAACTTTGACTGTTAGTTCTTTTCATTACCAAACCCCACTGCAGCCTTATTATTCATATTTAACCATTCCTTATATTTGTTTTCTTCCATTGTGCTCAACATTCATCATCTCTATTTCCTATAAGATCTTCTTTCCTGATGTCAAACTCAAAATCAATAGTTTTTCTTGATCCTCATCTTTTCATAGCATACTAACAACTTCCTCTTCAAGTTCATCAAACATTTGATATAATCTTTTCCAATTTCTTTAAAACTAGTGATTTCCCTTTTCTGTTCCTCAATTTTGATCTTATACTCAACAACCTCATTTGGATTTTCATGAATTTATTACATCAATTTTTTATCTCTTCATTCATCTCAGACTTATCATCTTCCTATTGCTACATATACAATTTTGAATCATGAACCACTTTGTTGGCATTCTTTGTTTTGGCTCTACAAACATCTATTTTTCATGTTCATCTTCTAATTCAGCATGAGGGTCAATTCTCCCTTCAACTTCTTATTCATCATTATTTCTTTCTTCTTTTTTAAGAATTTTCTGATGAGTGCCACCAAATCATCTAATACATAATCCATATAGTCTTCCTACTCATCTACCTCAGATTCTTCAATAAATTCTTCTTCTTTGGAATACAGATTATTCATTTAGAAGAGTTTTCCCTTATTAAATTTCCTTCATTTCATATTGGCTAAATATTATCTTGGTGCAGTTCATCATTTTATTCATCATCGTCCTCAATACTATAAGGAAACATTGCATCCAAATGTTCAATCATTCCACCTTGAATGCATGAAAATGGAAGTTTACCATTGAACTTTCCTTTTCCTATTTGTATATTTGTGGAGAGAAATGAGATGAAATCATCCAAATAGGCTTCCTCATAATTTTCTTAAATAGATAAATTTTTCATGGACTTTAATGCCAGTTATTTATACTTCCCCTTTTCCACTTCATCATTATAATTTTTTCTCATTTCCTACAATAAAAGGGTTCTATTTAGGTTATTTAGTGTCAGTTCTGTCGGGTCATTGTCTTCCAATACTGAAACATTTAGATTGAACTACTGTGGAAGTTTCCTCAAGATATGTTTCGCAATATTTATATCTTCAATTACTACTCCAAGACCCCACATGTCTTCCAAAATAACATTTACCCTATTAAATAATGCATCAACAGTATCGTTAGGGTTCATTCTGATATCCACACACTTGTTCCACATAACCTTCATCATTTGTTCTTGAACTTTTGTGTCCCCTCATAAATTTTCAGTAATTTTTCTCACATAAAATTTGATTTTTTATAGGAAATACCCTTCCAAAAAATTACATTTTATAGGGGTACCCATAAAGTATTTATCCCTTTAGAATTAGAATCAAATTATCTTCTTTAAACTTTTGATAAAGAACCACAGTTGATGTCAGCTGATATTCCTTGCATAGATACTGTGAAAACATCCATGCCCTAATGATCAGAAGTAGTGATCCATCTGATTCTTCTATAGTTTAAAATTATATTCATAGAATAAAGTAATTCATTTATGATTGAACACCACCATTTATTCTTCTATTAGAGAATCACTATCATTTATCCTTTATCAATGATACCAATTGCTAGGTTCACTTGGTCGAATACCCTAGGGGTGAATCATGATATGATATATTTAAATTTCTTCCCCTTTCATTCTTTTTTAATTGTTAAACAAAACTCTCTTATCTCTCATTCCTGTTGAAAAGTATGAACAAAATTTAAATCATGCATGATACACATAAAATATTAATTGCTTCACCCTCACTGAGATGCATCAAAGGAGAATATATTGGCAGTGTGATAATGTACCAAATTCACTAAGTCTTACTTCCAATAATGAGTAAAATGTTTGGGCTATATCTTCTATGCCTAGGTTCACAGCCTTTACAAGATTTAGGATCTTCTCGCTGCATTCCGAGGATCACTCCCTATGCCTATTTCTCTGGCTCAATACTGGTGGAATGGTTCACTGTCTTCCTCTTCATTCAATAACTTCTCTTGGAAATTAATCCACTCACCATTTATAAAATTGTAGTTCAGAAATCATTTATAGACATGTAGATACCTTTATTTTTCATGAAATCATACATCCTAAACTTTAGGTAGATGCTCTAATGAAGTCCTTTTTCACCCCTAGATGATGAACATATTTTCAGGTATAGTTAGATACTGTAAAATACTTTTCCCAAATAATTTATGACTTTAGTAAGATTTCTTGAGTGTTCCGAAAACGATTTTATCTTCTTGCGTACTCTGTATCGGGTATGGTACGCAAAATTCCTACTTCGTGTACCGATGCCTCTTAAGTGAACTATCCTCCTTTCATGGACTCCTCTACCTTCAATGTTGTATACTTCCTCCACATACCAACCCAATAGTTCTCCTCTATGAACAAATTCTGTGAGAAGCCTCTGATTTTGCAGGTGAGTTCTTCCTCCACAAACCACCTTCCTTCGGTGAACCATTATTCCATTGAGGGATTTAGTACCTCATAAGAACTTGTAGTTGAATTCTATCTTTCTAAAACACTTCCCTTCGTGTGATCATCTTATATGAACCACTTCCCCTTCAAAAACTTCCATTTATACCATACCTTTTTTCCTCTGTAAACAAAACCTTCTTCCTATGCGCATTGTGTCCTTTGCGGGATATAATTTCCTTCAAAAACGTTCGGTGGAATTGCTTCCACTCGAACCATGTATCCTTGGTCGAATCCTCCTCATGAACCACTTTCGGACTTCACCAAATTCCTGGATCAAATATTTTTTCTCTAATTATATTCTATCCCACTTTAATTATCTGATTAACACTCCTTATATAGGAAAAGATATTCAAAAAATCACTAATTCAATATTTACCGAATGTTGATTCGGTACACCCTTCTCTATATATAACTTCTCTCACCATGAATCACACCAATTCCATGAACCATTTTTCCACCTTGTTCTAAGAAGTAAATTTACTCCTACATGACGTAATTCTCTTACACCATCCAATGAGTTGTCACGCCATTCACATACCACATGCCCTTCATGGAAAATCGTTGTCGTGAACCATTTTTTGTTCTGCGAACCACTCTCATGTACCATTCCCATTGCCTAGTATGCGGCAAGAAACCATTATATATTTTGAGGCTCAAAAATTTGTAAAACACTGGGAAACTGTTCCACCTTAAAATCTTGTCTTCAGAAAACACAAACCATATCTATCTGTGGTCATAATACTTTTTCAACAAACAAAATCACACACAAAAACATGTTGACTGGAAAAATTGAGGGGTTTTTTCCCAATAGAAAATATAATATTAAATCCCAAATTTCATTCAATGATCATGAATGACTAAGGTTAAACCTAAGTATTCATAGATGAATGTGTAATGATTTCGAAATTGTATAAAAATATTTTTTTAATTATTTCATCTTCCATTATGGATATTTTTTCTCACACTATGTTTTCAAGTATTATTTGATGCATGGATAATGATGGAATCATTTTTTTCATAATGTGATGAAAAATGAAATGATTTTCCACCTGGGTAACCAAATGTTATGGTGTATGGAATTCGTAATCATATATTTATGAACATGAAACATTATCAGGTATGAATTATGTGGAGTTTCCAAATGATTGAAGGACGTAAAGATATACTACAGAATATTACATGAGGTAACATCCACCTAGTTTTATTATATCATCTAATCCACTAGTGGATGGGAGATTGATCAAAACCATTTAGAAAATATTTTATGTTCTCAAATTATATGGACATCAAAAAGTTGTGCAATATTATTATTATTTTTATGGAGAAGAAGATCTTGGTATAATATTATCAAGAATATGAGGAATTGTGAATAAATCTAATCCACTGAATGGGATTGGTTTAAAGGGATTTTATTTTGTAATTACAGTCCTCATATTATACATATAAATATGGATAAATAATTTATTGAGTTAATGAAAAAGGATAATGAATCCATTGGAACCTATTTGGAAAATATTATAAGACTAGTATGTGATGAATATAGTTTAATTATCATCCCTAAATGTATGATTGATCTATTCTCTTGGTGAATAAAACCAATTCACCAATAAGAATATCTTTTATGATAATTTAGTAGCATTAAAAAATCATTCAATGTGCAATCAAAGTAGAAATGTAAATTGGATATTCCCACTATTCTCATATATTTCATAAGAAAAGAATGATCGAGTCTCATGAAAACATGAATAAATGACATGGTGGAAATAAATTATATTCATCACCATTATATAAATTTTGGAATTAACATCTATGTAAGTGTATGAATTAAAATTTTAGGTTATTTAAATGTGGAATGTTGGGTAATAATGACCATCAATGTTGAAAGATGACGAGTAGTCTGGTTAATTCAATGGAGGAAAAGATTAAGCCAACTAATTAAGCACCCATGATTTAATACGTAAAATTTGAGAAGTTTGTGAATTATGCTAACCACTATATGAATCTGAAGTTTTATATTGATCAATATCAACAATATCATTATACCAAATACAAAAGGAAAACATCATGTGATCACAAATTCCAAAGTTGATTAGGAGAATTACTAGGTGAAAGGTACACTTAACCTCCACTCTTGGACAACTAAGGTATTATATTATTCTATAATAACTAACTATTTTATTTCTAATAGAATTTTCTATGGGTAAAATTTTATCACCTCAATGATTATATTTTGTGTTAGTTGTGGAAAATCCTAATGGAACAATGGTTTTATCTCAATTATATAGTTCATCTTCAATTGATGTTTGTGGGATGGTGCGTACAGAAAAAATTGTGATTATCCCTTCACATGAATTCAATGTTATTCTAGAAAAGGATTGGATATTTGGTTATGGGGCTCATATCAATTTATGAGGAGGGGAAGTCACATTTCTTATTCTTAATGAACCTAGGATAATTTATCGATTACAGTATAGATATGAACTTCTAAAGGAATTTACTTTTATATGGTGGGCATTAGTTTTGATACATGAAGAATATCTATCATAGATAGTTGGGTAGAAACACAAAATTAATGATACACCTATTATATGGGAGATCATTGATGTATATATGGATGGATTGTTTAAAATTACACTTAATTTAGAATAACATTTTTTAATAAAACTCATTCCTAGTGTTAGTTCTATTTCAAAGCCTTCTTATAGAATAGAACCATTCGTATTACAAGAATACATAAGAAAATGGTAGTAGAATATTGATAAGGGATACATACTCTCTATTGTTTCACCATTTGATGAACATGTTATATTATTTAAGAAGAAAGATGTTTCAATGTGTGTTTTAATTAATTATTAAGAGCATCACAAGAACACAATCATGAACAAGTATCCTATATCTTATATTGATGAAATATTTGATCGACTACACAGATCCCAATATATTTTAAAGACATAAATTTTTTCAAAAATTCCTCAGTATAGGGTCAAGAAAGAGGATATACCAATGATAAAATTTTATAAATGTTTTGGACACTATGAAGTTATATTGATGCTTTTGGCCATAGTAATTATCCTTCTGTACTGATGGATATAATGTATAGAGACATTAGATACTACCTCAATCATTTTGTGGTAATCTTTATAGATGATATTCTTGTATATTTAAAAGGTGAGAAAAATAATGAATATCACATGTGTATTGTGATAAAGACCTCAAGGAATGAGATTATTTATTAAAAAATTTCCACCATTGAATTTTGGACTCAAAAAATTATATTTTTCCGCCATATAATCTTAATTGGGGGTATATCCAAATTTATTGAGAAATTTAATAGACCAATCCATGTAATTGAAATCTGTTGTTTTATTTTTTTTGTTAGTTATTACTAAAATATAGTGACATATTTCTCATGAATATATAATCCAATGACCTATTTTTCATGGAAATGAGTTAAGATTATATGGACATAGGTATTTGGAGAGGATTTCAAGGATAAAAAATTAGGTTGGTTAGTACACCTATGCTCACAATACCCTATAATGGAGGACGTTTTTTGATTTATAGTAATGGATAAAATAAGGGACTGGGATGTGTTCTCCTGAAAACTGATATCATGATAGATTATTCCTCACCCAATTAAAGGATCATTATAAAATTTATAAAAATCATGAATTTTTGTTAGCTATGCGAATTTTTTCATTAAACATGTGAAGAAATTCTCTCTAAAGAAAGAGGTGTGATGTTTGTAATGATAAAAAGTTATTAATTTATATATTTACATTGAAAATTTATAATATGTTCTAGAGATGGTGGTTTTAGCTAATTAAAAAATATTAATACTCAATAAATTGCAACCTTATAAAGGTTAAAACGTCGGAATATGATTTGAGTCAGAAGTACCGTTCTTGACTATCTATGATAAGAGTCACCAAAAATCCAATTTTTATATATTTTAAAAGTATGGATATATAAATTTTGAATGGTGGGGATAAATATTATTTTTTTCTAATAAATATTCAAACACAACTCTATGTGGGGATTATTGAGGAGGAGAATAAATATATGGAGTAGTAAAAGAAGGTAGAAAATGTTCTTGATTTCAACCTTGATTATGATGGAATGATAATTTTCAAGAACCTTTTATGTGTCCCACCCATATCAGATTTGAGGATGAATATATTGGATGAGGACAACAGTTCATCATTCTAGGTTATTCCTAGATGTACAAAGATGAATAAAAAATTAAACGAGTATTTATTTTGGGATGGCATTGAAAGTTATTTTGTAGGGTTTGTTTCTTGATGCAATTTTTCCCTCAAGTTTATGCTAAGAGAAAAAAAATTCAATTTATGCTATAAAAATTTACCATACTTGAACAGAAATGGGAAACCATTATCATGGATTTTATTATTAGACTCCCGAAAACATATAAGGGCCATAATTCTAGTTTGGTTATAGATGAGTTCTTTATGAGCATAGAAAACATCATTTTTATCATATAATTTTTCTATATTGATCATATTTCTAGAATATATATCACGGATTTTGTAATATTTCATGGAGTATGACATTATATCATATCTGATTGGGATATGAGGTTTACCGTGATGATTTAGAGAAGTATTCCACAAGATCTTAATAAAATGTTATGTTTTAGTATGGCATATCATAATTTAACATATAGTAAGTCTAAGAGAACCATTTAAATCTATTACAATATGAAGAGATCTTGTTCTATGGATTTTAAACGTGTTTGGGGTCAAAACCTTCCTCTTATCTAGTATTCATACAAAATATCTTTCACATAGTCACTCAGATAGATCATTATAAATCCCTCTGTAGAATAATGTGTGGAAAGACAATGTGTTATGATGAATTTCGATAAAGAAATGAATTGGGACCTGATATTGCTGAGGAAATTAATGATAAGTTCAGAACTATTCTATCGCACATCAAGGTATCTCATAATATAGTGATGATTTATACTGACAATTATCTATGTGATTTTGAATTTAAATTTGCTGATAAATTTTATCTATGAATTTATTGCTAATGGAATGTTTTGATATTCTAGAGGAATGGGAAGTTAAGAAGTAGATATATTGGGACCTAATAGATTCCTGATCACGTAGGGATGTAACATTATCATATTGGGTTTTTAACGAACCTCTCACATATCAATTTTATTTTCCACGCATCTCCACTAAGAAAGTACATACTTTTTCCATTACAAGCAATAGACATAAATGTGGTACCATTGTATCATGATCTATCCTATGAGAAAAAAATGTATAAATATTAGATCATATAAATAATTTTCACTAATACAATAATAATCACCTGGTTAAATATCTCTAGAGAAACCACAAATTTGTTGAAGATGTATATGAATCTAATGAGGGAATAAAATTAAGATATCCTAATTTGATTATATCAAAGTGAAATTTTTCTTGGATGAAATTTATTTTATTAGTGTGGTAAGAATGAAAGACCCCTATATTTTATTTGAAGAATAATTCCCATTATGTAATTTTATTTCTTCATTATATCTAATTCTAAGAAACAAAAAGATTAAATAATGCCTGATGTATTTTATAGTATCATAATGTGATATAATGTCACAACATGTCCCCCAGGGCTCATGTTGTGACTACCCCAATCCCACCTTCCATAGTCCAGGAGTTGGTGACTAGGAAGAAAAAGGTATGTCCCTATAACGGGAAGGCATTTCCTTTAAATCTATACAAAAACATAATCCAAGAACACAACAATAAGTAACCACGATGTACACTGCTGTAGTAAAAAGGGTACTGAAAGTAAAGCGGTTTGAATACAATCCCAACTAAAATGTACAAGTACAAATGAACATAAAAAACAACTCATGGATCGTCCACTGAGGATCCTACATGATGGGTAGGTACAGATTGTCTCGGAAACACTCCACATCAGCCCATCTCCTCCCTGTACCACCTAGTCCTGGCTCCCTCATGTCTCAGCCCAACTATTTGTTGTCTGCACAAGCCAAAACAAGTTGCGAGCGAATTCTATGTAGGTGTGAGCATAACAATACTCATTAGGGACCCCGAGACCCATAATGGTCTCACAGAATTCCACAAAGGCAAACCAAAAATCATGATCTCAACCAAAAATCACCAAGAAACGACTCAGATCAAATAGATTTTAGTGGAAGTATAGATGTACATATGATTAGTCATGAAGCTATATCATTTTGTTCTATCAAGAGGAACTGCTGCTGACCATATGGAGTCTGACCCACATAGGATAGATAGGTACTAACCCCCACAATGACCCACATTGGATCTGACCCGCCCAGAGTTGATATGTACTAACCCCCACAATGACCCACACAAGATCGTTGTTTACTGACCCATAAAAGATCACTTAGTGCAGACCCACACAGGATCAGACCTACATAGTATCGGTATGTCGTTGATCCACGACGTGCCACTCTAAGGACGGTCCTCATCGGGTCACGAGGTGCTGATCCACACAGGGTCTCTAGGTGCTGATCCACACAAGTTCGCTAGGTGATGAGCCACACAAGATTTCTCAGTGCTGATCCACACTGGATCTCTATGTGCTGACCCACACAGGATTGCTTGGTACTAATCTCAGTATGATCTGTCCCCAACCACCACCTCACTGTTAGCCACTAGATTCCAAATCATAGCATGCTTGATTCTCGGAGAACCTATCCTAAAGCCATCAGCCATATTTCAACCCTCATTAATTCCCATAAAGAAGTAACCTAATGATATTTCACGTCATAAGGGTCCCAACGCAAAATACGACGCATCAAACGGACGCCCGGTCTGTACGTTATTGGCATTTTAGTGCTAAGGGCCTGGTTGGATTTGGAGTCGATCCAACATTGACATACTCAAAAAATCTACAAAACACTAATGGAGTATTTCAAAAGGATCTCCTTTTCACTAGCGTCCTTATACCACAGGTGACACGTCAATCGGATGCCCAGTCTGTTAGTTACATCCCTTTCCGTCAAATGGGGGGTGATCGCACCTCGGTCCGGCCTGACTAGGTCGGGCCTGCCAGAATATTCTAAAGGGACCGCTTCCCAAAAGGAGTCCCAACACCACTGATAGTGTGTTGAATGGACACTCGTTCGTTAGTTAAGGTCTTTTCTTTATTCCGGGACTTGATGGGTCTAGGCCTGGTCCGACTCAGTCAGATCAGCCCAACGCAACAGGTCCTAGGGTCTATTTGACCCCACCCAGTTCTGGCCCTTTAAGGGTCAGCCTGGTTAACTGGGTTCGGCCCTATTGTGGTTGTCCCGATTTGGTTCGCAGTCCTGGTCCATGCTTAGCCCAACCTTCCAGGTGGGGTCGACCCACCCGCACTAGCCCATTAGGCCACGGGTCTGTCCTGACCTACTAGCAGGTCTGGTCTGCTTGGTCGGCCTGCATCAAGTTGGTCTTCTAGGAGGCAGACCGTTTTCTCCCACTGGCCTCGTGTTTGTGGGGCCGTTTTTCCCAGCCAATGGGGCGCTACCCCACAATATTAAACGGTTGATCGTTTGGCCAAAATGGTTTCGCCAACATGGGGTAGTGTGGGTCGCACCGTATCCCATTTCCGCCTCCTCTGGCGGCACCTGCAGGAGCCATCCTTATCCAATGCTGTCGGCTCAGGTCAGCCGCCCTTCACCTCTATGGTGTGATATCACACGCCGCTTTCTACCACCAGTGTCTGATTTCTGTGAGTCTCCTCCGGACACCTTCGGCCGCCACTGACATGGCGCACTAGCGGATTCTTCCGTGGATCATCGAACGTGCTCTGGTGTCCATTCTTGGGGCCATTTGCGCTTATGGCTCTCCCATGTTGTCTCCGTCATATCATGACCTTCTATTTCGCATTTCCATCAACATGGAAATTGTTCTGAAAATAATAGATCATGAGCTGACCGTCGAAGGGTCCATGTCAAGTTCGTTTTCCCCACGCCCTCCACGTTAATGTGATAACAAGCAGGAGTAGATTTAATTCATCAAAGACATGTTCAAAATAATCCCCCTACCTAGAGGAGACATTCTCTAATTATGATCAATGGAACCACCCTTCGTCATTGTCGATTGTTCATGATTCAGTGTTGCTTGTCCCTGCTCGCTGAAACTGGTCTTATCCTCTAAGTGGTTGGTGTCGTGGTACTTTTCCAGAACTTTGTCTCTTAGTGAAGTCATGGCAACACTCCACACTGAGCCCCATATAAATAGGAGTGGGGATGGGTGAGTAATGCACATGGAATTAATGAGTTCCATTTAATTATGAACCTTCTTAATTCCAATGTTGTGGTTACAAAAATAAAGACAAGTCAAGCAATTTTATGGCTTGATGTGTCGTTGGTCCCACCAACGCCGCTCAACCGTTGCAGATAAAATAACAATAAAATTTTTATAATATTACTCTTTAAAAAAGGTTCAAAATCTAATTTCATCTCTTAAAAAAAATTTGTCGAAGTGATGCCTAACATAATAGAATCTCGACATTGTGGATATAACGGTGATCTTGGATTTTCGATCAGAGAAACGAGTCAAAATATAGAAAACACCACCCACGCGTTTACTAAACGTACCAAAAAAAGGTCATAAAATTATTATTAGTCACCCTCGACCAGCACTGGTCAAGATTAGTCTTAATTTTTTTTTACGGCCAAAAAATTACTTCCATTGTTAGACCACTCCGACCAATGTTAGGGTCTACCTAGTGAAAGAAAACCCTCACAAGTTCAGCGGTGGTCTCAGATTTTTTATCTGAGTCACCGTTCGTGAGTTTTAAGCATTTGAAATATAAAAAAAACTTTATTTATTTATATTATTTACGGTTACTCTATTTTTGGGTTTTCTCATCGAAGCCATGTGCCGACTAAAACTAAGTCACATCTAGGGTAGACCTGCTGTCCTGAATGCAACCATGCCCTCAGATTTCTAATCTGGGCACCCGTTTAAGTGTTATTCTAGTTTTTTATAAAAACCACTCAAGCCCGCTATTTAAAACTTATCATTTTTCGACATATCATTCTAGGAACTCCGGGCCATGTAATCATGCTCCGTCAGATTTCACAGTCTAGAAATAATTCTATATAATGAAAAAAATACGTATATTATGTGACATTACATTCTCCTAAACTTAAGGATTTATGTCCTTCAAATCCAAAACAATGAAAAATCAAACAACTGAGGGTACTGAGCATGAATCTGAGCCTCCCACTCCCATGTGCTCTCCATGAGGTTCCCATCATGCCACCAAACTCATTCCAGAGGGATCAAACATCCACGAATGACTCAGTCCTGTCAATCCTCTATCTCCATCGAGAACTCTGTAAAATTCACCCCATCGCCAATGTCGAACTTGACCTAGTCGATAACGTGTGATGGATCATGCACGCGTCTCCATGGCTACGACACATAGAAAACATTATGAACACGGTGCATATGTGGGGGAAGAGATAGATGGTACACCACCTTTCCCACTCTACTGAGAATCTAGAATGGTTTGATTTACCTCCAGGATAACTTTCCGCCCCAGCCAAACTTCCACAATCCTCATCTGGGTGAGACCTGTAGGAAGAAATGGTCTCCCTCCTCGAACTCTAGGGGTCTTCGTCTCCTATCGGCATAAGACTTTTGTCAGATCTGTGCACTCTTCAATTGCTGACAATTGAGGCATCATGATACAAACTCTACAAACACTTCCTTCATCTCTGGCCACTAGTACTGACACCGGAGGTCCTGATACATCTTCACCGCTCAATGTTGTACTGTTAAAGGGGATGTATGGATCTCCCTCAACACCTCCTCTTGAAGCGTCACTAGACCATGGTTTTTCCTCTGAAGAAAGCAATATGCTCCCCATATTCAAAAAATACTTTAGGAGACTGTTCTGAGGATATCTGATAATGTCGGGCCCCACAGTCAACATCCCCAAGATATGCCTCCTAAAACCGATAAAGAATTGGGGGAGTGATAGTCATATACTGGAAGTAAGCTGCTCCATCTTTATTCGGAAAGGATTTCTGCACCACAATTAGCTGATCTGTTGCCTCACTCAGTAGCTGTAGACCAGATCTTCTATTGAGTGTGTCTGCTAACACTTTCCCCTTCACAGGAGTATAGACTATCTCAAAGTCATAGTCTTGGATGAACTCTAGACATAATATCTATCTCATGTTCAGATCCTTCTATGAGAAGATATAAATGAGACTCTTGTGATCAGAGTAAATAGTAAACCATTCACCCATCAAGTAGTGCCACCACATGTTCAGCGCAAATACCACTGTTGCTAACTCTGGGTCATGGGTAGCATAGTTTTTCTCGTGTTGTCTCAATCTCCATGAGCCGTAGGCAATTGCTGCCTACTCTTGTATCAGGAAAAAACCTATTCGGATCCTTTATTCATCATAGTAGACTACATATCCCAATCCATATCCTACTAATCTCAAGATGGGGGCACTCATCAGTCTCTATCTCAGCTCTTGAAATCTCTTTTGACACTTTTCGGTCAGTAAGAAAGGCTCCCCCTTCATAGTTAAAGCTAACAAGGGTGCCTCTACCCTGGAGAAGTCAAGTAAAAATCATTGGTATTACCCAGCCGAAGGAGAAGACCCTCCACCTTCGGGGAGGTAATCTTGGAAACAACTTTTGAAAAGATGTCCCCAAAAACTGACACTGCTGTTGGGAACTGAAAACTCAAATTCCCTACTGCCATGAGGGTAATGTTGTCTGACTCAAGAGTGATCGGTTACACCCTCCTATGCATGAGTTTATCATGTGCTACATGAGTTTCCTTTTTCTCTGACCAACGAAAACCCCATTCCAATGTTGTAGATATACTACATCCTTTTTTCCTAAAATAGTCAATCTGAGTATGAACTGTGGATGTCTGATCCATACCCAAACTAATTTCGTTTTCCCTCGACACTGACACAATGTGGTTCCAACCAAAACTCTAGCCTCAAAGATCAGATCACACCATCGACATAAATTCTGATTAAAATGTCTCCTTCCAAAGGTATCTCTAGATGTAAGGGTCAAGTCATCAGTATAACTGGAAACTCTAGGTCTTGAAAAATATTCGTGGTAAGAAGGAATTATTTTTACCTATGTCTATTAATACGGTATCTATTTGTAGACAAATATCGTATCTCAAATCATTCCTGGGGCCCTTGGGTCACAATCCTTGATTTCATGCAGCTACTCCCTTCCACAGTCCTCCAACTCCCTAAGCCTTATGGGGACCACATTTGGGTGGTGGTTGTGACAAGTTGAAATGTGTACCACCTCATGCTCCTCTCCTAGCTCCCCTTCCACGTCTTCTTCCCTACAGATTCATCTGTCCCTTTCAATTCCAATTCCAGAAACATTTTACATGCCTACTTCTCTGAGATAGTAGTCAGTTTCCTACATTCCCACTACTAACATTCACTAGCTGTATGAGCTCATCCAAAGAACATTCATCCACAAAGGTTCTCTCTAGCACCCTAACATAAGTAGGAATTCATAGAGGAATAGTTCTAACTTGGATGACCCTAAAAACACCTCTCTCAGAGATCCAAGCCCTGAAGCACTGACCATACTATATTCGTCGAATACCTGGGATGGTTTGTAAGCCTCAATTAATACTCAGCTACTGACAGGTCGTCCTGGTGAAGCTGTAGAAGCTTTAGGGAACACTCACCCCTTAGCTTTTTATGGCAAGAGACCACCTTATCTGAGGAAGGTTCTCATTTTTGTCCACATAAATGTCACCTCATCACAAGATCAAGGTATTATAAACCCTTTCATATTCTTATTGATCCACGTAGAAGGCTCTCTACCCTGACCGTCATGTGATTGAATGGTTCCCCCACTAGATGGAAACTCAGCCACCTCCTCAAAACAGTCCTTAGCCGCCTATTAGTCAGGCTCACCTTGGATCCTGAGAGGAATCTAATGCTGAAACACATGTAAGGAACTAAGACTACATGTGTCCAATACTAGTACATCTGGTTGTAACTGGGGACCAATGGGTAGTGATATAGTTGGCACACAACCCAAAGGTACTATCTCGAGTAACGATCCATTTACAAAAGCCTCATCACCATACGAAACATCCACATGATCAGGCACTGATAAAGACTACCATCTATGATCACCATCTGATCTACTGGTGTCCCAACAAGGCTGAAATCTCTAGACACAACCTCTAGCTGGTGCTCAGCTGCCTAGGGATCTGTCTCACCTCAAAACCTCAGAGGCCTCTACCGCTGGAACTCGTGCAACGCGATCATCAGTGGGCATGGTCCACTACTATCATTTGTTGGTGTGGATGGTGGAAATGGTTTCCCAATGGGTATTGGTGTTGCCGGTACACCACCCAAAGGTGCTAACTAAGTAAGAGGGACCTACACTAAGGCCCCATCACTCAGTGGGATATCATCGTGTACTCTCTCATAAATCCTGGCTGGCTGTCTATGTGATGACATCCTGATAAGGAATAGGTGATCCACGGTCAATAAGTTATACCTCGTGAGATGACTCCAATGAATCCGAAGAAAAACCTTTCCAAAACACATTCAATCAGTGTTTTCGTGAATCGAGTTAGAAATCATAATTTAGGGTTCTTGGGTATGGATATGTCAACCTTCGCACCAACACTGGACTCCCCAAACTGAAAACCACTCTCAAAAAACTAAACACTATTTCTTCATTGAAAGGATCAGAGTCCAAGTTATTTTCTTCAACCGACCCCTCTAATACCACTTTGTCACGACCCGTCCCCTGGGGCTCGTTCCATGACTACCCCAATTCCACCTTCCATAGGCCAGGGGTTGGCGACTAGCACCAAAATGGAATATCCCAATAACGGGAAGGAATTTACATTAATCCTATACAAACACACAATCCTTGAACACAACAAGAAGCAACCACGAAGTAAAATACTGTAGAAAAAAAGGTACTACAAGTAAAGGGGTCAGAATACAAGCACAATTGAAAAGTACAAGTACAACTAAAAAAAATAAAACAACTCATGGATCATCCACCGAGGATCCTACCTAAAGGGTAGGTACATATTGTCCCCACAACACTCCACATCATCTCGTCTATTCCGTGTACAACATGGTCCTGGATCCCTCAAGTCTCATCCCAGCTTCTCATCATTAGCACAAGACACAACAAGGTGAGGGGGAAGCCTTTGAAGGGGTGAGCATAACAATACTCATTAGGGACCCCAAGAACTCTGAAGGTCTCACAGAATTCCACAAAGGAAAACCAAAAGGCCTAATCTCAATCACAAATCACAATGAAAAGACTCAACTCAACCAGGTTTAAGTGAATCATAGAAGTACATATGATTAGTCGCGGAGAAAGATCATCTTATTCTATCAAGAGGCACTACTACTGACCATAAGGAGTCTTACCCATACATGATCGATAGGTAATAAGCCCAAAATTGACCCAAATAGGATCTGACCAACAAATTATTGGTATAAGAATACCCACATAGGGTTTTTGAATGCTAACCCACATAGGATCTGACCCACATAGGATTGGTATGTTGTTTATCCATGACGGGCCACTCTAAGTCTTGTCCTAATCATGTCATTAGGCGATGATCCGCATAGGGTCGTTAGGTGTTGATCCACACTGGGTCGCTAGGTGATAATCCACAAAATATCCCTTGGTGATGATCCACACAGGATCTCTAGGTATTGACCCATACATGATCGCTCGGTACTAACCTCTATATGAACTGTCTCCATCCTCTACCTCATTACATGCCACTAGATTCACACTCATAGCACACTTAATTATGGGAGAACATCTCTTCATGCCATCAGTCTTATTTCAGTAGGCACAAAGTCCCAAAAATAAGTAACCCCATTAATCGTTGCGTCAAAAGGGTCCCAATGAAAAAGACGGCGCATCAATCAGACACCCAGTTTGTAAGTTATTGGAATTTTAGTGCTGAGGGCCTGGTTGGATTTGGAGTCAATCCAACCCTGTGTTACTCCAACATTCTCTAAAACTCTAGTGGAGTATTTCTAAAGGACTGCCTTGTCACTAGGGTCCTTATTCCATTGAAGGCTCATTAATTGGATGTACGGTTAGTTAGCTACATCCCTTTCTGAGAAATAGGGGGTGATCGCATCTCGGTCTGAACTGGCTCAGTCGGGTCCACCAGAATATGCCAAAGGGCCTATTCCTTAAAGGTGTCCCAACGCCACTAAAGGCAGGTCGAATGGACACCTGGTTCATCAGTTACAGGTGTATCTTTATTCGGGGACTGGTTTGGTCTGGGACCAGTTCGACTCGGTCAGACTAGCCGGACGCAACATGTCCAGGGGTCTACCTGACCCCGATCGGGTATGTATTATTAAAGGTCGGCCTGGTTCACTGGGTTTGGCATTGTCAAGGTTTTCCCGGTTCGGTTTGTGGGCCTGGGCCATGGTTGGCCCGACCCTCCATGTGGGGCTCAGCCCACCCACACTAGCCCACCGGGTCGCAGGTCCGTTCTTCTCGGTCGGCATGTGTCCATCCAGGATGCAAGGAGGTAGACTGTTTTTTCCAGCTATCCCTACAGTTGCAGGGCTGTTTTGCCCAGTTGGTGGGGCACTGCCTAACCGATTTAAATGGTCAGTCTTTTGACAGATGGATTTTCACCAGCCCCACACAGCGGGGGCTGTGCTGTCTCCTGCTACAGCAGCCTTCTAGCCACAGCCTCCTCTGTTAGTGGCACCTGTGGGCGCCGCCCTTGTCTCGTGCGGCTGGCTCGGGCATGCCGCCCTTGGTCGTCGTGGTTCACTGTCATGCACCGCCTTCCACCGCCTACGACCGGTTGCCACAGGTCTCCTCTGGCCACCATCGGCCACTGCCGACAAGGCACGCCAACAATTTTTTCTACGGGTCACTGGATGTGGTTCGATGTCTATTCATGGTGTCGTCTAGGCATACGGCTCTTCTGTGCTGCCACCATCATAGTGTGAAACACTATTTCACATTTCCATCAAGATGTAAATTGTTCCACAAAGAATGGATCATGAGAAAAGAAGCAGAGGGTCTGAGACTTGTTCGTTTGGATCACATCCTTAGAGTTAATGTGATAGTAAGCAAGGGAGGATTTAATTCATCAAATACAACTTTCAAATAAACACCCTACTTAGAAGAGACATTCACTAACAACGATCGACGGAACCCCCCTTCATCACTGTTTTCTATTTGTGATTAAGTGGTTCTCATCACCACTTGTTTAAATTGATATCATCCTCCAAGTGGTTGGAATCATGGTACTTTTCTAGAGTTTCATCACTTGGTGAAGTCATGCCAACAGTCCACCCCGAGCTCCATATAAATAGGAGTGGGGAGGGGTGAGTAACACATTTGGAATTACTAAGGTCCATTTAATAATGAACCTTCCTAATTCCAGTGGTTTAGTTACAAAAATTATGGGGAGTTCATCCATTTAATGTCTTGACGCATCGTTGGTCATGCCAATGATACTCATCCATTGAAGATAAAATAACTATAAAATTGTTATTTTATTATTCTTTAAAAAGGTTCAAAATCTAATTTCTTCTCCTGAAAAACTATGGTAAAAGTGAAGCCTCCCTGAATATAATTTGGGCTCTGTAGATTCAATGGTGCTCTCAGATTTTTTATCCTAGAAACGAGTTAAAATATAGAAAATCCCACCCATGCGTTTACTGAATGTACCCAAAAAAACTTCATAAAATTATTAACAGTCACCCTCAACCCGCACCGGTTGAGGTTAGGCTCTACCTAATGGAAAAACATCCCAAAAAACTCAATAGTACTCTCAGATTTTCAATCCATGTTACCATTTAGAATTTATGGATTTTAACAATAAAATAACTGTTACTAAATTATTTAATTTACAGAACAAAAATAACTTCCACTGTTTGTGCGTGCCAGCCAATGTTAGGGTCTGCCTTAGGGAAGCATACCTTCATGGATTCAGCGGTGGTATCCAATTTTTTATCTGAATCATTGTTCCTGAGTTTTATGAATTTGAAAAATAAAATAACTTTATTTAATTTTTTTTATTTAATGCTTTTCCATTTTCGAGTTTTCTCACTGGAGGACTATGCCGACTAAACATAAGTCGCACCTATGGTAAACCCGCTATCCTGAACGCAACGGTGCCCTTGGATTTCTAATCAGGGAACCCGTTTAAAAGTTATTACACTTTTTTAGGAAAGCCACTCACACATGCTATTTTAAACATAACATTTCATGACGGATCATTCATTACACTCTAGTCCCCAGAATCATGCGCCGTTAGATTTTGCAAACTCTAAATAATTCCATATAATTAAAAAAATTATACGTAAATTTTGGGACATTGTATATAATTCATATGAAATTGGATATATTGATATAAATATAAAAAACTAAATTATGAAACATTTATGGTCTACATACCAATAAAATTAATTCTCTGGTTGTCAAATAATTTGAATTGAAAAAAAAATTTGAAATTAAAATTTTTGTTTTCCTGAAAATCTATTTTTATGTAAAAAATCAAATTTTATCTTAATAAATTATGTAAATAAATTTTGATGAATGGTTTTAATTTAATTTATTTTTTACCAAATTTTTATGAATCATATAATATATTTTTGTAGACATGTAATATGAATAAAATCATGTTCAATGCTTAAAAGTTTTTTTCTCTAAAAATCAATTTTCATCTCTCTTTTCCCACTAACTGAAAAATTAATTTCATGATATTATATAAATTGAATTTGATAATATTGATTCTATACTTGGAATTTGGAATTTCAAATTTTTTAACTATTCACAAATAATTTTTAACTAAAATGAATATAAATAATTATAAAATTTATCATCTCGGTAAAACGTAAATTAGATCAATCTAGGTTAAAAAATGAGATGAGGCCATATTTACTCATAATAGAAATTATTTGATGAATATAATTGAACTATTATCACCTTAGTTTCTAATGTTATTTTATATGAATGCTTTTCCATCAAAATAACCAATACTATATTTTAATAAATTAAAATTTGAAAATGCCACTCTTGTAGTTTAAAATATCTCTTCAGTGTCCACATAGGGATAAAAACTAGTTACATATGGATATAAATATCATCATTGATCTCAATGGTATTATTTTTATGATATAAATATATTTATTTTTTTATAAATTCTATAATGACCTTAAATTCTTATGCAACACCGATACATTATTTCAAAAATTATTGAAAAAATATAATAAATTATTTAAAAAACATTAAATGAAATATAATATGATATATGTAATCTGTGAAACGAATTTCATAAGTTAATATATAATATAATTATTGTGTTATATGATTATATTTTAATTAAAACTTTTTATTTTGGTCTTTAATGTCAAATTTAGTTAATAGTGTATAAATTGGAAATATTGATATTTTATGAGAATATTATTATTATAAATAAAATAAAAATCTTAAAAATACTAAAATATAAAAAATGGGATAATATATGGTTTATAATTACATCAAATTCCTATTTTTAAACCACTTGGAATCTTTTGAGAAGAAAATATATTAATTATATTTTAATATTTTAAGAAGATACAAGAGTTCCCCTCCCCTATTTTATAAAATAAATCCTCTAATTTATCTTATTCACATCACCTAGAGATATATAATTAAAAAATTCCAGAAAAAATAACTTCTAACCATCGTTATAAACACTCTATATGTGATTTTAATCTCATAAGATAAACACTAGGGTCCTTAAGAGTATATCTAAAGGATTTCTTTCTAAGAAGAGGTAATCACCTTAAAAGATCAATTTATTTTTTTTACGTCTTCTTAAACTAAACTAAATTAATTATATTTATCATAAAATAATAACTTTAATATAATTAATATAAAGAATTGTTATTATGATTATCAATTCACTAATATCCACCCTACATCTGATAAAATGGTAAACAGCACAATCGTTCATATTTTGTAGCACTACTGACTAACGAACCTATGTAATTAATTTTTTCATTTTTGTTTTACATAGATCACAATAAGAATAGATTTTATTATATATATGACATAATATTTTTTATTTATGGGTAAATTACTATTCACCTTTCTATCATTCCATCATTCAAAAATAGTAACCAACTTTCTTTCATACGTATGAAATACCATCTCTATGAATAGTGTGATTATTTTTTCTATATAGACTATATATGAATGATTAGAAATATTTATATAATTAATATATATTATTTTAATACCATTATCAGGTTTATGGAAATATTGGAAACATTATCAATGTTTAATGATAGAGACTAAAAAACTAAAACATGCTACAAAACACGAAGCAGTTATCACATATAAAAGTTATTATAATAAGAAATTATACAAAAATTGGTGATAAGATATTATATTTAAATAATATATCATTATATTGATAATAATATGGTATAAAAAGGCATTAGTAATAAATCCAAATTTATTATACAATAGTATTGAATGTGAATGGGTAATGGGGAGAGTTGAGGTCAGGGATTTATGTAACAATCATATTTTATCCATGTTTATTTAAACATGAATTCCGATTGAGGAAATTATATAATCCCTATCTGATGAATCAATTTAATTTTATTATCCACTTTTTATTTTGTGAGATTGTATTTATTCCATTTATTTTCTTCACATTATTTATTTAAGAGAGAAAAACTATTTTGTTTCTAAATATTTGACTTTATTTTTCTCTTTGGTTTAAAATCATTTTTCATGAATATAAATATTTTAAAAAAACCAGAATGATTTCAAGATTATTATTTTTTTGTTAAAATGCATTTTTTCCAATTTTTTAATTTTTTTTAAAAAAATTAATAGTATTCATAATTTATTTTTATGAATGAGTTACTTTTTTATTTTTTTGTAATGGAATGTTTTTAAAATAGATGGTATGAATGGAATTTCTCCCCATAATGATGCCTTGATGATTTGGAGTATAAATGGAATGTTTAAAAAATTATTTTAAATTGAAATGGATTCTTTATTACTTAAATAGTTTTCAGATTTTGATAAAATTATTTTCAAAAGAAAAGTTTATTATTCTCGTGAATGTTTTTTTAATTATCTATAAATTGTATTTCTATTCATCAATGACAAAAACATTTTTTATGGTTTATGTTTTAATGGTTACGATAACCAATGAAAAAGTCATGTTTTATTCTCTATATTGATTATTTTTATGATGATGATATGTTTATGAATCCCATTTTCATAGGTTATGCTATGATTTGTGAAATATGGAGCATGTTTGCTTTTCATGTGTTATTATATGATGATATGGTAGCTGTTTTATGATATTATGTAACACTTATATATGGATTTCATTATGTGATGGGTAGGGACTATAATTCCATCCAATTCATTTCTTAAACTATTATATATCATGATATTTTTATTCAAAAAATTCTTATATGGTTGATCCATTATGGGAAATAAGTTGACGCCCTTGATACGTTTTTGGAAACAAGGCGATGTGCCTGATACAATATGGGAATGTATTATTGATTCCTTTTATGATGGTCTTCATAGCTATCCTTGACATATGAATTGTTTTCTGTAGATATTATGTGGCCACACACATTTATGATATTAAATCATATTACATGATTGAGTTATGACTAGTACACATTTCTATGATTCGTTTCTTTTTAAATGCTATTGTTTTATGAATTAAATCATGATTATGATATTTTTTATTTTTTATTAACTTTATAATTTATGTTAATGATTTCATACCCTGATTATTATTTTATTCTTTCATATGATCATTTATAGATATCTCTCATTTTTATCCTTACTTAGAATCCATGCTCACCCTTTTCTTATGTTTCCATTCCCTAGTTTATAAAGAATGTTTTTAGATGGGTATTCTTATGAGAAGTTCTATGAGGGAAGATATCTATTCTTTATGATGAAGATATTTTATAAAATAGGAAGACTATATATCTATTGTCTAATGAATATAAACCATTACGGTCTTAGATTGAATCATATTATTATGTATTAAATATTCATATAACAATATAAAATATTTATTTCTGAATAACTCTATCAAATATATATTACAGTAACTTTTATGATCTGGGAATCATAGACATCTAGATATTAATGTATAACAACACTAATATTATGAAATTAGTTCAAAATGATCATGATTACTCATGCTATATATCAAAAATATATAATAAATTTATTTTATAATTTTAGATAATAATTATAGCAGAATTTTATATACTATTAACTATTTAAGAAATGATCTCAAATTGGTGATTAAGATACATAGTTCTTTTATAAATGATGTTATAATTTTTTTTACTAACTATGGATTAATTTAAGGGTTATCAAAGACTGAATTAAGATTCTCTATTACAAGTTACATGTTATACACCATGTTTCCATTGATTGGTTTTATTTTGATATAATATCACATGAATTTCATATATTTTATTTCCTTTTAATTCATGGGATATTCTAATCAAAATGTTTTTTTCACGTGTCGTTTGAGTAAGTATTACCACATTCCTAATATTTTTTTATATCTAAATATTCATTTTTTGACTTATGATTATTCTATTGAAATTATTTCATATAAGTAGGATACATTCAGCCCTTCGATTTTATTATATTATATTACCCAATTTAAAATATATTTACGAATTAAACTTATTTTAAAATGTTTAAAGCTTCATAATGTTTGTTTTTATATGGGTTATTGATAAAATAAATCTAAATTCATTGATATATAAAGTTTAATCATGAATCTTGGTTTTACATACTTGGGTTATCCCAAGAAATGATTTTATTATATCAAAAATTTTATCCCTCACTATGGTAAATGATATTTTCATCCAAATATTTTACCTTGATAAATATATTTCCTAAAAAGTGTATCATTATTAAGAATAATTTTCATCTCCATTGATGAAGGTTACCCCTCACTATACATATTTCCATTTCATACCAATGTTATCCTTTATAATTAAAATTATAGATATATATTATATCATCTGACCTCAATATTTAGCTTCTCCTATTCTAAAAATAAAATTGTGTTACTCCTTTTACCATTTTGGTTTTTAATATATTTAGTTAAAAAGTATCAATAGGGTTTACCTTTTCATGATCATAGGTTTTTTATTTATAAAATACATTTCCATGGATACAGTTATTTCTCTAATAAGTGTCTGTTATTAGAGAATTTTTTTAAATATAAATACTTTAAAAGGTTTAAATTCACCTTTTCAAAAAATCATATTCGAAAATTACCAACAGTATTGTCTTGATCATAGTGTTAAAAATATTTCCCAAAAACTCTATTAAATTTTTTCATAAATTTCTCTTTTCATTTTAAAAAGGATTCACTCTAATAAGAGTTGTGTTCGCTGATATAACTTCAATTTAATATTATTCTATTTATCTATTGGATGGATTGAACTCATAGAATCAAATAAATCAATTCATTTTCAATTCATGCATGGTACAATTTGAAGTATTATTCTTTTATTTGTGTTTTCAATCTACGTTAACATCCTTTAATGATTATTTTTTAACAATGGTGATGGAATATTTTTCTACCATACACCTTTTTCTATAATGTTTATGTTCATATGGATCAACTTATCAATTAGGTATATTTTCCACATTCTATATATTTTTTATCTCCATACGGATGATTATTAACTTCTAAGGCACATGGATTATCTATTGACTTCACATATATTTTTTGTTCTAATATAGATTATTATTGGATGTTTTCATTATGTTTCATTTAAATATTTTATTATATTATTGTGGAATTAAATTTAATTACTGAAATGTGGGGCATGATTACTGAAAGCCCCTTGATGCATCAATAAATCCCATGAGACAAACTATCTTTTTTATTTTGATGTATGCATATCTAGAAAAAGATGTTTTCTAGAAATAAGGTCATGATATTATGATCATAATTTATAAGACACTAATTTATTTTATTATGGAATGATTTTTTTATGACATTAGCCATTTAATAGTTTATGAACTAGTTATTAAAAATGTGTTATCTATTTATTTAAATTTCAATAAATACATATAATATGTTTTCAGTTTCATTTGAGAATGGAATTATTTTTTATTGTTTATTCAATAAATATTATTCTTGATAATATTATGTTCCCTCGCATTTTTTTATTATTATCTCTTATGTTTATGCTTAGTGAGCATTTTAGCTAAAACCATATTATGTTTTAATTTCTTCATGCTAAGAAAATATTTATTAAACATGATATGGTTAATAGGATGACTTTTGTGGAATATTTTTGGAAGATATTGAATACTTTTTATGGATTAAGTTTTTTACTATATAGTGAAGAAAAATTATTATTATGTCAGAAATACATTGTATTTATTAGTTTTTAATTTGAAAAAATATCTAATGATCTAAAAAATTATTTGGAATGTAAGTATTGAAGTATTTTCATTATGTTATGTGTTAATGGGATAGTTATATCAATGAATCTATAGTTCATATCAAATATATTATGTGATGTATGTATTTTATGCACTATATTTGAGAGTGTGGTAATGGGGTCTACAATAGAAGTATATAAAGAAATATATTTTTATTCCAAAAAAATATATCAATTTTAAATATATCAATTCTATATAATGGAATGCATGTATCCAATAATATTCATATGAAATTCATACTAAGACGAACTCATGAAAATAATAGTAATAAATAATAACAATATCACTATTTAGTAAACCATACCCTTGTTATATGAAAAAGTATTTACATAAAAAAATCAATTATTTGTGAATAACCATAAAATTGTATTAATGGTTATATGTTGGAGTGTTATAGGTATTATAGGGAAGCATATTACTATAATTCATCTTAATTAGAATGATTTATGATCCAACAACCTAAAAACATTATATTACCCTCCCTGAATTGGCCAAGATGTAATATCCCCTATATATAAGAAATTCCTATCATTGAACTACCTGAAATATTATCATCTTTCCTTGTATAGCACTCATACATAGATTTTCTACCCAAACACCACTGTATTAAATTAGAATACAATGGAGGATAGAAAATCCAATATATCACATATCTGCATAATGTAATAAATAATAATCCTTACTCACACTCAACTCTAATCACAGTTATAAAATAACTCCCTTTCATAATAACATAATCAATATTATTATATCCATGTTATATAGTCCATTTTTAGACAATAATAATTATCTTTAAAAAAATTTTGTATGAATGGGGATAACACCTAGTTAACCTATAATTGTAAATATATTTTTTTTGTAAACATATGAAAAATAAATGATACTATTTACAAAAAATAACTAAAAGTTATCCATTTTAAACCCATCACAAATATTTATAAGAATGAATAGAAACAAAAAATCAATAGTATTTGCTAAGGGAAAGAGTAAATATAAGTTAACTGTTTTTGGTAAATATCTCCAAAAACCATTATAGAAAAATAATGATAGTAACTAAAAATACAAATGATATCATTTTCAAAAATTCATTATATTATATTGTTGAAAAATAGAATTTTCCTTTTATCAAACACCTTGTATTCATGATTTCTTTGAAATTGTGTTTTATTGATTTAATAATAGGAATTCAAAAATTAAGAAAAATAACATTAAAGTAATATTAATATTATAATGTAACCAAAAAATGGATTACAAAATTTATTCAAATTAAAAAAAAAGTGTGTTAAATTACAAGAAAGTAGGGTTTTATAATTGTGGGAATGTGGTTGGAGCAACCAAAAATTGATTTATTGAATCTAATAAAAGTAGATGTTTTTCAAAAAAAATCATGAAAATTTGATAAAAATAACTATAGATAACTATTACAAAGAATCACACATGTGCCTAATTGATTCTAGAAATCTTATGACATTGTGTCTAATATCTAAGAGAAAGATGAATATATAGTGAAGATGGATAGTAAAAGAGAGCAGGGGAATCAGATAAATGGGGAGATCATGGTTTCTTATAATTAAATCCAATAGAAAATCATATTGGATAGGTAAAGTATGGTGGTTTAATGTGGGAGAGGGATGATAGTAAGCACTCTGGAATTGGGAAATTCAAATTCGTGGATTTTGGAATCATATTTCCCTTCAAAAACATTTTTTTTAAATTAGTATGTTATATGAGTAGTGTTCATGGAAATGGAGCCCCAACATATTGATCATAAAACTCAATAAATCCATGAGATAGCCCTCCATAACTCCAAATTATATCCCTATATAAATTAAAATGTAATAAAATACATAAAAAATTAAAAATGCTAAACAATTGTGACCACATGCGTGGTAATGATGCATTATAATATTATAAATTATAAATTAATGAATCTGAATATAAAATTATCAAAACCATTATAAATAACTCTTATTCCACAATCATATGTATCACCAACTTAAGTGGTGGGGTTGTAAATCAGTGTCTGTGAATATTTACCGACTAAAACATTTCTATTTTTTACCTCTGGAAAAATTTCCGGAATAGATGTCACTCATACTTTCTCTCAATCGATTTTTATTAATTACCTGATAAAAAAATCAAATTAATTAAGAACATAGAAGATGATAATGTGGTCACCTCTAGTGTGGATGTATACGTCCCTAGTGTGTGGTTTTTTATCAATATCAAAGAAAACACTTATATTATAAAAATTATAATATCGATGAAGGTTATATCGTTGAACATGATATCATAAAACAAAACATATTACATGAGAACACCAACATGGTCTTATTTACCTATAAAATTAACTTGTTCTTCCTTATCAAATAATAGACTTCTCTCTATCATCTTCAAGATTGATCTGTATTATGAAAATTCATTATCAGTGGACTTTAATAGATTCGATCTCCTTATTATTAAAAATACAGAAATAAAAAATCTTACCTCCAGAATAAATATATCAAGAAAATTTCTTTTTTTATATAAATATTTATTAAATACTTATATTTTTATATGTATAACATTTTTTACCATTCATTTTTTTGGATTTGTTAAACATTATGATATAATGAATTCGATGGAAACATTCTCACTATATTTCATTTAAAAATCTACAAAAATCAAAAGATCAGAACCATGTTTGTCAATGTATTTTCTTTTTTATATTACTCATAAATTCTGAATATGATGTTATCATATACAATTTTGGATATCTCATTCTATCATTAAATCATAAAATATTTAGGAAAAAATAATCAACAAGTATCTCTATAATCTTCAAAATTATTATTCTACTACTTACACTCCTTGTATTCTTAGTTGGAGAACATAATAAATTCCAATAAAAATTTTGGGGAAAACCTAACTCAATAAATAAAATTTTTATCTTCAAATATTAAGTAACTCAACATAACCATGTGGGTTTTATCTAAATATTTATAAAAATTCAACTAATTTCAAAGTCCATCTACCCGTAATTGTCTGTTAACTATCTTAAAAAACATTCCAATATATTTTTAAATGATAACGGATTCCCTCTCATAATAAATTATACATTATTCACTATAAATTATTTCCTTATATTTGAAAATATAGATTAATTTGTCATTGATACTCCCAATTTAATCAAACCCAACCACCTTATATTTTAGCTAGAATGGTTTCATAGTCCTATGATATCGTGATATTTTAGACATGATGACCATAAAAACATCATTGGAAAAATATTTCATTAATGAAATACATATCTATTCATTATTTCTCTACTAAAATCCATGTAAATTCATTTTCACAGATGTCTCATGATATTCTGAAAACTCCTACAAATATCTTTATCTTGATTTTATGTTTCCCCCTTATATATTCATAAATTTATCTTGTTTTAAATTTTTAATTATTCATAAATACATATTCACTATTTTTAATGATAAAATAAAAATATATATTTGATGTTGAATTGAATTATATTATATAAACACTTAGATGTTTGTTAAATCGTCTATGTCGATTCTTTGAAATAATTATAGAACAAGATTAACCCTTATGTATAATGGTAATTTTCAATATAAATCTTATATATTTTTTGAAACCATAGGGTCACCAATGAATATCAATGTGTGACTAAATACATTACAATATTCTAAATATTTTTCTCTAAAAGAATAAAACGTATCAGTTAATAACACAATCACATCCTAAAATATTTTAATGTAAATCCTACTTAATATGTGAAATTTTGGAAAACATTTAACTATAGAAAACATTGTCATATCACAAAAAAACATGAAAAATAGAATACATCCAAATCTATTTATACATATTCACAATTGTTTATAATATTTGAGTTGTTTTGGAATGACATTAAATTAAAAACAATCATACCAGACAAAATTGTAAATACATATAGAATAGAAGTTATAATCATAGTATTTCTATAGAATTTATATTCCTCAAACAACATCAAAACATCGTTAAACGTCATCCATGTATCATCTTCATAAGATAAAATTATTCACCATATGTCAAAAACTTATCATGGAACTCTTAGAAATATTATCTATCCTTTATTCTACTATATCATTGGTCATATTCTACGATTATTCATATAGATATAATGTCATAAAATATTAATACCCCATTTAACTCTTCTCAAAACATTAAATTCCTTGTATTCCATAAATTTTTAAAATAAATTAACATGTGATGTTTCATGAAATAGATTCCTCATCCTTAAAATGAAAATTTACATCCATTAGAGAAAAATTAGTCTCCATGAAATATTGTAAAAAATTCAATATAGTTTCTATATTTGAATATGTATTGAAAAATATTTATAATAGAAGTGATTGAACCATCTTACATTATAATAAAGTGACTGATAACTACCCACTTCCATGAAAAAGATAAATCATTAATAATCATATAGAATTCACAACACAACAAATAGTGACACCATTCCACTAAAATTTACATAATCTTCTAATTATATTTTATTTGGTAATTTATTATCATTATAAAATTTTATTAAGAAATAATATTGATATAAATAGTATTTACAATAATATCCCATTTAAAATAAATACAACTCAACACATAGTGGGTTAAATAATCCCCCACATTTGATTTTTTGTTGATACTCATATATAAAATGTATTTTATCATTTCATGTTCATTTTTATTCTCTCTCTACCTTATTGAAATTGGAATCAAATAATTTTTTACTTTAGGAGGAATAAATTCACACTAAAATATATCTCTTCACCTATTCTACTCGATGACATTCTAAAAAATGATTGATGTTTAAAACAAGAGTGAATTATTTAATTAATAACATTTTCAATAATGAAAACAAAATATAATAATATTTATGAATTATTATTTAATATAATTTTTAAATATATTCTCATATTCATATAATTTTATAAAAATATTATAATTATATTTTATACTTGATCACTATAACACATCTGAATATCATTATAAAAACATTTAAAACAACAAGATGGTTTAGTTATATAAATGAATCCATTGAATTCATAGTTTTTCGTTACATTGATAAATTCAATACCCCCCAACATGGGAAATTCATTATAAAATAAATGAATAGGAGAATATGAAAACAAACGTCTTCAATGAACCATTCCATGAACTTTTTATAGAATTATATATTATTATATAATAATAACTTCTGGATTTTTTTTCATATACTCCCCCATAATAGGTACAATAAAGTTTCACATAATCATGGCTAATCTGATAATAAATTTTAATTTAAAACTATATCATATCACCCCATATAGTGATATTTAATATACAAACATCGTTTTGTATTATAATAATTTTCATAGTCATCCACTAGAAAAATGTGAATCGTGTTTAATTCTCCTCAAATATAGAAGAAACACAATATGTATCTGAATAAGGTGGAATATCCAATGATAAATATCAAGTGATATAGGGAATATATTTTTTTATATGCATAGAAATTATTTTATATCTATCTATATTTATGTTACAACACTTCATTATATCACTTATAGTTTGTGAGGTTTCATTCCCCTATTACATTATAGCCATACCTTAATTTTAATCTACTTGTTTTTATGGAATATTCTTAATAACAAAACCCATAAAAGAACATGACCATATATTTTTTACCATCATAATAATTATAATATTCATATCATATAATAGTATGGCTAAGAAATATATAGAAATATTCTTATAATACTTTTGACGTGCACACGTCTCTTAAAAACTATTAGGGTAAATATTTTAAATAAATTATAATTTAATTTGACTTCTTTATTATGTATAATTTTTGTTAATAATTAAAAAAATTATTCTATTGATATTTTTACATCATAGTTATCCCCATTTTTTCTCATAAATTCCCTATACTATATTAATTCTTTTATTTCTATCACATTTTAATTTACTAATTCCTTACATTTTCTTAATTCCTATAACACCATCAATAGTAGATTTCTATAAAAAATTCAATATGTATATTAATCCACCATAATAGAATATGATGCTTCTCAATGATGAGTAATTACTCATTGTCATCTTTTGTATTCTTTGTTTGACATGTTTCCTTTGTTAATAACCCATGTATAACTCACAATCCTTCTTATATTTTTATTATTCGTGAAGCGTAAAAGACCCATACCCCAGAGTCTTATGATAAAAAAATTCATTAAACAATCCTTTTGATATAATGTGAGATAACCCTATATTTATTTAAATAATTTACAATATTTAAACATTATATCTATATATACCTATAACATAATCAAGATATGACTATATTAATTATAAAAAGGGTTTCACTTTTATACATTTAAGGGAACATTTCAATTTATATTTATAGATTATTTGGTAAAATATTACATAATAATAGAGACAATAACATAGTGTATATTTTTTCATTGAAAATAGATATTTATGTTGTCATAATGAATTTATCGAATAATTTTTTTCTCAATTTAATACCTTTAATCATAATAGAAAACTTGAACATGTTAATATGTATACTAGTTTTTAGATCCATTGGAAAACATTTGATGTCATGGTATGTGTAATAAAATCATCATTACGAGATAATATGATTATTGAATCCCATTTTTCCTGTAAACATGAAAACCATTGGCGTCGTTTATCTTTTAACAACAAAATTGAGAATATATAATTAAAAAAATTTAAATAAGTTAAAATAATAATTTCAGAAATAAAACCTTTTAAACCAATTAAAAATAATAAGAAAAATACAAAATCAATCCAATATATTAAGGGAATAGTTTGATACATTCAATTAAAAAATCATTCCACCTTTATACACTCGTATCCCCATAAAATGAAAACATTTCCATACTAATACCTATTTTGTGAATAATAAAATACCATGGATCATCATATTCATATATTGTGTTCAATAGTGTTTAACCCATGATATATTAACAAATTTCCAGTTAATTTTCGAAGGAGTATCAAATTATTTTTCACAAACATTTTCATCATCGAAGACTATATCAGAACCCAATCCACTAGAGAGCTACATCTTTATCAAGTATCATCGTAAAAATATCAGGCTCACCTGTTAAAATATATAATTATTAAGTACCATATCAATAACAAACCATTATTATGCATCCACTTTTTCATCCCAAAACTCTTTAATGACTCATTTGATTCTATAAGAAAAACAATTCACATTTTCTCATACTCACAAGGTGAAATATACATTTTCCTTGAAGAATATTTAAATGAAAAAATTTCCTACAGAATGTAAATATTATATCACATGAAAAAACATGATATATTATAGAGGAGTATTTATAATGAATAATATATATGATCATTGTAATATTTATAAAAGAATTATATATTTAAAAAAATTATTTTACTTTTGTAAAAAAAGTCACAAATAACTCATACAAAAAGAAATAAAATATCAACTTTAAAATAATTAAAATAAATTAAAATTATTGTAAAATAAACTTTATAAAACTATGATGTTAAAATAATAAAATTATTTACATATTCAAATTTATATAAATATGGGGGGGAATATTTTATAATATTATATTTTTTAGAATCATATTATCTAACCTAAACTCTCTTCTAGAGTAATATGTTCTCTAACTACAAAATAAAAAGATAATATTATTTATATAATTTATTTCTAACCATTTTTATGTTAATTTCATTATTATTATTATTATTTAATTCATTAAGAAAATTAGTAACTAAAATATTAATATTAACATTCTGTGTTTTTTGTGTCTTTCGATTTATAACCTTGAAACTAAATTCCTGCATTGACCACAGTCGAATAGGTTAGGGATGTACTTCCACCATAATCATAATAATTTTATAATTATCATTTTTAAATTTAAAAAAATACTTTTAACCAACCATGTATGAATATACATAAAAATGAACCATTCCATTTCACTGAGATGGAATTTCTTAAAAACATTAGAATTATATATTAAATATTATGCTCAGTGGAAGATAAGTAAGGTAGATGGTGTTTTACATCAATATAATTTTATTTATATTATTTATTTCATATATATTTATTTAACAAGCACATAGGTCTCAGCACAGCTAGTGATGTCTCTCTAATGTCATCCAAGAGACACATCTTCAAAACTAGGTAGAGGAATAATGTGGGATTACTGTAGCATCACTGTAGCAGCATTGTAGCATGCATTGTATTGGTACAACATGAGGTACTATAGTAGTGATGTGATAGTACTGTAAAAAGCTCTATAGCATTTATTGTAGCAGGTACTCTTTGGTACTATAATAGTCAGAAATATTCACCTTGGGCCACTAGTTGGGGCTTAGAGTCCTTAAGGCCAGTGGAACACCTAGGCCTTCTGGTCAGTAAGGATTTTGGACCACCATTAAAACATTCGGGCCACCTCAAGGCCTTCGGTCCACATAATCAAATCCAGTGCCCGAGACAGACTCTACAATAAAGGAGCATCCCTAGAGGAGGATTCAGAGAAGGCACACTCACTATAGAAAAACCAATTGATTTGGAAGAACGAGAGTGTATGATAATGCCATCAGGACTAGAATATGATTGAATGGGAAGCTTAGACAGACATCCATGTGAAGGTGTAGGGATTCCATCATGATGTAGATGCTAGGGAGGGGTAGTTCCATGTTGTTATAGTCATGATGAATTTCCTAAGACATTTGGGTCATGTAATGTCTCTTTAGCCTACGGTCCATGTAATCTCTAAATCATATGGGCCTTTTAAGGGTTCCCCCTCATCACAAGAAAGGGGGGTTATAAAAATTCAATAAAAAAAGTCCTCTATGCCATTCGGGAAAGATAAATCACATCACTTCATGGAGGAGGTATCCGACACATATGAGTGAGTGATGCTATAAATTTTAAAATAATGAAATGGGTAAGAGTTTAGGTAATAAAATTTCATTGATGAGTAATAATTATTTAAAAATTATCATATATGTTTGTTTTATTAATCACATTATCCACCCATATAATATTATGATGAAAAATGAAACACATTCAATTCATTTAGGTTGTTTTCCATATATACACACAAGAAATATTTTCATTACTCATAAGATATAAAACCTTTCTTATATTAAACCATAATCCATAATAACAATAACAATTTATTAGACCAATAACTTAAGGAAATGGGGATGGATTTCTGTAATATATTAGGGCAGTGACTTGTATAGATAAAAGGCTTAATGATTGTGATGATGTAAGGAGATGAGGTGCCGCATTATAAGTTGGGGGAGTAATACAATTTTTTATATTATAAGGTGATAAGAATCAAAATAACATCCAAAAATAAGAATTAAGATAAACTTGTATGTCCTCATTACTTCATTTTTAACTAAATTAATATTTTTACCCATGATCATGGTAAATAATTTATACAACTATACCAATTAATAATGAAAAAAAGTAAACATATTAAAACATTTGAGCCTTATGATTATAAATATGAAATAAAATTTTAATGATATAATATTTATAATTATATGAAATTAAATTTAATATAATTGCACAAAACGTAATGAAAAATAATTTTTAGGAAATTGTTTATTTATGTATGAAAATGGGCTTATAAAAAAATTTAAAAAAAATATTGATTTTTATGGAATTACGTAGAGTGTTTATAATGGAATAAATTGTATTTTACATTAATAAAAAATAAAAAAATGATATGGAACTTTTTTATTACATGATGTAATTAAATAATAGTTTTTATAAAAAATCATTATTTTCCAGAATTTACTGAAAAATCTATCATTTTATAAAGATCCCAATAACTCATGTACCCTGTTTTTTATATTCTGAAATAAAATAGTCTATAAAACATACCATATTCAATTTCATAAAATATAATATTTTTATTTTCAATTAAGCCACGTATTTCATGGAAAATAATTTAGTTAATTAACAAAATCATTTTTTGACTGAAAATATTTATAGATTTATTTAAAAAAACTGTATAAAATATAAAAGAATGAAATTATTAAATATAAATCATAATATTGACTTATTAATAACATTAAAAGGGTTATTACATTTGTTTCCCTTTTAAAAATTAGATCCTTAATATTTAATTTATTTCTTAAACAAGTTATGTTATTTTCCCCTCATATCATTTTCTAATTCCCACCTTACATCCTCAATCATATAATTCTAAATAAAATTAACCTACGGAATCACCTTATATTTAAGAACGATCTATCTTTAATCTAAATTCAATATTTTTTCATTCATAAGAGGGATTCTCCCCTAAGTATATTAATTCAGTGATCAAAAAATCATATGAAGCTTGTATATACTTCCATATAAAATTAATATGATACACATCATATAATAAAGATATAATTTGAGGTAAATATAACTAGAATTAAATTGAACACATTTTATATAAAATTTCATAGGTTACAATGAATCATGGACGTAAATTTACAATTTTATCAAAAATACATAGCACTTTTCCAAGGGGATACATTAAAAAACATTAATCACATAAATCAAATGTAATTTATTTCCTCCAATTAATTGACAGACTCTTATTTCTATTATGATATCCTCTCATATTTTGATGAATCATATATGCCTTCTCAATAATATATTCTACTAATTTTTCTCCTAAAAATATCGTATCAAATAATTTATACCAACATGTTGGAGTTCAACTGAACTTCCCATATAGTTCCTCAAAATGTGAAATATTTATTATTAAATGAAAACTATTATTATAATAAAATTCCACCAATGATTAATATTAATCCAAACTTCAATGATAATAAAAATATAAATCATGAATAATAAATTTCAATTTCAAATTTTTTTAATCCAACTATTAATTGGAAGGTTATATAGATATTTAATTGCATAATCAACAGAATTTGAAATCCCTTCAAAAAATATTAGGTAAATATTTTATCATGATCAAATATAATATATATGAAACCCCATATAATCTCAATATCATTTTAAGATAATTTCTTTAAATATTTTCTATATTTAGAATATCTTGATCAGGATGAATGATAACTAATTTAGTTAAAGATAAAAATGAAAAAAAATCCCAGATTACCATCAAATGACATTAGTAATCCCACCCCACCAAAGAAAAGTATATATTCTATTATTTTAATCCAATAAATGGGAAATGTTGATGTATCCCCTTCAATAATTTTTACATAGATATAACCAAATTTTGATTCAATTTTTTTAAGCTAAAATTATAAGTATCTATCTTTATACATTCCTATAAAAATAATTCCAATGGCCAGTAAACATAATAGTACAAATAAAATGAATAGAAAACTATGAGTTTTGAGATTCACATAACAATTTCATCTTAAAAAAAGAATAATTCAGAATATATAACATATTTAAAAATATAATAAAACCATATTTATCAAAATTATAGAAATATATAATACCCTTTTCTCAATATTGAAAATATTCTTCTAATCCAGGATCTTGCTTCCAATCCACCTTTTTTCTGACAATGTTGAGATCTCTAAAACATGATCCAAACCAAAAAGATTTTTTCAAAAAAAAATTATATTCCAAAATTCATGAAATTATTCAGCATAGCATCATGATCCAAATATTTTATGTTTAATAAAACATTAAATTTTCATCATAAGGTGTTTACTACATTATTTTCATTACATTTATGATTTTTAATCATGAAATCATAATATATTATTAGTGAAAACTATCTTTTTTCTCATAATTGATTTCTTTTATTAAACATATTATTAAAAAATTATGGTCATTATATATTTTACACTTTACCAATTATAAAATAATCCACTATATTTTTAATGAAAATAACAGTATGATGTGGCCATATTTTGTTGTATCTATCTAGGTCTATTATAACTTCCTGAGATTTTAAAATATGTACATCATTGTTTCTGACAATTTTTCTGGGAACAATTTTGATTCTTCAACATGGTGTGTAGATCCTAGCTGATTCATTAACCCACATTCCCATTTTTCAAAGGCTAGAGACATTCATCGCATTCAATTGCGATGTCAGCTCCTTGATCTAAATGGAATGACAAGATGTGGGTTCCTCCTTATATGGATTCTTCCTTAGAACTCATTTCCTAGTCCATGTCTCTCTCATAGAGTTAATTCATGTTATTAGAACTCATTCCTTGTGTCATATATTTTTGGATTTTGGTAAATTACACTACTTATGTATTGAAATAATATATTCGTATAGACAGGGAAGAAAATTTTGGTCATGAGATTAGTCACATTTTCCGTCCCTGACATTTCTGGATATAAGAAAAAAATCAAATTTATTCTTCCTCTTGGAAGGGAATTTCATGTCAGTCATATTAGGTGTGGAACCTATAGAATACAATGTCAATAACATGATACCTAACACTGAGGCTGTATATATTCCAAATATTTCACTTCAGGTATCCAACATTTCGCATGAGGTATAATACACCATAGGCACATATCATCCAAGAATTTCACCTCAGACATCCCGTGCTTATGAATATGTTATGTGCTTATGGTTATAAATTGTTCTAAATAATGTGGGGATGGATCCAAATTTATGGTTGACACATATTGGGGACAAAGCTTAAATTCTTATGGAGACTGAACGAGATTGATCATAATGCTTTGTGGAGGTGGATAAAAGGCATGTATCCATATGATGGAACACAGAAATGTTTACCAAAGGATGGATTAGAACATCAATGGAGGAAGATCATGGACGTGGGTCTCATAAAAAGATGATGTCACACCATAAAGGTTGGTTAGGAAACACCTTGAGGTGGATTAGGGATGTACATCCCTAGGACGAAGCATCAGGTTTTACCATTGGTCGGGATTGTACCATAGAGAGGAATCCTACGTACCATGTTTAGAGAAAAGAGATAATAACTGATGTAGATTGATTCCATGGTTTATGGTTGTGTGATAGTACTAGTCCATTTAGTTTAATGTCGTGTAGTAAGGACGCTTGTTTCACGAAGGGTTCGTAGATGAGGGATGGTGTGGAGCTTACACATGAAAACATCACATCAAAATAGAATTTCACTTCGTTTGATTTATTTTGGGGATTGTGAATTGTACTTCCTAAGGGACCAGGAGGAGTTGTGGTCTCTCAAGTGAGGGCATGATCTGACTTGGGATGCGTCTTGGAGAAAATAAAGGTGGATTTGGATTTTGGGTTTGGACCTTAGTGTGGCTTCCTACACATCCTAGTTAGTTGGGAATAAAATTCCATATATTTCTTATTTTGTTAGGTCTTACACCTAAAAGGAGTCCATTTTAAATTAAAGATGGGTATTAAAACAAATAGGTGGCCCAAAAGAGCATGTGGTTGGGGATTTTACATTAAAATCATCCAAATTGATTATAGTTGTTGGGGATTACACTCGGTAGTATTCCCATGGGGTTTGTATGGTTCAAGATTACACATAGAAGAATCCTATATGGTGATTTGGAGATTCTGTGGATTTCGTGATCACCAATAACATCTAATACCACGTGACTCATTCTTGGTGTGAGAAATAAAGAGATGTAGTAGACCTGACATTAATTTCAGGAAATAAGAGACAATGAAAGTTGGTGTGGGGATTATGAGTGAAAGATGCTCATGTAGGTTAAAATTCCATGTGTGGGCAGATAGTGTGAGGAAAATATCATGGAACATAAACATAAATAATCTTGTTTATATTACATATGGTATTTTGACAGTCTAATTTCATGTGTTGTGGATTTATGGGCTCTGATGTTTCACGTCATGATTCCTGGATATGGAGGACTCACTCCACACCCCTTGGAATTATGTAACCTACACTTATGTGCCTCAGGGTGGGGTATGAATTTTCCAATGATAGGATTCAATAACATGGAGGAGTGGTTTGTCATGAGTTCCTTGTTAGTGATCCTATTCTGATAAGAAACATGTGTTATCATACCTACTCTTAGATAAAAAACGAATATTGGAGACTATGTCTGCACTTGAAGTGGAATGTGCCACATGAATGGGAGTCACGTGTAACATAGGGACTGAATGTGTTGCTGAACGAATCCTAGACTAGTGTGGGGGACACAAGCACTCAGCTATCATGAAATGGTGTCAACAGAATAGAGTAAGCAAGTATATTCTCATGAAAGAGTTTTCATGAAGCATACGGTCTCGAAGAGCGGTTCTTTATGAATCTCGAGTTATTCTTGGATGTTAGGGTCTTTGAAAAGGAGTAGAAGTTGTGAAACTGGGTGGACCTACCTTAGGATGAAGTTTTTGTACATGTGAAGAGTGTTTTATGAATTCTAAATGCTTCACCAATCTTCAAGAGGCTCCAAGGGACTTCTTCCTTTGCACAACAGATAGTACACCATGAAGGGAATCTCCACCAAGGGTAAACACACTTAATAACACTAGGAGTGGGGTTTTGAAAATGCCATGTACATCGTATGATCCATTTTTTTCAGGTTTGTAATGGTCAATAAGTTTATGAATTGGTAGAAATTCAGAAGCTGAAAGTTCATCTAACTATCCATAAAATTATATAATGGGGGTATTTATAGCCAAGGGGTTTCAAGAGAATTGGTATAAATTCAGGAATATTTTTTTGGCTTTTTGAATGGGTGTAAACCATCAAAATCATAAGGAAATTGTGAATCATTTGTGTTGTTGCAAACCACTTCTAGACCTGTGGAGAAACATCATCATTTTTTTTTCCAACTTCATTAACAACCATCAGACTCAAGGGGAAAAATCATGGATTTTTCTGTTCGTGATCAGGGATTCTCAGCCAGGAGCTCCGTGAGCCCCGACTATTCACAAAGAGGTCAGGCTTCATGAAGGAGACTCTTAAGAGGTTTTTTATCCCATTTTTTCTAGGATTTACTCTGAAGCAACCATGTCTTCAATGACTATTCTTGTGGAATGTACTTCATCACCACAAAATTCCGCCCAATGAGTGGGAGTTGAAGAGGAGAAGGAGAGTCAAATTATTAAGAGGAATCACTATAAATTTTAAGTCCACTCCCTTTCACAAAGATCATTCATGATTTTCACATGAGATGTTTATTCTTAGTGGTCATCAGTTTGAAGGTTATAGTAAATTCCTATCTAAATATAAAATTATAAATAATGGGGGGGAATCGATGTTTATGAACGTTCTTGTGAAAAAAATATTTTTCCATCTTTTCATGAAGATCATTATCTCCACAAATGTTCTCTATTAATGATTCTTTAGAACACTGGACTTATGGTCCTTTTCTTCCCGAATTATTCTTAATGAACTGGTCTTCTAGAACTTTTCTTCGCAAATTCTTTTTAGTGATCTAGAAAATGAAAAAATAATATCTATATGTTATTATCCAAAAAACCTAGACCTCCTTTCACCCAGATCTGATAAGAGGATTTGGGAATGACATTTGATAACTAGAATCTAAAAACACTAATGTCTTGAAACTAATGGATGAAAATGTAGTCAATGTAGATGTTACTCGAAGAGAAGACATAGAATAAAACATCATGATTAGGAATTGTATCTGAATAACCTTAGACCAAGAAATAATCATATTTCTACTAATGGAGGCATAGAAGGAATATCCTATTACAAGAGGCTACCATTATATGTCATTGAAATGATTTAATAAGTCCTTATTCTGGATGTGAGTAGGGATGAGATAGATTACTCATTTAGGGGAATAGTGGGTTAATACCGATTGAGGAGGGCAGATGTATTCAATATCTAGAAATTCCATGGGCCTCTTATAGTGGACCTTCTCTACTACCACGTAAAAAATGATGGGGAGAAGCTGGAGAATGGGGAGTCCTTGCTGCAGTATCAATCGATCATCAAGGATGATTTGGGGCATCTCATTAAGGGATTGAATGATGAATAGGATTTTTCTCATGCATAGTAGTCTAATATATGAGTGGGAAAAGGATAACTGGGTGTTCACATAATGCGCTAAATTTAGGGGCAATATATGTGGGTATGAATTTATGATGAATCATGGGTTTTTTAGTTCCATGTTTAACATTCATAGGACATTCTGCCTGTGATATTGAGAATATAGTTACTGGGGGTTAACAAATTTATTCTTCACCATGTGAAAGTTTAAATGAGCCTAGAGGACCTTCATCAAATTACTTGATCCCCTATATTTGGGTCTATGTTTGATTGGTATCTCTCATAGATAATGTGTGGTAATATTAAGATCACATTCTAGATTTGGTAATGGAATGGATAGTTCTAGTGTAAGGAACCATTGAAGAAAATATACGGATTGTGGGCGTTCCCTTTATGTAGTGCTTTATATATTTTCCAAACAATCTAGTAATAAAACTAGTTGACGTAGATGAGCCAACAGATACGTTTTCAACTAGGCATAACACATGTCCTATGGGATAAAAATAATGAAAAGTGGCGTCCAACTTGTAGATTATATATGTGATCCAGTGGAAAATGTGTTTCTATAGTGTCAATACTAAGGGTCAACCCATAGTCAGGCAAGCAGGATTCATCACAATGCTCATTTGTGTGTAGATTCTACTAGTGAGGGATACACACGTGGGGTTGAAACCAAGAACCTTTATAATGGTGGTGATGCCGAAGATGGAACAATGTGTTAAACTTGTTATCCTAGTGGTGATGAAGTTATACAAGGTACTTAAAAATATTAGTGAATGAAAGATTCCCATGAGTGATTGATGGACCTTCCAATTTCTATATAGTTGGCTGTTCGTACACATGGGAGATAATGAATACCCATACCCCATTTTCTATCCCACAAAAAATTATACAAATTAGTCTTGAATATAGTGGGATGTCGCCCCTTAAATTTTGGTCTAGTGGAAATTCTGTAGAATGTACGGTTAGCATAACACTTCATATTTCATCTGGTTCCCTCACTGATGGGTGTGGTGGTAGATGATGGAACAAGGACCATAGATAATATATCATACCAATTATCCTTTAAAGGTTGGGAACTAGTGGATATATTCTACTATGATATGATATAACAACTATATAATCCATTCCAGTTTGTGATAATGTTAAAATGTTGATATAGGCTAATTCCTAAGGTGTTCACTAAGGTGGGAAATTGATTCCATCAATCGGTTTTGAGGAATATATAGAAAATGTTTATGCATTAAGATGGGATGATATAAAATTAGTTTCTTCTATCTACCTCTATATATGGACTCATCGATAATTTTATTCTTATCTCAGAATGTGAATATCCTTGGGTTATGATAAAATAGAGGGCCATCTTTGCTAATACAGCAGTATCATGCTCACTATGAGACTAGAGAAGAATGGTTGTCAATGGGATCTGTGGCAGAAGAACCAGTTTGGTGAGAAGGAAAACAGTAGTGTGTCTAGAAGTTCATGGGATCTGATAGACAAGTGGATTAGAAATATGAGTAGTAGTACTAGACTCTACAATCATAGGAAAGTGGGCACATGAAGAAGGGGTTCCCTCTAGTGTGATCTTGTGGTTACATGTTCGAAAACCATGGAAATGAGTATATCCCATAAATTATCTCAGTGATGCCATGTATAATAATTTTTGGGTGTATTGGGGACATTACTAGAGTATCACCACTCTTCATAGGGTTTTGTAGTATCTCAACACTAATAGAACATTCCATACTAGACTGGGACATACAAAGGAAGGATTCTATTATCCCCACGCTAATGTGATACAATTCATGTTAGATTTGGAGGATGGAATTTACTCCTAGGGTACCATGTGTCCTTTAACTGACTAGGTGAAGATGATAATGGGAATTTATTCCACTATATCCACCCTTTAAATTCATGTGGCTTCAGATGTGGCTAAATTAGAAGAATAAAAAGACTATTTGGGGAGTGACACCTATCAGATCTTAGAATTGGATATTTGTTCTGCAATCGGCATAGTACACTCAATTATCTTGGCATGCCTTCAAACGCCACTAAATATTCAAGCAAATTTCATGATACTCTATTTACATATTTAGGAAGTAGGGATCATTGAAGAAGGTAAATTCCATGATTTTTATCACATATATGGAAAGATAACCTAATCCCTCATGGGATAGATTTTGGGGACCATCCATAAAATTATGGTTATAGGTGATCAACTTTTGGCACCTACCACTGAGGAAGAATCCACATAGGCTTAGGTGGTGATAGTTGGGGATACACTGCCGGAGGAGATGGTTGGGGAGGGTCTGGAGGTATTTACAACAATAGAGGATATATCAAATGGGATTGATGAGACCACACCCTTTGTAGAGGGGGTTGAGGAAATGCCTATTACAAGGATGGATGAATGATTTGTGGAAGCTAATCTGATCAAAATCATGCTGTAGGAAGTAGCTATTGGAGATGAATTTGAAGTGGAATATGAGGTTACAATGTTAGAGTATATAGTAGATTGGGAAGATTTATTTTATACCCATAAATTCAAATTGACACTGGTGGCGGTAGTGGTAGATGAGGTTGAGTTTGCACCCCCAATAGGGGTGAAAATGGAAGTCATGATTATTGTTTCCACCATAGTGATTTTAGAAGGTGTAGTGGGAGCATATTCTACTAGGGGACCATCTCATGTGGAAATGTTCTCAATAATAGTTCTCAAGACACTTATAATCTATGACCCACACCAACATGATATTACCAATACTATATTGGTGGTCATTCCTCTGTACGAACCTTCAACGCCAGATGATATTGATGAACCTGGCCCATTGGTTATCAAGTATATCCTGGATATGCATTGATAGGTGGGGAGGAATGTGTGTAACTTCATCACACACGTCTAAATAGTTTATCTACCACAATGGTTGGGATCTCTCCTATATTTGTTAGTCAGCTTAGGGACAAGTGGGGGTGAACTCCTTCAGCCTTCACATGCGGGATTAGATTTCCTCATTGAGTGTCCATGCATAGAATGGAATGATTTTTTTGGGGACTAGAGGAAACACAAGGAATAGTTCTCTTAGGTTATTGAGAAGGATGTGTGATTATTACACACCAGGTTAGATAGATATAGGAGCATCTGATGGTTGTGCCTACTATGAATGAAATTATTAATGAATCGAATTCCCTGTTGGTGGTGGAAGATGTCATGGTGGGAGATGTTACATCCCTTGTAAATGAGTTTCGGGTTGTGTTGAACTGGTAGTTGGCTATAGCCAAAGATGTCTGCTCCAATGATGCTGACGAGAAGGGCGACTTGGAAATGTGGTAGCAGGTCTTCATTGCCACACAGTAGAGGATGGTTGAGCTTGAGTGCATGATCGCGAAGGGGAAACCATATAGGAACAGATTGCAAAGGGGAGTATCCAATATGTGGATGACCCTCTAAAACAATTTTTTCCTTAATTTACATGTTCTAACATATTTCATTGCATTATTTTTTATACTTTGATCATATTTCTGAGATAACAAATAACAAATTCATAATATCAAGTGGGTAATTCCCAGTGTGAGAAAAAATGGAAGTCCATGTGATTATCTGCATATAACAGTTCATGAAAACATTGAGCTATTGGTGATTTCTATTATTGACTGATCATGATGAGTTTCCATGTTGAGAGAGGCAGTTACTAGAGAATGAGACTCTTGGAACGACCTAATTGTTTTTCCTATTTTCTCTAGTGCACAAGTGAGATAACACCATGTATGTTGAATTTTACCTAAAAAAGATAATGGAGAGTAATTACTTGTATTTTTACCTGTAATACTTTTTAATATTTATAAGAATATATTAGAACCTAGGAATATAGTCATTGTGGATACTGAGTCTTTTGGAGCCTCAACATGATGATTTTAAAAAATATTAAATTATATTTTACCACATGATTAATTTATGACATGAAACATGAATTACACCCATGTGATGTCTCAGAATGAATTCTTTAGACCTTGGATGAGTTCAAAATGGCACATTTACCCTTGGAGCAACATGAAGTTGGCTTCTCAAGGATTTTTGTTCATATCTTAGTTGGCATGGTGTTATGAGGTTGAATTAATTAATTAAATGAATTTGAATTATTTAATTAAATCATTAAACTAATCGCCATCCCCATTCTCACGTTGGGTTCATGACATAAGAATAGGATCATGTCCTCTCCACTCCTCATCCCGGTTTTGAAATGAATGGAAACATAGTCTAATCAATGCAATGAGGTTCCACCGATCATCATTTCTAAGGCAGATCATCATAAAATAGAGAAGCAAAGTGATCTAGGCATTATTCCACAATTGAATCATTGGAGTTTATTTTTTGATGATAGAGGATTTTAGTTTTGGTCATGATCCCCATTTTTATGCATTTTTTAATGGTCTAGATCCAAAATACAATTTCCATTAATCCTTGCTAGGTAGATCAGTGGGTTTTGAGTTAAATTGAAGAAAAATGGGCATTATTACTATTGATTCCCGATTGTAATTTTCATACACATGACTTGTAGTCTAGTGGCACAAGCTCTCTAGCCCTTCATATTTATAGAAGAAGATATTTGGGGGCTACATGTCATGTATTTGTGTTACACGTCATGTAGTTACCCGAAACCATGTGACAATGAGACATAGCCTAGGAATCCATGTGGAAACACATGACCATGTACAACCACAAGTCTAAAGTATATGGACATTTGATCCATTACACGGGAATGGTAAAAGCAGATGGTCATGTTCCTCTTTATCCTAAACAAGTTTTGTAGTATGGGATACATAACATTTAAGGGACATGGATGTCTGGGCCCTGTGAAGGAGAAACATGGATAGAGGTTGGGTGAATTAGTAAATGATGTGTATTTCCACTTCACTATATGTACCCATACATGGGTTGGAATGATGGGTATAAATAAGTCATGACCTAGTTCTCGTGTAGGATAACATTCTATATAGATCCCTGTGAATGTTGTGTACTCCATATGATCTTGATGGGATCTTCTACCTTCTATATCTCATTATACGGAACTCGGATTTAGGCTGGTGATTAGTTTATCCTGAGTGTTTTCTACGTAGAACATGATGTTGGTCACCATAGAGTCCTACAATATACAAAGGTGGTGATGATCGTGTAAGAATCTTGTGAAGTGGTTTTTAATCGATGTGGTAGTCCAGTGTGGTACATTTAGAGATATGCTATCATTGGTACTCACAAGTGGAATTCAGTGATGGGTTTCCATTACCTCTATGCATTGGTTGAGATAGGACTCTCCACATCATTGTTGTGGGTTCTTGTACCATTGGGTAGTTCTTCCAGGGCTGGTACTCCCCTAATGGTTTAAGGCGTGGGTTCACCATGATGTTCATTTAGTTGGAAATTTCTCCCCGATCATGCTAGGATGTTCTCCCCTTATAATCATTATCTATATAGAGTTGGTACACCCCTATTGGAATAGAGTTTGGGTCCTCTATCCATGGATTCAATACTCCCCTTCTTGTTTTAGGACATCGGTCCTCTAGATGTGAAATAACGATTAAGTCATTACTCCCCTGTCGTTTTTTGGTGTGGTTCCTCTAACATTGGATTCATAACTCCCCTATCATTCCAAGGCACAGTTCCTCCATACAAAATGATTTGAAAGAGTCGGTACTCCCATTTTCATATCGGGGAGAGGTTCCTCTAGCACAGGGTTGGTACTCCTCTATCATGTTAGGGTACAGGTCCCATATAGTAATTGAGCTTGTTGAGTTTCACTCCTCTTTATTTACAGGGTGTGGGTCCTCATCTACTGATTTTCACTCCCCTATATCTGAGTATCAGTGGTGAGAGGGTCCTCCATTGGAGTTGTTCTCCCTCATCTGTTGAGTATAGTACGAGGAGCATGCCTCTCTACTAGGTACATGTGATACCTGGGTAGGAGATAGCACTACCTCAAAGGACTGAGGTACGGGACACATCACTCAGGAGTGACAAATGTTTCTTGGCTTTGTTTAGGAGCAAATACTTCCCAGAGTGTAAGTAAGTGGAGTGGTGATGGTCCCTAGGTTCTCTCTCATTAGAGAGGATGCACGCGGTGTATAGTCTAGAGTAGTGATCCCTCAAAGGTGTGAAATTGTTAGGGGTGGGACTCTCCTCTTGCGTTTATTTAGCTTCTGCTAGGTTTAGGGTAACAATGGAAATACCTCTATTGCTAGGCACTAGAGCTGGACCTAGTGAGTTGTTCCTGATGGAGTGTATCTCTTGGACATTTTTCATCTGATATGGCTGAGCTCATGGAGTGTTCTCTCTTACTTTAGTGTTACCATTATATCTTTGAGTAAAATAATGTTACTGGATATGAGGATGGAACCTCATGAGACATGGATTCTAAGACGGTTATACATGGTTTTTCTGGGAGTCCTTGTGGAGTGGTCACATGTTGGGGTTGACACACCTTGTGTACTGAGCGGATTTTTCTTGTATAGTCGAGGATGGTTCAAGATGGAATTTTTCTCTTGATTAGGTTCTCCCTGTCCAGGTCGAGTGGAATTTTCTCCTCTAAGTTTCTCCGTTTTCATTTGTGTTTTCGGGTGATTAAAGAGTATTATTATACTCACCAATGCATGGGATTTTCCCACATGTGTTGTGTATTGTGTACACCAGAGGACTTTTGATGTAGTCCATAGAGGAACTGAGGAGGATGGATATTTGTTAGCTAAACTAACTGAGGTGTTTTTCAAATATGGGTTGAAATGATTTCTGAAATATTCATTTGATGGTGATCCCCTCCTTCTGAGAAGCATGGACATTTTTACAATTTTCTTTAAGGGGTGTGTTTCTTCCCATTATGATTTCAGTGGTACTTTTTTACTCTAGCTTGGGAAAGATGTATAGATGCATTCTAGTATCCACCAATTTATATCACTAAATTTATTTCGTCAAGGTGATTATGGGTGTGTGTGTGTATATGTAATTTTGGAAAATATATCCCATATTTGAGATATTCTTACTTGGAGCTAGTGGTCAGCCCCTGGCCTATTGGTTCCATGCTTGGAGAGTTGTGCCTTGGGCCATGTCGGGTCAGGTCGTGACATGGGGAGTGGCAATCACGATGCGTGAAACCTAGAGCCTAAGGAGAGTGGAGTCATGATGGATGATAACTATTGACCATGTCCTAAACATATAATCAATATCACTTTGCCTTATATGGAAAAAAACAAATGATTGTCAGTCACTGGACATATTTGACATAGCGAACCTATCTCAAATTGTCATCCAAACTCATTTGGGGAATTACCCTAGGATATTATGTGTTCCTTAGCCCAATACCATTCGGTTAGAGGGTTTATTCATACATGGAGGAGGATGAGAATCCAAATAAGGGGAACTTGAAGCATGGAAATTAAGTAATGTAATGTTCTAATAGATTCCAACAATCTTTTAACTATACAACCCTAGCATAGATTATTTTGGAATGGGTGTATTTATGGGTATGGATGTCAAAATCATCTTCCAAATAGATAATCATATCTAAGTTTGAGTGATGAGAGAATGAATCATGTGGTATTTAACTATGACAAGAGTAATGTTTTTCAAGTGAATAATATGTCTTGAAGTTTTAACATCATGTAATGAGGATAATAAAAACACAGTTTTGTGTAGTATGGTGAAGATGATGAACATGTAGTTTTATGTCATATGTTTATGATGAATAATTTTATAGTTTTATACAAAGTTAGTTGGATTCATCCAATAGTTTTATTTCATGTGACCAAGATGTAGAGTTTATGTGGCTTATGTTCCATGCGTCATATTATTTCATACTCATTTCATAAGGGAATCCCATGTTTAATTCATGTGGTAGATTTAGGGTTTAGAATTGTGAAAAATAGGTCATACAAAACTAACGTGAATCATACAAACCTAACCATGAGAGTTGAAGGTAGATTCATTTTGGTACACACCCCACCATGAAATGGAATTTTTTTCTGTGTCGTATGTTGTTTATGATTATGATTCATTGACAATGAATTTTAGTTTAAGGGCATAGAGTTTTGAACTATTGAAAATATTTAATGTTCATACTTCTTGGACATGTGGTGTGTGTATTGATGGATTGTGTGTATCACCGAAAAGGTTTCCCAATGTGAATGAAGGGGCCTAAGATGCCACCTAATGCTACAACAAAAACTCCTAAGACAACTCATACATATTTTAAGTTAATCATTATTGGACGATGAGTTGATCCAAATAGACTTGGTTTGTATGGATAGATGATAACTCTGATATGAATGGGGACCAAATCGGCCTTGAAAAAAAACAAAAAACTATGGGAGGATTTTCACATAGTTTAATATCATCATGATTGGACATGATACAAGATGCATTAGAAGACCGCTGGTGGAAATGATATAAACTATAAAATGAGGGTTTTGAATACTATCATACATTTATATGAGGTTTCCAACATTTATAAATGATAATGATATGGTTTAACATTATGTGCAGAGGACATTCCTTCATCATATCAGGTTATGAGGAAATTGCAGCCTACATATGGGACAAGGTACATAAATGGGGCTGATATATAGTATGAATCCTAGAGATGGAAAGCAAAGTCATCACCATATATCCCATGAGGATGGAAATCAATTGAAACATTGTTCTATGTGATGAAAAAATTGATTAATGTCATATAGTCTTGACCAATGAAGAATCCCATGACTATCATGGGGGCATCCCATGTTCGGGTCAGAGGGTAATATTTTTAATCTATCAAATACATATCTTGTGAGGAATCCTGATTTGAAATAGGATAAACATCATAACATACTTACGAGGAATCTTAAATTTGTCCAGGGTAAGACTGCATCTTAACATTATGCAGTGAGGACTATGGGAGAAGTATTCCAAAAGGGATGTGAATAGAGAAATGGTTATAACCTGACGTGAATGGGGATCAAGGATGCATAATTCACATAAAACACTCCAAATGAAGAATCACACGAAACATTAAGTCTCAATTCATGGATTTAGACTTATAGTTTATGTTCATAATTCTCGGACCATGGGCCTCTTATAATAAATATATGTAGTGTGGCTATGTGAAAACCCATAATTAAATGACATCCAGGGTTTCCAAATAGAAAAAAAAACTCTATAGAGGATCTATAAACAGTTTAATGTCATAATTCATATACCATAAAAATGAGTTTAAATTCATCATTTATCAACAAAATAAGGTATTTTTTGACAAACTTGTGAGGAAAAAAGAGCTAAACCCTGCCTAGAATGAGCCAAAGAGGCCCTACACCACAGACATATCTGGGGTAAAAATTACAGTTTAAGGTTGTAATTCATGGACAATAAAAAGGGGAGTAAAAAATTTTTATTCAGGTTTCATGGAATGAGGTTGGCCCAACATGAAGCAACATGAAAAGGAGGGAGTGAATTAATAATGTGATTGGATACAATACTGATCACTCATGAATATTGGTTCTAAAGGGCCAATGGTTTTATAAATTTATAGTTAGTACCCATGATGGGATGTATGGGAATCACTAGGTATTCCATAAGGAAACAAATCAATCAATACATAGTTATAAAACACAATGTTGTAATAGAAATACACCAATATATGTGAAACTATTTGGGAAGGGAATCTTAAGAATCCCTTAGTTATCATGTGGCATCCCATGTTCAATGAACGGGGAAGGTTTGATCATCAAAAACTCATTGAGTGAGGCATCATGATGAGAGATGGGGTAAAAAAATATCTTTTTAAGAGGTATCCTGATTTTTTACATGGTAGAATCCGAGTTTGGTGTTGTGCATTAAGGACGTAATGGTTTTTATTTTTATTTTGTATTAATCATGATATAGTAGTTATAAATAGTTTAAAGTCATAATATATGGACGTACAAAAGTTAGTTTATGATCATTCCATATAGAACATAGGATAGACATTAGTTTATGGTTTTAAATTATAGACCAAGTTCAATATTTAATGTTATACACCTGTGACATAGGATACAAGTTTAGGGTCAATGAGTTTAGATAGTTATAGTTGGGTGAGTGTTTCATGTAGATATGTGTAGTGCAGTGTCATTACAAACCCGATGTGAATAAGGGAAAAAGAGTCCCAACACCACACAACATAGTATTGATAGAATCCCACAATCCATTTAATGTCATGATGCTTAGACTTGTTGTAAATAGTATATGGTCAAGTTTCATGTACTATAGGCTCTTAGTTTAAGGTCATAGAGTACATACCAGGAACCTAGTATAAAATTTTCATCTTGGGCCATAGAATCCTAGTTTACTCTCAATGATTTTAGATAGTTAAGGGATCATCTCACCAAAAGGTATAGGTGGATCATGAAAATAGTAACCTCGTGTGAGTGAGGAACAAAGAGGTCAGTGCAAAATGACACATTCCAAGGGATACTCTCACACATTTTAAATTCATGATGTCTGGACTTTGAAATTCAATTTATGGTCATGGGGTTCAATACTAGGAATCCACTTAATACAATGTAATTCATGAAGAAGATGTAATTGGTAGGATTAGTGAAACAAGCTCTGTCCATGGTGATCATGGAGTATGTGTCATTGAATAGAACTTATGAATGATATATGGTCCTTCCCACATGGGCCCTGACATTGGTGGATTTTTTCAAGGAATCATTGGAATTCTATGGGCCATTACTGTGTCACCTTGAATAAAAGAGTGGAGGAAAAACTTATTGTTGAATTATTTCACTATCTTATTATCATGCCTCTATAGATTGTGGAAGGCTTGAAGTATCTTCTATTTGAGTGATTCTAGGTCATCTATATGAACTTAAACAACTTTTACTGCTTTCTTCTGGTCATAAATAGATGTTCATAGTGGTGGTAAGTGAATATCAATGGGTAGGAATACCTCTGTACCATACACTGGGGAATATGAAGTCACATGGGTGGAATTTAATGTCATTGTCAAATAGGCCCAAAGGTAAATGCAAAGCCTGTCCGACCAAATATTTTTTATAGACATCCATATTTTTTATAATCATAGAGAGTGTATTATTTAATAACTCATACAATATATTTTCCATTTCATGATAGCTTGAAGTATGATTGTAATAGATGCTATAATTTGTGTACAATTTCTTCATCTTAGCACCGTATAAGTTGGTAGCATTGTTGGTGAGAATTGAATGAGAAAATCTAAACCAATGGATGATGTGGGTGGTCATGAATTTGATCACAGATTCGACATTTACACGCATAATTGGAATTGAATATCCCCACATGGATAATAAATCTATAATAATTCGAAAGAACCTACATTGTAAATTTGTTGCATAAGGATATGGTCCCACAACATCGAGTCCCGATACATCAAAGGGAGAAGAATACAGGGTGGTGTGGTGGGTCTCAGGTTCTCGATGTACAATGATGGCATGAATCTGAAACATGTGGATCCACTTAGTGAACTTGATACATTAATGCACCAGGGTTTTCTAGATGTTTCTCAATCATTATATTTGATGGGATAGATTCAATCCTTCTTGATTAGAACCGTAGTAACTTGTATAAACTTCCTCCATAACCTTTTTAATCTCATATCCATGTATGAAATTGAAGATAATTCCATTAAACCACATCTATATAGAGTATCATAAAGAGTAGTATTAATCTGAAGGGTGAATTGAGTTGTGTGCTGAAGGATTCTCTCCAACGTGGCTCAATCTAATGGGAGAATAACATGATGCAGATACTCAATGAAAGCAGTTATCCAATCGGAGGTTTCTTCTATGAAACGGGGATACTAGTGTCGATATGTAAAGGAACCATAAATCAAATAATTTACTTTCTTGATATTATCATCATTTGTAAAGATAAGTGAAATAAATATCTAATGTGCCACATGAATGAATAGGTCATCATAGTCTTTATATAAAGGGTATATGACGATGATGGATAGAGCATTAGATTCACCATTATACGACTGAGGATCATGATTCAGTTCTAAATGAGAAGCAAACTAGGACATTGACTAGTGAGTACACTCTAGAAAGGGCACAAGATCTAGATTTTAGACTATGTAATCAGAATTGATCTATTTGGTGATTAATTCTGTGTATCCATTCACATGTATTCATGGAACATCAATATAGAGGTCCATCATGATACCTGTAATGATATCTTGATATTTTAACTTTTTGTTTGTGTAGTTTTCTGATAGCATGAAATAATATGGTAGAACAGCCTTTTCCATGGTAATAAAGACAGTCCCTAGGCCAACTCTATTGATCATGGAATAATTTTTCCTTCTATCAGATAGGATCTAGAAATAAAATTCAATGTGTATATTCTTGCATGACATTTCCATGTCCATTAAAATTAAATCATCGTATAGGAAATCGATACCTAAGTGCAATTAGTAAAGGCCCAGATTGTTAGTTATAATTCACAAAACTTCTGCCCTTTAAAGTAATTATGCGGAATGAATCTGATGTCAAAATTCACATTTATTTATACCAAACATGTTATCCTTCCCTCTAGCGTAATATGATTCTGGATATACTACAGCATGTTCACAAGGGACACCATCTATATATAGTGTTAGTATAGATAATTATTCTACATCATCAATGAAAAAACTACTGTGAGATATCTAATATCAATGGAGGGGTATTTTTCCTCCATTTTGAACAGAATTGAACATATATAGTATAAAATGATCTATATGAATTAGTTGTTCTTATGGAAATAAGATAACCAAGGTACCATTCTAGGAAAGTCACATGGAGGACCATAGGCCTCTTAGAGGTGCATGGAATTAAAACTGATGGTTTTAGTAGATACTCATTGATTTCCTAAAATGATCTCTATCACACTTCATCCCAGTAGTAGATGTATTCTTTCTTCATGAGTCTATAAAATGGGTTACACATGAAGGATAGATTCATGATGAATAAGAGTATCAAGTATATGTGTCCTTGTAGGCCTCAGAGGTCCTAGATGTTTCTTAGAGGAGGATTTTGGATGGTAACCTTGATATTCTCTGGTTATATCAATATACTTTTTATTAGACACCAAAGATGAGTCACTTCCTTGAGTTAACCCCAAATTTACACATCAACGAGTTTATATTCCCATTCTAGGAGTGAGGGATGCCAAAAATATTCTAAAGATCTCTAAGATGGTCCTGAAACTTGTGGGATTTGACCACAAAATCATCCACATAGAATTCTACTAGCATCTTGATGATCAGTATGAAGATGTGGTTCACGGAACACTAATATGTTGCCCCTAAATTCTTTAGACCGAAAGGCATTACCCGATAAGAAAAAGAACGTTGAAATGCTCTGAAGGTGGTAGATTCCTCATCCTTAGGGGCTATCCGGGCTTGGTTATATATGGAGTTTTCATCCCTAAAGAAGAGATGATAGTACACAGTTGTAAAATCGATCAAAATATATATCACTAGAAGTGAAAAATAATACATGGGAAAATTTTGGTTGAGGACCTAGAAGATAATACAACACTAATCATCCATTTCATATTCTTGTATAGGATGATGTTGTATAGCCACATGAGGTAATGGACTTCCTTGAAAAATATGTCTTTGAGAAGATTATCGACCTTAGCCTCCACCATTTTCACAATGAGATGGGTGGAATTTTTTGAGATTAATCTTGAAACCACAATGACTCCACAGAAGACCATTAATATGGACAAAGACCTAAGGATAGAGTTTGATAATCTCATCATAACTCAAGGGAAATACATCAACGTGTTTCCTTACATAAGCAATTAGATGATGCTACTCTAATAGAGGATTGGATGTATAGATCCACATTGATCATGGATCTAAAATAGTTCCAATGATTACATGAACCAAGTAATTTATAGTGGAAGAGATTCCCAATTTTAATGAGGGAGGAGAATCTTCTAAATCCTATTCATCGTTCGAGGTTGTAGAATCAGTAAGAGGAGTTAGATCATCCAGGATAACATATTTAGGTGGCGAATTGGAATATCATTGAGATGACACAAAATCTCCCCTGGGGGGTTTCTACTCTATAGAAACCATGGTAACATAGACTATCGATCCTATTACATTAGGACACTAATAGCATGGGCCATACTAGATATCAACAAAATAGTGGCTGGTTCGTTTCTGATGAATTTACCTGAATCTATGGAATATGTGAGAATGTTATAAAATGGTAATCATATATTGAAACTCTTATTACATCATAGAGGCATGGGATTCTAGTTTAACCCAATACTATTCTGTGTAAGAGTACATGATAATATTCTAAATTTATTATCTTTTAAAGATGCAACTCCCTTTTCTCTTAGAGATGAAATAGTGACATCCTAAATCTAGAATTATGGGTTCCATTTGATAAATTATGAGGATTAAAGCATCATCCATGTCTACCCATGGATTGGAAATAGTAGCAGCATGTTCAACCTCATTTTTATAAACAAAAACCCCTTCCCTCTTATAATAGACAAAATCTGAATACTGGTCTTCATAGGAGTCAAAGGGTGACAAATCACTATAAATAAAACAGAATTGACCATTTAGAGAGTATGTCAGGAATTTGGGATATGAGGAGGGAACTAAATCATGATAATAAATCCATGGAATACAAATAAATACATTTAAGGTGATATCCTATGAGAGAACTATGAATTATGAACTTTCTATAATGCCTCTGAGTTGGGTCTTCATCTGAATCCTACCATACAATGTATTTTCAATCCAATCATAACATTGAATAATTTGGTAAAAGGGAATCAAATATTCTTTGGTTAGTCTATGATTATAGAGGTTTTGGTTCGGAGTGAGGTTGATCACAGAACATAGTTTGACTAGACAGTGATAGATCTTTATGCCATTGAACGATCACGTGATCTACGATGGATGAATGGGGCATGATATGAGGGCATCCTCATTTTCTATGATAAATGAGTTGATGTCTTGAAATTCCTATTTCCAAGCTTCCTCCATATAGTAAGTCTCTATGGTAGCTACCTCTGCCGTGAACTAGAGTGGACTCTTCAAGAATTCTATGAGATCATAACACATTTCCTTAGAAATGCGTATAGACTCGAGGAAAAATAGACTTGTAGGTATACTAGTGATGTGCTTCAATTTTTGTACTTTTGAGATAGGTGAAAATTTATGTCAATAAGGGGATTTTATTTGGAAGGAGGCATGATATGCACTACTGACAGTACCACTTGATTATGGAGAGTGTTGGTAATTTCATGCTACTCATCACCTAACATGCCATGAACCACAATCTGCTGAAATTCAGCTAGAAGAGGCATGTCTTGAGATGGAAATATCCAATCATGGAGTGGTCATAGATGATATGGTTAGTTAATTAGCATGGGAAACTTTAGAAGTGAATCTAATGTAGTAGGCTGGGGGACTATACCTACTCAGCTTTGTACAGTACATGTTTTGTTGGTCTCGATAGCAAACACGGCTCGGTTCAAAGTGATGACATGAGTATCACATCAACATGAAATTAGATTTACATTCATTAGATGGAGTTTTGAAAACACATATAGAATATTATTAGGGGATTCCTCATCATCTATGAGTGTGATGTGATATATCAACAAGATAGCGTTCACATAGGCATAATCCTTATCATCATCATAGGGGACTTCCAACGCAGGGCTGACCCTGGGGTTGATTCACAGCATTTGAGGAATGAAATCACTGACAGTATGTGATGTCTCTCACACTGGTGTGGGACATTCATTTCCCATTTTTAATCAGTACCTACTCTTATAAGACTTAGAGGGATTTTATATAGATTCAAAATAGGTGGATGAAGAGGGAGAGGAAACTGCATGAGGTTATATCCTTCCTAAATAAGAAAGGATGACACAATGTGTATGATGAAATACTCTATGTTCCAACCATTCATCAAACATTTGACTCCCATGTTTGGAATCCTTATATCATTCAATTGAACACTCCATTTTATTCGGGTCTGGGTGGAGATATGTTCCATCTATATCGAGATATTTCACAATTAGAGCAAACTATTATCCACAAGGTCCTAGATCTAATCATTGAACAAATATCATTGTTTGATTTTATGTAAAAGGATAATTTGGTAAGGGAAATTTTTTGGCGATTAGTACGCTTAGATTTATGGCACTTCATACACTCGAGAACCCTTAGAATCCTCTATTCCATGGAACGGAGGAAATAACTAGTAATTTGTGAATCCATAAAAAATATACCATGTTCATCATGTTCTGGATTGGATCCCTTATAGGATATCCCTAATGAGGGTTGTTTCCTGATGAGGGTCCCAATCCATATCCACTTCTAAAGGATTCTTCTATTCGTGTGAAAGTTCCTTCTATTTCTTCCATTAGTGAGGCTGATCTTATTGAGGTTTTTGTATTCGGTGAGGCTCCACTCACAAAGGGGATAATAGATCTATTAGCTTGAGGGACTCTACATGTAAAACAGTTGTAGTCTCTACCTTTGTGATCCTTCTCATAGGTGATTCAAGAAGCAACCACCATACCTGCTTATCTTGCTACAAGGCCTCCTATAGAAGTTGGACAGTATCAGAAAAATATTAAAACCCACCTAGAGAATTTTGAGTGATACAGGAAAGGACCATCTCTATATTTAAATTCCCCACACAAAACATCAAAAACTACTCTTGATTCAGTGTAATATCCGGTGAATTAGTGAGTCTTTTCCACCAAGAAACAAAATTTATTACTCACTCATAAGGTAGTTACATTCCCTTGAAGTGGTCAATAATTATGTCCTTGCATGTGGTGGATCTAAACTGATAGAAGAATTATTTTTGGAGGAATTCTCAATGATTTATGGTCCTTATTGGTGGATGGATGTGCTAGATGAATGTAGGTCCATCCAATGGCTTGATTAAAAATCAGAGCATAGTGGCCTCCTTCTACTCTTAAGTTCCCAAAATGAGCACACACATTGAGAAAATGTTGTCCAAATGTTTTAGTGGTTCACTCATACCATATAACATGGAAAATATAAGGTTCCCAAAATTTAGGGGTTTTTTCATGTCATCCAACCAAGTAGGGTATTTCATTCCATCTGGTAGTATTGACCCCTATCACAATTCATGGGTGATGATAAGAGTTGTTAGAGCGGGAATCAAATCGTCTTGGTGGGCATCTATATCTTCAAAATTGTTCCTTAACACTAATGTGTCGATAGGCTAACAGACTCATTATATAGGATCGAAGGCACATAGAGTGGCTCAATAAAATTCACAAGGAATATGAACATGTTCATTTGGTAGATTTAGTGACTCAAATGTATGACAATTTATATAGAATAATGATTTTTCTGTATCTTGATGTGTAGGATTACCATGAGTTAGTAGGGGAAAGTAGACAAGGGGATTGTTGGTACCCCAATTAGGGATAATTGAGATCTATTTTGGTGGATTCATAATTCAGGTGCCCACTAGAAATGAAATTAGAAATCATATTATTATGTTACGAATGCTCCTAGAGTGAGAAGTATATAGTGTGGTCTACCCCTATTTTCAAGGAATCCATAGATGGATCAGAGGGATCAAACCTTCCCTTACACTTTCTGGTATTCTTGTGGGTAGAAAATAATGCATAGGGATCCATGGGGCTATTTTCTGGATTTTATAGGTTAGTACGAACACCCATGTGAGGGTCTTTCTGGTACTATACTTCCTTATGAGGTGGGTTTTCCCCACAATTCTTCATATCAGAGACCTTGTCCTTTTAGTTTTGAAAGTGGTTGGGGATGACCATCCTTGATATCAATGGGTGGTTTAGGCTGTAGAATGATAGGGATGAAGTAGAGAGCAACATACTATCCCAAGCCCCCAATCTACACATGCGGATATTCATATTCCATGATTCTAGGGAGTATAATGAGGCTCTTGACGCTTCTCTACTAAACAGTAAGGTGGTTCCCAGTCAACTGAGGGTGCTGATCCTCTAGTAATATAAAAAACTCAACCATTAGACCCAATTTATCGATGTTATCGAAGTTCTCAAGATTTAATGGGTAGTCCAACTGATTTTCGTGAAAACTCTGTATCATTTTCCAAATTTTCTACAGAAATCATGTGTCCGGACCCTCAGTGAGGGATTGCATGCTATTGAATATGGAAGTTTCATTTGGCTAGAATACCACCGAAAACTCAATAGTGGAGAGCATCTCCTGTCATATTTCATGGCCGGTGGTGGGTCCCTTCTCTTGATGTTCCAAAACATTGATCATCATTGATTGTAAAATGGGTGGTGGAAAAAATATTGATTGGTGTAGATAATTGTTGGATGATTGAGGATCCACTGCATGGGTTACCTATTCACTACACATTAGGTCATCTTTTTAGGCAGACACCAACCAAATCATCATGTTATAATAGGATAGGGTTTTCATCGCTTCTTCATGTGGAAGGGAAGTGACACTCTTTAGTGGATACAAAAGTAGCTCACCATCTGAATGAATCAGACTAGGACAGAATAGATCTATGTGATCTTGGGTAGTAGTGGAGAGGTATAATAGTAATGATGGAGATGGTTACACTATGAGCCCCTAGTAGGGAGCCAGAACTTCCTCTACCATAGGAACCAATATAGGGATTTGGGGGGTATGTGGATATCACATTTCTTGATAAAAAACATCACATGTTGGGCACCCACCCTAGACTCTAATAATGATTAATGGGATGAGGTTTCCAACATTTAGGGTAATCCCCCCCCCCACAAAATCTGATTAGTTGATGGGATCAATGTTGCCCTAGAGTATTTGGTGAATTCTCCACTAGTGGTAGTTGTTCTTCCTACTTCCTCAGGATGGTTCTTTATTATAGGTTAATTATTCAGCCTAGGGAGGACCTCCATGATGGTGGGTGGAAACATGGGGATTTATTACAAGTCAAATATATCATATATATATATAGGACCTCAATATCAGTTGTTATTGGAGTAGTAAGGACCTCCATGTTGATCATTTATGGATTTGAGAGGACCTCCACTCTAGCTATTGAGAAACAAGGGAGGAAATTCACTTTGGTTAGTGGGTACATGGTTAGGAACTCTGTGATTTCCAGTAGTAATATAAGAGGGTGGACCTCTGTACTAGATGTTTGAAGTGTGAGGAGGAACTTAAAATGGGTCAAAATGGACTAAAGGTGGTCCTCTGGGTTGATGAGTGGGATATAGATAAGTTCTCCTTCATGTATATTGAATGTTTGGGGACGAAATGCTCTTTGGTCGCTGGAAACATGATGAGGCCCACCATGATCAAAGTTGAAGGGGTGGGAAGGACCTCTACTATGGTTGGTTGTGACATGAGTAGGATCTTAGTGTTGACTACTGGTGATATCACTAGTATGACCTCTATAATTATTACAGATTGAGTACAAAGGTCCTTCTCTTTGATCAATGTTGGAGTAGTGAGGAAATCATCCTGATATAGGAATGGAGTGAGGAGGAAATTTGTAATAATTTGATGAAAGATGGGGAGGACCTCTATGATGTGAAGAAAAATTATAGGGAGGACCTCCATTATGACTATTGATGAAGAGAGGTGAAATTCCTCTTCCATTTGTGGGAACATAGGGAGGAACACCATGTTGATCATGAGATTGGGGAGGACATCCAATTTGGTTGGTGATAATATTAGGATGACCACTACACTCAATCTGATCATTATGAGCCATACCATAGTGATCATTGGTTGTGCCGATGATTGACAGAGTAAACCCAACTTGCCCACAAGGTGGATGTGGTGTCGATCCCAACTTGGTTAAATGGATAATTTCTCATGTTTCATAGGTAAATAGTGGAATTCATCGGAGGTGACATAGGACACTAGATATGTCGAATACAATTCCCATTTGTAGGGATTCTCCTATGATTTTTTTTCCAAAGTTAATGCTGGGTATTCCATACTAGGACTGGTGGAGAAGGTGTATAACCATCATGTTCTTCATCTTGAGGGTTTTCTTATTACTAGAGTTGATGGGGACTCATGGGATTCACATTGGAAGATCCTAGGTGGATGTAACGGTTAGGGTGACTCAGTCGTCCCCCACCTCCTTAGTGTAGGAGATAAATTCATGGTATCACCCTGGGGAGAGAAACTCAAAGCGATTCACTTTTGGAATTCAGAGTGTTTTCTCCCTACATGACCCATGGGGAGGTTGTGTTAGTGAGGCACTATAGTCTTTTGGTCTTGGGGATCAATGTAACTTGTGGTAAATACCCCTTCATGGATCATAACAATGTAAGAGGGGGTCCATCACCATTTTTGGATGATCTCCAAGGCTGATATGGGCATGGGTTCCCAATATCTATGGTCATAACAGAAGTCATGGCATAGGTGGTGTCATGCAGGATTGTTGCATTAACATTTCTCTTAACTCGACTCCAAAATGAATTGGGTAATTTATTTTATATGATTAGTTTTCTATAAATATGTTGGATACATCCATCAATAGAAGTGTGAGGATGTAAATATATAATTCTATAGAATCCTCCAATATTCAAAATATGGATACAGATCCACACTGACAGTTCCATAGGGGGAGGTATTCAGAATGTTTACTTGTCCAATTTATGGTGAGTTCCATGTTGGGCCAACTATTTACGTGGTGAGACATGGAGACACATGTATGAATCTGGTGACATGCTATTATTTTAATTTCAAGAATTCTTCTAGTCCTCATGTGGATGAGAAGAGATTCACATCGGGTTAACCATTTCAATTTTTGATGCATTCACTAGAGCATTCCAGCACATCTACCACATGGTGTGTGAAATTTGGATCCTATTTACCATGTATTAATATTTTCTAATTACAGATGGATTTCATCGCATTCAATGATGATTTCTACTCCAATATCAAAATATTATGATGGGATGTCAGTTCTTCCTTCCATTGATTTTTCGTTGGAGCTCATTTCCTAGTCTGTGTCTCCCTTATACTGTTAATTCATTCTCATGTAACTCATTCCTGATTCCGTATCTTTGTGGATGTTGGTTAATTAAAACGATTATATCTTGACATAATACATTTTTATAGACAAGGTATTAAACTTTAATCTAGAGAGTAGTCACATTTTCCATCAATGGAATGTCAGGTTACTATGAAAATTGGTCACCTAATCCATCCTCTTGGGAGGGAATTGCATTTGACGTATCCTGGGCATAGAACCCAAGGAATATCTTGTAGATCATGAGGTATCTAATTCTAATGGAGTATATCATCCAAGTATTTTACCTTAGTAATCTCATGTTTTCAATCAGGTATTTTACACCATATGAACATATCTTCTAAGGCTTTTCCCTCAAGCATCCCATGATTATGCATAAGTTATTTGTTTAGGGTAATAATAACATCTATGACATGTCGAGATGGGTCAAAACATATTATTGAAAAGTATCATGGTATTATCATAACATCTTATAGAGATGGGATGAGATAGATCATAAAAACCTATGGAGGATGATCAAACAGTTGTATCCATTTGAAATAAAAAACAATGTTTTCTGATGGATGGATTAGAACAACCATGTTGGTGGATCTATGAGGTGTTCCCCATAAAGGGACAATGAGACACGGTGAAGGTTTATTAGGACACCCATTTAGAATGATCAGGGAGGTACAACCCTATGATAATGAATTTGGGTTTACCGTAGGTCGGGATGGAACCTCAGGGAGGCATTATACGTACCCTGTTGAGATGATAGTGATGAATTCCCATATAGTTTCATGATTCATTTTATGGACATGTGATAGGACTAGTCCATAGAGTTTAATATCATTCAGTAAGTAATATCAAATCATGAAGGGAGAATCGATGAGGGTTGGGTGGAACTTGGATGTTAAAGATACGCTTCACTAGATAATTACTCTTGGTTGAAATTAGTTTCAGGATTATTAATTTTGGTACTAAAGGTACCTATAGAAGATGTGGTCTCCAAAGTGAGGGGAATTATCTTACCATGGATTTGGCATATATAAAATTAGGTTGGATTTGGAAATTGGGTTTGGATCTCAAGGAGGATTCTAAAGTAGCCCAGTTAGTTGGGAATCAAATCCCATATACATCATAATGGGTTGGGGTTACACCTATTGGAGGCCCTTGTGAATGAAGGTTTGGGATTTTAGTAAATAGGGGGCCAAAAGGTGTTTGTGGTCGGGGCTTATGCATTGAATTCATACCAATTGAGTACGGTTTCAGGGATTACACTAAGAAGAGTTCCAATGTGATTTGTATGGTTAGGTCTTACATGTAGGAGTGTCCCATTGGGTGAAGTGTATTTTGGGTATATTTAATTTTTTCCACTAACATCTAAGACCACATGTGTAATGATCTATTTGAGGCATAAGAGGAATCATTAGACCTGATATATTTTTTATGATGAAATTCCAATGAGAGATGATGTGGGATTACATGTGAACGATACACAAGGAGTATCTTATTCCTTATCTGGGTAGGGGGTGTGGAGGAAATCCCATTCCACTCATACATGAGCATCCTATGATTATTGCACTGGGTAATGTAACATTTTAACATCATGTGTTGAGGAATTATGGAATACGTATTTTACATCGTAAAGATCGAACAAGGGGGACTCTCTCCTCACCCCTTGAGTTTACGTGATGATCGATTATATACCTCTATATAGGTCATGGATTTGGATATTCGAAGGTGTAAATATGGGGATGAGTTATCATTCATGAGGTATATGTTATTTTGTCTATGTCTAAAAGAAACTGGTGTTAGAATGCATATTCTAATAAGAAAATGGTAGTTGGGAGACTTAGGCCACACATAAAGTGGAGTGGGACACATGAATGGGTATCACAAGTCACATTGGTAATTTAGGGATAGGTGAACTTATTCTAAATTGGATTGGGGTATATAATCACTAAAACGTCTTGAAAAGGTGTGAATTAAAGGGAGGAAGCTTGGGGAAGCCTAGTAAAGTGATTTTGGAGAACTTAAGGGCTCTTGGAGAGGTACTTTGTGAAGATTAGGTTACTTTTTTAGGCCATGTTCTTCACTAAGGGGTAGTATTTTTGAAATAGGGAGACCCTACCCTAGGATGATGTCATGGTTCATGGGAATAATGTTTCATGAAGGCAAAATGCTTCTAGAAGCCTCAAGATCCAATGAGGTCCTTAATCCTTTGAGAAATGCAAAGTCTTTCATGAAAGGATTATAAACCAAGGTTGGAGGCTCTTAATAATACATGGAAGGGGGTTTCATGAATATAAGGTACCCCAGATTATTCATTTTTGGTCTTACTCATGATTCCCTGGAGTTTCACGAATTATGAGATATTTGGAAGCCAAATTGATGGGTAATCATCCATAAAATGTTATAATGTGGGTGTATTTATTGGAATGAAATTTAATTAAGAATTTAAGTTTTTCATGAAGAATATTTGGGATTTTTGAATGGGATTTTCTCAATAGAACTCATGATGGAACCATCAATCATTCGCATGCTTGAAAAGCACCCTCAGACTCACAGAAGAACACCATCAATCATTTGTGCAACCATGAAGTGCCCTCAAAAACATAGATGAACACCATCATGGATTCACATGACTTTAAATGAGATATATTGGTTTGGGGATCTGAAAGCCTACTAGTTCACTATGATATAGAGATTTGTGAAGAAGACTCTTAATAGGGGTTGTTTTTTATTGTTTCTTGTATTTTCTCTAAACCAACAACTCATTCCTCAACTAACCATGTTGCATGTATTTTGGATCCAACAATAATACTATATAGAGTGTATTATAAGAAAAATACCATTGTATAATATAATATGACATCCTGAGATTTTATGATATATTTTTTTATAATTAAATTTAATTTCATTGATAACGTGTCTTGCACGCAGGACCAGGCTTAAATGAACTGTGATACTCTTTTAAAATATAATTTAAACATGAATATAATAACATGAGAAATAAATTTGAGGACTTTAAATGGAATAAATATATTTATATATTATTAAAATTTTCATTTCTTATCTATTTATTATAAATGAAAATAATAATTACTTGGGAGAAAATAACTGATTTTAGTAAAATTTTAATTAATTCATAAAATACAGTTTATTAGAGTTTTGCGCACATAATTTGGAAATTAATTTCTCAAAAATTTTAGATAATTTATTTTGAAAAATAAATTATTTATTTAAAAATAAAATAACAAAATTTTTGTTAAAGTAAATTTTTTGTATTTTTTTGAAAGGCTTTAATTTTTTTATGACTAGTGAAAACTACTGAATTTTAATTAAAAAAGTCCTTTTGATTTAAAAAATTCATAATGTAAAATTATATTTGTAATTATTTTAAAATAAAATTAGTTCAATTATATATAAATTAATCCTATTTAATTCACTATATCAATTTTCACATTAAATTTTGATATAAAAAATGTTGTGAATTATATGATATTTTAAATTTAAAACCCTTTTTCTCATCGCATCTGTAGAATTAATATTAAATTATAATTTTCTATTTCATTGAATTGAATAAAGAAATTTTTATTCCATATTTTGAATGAAAATAATATATTTTTTCTATTAAGTTAAACATAATTTTTGTTAAAAATAAATAGTTAAAATAGTAATAATTAATTACCTCGGTTATGGTAAAAAGTATTTACTATGTGTCAAACTTGGAATATAATGCTTAAAAGTTACCTAAATAATTTTCCAAAAACCATTTTATATCAATATTGAGAAATTATATCTTATATTTCCACTAATGGGCCACTTTTAGGCTTCTATAATGATAAAGATGTGGGTATGATTGAATCCTTTAAAACAATTATATGTGTCCCACTCACCTAACTTATAAAAGAACACACAGTCTCCTCTATTTTTTACAACATACTAATTATTTGGTTCTACCAATACCTACTAAAATAACATAAAAACATCCATAACATTGTCCTATAATCCTTTTTTAAGTATAAATCCATCTTAGGATATATTCGGTACAAATCTAAGGAAGATAACTGAAAAAGAAGAAACCTTATTCAGTGATTGTTTTTATCTTATTTCACTCCTCACCTCCTAAAATTATTACTAAAATGTTATTAAATAATAAAATATATATATTTCATAGAATATGATGTTTTTATAATATTTTCATCACCTAAAATTATCTTAATTTTTATCAATTTGGTTCTGAAATCATTTCTCATTTGTATGGAAGACTACCACCATTTGAATCGATATCATTCGATTTTTCATTACCACCTCTCATGGTTTTGTATAACATACGATATAAAGTATATATATGATATTTATAATATAATTATACCTATATAGTAATTATAATATATATATATGTATATACCTATTTTACATGCAATTCCGTAGTGAAAACGATAATGGTTCTCCTGTGTATAGAAGACTACAACCTCACGGAGCGATGTGATTATTCATTCACTAACTCATTACATGGAAGGTGATAAGAATAAATTTAATGATTATATGTCATATAAATTGTATAATTATGATATTCATAAAATAATTATCATTCTAAAAAAATATTATATGTATTTTTCTTTCTTTCCATTTCACTAATGTAAATATTGTAACATCTTTCTTGTTTATGTGGACTACCACATTCATGAAGCGATGTGGCTTTCATTTCATAACCAAGAAAATTTGAAGATATATAAAAAACAATATTATATATATATATATGTGATATTATGATAATTATATAATGATAAAATATTAATTTCATCATTTCCATGATAATCACTGGAAAATGAAAACTTTACTCATGTGTACGTACGATCAACCATATCTTCATCTAATATACTTCATTCTTTCTAACTATCATTGATTATAAGTTTTGAAATTATAATTGATATTTAAATATGATTATTTTTTAATGATTATTATTTTTTATATGATAGGAATATATAATATTTATAAGAACTAGATCTTTCATGACAATGAATGTGTGAGAAGACAAGGAATTTGACACCATAAATAATAAAAATAATGAAAGATTATTAACAAATGGGTGATAGGATATTATATGGGGATCACATATGATATTATAAATATAATAATGGATATTTTATAAATTAATAACTTTTTAAAAACTTTTACAAGTGGATAATTTATGTTCTATTAAAGGAAACGATGAGGTAAGAGATTTTGTCTCAATTTACATTCTATTGATACTTATTTGTTATTATGCACCAATTAATTTTTATGTGGTGTATATAAAACCCCATTGACATGTAAAATAATTATTCATTCATACATAATGGTATATTATGTTTCAATTTTAATTATTTTATCTAAGTATAATTCATTGGAAATTTACCAAGTAGTAAAATTTATTGAACAATCTCACATTTTTTGTTATTGTTATTTTTCACATGAAACCAGCACTATATTCTAGTAATTCTTCATTGGAAATTAAATTTCTATTAAAAATAAATATCCTTACAATATGGATATTATTATTTCCTAAAACATGTAACATTTTTATATACATTGTTTACTTTGAAATGTTTTTGATTAATTGTAGACAATTTTCTAAATCTATATCCATTACATGCTACAGATATTTGATGATAATCTGAATTTATTCATGAATAAAATATATTAAGAAATAGATTATGAATTCATTGGGCATATAGTGATGGGTTTTTCCATACATTATATATCCCTTCGATGAATCAATAGGTCTCATGATACAAATAAGTTAGCAAAAATAAATGGCTTTCTACCTATATTTTTAACTATATTGTGAAAGGTCTTGATAGTAGAGGTATCATGATTCCTGGGATCATGGGGTATAGTAATTATTAATTTAATTAATTGTGAAATTAAATTATTATTATTATCCACAGTATTTTCACAGTGATATTATATCTCAATTCATTCCATTCCCAAAATGTGATTAAATAGAAGGTGTTTTCAATTATTTATCTTTTCATATTTATTATGCATTATCTTTTCATGAAATGATGTTATATAAATGGAATGTGTGTTCTATTATTTAAAATTTCGCATTTTTTATTCTTTATTGATTCATAGTATATTCTGTTGTACAAAACCCATAATAAGAATTTTACTTCACCGTTATTTTTTTCATTGAACCATGTTATGAAGGTGAAGCCATTGAATAAGTTTAATGGGGTGAAGATAATTTTTTATGTATTTTTTTTATTATCATTTCCCAATGTGTAATGGGTATCTTTTTTGTATCAAGTTTTCCAAATCATCTATACAGATCTCTCCTTATAAATTTGATTCCATGCATATATGCTAATGTAAAAATGTAATACACCTCCTCCAGGATACTAGGGTCTATGTCGTTAAAGTTGGTATTAGAGGAATTTTAGAAAAAACATTTTGAACTAGATTAAGGAATATATATATTAGGGAACATGACCATATGATTTACAATGAGAGTTATTATAAAAAAAATCCCAATGTTTTGTAAACAAAGATATAATGTGGGTTTTTATAGAAATACATCCTTGTATGGATAGAATATCTGGACATGTTTTTTGGAAAAAAGGTACTAAGTGTAATAAATCAAAAAATGGAACATTGAACTATACCTGATCATAACCTATTTCATGAAAACATGCCTTACTACACACCAAGTTTGACACTACGGAGGAATATTCCAACGATAATCAATATTATCATTACAAACAATTAAAAATTGTATGAAAATAAACGTACCCCAAAAAACATGTCTATGATTATGATATTAATAATGAAAAAAATAAATTTATGATAAATATTTCACTTGTTTTGGGATTATAAAGTAATTTACATAATACTATAATCTAATGTAATGTATGAAATTTCATAGAAATGGTTAATGGAGGAAATAATGGTATCAATACTCATATATAAGGATGAGATTTCCCTACTATGGACGCTAATACAACTCTTATTAACAAAATAAAAATTATGGATATATTAGAAATTCTCAATCATGTATTGAAAAATAAAAATTCACGATGGGGAAACTTGTTCCACAGTGTGATTATTATATGTTGGATCACTTTATTTGATAGAATCCACCATCATTTGGTGTGACTATTATTCCAAAGATAACCGACTAATAGATTAAGTCTCTAGAAAATATATTCATTACATTAGGATGTTGTGAGAAGGAAAGGGATACACATTTTGTTTATTATCTCAATGAAAATGATGAGCAATGGTGGTCGTTGTTCTAGAGTACTAGAAAAAAAGAGGAATTAAAATCATGGAATTTAATTCTTTTTAAAGTGAAATTATTTGAAAAATATTTCCCTCATGAGTAACAAGCTAAAATCAAGACAATGTTCCTTATAATAACGAAAAATTAATAATAAAGTGTTTTTATTTTGAATCTACCTTAATAAAGATATCCATATTTTATTTGAATTAGATACGCAACGTGGAGTGTAACATTGCCCATTTTATTGATGGGATGAAGATAAATTTTGATGGATTCTAGTCTCTAAAAAATTATATTCCTAAGATAAAATAGTTTTATGTTCTATTAAGATAGATAAATCATTTTCTGAGATTTATAGATTTTAAGGGAAGCAAGAGATGAAGAGTAAGAAATGAAAAAGAAAATTAGATAGAGGGATGAAGGGAAATAAAGAATTTTCCACAAGTAATGATTTTGGAAAGAATCACTAGGTACTTGCTTAAAGTATATATGAATTTGCTAAAAGTGTAGAGAGAAAGGAAACCATGCTCATGATTTCAATGGAATGATAAAAAATCCAATTAGAAATGATTCCATTGTATGGAGATGGGGTACTACAAAAATTAATGCCCCAACTTGAAAGGTAATATACCTCAGAATAAGCTAAGGCCCAATGGTCAGTATAATTCTATTGATACAACCAAAGTAGAATGATTAATGTTCATGTGTATTTGGATCCACGAAATATGTTTTAAATGTATTTTAATGATTTCATATCATTATAATGTCATGAAACATATAAGGATTCTATTGAATTTCTATTTTATTAATGATTCAAAAATGGTGCTGGTGAACAATGAAAATGATTCAGTGGAATGTGAAACTTATGAAAAAACTCATGATTTTGGGAAATATTACCATCAATATATTCTTGATTTTTATATAATTATGTTGGGATAGTGATATGATCAATATGGATAATATAAATTTGATAGTAATCACAACCTTGGAACTGATGATTGATTTTTTTCAAAGTCTTTTAGTGTGCCACTAACAAACTTCACATACCTACTAATATATTCTCAATTTAAGGAATAATGAATCATGCATGTTTTCAGTAGTTTATGTTTGAAATTCAGGCTACTATCATGTTTCATGAGAATACATTAATAATTTATTCCCATGTTCAATATGTAGCATTTAGTATCTTCTTCATTTTAGAGGGGATTAATGATATATTAATTTTAGAAATATAGTGACCTTATTTTTAACATATAAGATGTTAAATTTTTGGAAGGTTCAAATGGTTTACTAGTTATCAAATTTTTTATGTTGTACATTGGACAAGGATTTATATATTAATGTATTACATCTACATAATAATATTTATGCTATTGTATAGCATATACTAATAATTTTTTATAATAATAACTAGATATCAAATGAATAACTTAACATATTATTATGGATCTTATGATTTATTAAAAATTAATTATAGTTCTTGACGCATAAAAACTCAATCGTCGATATTCATTTAATACAGTAATGAATTAAGTGTAAGATAATTGAATCACAATAAAAATATGATATTTTTTTTCAATCAAATAGTGATATACTAAATACATACTTTTTCATATGTTTTCAATCTACTTATTAAACAAAATCCACAATAATATGAAATGTTTTTTGATATAAAATGTTATCTTATTATCTTAAATTTTATTATACTAATTACCTTTTCCATGCCTATTTGGATTATGGATATGTCATCAGTAACCTTATTGGGATTTCCAAATTTCATGGGATCAAAGTTATATATAACCCTCCATTATTACATTGGTGTTATTTTTTCTCTACGTTCATGTTTTCAATTCCCACATATGTTAGCTTATATTGGATACTAGGTTTCTCCTATTATAGATGTCTATTTTACATCCCTTTATCTTTTTCAAGTTTTTGGTTTAATTACCCTTTTTACGATTTGTGTTTTGATAATTGTATTTTCAATGGAAATCTCATGATTACCTCAATCATTATTAAATAGAAATTGAAAAATTTACTTATGTTTGGGAGATTTTAACACTCCTATTTTTTATTGTATGAAAATAAAATTTCATATAATTTATGAAGTGAAAAACAAAGAATATAAGGGAATACAACAACCTGGTAATTTCTATTATACTTTTTTTAAATAAAATTAATCTTCTTGATAGCTTGTGATCCATGAAATAATATGTCTAAAAAAATGTGATACTATATTAATTTTTTTAAAATATGAGTATTTAAACCTTGATGTAAAATTGGAGGGTATGAATTTCACTAATTAAATATATAAATTTGACACAACCAATCATGATGGCTATAAATTTTTATTTATTTTTCACTTTTTAATTCGATTGTGGGGTAACAATACATGGATCATAAGACCAGAGGAACTTAGATATATTAAATGATCATTGAAGGCGTTAATAAATAGTGAAAAAAAACCTTCATAGATAATTACAACAATGATTCAAACATCCGAACTACAAGGCGGACAAGAAAACAATTCCCTATGTAGAACTGCATGATGTCTGGTCCTAATGAAAAAAACCATACCCTCTCACTCATTTAATATGAGATATCTTCTGGATGGAGGTTATACTAGAAAAAAATATTATACCCTACATAGGTGTGTATTTTTTTCGAGGACATCGTCCATCCACCGCCACTTTCACCTAGAAGTATATCCCTTGCATTCTGACAACATTCTCCACCACATCCTCTCCTGAAAGCTTCCATGTTGGGCCTGATTCATGACCAATGCACCGAGGAGAACCCACATCACCCCCAATGATGTCGTCTGATCCCTAGCCATCACAAAAAATTGACCTCCATCATAGGTCATGATCTTTCTACCATGGTCAACCACCTCTGTGGATACTGCTTACACCACCATCCGTGATGCCAAAAGTGACGTCGCTCTATAGCCTCACTACCGAAATCACTCCTCAATAAATAACAAATACTCAATATTGAGGAAATATTCCCCTTGTCTCGAAGATACACCACCCCCCCCCCCCCTCGCGCATCATTCCTCATCCTATAGTTCCCTATCGTGTTGCCTGTCTGGATGTCACAATGACTTCCCAGCCACCATACTGTCCTAATAAATCCTCAAATGGGTGCAGGTAGGTATCGAAACTTAGTTTGATGTAGGAATTTGGGGAATCCTTTACTAGTAGTATTGCAACAAAACATATAAATTATACACATCTACATTTTTTTCTATTAATTAAAATTGAATATAATAATGATTTGGAGGGGGATGTTTTTTCTATATAAAATTGGTTTTTCTAGAAGACAATTTAGTCTATCTTTGCAAAAATAATCTAAAAATAATTATTAAAAACATTAATAATATTATTTGAATAAATAAAATTTATTTCTAAAATTTTAGGACTAAAATTATCTTATTCTGGTTTGTTGGCATTTTTCTGAAAATTTTTATTTTTTGATGAATAGCGAAAACACTGAATTTTAAATGAAAGAAACCTTTTGATTTAAATAATTTATATGGTTAAAATATATTATTAATTTTTATGGAAGTAAAATTATTTCAATTATATATAAATTTATACAATTTAGGTATTTGGAATCATTTTCATTTTTAAATTTGATATAAATACCTTGTAAACTTTGGAACATTTTCTCTTTAAAACCCGCATTCTCAATGTGTATATTAGATTAATTTTAAATTAAAATTTTCCACATCATTGAATTGAATTTTTTAAAATTCATTCCATATTTTGAATAATAAATACTTATAATATCTAATTTTTTAAATATAATTTTTTTCCAAAATGAATTATAAAAATAGTAAAAAATGAATATTGATGTTGAGGTAAAAATGGATTTACCATTAGGTTAAACAAAGAAGATAAGTGTTAAAAATGACATAAACCATATCCAAACCCCAAATTATATCCATATATCAAGATTATATCTTATATGTGATATAATGGAATATTTTGGAGGCTTTTTAGATTATACCAATGTGTTTATGATCAAATATTTCAAACAATTACTAGTGTGTCACTCACATCACATATAAAATTCCACAAACTATATTCTTTTCTTTACACATTCAAGTCTTTTTCTATCAGTATCTACCTACCCAATTCACTCACATACTTCACAATCATAATAATTGAAGCCTTTTTGGTAATAAAACTATCCTAGGTTGGATTTGTTGAAAACCTTATGAACATAACTGAAGAATATGTAATGATCTTCAATGATAACTTTTATATTATCCCATTTCCCACTTACTTAAATTATTTTTAAACTGTGATGATATAATAACCATAGTATCTTAAATAAAATTGGTTGTTTTTAAAATAATTTAATTACCCAAAACCATCCCCAAATCTGAAATTGTTTTCATTAAATCAATGTTTTTGTGTATAGAGGAATACAACCTCCCAAACCGATGTCATTGGTTCTACCATTACAACCACTCATGGTTGGGTATGATAATAGATAATAAGTATATATATATATATATATATTAAATATATATCATATGTATACCTATGGTGTTATTATATCATATATACCTTATTTAATTTCCATTGTATAGGGGATATGAAAATATCTTGTGTGTGTACAGAAGACCACCGCCTCACGAAGCAATATGATTCGTCTTTGACTAACGCTTTACATGGAATGTGATAAGGATAATTTTAATGTTTATATGTGATATAAATGAAATAATTATGATATTAATTACATATCTATCCATCTAAATATACAATATATATCATTTTATTTCATTCCTTTTCACCCACGTAAAGATGATAACAATGTTTGAGTACCTGTGGACTAGCACCTTTACAAAGCGATGGGTCTATAGTTTTATCACCACAAAATATATATGGTATATGAAAAATAAAATGAAATATATGACACTATTATCAATCTATAAATATGAAATATTTATTATTCCCTTTCTGTAATGATCATTGAAAAATGAAAGTGTTTCTCATGTGTACGTACGACCTATCGTCTCCATGATTGTAACGTAATTAATTTTCATAACCATCATTCATGATTGGTTTTAGAAGAAAATTTGATTTATAAATATGATTATTATTTTAGGATTATTATTATATAAATGATAGAAATATATAATATTCACAATAATAGGAACATTCCTTATAAATAAAGAATGAGAAAATAAGGCAATTAACACCCCAAGAAATAAAAGTAATGAAATATTAATAATGAGTAAGTGATAAGATGTGTTAATTGGATAATATATGTTATTCAAAATATGGTTATGTTTATTTTATAAATTAATAACATAAATAAAACCATTATATCAAAATTTAATGAATTTTCTACTAATTGAATGCAGGAGGTTAGGGGTTTTGACTATTATTACTTTCCATTGAGAATTATATGTTATTATGCCCCAGTTAATTTTTATGTGATTTATATAATTCTATTATGACATGTCATATAATGATTCATTCAGGATTCATGGTATTTTTAGTTTCAGTTTCAATTATTTAATACAAGGGTATTTTACATGGAAATTACCAAGTGGTAAATGTTATTGAATAATCTCACATTTATTTGGTATTCATTACATTAACTTAAATCCTTCACATTCGTGTAATTATTATTCCATGGAAATTAATTTTTACTTAAATATACATATTATTTCATTATGGATATGACTATTACCTAAAACATATATCATTATTACATACACTTCTTACTTTTACTATTATTTTATTAACTAGGGAAATACATATATATATATACTTTATTAGAGATATATTTTTTATGATAACGTATAATTATACATGAATGAAATTGATTATTTGATATATATACATATAGATACATATATATATATTTAATAATTTGGACTTGCAGAGAAGAGTATGGCCAAGAATTATATACCTCCATGATGCATTGGTAGGTCTCATGAGACAAATAAGTTGGAAAAGTTACAGGAGTTTCTATTTTTAGTTTGAACATTCTTATGAAAGATCTTGATAGTTGAAGTATTATGGTGCCTGATATCAAGGAATCCAATAATTGATCATTTATTTCATTAATAAGTCCAGTTATTATTATTATTATTAACTATGATATTTTATCAATGATATTATCTTTTAATTCATATTATTCCCATATTATAGATTAAATAGAATTTTTTTTTGTTATTTATCATTCCATATTGATGAATCCTTATCTATTAATCTAGTCAAGTTATATTAATGGAATCTATTTGTAGTTATTTACCATTAAATATTATTTTTTATTTATTGATTAAAGAAAAATTATGTTCTACATAACCCTTATTTGTTATTCTATCTCACCCTTATTTTTTTCCATTAAACATTATATCATGATGAATCCTTGGAATGATTTTCATGGATGAAATTAATTTGATTTTTTTATTAAGATTTACTTTATTTTCTCAATTTAAAATTTGTATCATATAATTATTTGTTATCATATTGTTCTAAACTGGTCGGACCTTTAGGATTATATTCTTAGTGTCTATGCTATTGTAATAAATTTTGATATAGAATCTGGGTACTATGGTCAATGTCATTATATGTATTTTGACTATTTTCTATTATTTATGGAAAAAATTTATTTTTATTAGAAGTAATGTGATTTTAATTTATTTTATATTGTTAAAATAATTTCTATTTTGGTTTATAAAAATGATTCTTTCTGTTAATTAAATTATTACATGTTCATTGCACTAATTTTTCATTTTTCTATGAAAAATAATGTTTTCAATCATAATTTAAATTTATATTTTTGAATTATTTTCATAATTGTGTGGATTCATGAAAATAATTCATCCATAAATTCTATAATTTTATAGTAATCATTTTGTTATGAAATCTTATTTAACATCATATGTGAAAAATAATCTTCAATATTTATATTCGAACATTCATTGAATATTTTTTAAATAAAATCATTATTTTTTTAGAATAACACTATGTTTGTAGTTTTATATGAGTTTGGATCACTATGATTGGGATTTCTAATGATAATTAATTTCAAAATGTATATAATTGTATAAATTATTAAAAGAGAGTGACACTCAAATATATTTCTAATAATTTATAATAACATTATGAGTTAAAAATCATACTACCATTGAGATTTCTACTTATGGTCTGTAGAACACATTATCATTGGAAGAGAAAAATAATACTATTATAATGTGTGTTAATCTAATGCTACAAAACATGATACAAAGAAAACCCTTGTCCATAGAGTTTCCATTATATCAACATTGATGGATCAACTAGAATTCATCCTTAAACATCCCCGCATACCATGAACCAATTTTTCATTAATAAAAATAGTCTTTAGAATGTGAATCCTTAGAACATGATATTGAGATAATCAAATGAATATGTATAGAACCTTGTTTTATATGGGAAATTCATTCTTGAATTCCAACTAAATATTATCCATATTAATTTTCCAATCTCGGCTCGGTATATTTAGGTAATGGTGTAGTAGAACTAGAAAGTGATTCATCAAAACCAAGAAAACCACAACCGAACTTATTTCAAAATTAATCAAAACTTTAAATCAAAATAATGGATCCATATATAGTCATTAATGAATTCTATAAGAACCAATAAAACATTATTTCTAGTACTACAATATGCTTACTTGAAGAACTCATAATAGTGTTGGATACACCAAAGATAAGATTCAACCAAAGTCACCGTTGATGAACTATTATTGAATGACGAAGATATATGAGTTCCAGGGAAATCCAAGTAGAGAGATTATAATTTCATCTACTAATGATGGAAATGTCAAGGACTTTCCCAACTTTAGCTTTGTCCCACAAATTTTTGTCTCAGTGTGCTATAACATTAATATCAAGATGGGCTGAGCTACCATTTCATTATGGATTCACGAAGATGAAAATTCATGATAATGTGAATGACCTATTACAATGGAATATTTAAGAGGGAATTTATAGCTAGTATATGAACCAAATAGAATCATGTATTATATAATAAAAAATTATTGAGAAGACATGTCAATGCCTGTAAAAAATGAGGGAGTCCATCCACTATGATCTTAAATTCATACATGGTGATAAAATTGTGACCTATATTTGTTGGGAGATTCTATATATAGGTGTTTGATTCATGTGGAAGGGTTATCATTTTCCCCCAATAATATATCAACCTGTATTAATTTCTATTCACAAATCCTGCACTATAATCTACCATTGAGAATAAAAAAAACCCGAGCTTCATCTGGGGGTGTTGAATGAATGATATCCATGTTTTGGCTAGGTAAACTTAGCATGAAAACTAACATCAACACAAGATCATTGATTTTTATCGGTATTAAAAAAAATTATAGATTATAAGACCAAAACTATGTTATTAAATAAATAAGGATGATTTTGATGAATGTGAGTGTGTCAAAGGTGAGGTTTTTTGAAATCTTAGTGAAACCATTGATGAATGGGTGTAGTAGTACTGACTAACGATGGAAAGGATTATTAAATAAGATACATGGTTTAATTATACCATACCTCCACTAAAGATGATGTTTATATTTTCTTTCATGATTTTTAGAAATGGGTCAATGGAGATGGAGTGTCTAAAGACCTTACATTGAATTGTCAATGGTGAATAATGATATAAAGGGATAACCTAATCAAATGTTGACCATCAGCTGATTCAATATAATGATGTAATGGTTCCATGGTCAATATTGTGAAATTTATGTGAAAAGTATTCAGTTAATGGAGATTTATATATGCTTATTAGGTGATTTTAAGTTTAGATCATGGAGAAAATTCTATAGACTAGTCCATATTTGGGGAGAGTATATTCAGTTTTGCGAACTAGGTTTCAGTCACCTATCAAGGTGACGTACATCAACGTACAGACTACATAGAGTCCAAGAATGCCATCGCATGTCTATTAATATGATCTCATATTGTGTTTTTGAATGAAAATTTCATTATATTTAGATCGATGCATCTGTGAGGGGGAAAGAAAAAACCAGGTAAAATAATGTTGATTATACAATAGGGATTAGAGATAAATTCTTGAGAAAGGGATATTACTGGAGAAATCCGATATTAAATTAGATATAGTCAAATGGAGAAGATTAACCTTATTTATCTATTTATTATGTTATTAATAGTTATGTTTGTAATATATTTATTTAGTATTTTTTATTCTACAATGATCTTTAAAAAAGTACCTGTTTTGCATTGTATTTTGTTGGATATTTATATTACTTCTTTCATATATTGATATTATTATATGATATTGTCATGACCCTCCTTCATCAATATGAGTGACGGTATGGAAGAGTGTCATATCTTTCCTTATTAAAGATGAAAAAGAGATAATAACCTCTTTAGTTCCAACTCCAATAGGCCTCAGGGTGGTGACCAACACCAAGGGAATTCAATCTCACAAAATGGGAGGCATTACCCTATTTGTAGTAACCAATTTAGAGATCTAAGATGTTTCAACATGAAAACAAATCCAAGACATATATATATATATATATATATATATATATATATTAGTCACCAAAATCCACACCATATGCATGTTTAATGTAAAACTGCTAGAAAATAAATGAGAATCTCCAAAGTAAATACCAAATGAAAAAACTAAGTAGTGATGCGAAAATTGTACAAAAATCTGAGCTAGTAAGGTCAATCACAGTCCACATAATCTCACTAAAAACTTAGAAAAAATTGATATACATAGGTTTTTCATACAAGTATACTCTGTAGGAAAACCCAATGTATCTCATGCACAAGTGGGAGAAGCATACTAATGCCCTTATGAGAAAAACAACATAAACTCCAAAGCACCTAACAAGGTATACTATCCACCCTAGCCTCACCGTGGCACACTCACCAAATAATGAAAGTCAAGTAAATTAAATAGTATTCACATTGATATTTGGGTACACCTAACTACTTCCCACTTTCTAACTTCTCATCTCTAATAGCGAACGTCCTAACGCTACCGCACTCTTCAGAATTCCCCACTGCCACAACTTGTCTGCACACACCTGGTCTACATAACACATCATTTCCCACCCATAGACACCTGGTCCACCAAACCACAAACTCATCCTGAAGACACCTAGGTAGGTAAAATATATCTCATCCCAAAGACACCTTGGAAGCACACTATTCTTGTAGACACCTAGGCCTCAAAACCGCAACACAACCCTCCCCAAGAGTCTAGGGATTCCAATTCTGAGAAGAGGGAGAAGAAAAGGGACAATAACCATCCATCCATCCTACCACAGGGATGTTGGGAAAGGACACCCTCCCCCATAATAACGAGGGTGTTTAGAATGTAACGGTCAAAATAGGTGGGGTGCACATAGAAATCATAAAGAACTACAAGTATGAATATATAGGTACCAAACACTCAACCCAACCTATGGGTTTTAAAAACCAATAACCAACCCACAGAGAAATTCCCTTGCTACCAACCATACATGTATGTATCACCATGGATGACGTTTACATCCATAATGAAAAAAGGAACCCGCCTAAAAATTATTCACTTTGATGCTATTAAGAATTTACAAGTTTTTCCATCCCTACCTAGGAATCTACAAAACATAACACACCACATGTAACATAATAACCCATCATCACTTAATAAAGATCTCTAGAAACTTTGGGTGAAATTTCCATGCATGGTAACACCATCCTTATTCAAAATTACCCCTTCTAAACCATCCATGGCTGCCCCACTACACAAAAAGAACCACATCTAGCAAAATAAAAAAACTCAACCAGCTTGTAGTCCCACTACACACTCCCATTTATTGAACACCCATTTAACTACTACCACAATCATTATTCAAAATAATGTCACTATGCATTTCCTCTCAATAGGAAAACCCCTCAAAACACTGCATCACTACCACACTCGACAACCCCTCTGCATAACAACACCACGCCCAGAACACCTAGTGACATAAACATAACAAAACATGAACCTACAGCCCGACCACCCAACCACTACACAGATGATTTCCCACTGGATAACATGTTCATCCATTCCAAAATTGACCAATCTCTCACCCCAAGATTCTATCACACCGGTTGTACCTCCTCATACTCAAAGCGACACTCCCAGTCACAAGACCACATGATCATCCTGAAACATAGGGTCGACCAAAATATCATAGCACACAGCCACACTAAACAGCAAAGCGTATTCAGGTTTAGAAACCCATGTTCTTTATTTCCACATTCATCATTGAGGGGTGATCATAGAATAAGTCTGATCATGGGGAATCAATATCATTAATAAAATATATTATATTAATCAAATTTACATAATTCATCCTTTCAATAGGTAAAAAAAGAAATATTCACAAGTCATATAGGTACAGAAAAAGAGGTCACCAATGTCCATGATTTTCAGAAGGCATTTATCCCTTCCAAAAGACAACATGGATCAAGGATAACATATATAACTAAGTAATCATAATCATCATCTTCCCATATCCACATTCATTACTTCTAATTTTAATTGTTAAATTGGTTTCAACTGTATCCAAAAGAAGACATCAGTACACCCACCCCACATGATACACAAATAAATGAGAGACAAAGGGATCCATACATAGAATAAAAGAATATCATCAATTCCTCCTTCAAAAAAACAGGGGGTCGAGAAAGTATTAGGAAAGACTATGGAAAACTGAAACATTTTTTACAAAAAAGATGAGACTCCTTAGGGAAAAAAGGTTATGGTCGCATGAAGAGAAAATAGAAGGGTTCAACATAAGAGGGGATCTCAGATTAAGAAATGATATATCCTATATCAATGGAAGGGAAAAAATTTCAAGGGACATTAAAGTCAGACCATGGTAAAGACTACATTGTTTGACTATTTCAATGTCTCTAGAGTTGTAGGATATGAAAGATATAATTAATATACTATGAAATGTCATTAGTAACACACAAACAAGTCCTTAAACATGAATTACATAAAATTAAAAATATGAGGGGTGAAACTGGAAAAACATGAAATGACTCACCAATGAGTGAGTCGCCGACACGAGTCACCGATATTGAGTCATCGAATCTTGACTCATCGATAGATGATCCACCGATGTGACTCACCTACATGACTAACTGATGTCCGGCCTACCGACACCTCGACCTAGTGATGTCTCGACCTAAAAACCCCTCTATCTATGGATTCCTTGACTAACTAATTACCAGACTCACATATGTCATGGACTACTAATGTCCTGACCTACTGATGCCTTAAATTATCGATGCCATGATCTACTAACAGCCAGACTCATTTACACCCTTACTTAGTGGCGTCCTGACCTACTGATATCCTAATCTACCAATGCCCCGACCTACTAACGTCTCGGCCAATCGATGCCCTGAACTATGGATGCAGATCCACCAATACTGAGATACCGACACTGAGCTACCAATGTGTTCAACCATTGGGAAAACAGGAATTTTGGAATACTCTTGAAATGAACTATTGTGTCCTCATAGAACCCCCTGAACACGGTATTTTGACAATGTAATGGAATAGGGATATCCATGCCATTATATTATATTCCTCTCAAACTAGTATCACCCACAAGAATTTAAAACCAAATCAAAAAGAAATAGGTGTCCAAAAAACCACCTTGTATGATACATATCAAGGATAAACCACTTTTGTAGTTCGAATGCTGGGGTGAAATATAAAAATTGAAGAAAGCAGTCTCCCACAACATCTAGCCAAAATATATACAAGTTCCAATTTTCTAGACACATGAATTAAGGGATTCCTTTCAAAATGTCAAGATACTATCCACTTTGGGTGGCACTGACTCGCCCGTACAAGTGTAGTCACATATTTATTAATGCATCTTGATTAGGAATATGTTCCCCCCTGCTTCACATGTTCGGACTTCATCACAAACTACAGAATAAGGAAGCAACCCATCTCATAAGAAACATGTTTTAAACACTACATTAAAAATCAAAACACCCAATAAAAACTCAAAATAACTTCGGGTACTAGGTACGCATTTTCGTCACTCTCTCCCATGTACTCTCCTCCAGGATACCATGCATCCACAACATTCAAACCAAAGGAATTTTCCACCCACCTAGCACTTTCTCCCAATGATCATGGATCTCTACTGGATGCTCCATGAACATTTCACCATCTTCGATATCTAAATCTCTCCATTCAATGACATGGGAGTCATCATGAAGATATCGAAAAAGTTGAGAGACATCAAAGACGTCGTGGATCCTCCCAAATTTTGGCGGAAACACTAAATGGTGTGAAACCTCACTAACTCTGCCCATCACCTCGAAAGGCCCGATAATCCTGGGAGGAATACTATGCCCTCTACCAATCCTCCACTTCACACGTCTAGGGGAATCCTTCAAGAACATATGGCCCCCAACCTCAAACTCCAAAGGACATACCCTATGGTCAACATATGACCTATGCTGGTCATGTGCTTCCTTCTTACTCTAATGGAAAAGATGCACGCTCTTATTCATACTCTGCTCCATGTTCAGACCAAGAATATCTACCTCCCCCTCTACCATCCAGCACAAAGGTGAATAAAATAGCCTTTTGTATAATTATTTGAACGGAGCCATGCTAATGGGAGAGTGACTGCTATTATTGTATGAGAACACTACCGAGGGAAAGTGTCATACACATGATCCACCAAAGTCCAGAACACATGCCTGCAACATTTCCTCAAATGAATGAATAGTAATCTATGTTTTCCCATCTATTAGATGGTGGAACGTAGTTTTGAGGCATAACTTAGTGCCAAAATCATGATGTAATCCCCTACGGAATCATGAGATAAACCCCCTATCCCAATTTGAGATGACGGATCTCCAAACCCCTTGTATCCACACTACCTCATACACATACCTGCTCAATAAGGCATCCACTGCGCTCAACTCCTTAATCACTAAGAAGTGAGCCAATGTTCGCAGTCCATCCAGTACTACCCAGATTGCATCGCATCCTCTCGGAGCCATGGTTAATCATGTGATGAAATCCAATAAGATTTCATCCCACTTAAACTTGGGGATATCGTAGGGATGAATCAAATAACCAGGAACATGGTGCTCATCCTTCACCTACAGGAACACTAAGAACTTTCCCATAAACATTGTAACTTCCCTCTTCATCCCGGGCATCCAATATTGTTCCTTCAAGCCACTGTACATCTTGAAAACTCCCTAGTGTACTGCTAGGGGTGAGATATGAAACCTATAAGGAACTCCATCACACATATCCATTGTAACAAACAATTGTTCATAGAACAACATTTTATTCTATCCATCCTCCAACCATCCTTATAGAGCATCACCCTAGTCAATGCGATCATGAATTATATTTGCTTCTGATTCTCCCCACTAAGACTCCTCCACCTACTACCTCATAGATGACTGCACCATTATCTGAAATAGAAATCCTCTACCTCCATCCATTCTTGTATTTATGTACATGGCATATAACTCCACCATTTCCTTCCAAGCATCCTCAGATTCCCGAACCACCTCCTTCTGTGACATCCCACTCAATGTATCATCCACAACATCCCCCATTCCCGAGGTGGAGGAGATCTCAATATCATAATCCTAGAGAAAATATGTCCACCTCCACTATCTCAAGTTCAGATCTCACTGGGGAAAAGGTGTACCTCATTCTACTGTGATTCATGAAAACCACATAGCGATATCTAATAAGGTAATGTCACCAAAAATTTAGCGCGAACATGACAGCTACAACCTCCAAATCAAGGGTTTCATAGTTAAATTCTTGTGGACTTAACTACCTAGACCCCTAAGATATCACTCCTCACTTATGAATTAGCACACATCCCACGCCCAGACCCGAACTGTCACAAAACACATCAAACATAACCCCTTCCTATAACAGCCAGAGTACATGAGCACTAACCCGCTTCCCCTTCAATTAGCTGAAAGCTTCATGAAACTTTTCACTCCACATGAATTCATTGTCATATTAGGTCAGATCTATCAATAGATCTTCAAATCGAGAGAAATAGGGTACAAAACTCTAGTAATAACCTACTACAGTGAGAAGATTGAGATCTACTACCACATTCTTGGGTGCTACCCAAGAAAAAATGGCATTGACCTTTGAAAAATCCACTTATACACCCTACTGAGACAAAACATGTCCATGTAAGTGGACCTTCAGTGTCCAAAACATACACTTCAACAACTTCCCATAGATCTAGTGATGTTGAAGAACATCAAATAGAGTTTTGAGATGCTCAGTATGTCCCTCCTCTGACATCAAGTAAATCAGGATATCATCGATGAACACAACAACAAATAGGTCCATGAACACATGGAGGATGGACTTCATAAGTCCCATGAACATGACTTGTCTGTTTGTAACACCAAACATCATAACCATGAACTCAATGTTCCCATACGTGCACTGAAAAGAAGTCTTCAGATTGCTACCCTTTTTCACACCCAACTTGTGATACCCAAACCACATATCAATCTTAGACAACCAACTTTCTCCCATCATCTGGTCAAAAATACCATCTATCCACAGGAGAGGGTAAATGTTCTTGAACATTACCTATTTCAATCTTCATAAGTCTATATGTAGTCTCAGAAAAATATCTAAATTGTTCACAAACAATACCAGATCTCCCCTTGGCGATGCTCTAGGATGGAGAAGTCCAATATTTATTAGATCATCCATATAGATCTGCAAATCCCATAGCTTAGAAGGTGCAATATGATAAAGAGACATCATAAACGGAGTATAACCAGGTTGTTAGTCTATCCTGAACTCAACATCATTTCGAGGGGGTAAGGTCACAACCTCAGTGGGGAAAACATCCAAGAACCCCTTGAAAACTCTCGAAACCCCTACAACCTCAGCATCCACCAATTCCACTAACAGCTCGACCAATAAGAAAAGAAAAGGCTTCACACCCCAACTTCCCATTAGACAACTCCACTCGCCAATAAAAGCCACACATTGGCCATCCTCATCTGAAAACATGACTCTTATCCAGAATCAATAGATAATGAAATGCATAGATTAAAACCAGGGTATTCCAAGGATGACATCATATAGTTGCATCTATAATAGAAAAATATCCCCACAAGACTGATACAGCCCCAATATCAGTCTACATCCGTAAAAAACATCAAACTAGCTGGTCTAGCCTCCGACTAGCATACTCAACACTGGGGTCATGAAATGACTCTCTATGTCTAGTCTCATACCATGGGATAGATCAGGAGCAACAATGGATTTTGAATCTATTGAATCAATCAAAGAATAAGAAATAGTACTGAACATAATGATCATAGTTGGAATGACCTCTGGTACCATTGAAGTTGCTACCTCTACGGTGTGCAACTGACCACACCTATCTCCTCAACTCATCTACTATCAGACACCTTCCAGACCATTCACAGGTTGAGGTCCCTAATGAATTCCCTACGGTCGACCTCTGCCTTCTCTATCTCTCCTCAGTGGAGTAGGAGCATTCCCTCCCTGGTGCTAAAATGGCCATGCCTGAAACTTCTAACGAGGCATACGCTAATACTTCCCTCCTCTACCATACTAATCTCAAACTGGGATCTGACTCTGGAGGTTCCCACAACCCCCACAAATAACACACCTTTTACCCAAGCCTATGGGAAGGGCATGAGGACCCAAAGGTCGAATATGAAACTGTTGAGGTCAAATCCACGCTGGCTGAAACCTCAAATGCCATAGAGAAGGAGACCTACTTCTATAATCCTTTCCCTTCGCAGAGCCTTTTTGGTTCCCCTCTCACAGTATACCTCATCATTATTTCATCCTCTAATTTACCATAGCCTTCTTCGGTACCTCTATGTATGCCGAAAAGGTGAAGGGAGTAACTGCATACTGGAGGGAAGGATGGAGTGCCTCCACAAAGTGTCTCTCCCAAGACTCATCATACGGAACGTGATACGGCAGAACGAGAAGGATATTCGTGAACTTAATACCTAGATCATGTACCATTATACTCCCCTACTAGAGGGAGAGTAGCTCCATCGTTTTCTCATCCTTCCTATTCAAGGAAAATAATTCCCCCCAAAAAACATTTTCAAAATTGGCTTAGAGAACATTGGTCTACTTCCTTTATACCACGTAGAGTTTCCTCTATTAACATGCATCACCCCACATCTAGATCACCGTCAGATTAACCCAATATTTTTATAGAGCCTCGATCAAGGTGAATGCAATCGCCATCTCCTCCAGCCAAATCTCCATCATTGAATATAAAATGCTTCCTTCGTACTGTGCCAGAGTATTCCACTTGAAAGCATAAAGTATCTTGTACCATTATTTTTCCTACTCCTCTAGATCAACCCACTGTTGATTGGTCGGATCATCCTTCTGAGCCTCTACTGCTCATACCACACATGGAGAATGACTAGGATCCATAGCTGAGATTAAACAAGGAACTCTTATTCTTGTTTATTATGTACTTTTATTTATAATTCATTTTAATCCATTTTATAGATTAATTTCCCATACAAAAAAGAGCACATGTCATCATGATGCATGTTCCTTCCCTAGGGTCTCCACCCCACAAACAGTGTAGCCTCACTTGGTTGTTCGGTAAGCTCAGTGTCCTTTCATTAGATCATAGTGGGACCTAAAATCATGTGTCCTATCTAGGCTTCCCTATCCTATGTCATTCACCATGATCGCATAACATTACATCCCTACCATCCCATGAAATCCTCTTGGTTCCTAACTCCAAAATACATCCTATCTCCCAACCATCACCTCTAATACCATTCTGTCATGACCCTCCTTCTTCAAGATGAGGGAAGGGATGGAAAAGTGTCATTACATTCCTTCTTCAAGATAAAAAAGAGATAATGACCCCTGAGTCCCGCCTCCAATAGGCCCCGGGGTGGTGACAAACACCAAGGTTATTCAACCTCACAAAATGGGTGCCATTATCCATTTTATATTAACCACGATCAGAATATAAGATGCATCAAACTAAAAACAACTCGAAGACACACAAACACACACACACACACACACACACACACACACATATATATATATAAATCCAAAATACACACCACATGAATTTTTAATGTTACACTACAAAAATGCAATGAAAGTTTCCTATGTTAATACCAAAAGAACAAAACTAAGCAGCGACACGAAAACTTTCCCAACATCTGAGCGAGTAAGGTGAAGCATGGGCCACATAATCTCCCTGGAAACCTAAAAATAGTATTAAATATGTAGGGTGAGCATACAAGTATAATCATAAGTAAAAACCAATGTATCTCAAGCACAAGTCGGAGAAGAATACTATTTCCCCTATGAGAAAATTAGAGGAAACTCAAAATCATACATCATGGTATACTATCCACCCCAAACTCAATAAGGAACACTCAACAAATAATGAAAATCATGTAAAGTAAAAATAAGCGCATTGATATTTGTGTACCCCACACCACATCCCACTAGTTAAATTCTCATACCAAATTGTCAATATATGCATGCTAACAAACACTTCCACAAGCCCCACTGTCACAACCTGCCTGCACACACTTGTTCCACATACTGCATCATATCTCTCCCAAATACACCTCTACCACCAGAACAAATACTCATACCAAAGACACCTAGGGATGTACAACATTTCTCATCCTAGATTGTCTTGGGAATCACACCTCACCCTTAGACACCATGGCCTCACAAATACACCACAACCTACCTGAAGATTCTAGTTATACAAATGCATCGAAGAGGAATAAGAAAAAAAATAACCATCCATCCATTTTCCCTCCGTGATATTAGAAACGGACACCCTCTACCACCACAATGGGGGTCTTTGGGATGTACTACTCAACACAACTCGGGTGCACATAGAAATATTAAGAAACTACATATATGTATATATAAGTACCAAATACTCAACACAACCTATTGGTTTTGAGAGGAGATAACAATCCCACATAGAACTTCCCTTTCTACCAACCCTACATGCATGTATCACTACGAATGATGGTAACTTCCGTAATGAAAAAAGGAACCCTCTTAACATTTAATCACTTTGAATATATTAAACATTTACCAGTAATTCCACACCTACCTAGGAGACTAGCAAACACATCACAATAGGTTTAACATTATAACCCACACTAACTTCAAAAAAGTCTCCGGAAACTTCAAGAAAAAGGCCTATGCAAGTTGATACGATTCTTATTCAAAATTATCCCTCCTAAATCATCCTCTATAGCCCCGTTGCACAAAAATCACCACATCCATCAAAAAAACCTCAACCAGCCTACAGTCCCACTGCACACTCTAATTTCTTGAACACCCATTCTACCATTTCCACTATAATTATTCAAAATAATTCTCCCATGTCCTTCCTCTAAATAGGAAAACCCACAACAATCCTTGAAACTACCACACTTAACGACCCCTATGATACCGTTCTATTTTGACCTTTTTTCAACTTGGAGAATAAAGGTCAGGACTCATTGACATCCCTTCCCTCATCCTAAACGAGGGTCATGACAGATACAATCATTTATTTTTAGGTGTTAAATTTTAAAAAAAAACATGTACCCATGAAAAATGATATTGATCAAAATTAATTATAAAAAACATAATAAATTTTGGATTTAACTGATTAGTTAATCAATCTCATAAGGGTAGCACATTAGGATTAACTAACATATTGATATTTTTTTCATAATTGTTTGATTATGTAAGTTCTATTATAGATGATCTAAATGACTCATATTATCCTAGTATGTCCATCTTACAATTTTTCAACCACTTTAAAGTAATCCTAGTGATTCATCGGTTAACCATGAATGTATGATAATAAAAGTAAAAGTGGGAAATATAACTCTCATGCTCAAAATCTATTAGTTACTGGGATTTCATGATTTTCACCCAATTGATCCATTATGATTCATTCTATACTGTTTTACCACTTTCACGTTTATAATAACTATTTCACATTTAATTTTCTGTTATTTTTTGGTTTTATTTTATCTCTTGTTCTCAAAAACACATACTACAAGTCCATCCTTATGGATCCAACCCTAATCACTACTAAACTATTATTAATTAGTCCATTAATAATATATTTATCCTCATACCACTAAAAATCCTATGATCCACCATTATATTTTGGAACCGTATCAAGGGAGGTTAGATGCACTGAAGAGTGAAAAAAGATGAAATTTAAAAACGATATCATAACAACAAAATTGTTTTGAAAAAAATATGCACAAAAATATTTTGAATATGTTAATGCAAATAAGATATTATGGAAAACCCTAATTTTATTTCATACCAAATATGAATAAATATTTATGTTCACTCAAAATGAAAAATAAAATGAACATATATTTCATTTATTAAAATAGTGTGAATCAGAATAATTAATAACCATATGACCTCAATCCACCAAGATTAAATTTCGTTCAGAGATATCATCATAGATAATTTTTTTTCCTAATATAACTGGAAATAAAACTTTAATTATGATTTAACAATGGTATAAAATTTATTAAATGAAAAAAATATTTTCCCAACTTCCATAATAAACAATAATTCCCAAGGAAGACTCGTTTTTCCTTTATTGGGGAATTCTATGCTAGTGCTCAGTAGATACAAATGTGATAACATAGTGAGGCTGAAAATAATATTTTATTATTCCCATTTTCACTCAATGAAATGATATATAATGGTTTAAATATTCATAAGTTGATATTATTGACACTTACTATTTGGATTACAATACTTTTTCAATAAAATTTTCAACTAGAAGAATGGCATATAGATTTTTGGAAAAAAATCCATTCATTTTTACAACCTGAGGGAGAACTATTAAAAAAATATTTTTAAGGATTTAGGGATTTATATAGACAATGTCCAAACAAAAAATTCACTCCCATATTTAATAATTTATTTTTATACAATATCCTCTCCCCTACAATGAGACATTTATATATTAAACAGCTAGTTTAGATTTAATTGATTGAACTGGATTAAATTTGAGATATATTTTTAACACACTATCATTAAATTCAAAAAAATGTTCTAGAAGAAGAAATTATATGAGTAATATTTAGAATAATTTTAAATATGATGTGGCTCAATCTTCTATACATTCAATAGAAACACATAAAAACACACAAAGGGAATAGTTCTGCCAATATAAAATGTTTGTGAATTAAAAATATTGTTTCCCAAATTGTATGATCATCTAAAAGTGATCTAAAATTAATTTTATGAATTTTATGGTCGTATGATGAATCATAGGGATAACCCATTATTAAATACATATAAAAAGGTATAAAACCCTACTATAAAAGTCATGGAAGGAACATGGTGTTTTGAGACATGTTGTATCCTATGGAACTCAACAACAATCTAGAAGACCATTTCAAAACTAATAAAATGATGGGTCCTCTATTTCTCAAAAGATAATTAGGGGTGCGTTCTAGCTATTTATGAGAATTATTTACAACCAAAATTCTAAAAATGACTTTTATAAAGTAAAAAATAGATTCTAGGATGAAATATTTGGAATTAAAAATTGGGATGTTTTAAAAAGTTATTTGGGATAAACACAAGGGTAAGAAATAATAAACAACTAAGGTGAAAATAAAAAAGAAAACATCATCTATATGGAAACTAAAAGTGCTTTCCTAGATCTCCAATAAACTAGGAGAGATCCCAAACATTGATAACATGGAATAATGGATGAATCTAGAAATTCCAATCACGAAAATCTTGATCATGAATTTTTGTACATCAGCATTAAAAACTCATTGAAACATGTTATTATAGTTCAATACCAAGAGAAAAAAGGGTTAAAATTTTATAATAAATTGATGAATGTTACAGATAACGTGATTGAGGGGATTCCCCAAATTATACAAAATATCCCTACAACAATTTCATTCCCTAAAAGGATTCAGAAGAATAGCCATGAACGATGCACTGCTTAGTTTTATTATACCTTTTACAGATATCTAAATAACCATACCATTTATTAAATCCCTAACTAAATACCAATGAAACATCTTGTAAATGATGGAAATATCTTATAATAAGATAACTTTGGTATAATATAAAATATATATTCTAAAATAGGAGTGTAGTGATGTCTTTCATTAAATAAAAACACCTAATCATTATTACCCATTAATATATTTCATCCCACAAACATTGGGATAGAGTAGTTGATTCAACAACATTAGAAAACATGGGACCATAAAAAAATTACCCTACTTATTATTTCAACACATGGGATTAGGGTTACTATAACCCACTAATGTAGTCCTATAGCTATCTGAATGATCTCTTACCCACCTAGTTTGATGAATTTATGATCTATTTGTTTGGGTTGGGATGTTTTTTCTAACTACTGTTATTCTAATCTATGAAATGGAATGTGACAAGAAATTTCCTATCATTCATATTATGAAATTAATTTAAAAGGGATGAGTTTTCATTAATGTGTAAAATGTATATAGATAATCTTTTTTTGTGATAAAATGATGAATTTCATATCTTTTTAAATTATAACGAAACATTATAAAAATAGAATTGTTCAAGAGTAGAGATTTTAGAAGGAAAGTACACATATAGAATTTTTTTACTAATTATAAAATAATATGTGGGTGAAGAAACCAATTTTGAAATTGAAAATGAATCTTTCAATCAGTTTACTTGAGGTTCCTATCACTTTTCGAGAAAAGATAATTTAGGTGAATGATGAGATTATCAGTGTTCTGAGTTTGAGTTTTATATTTCATAGTATATGTAAATTTTGACAGTCCCATGGGACATATCCCTTCATTAAAATATTCAAGATAAATTATTGATATATCTATGGAGGATTTTATGTAATACATTAATTATTTTCACGATTTAAATATAATTTAAAAATACATAGACAATAAAAAATTGTGGTGTCCCACTTTAGACAAAAATGATTGGGAAATTCAATTTTGGCAATATATTTTTGAATCCATCTAGTTGCTAAAATAATTTCTTGTAACATTTAATGATATTTGGTTACCTTATCAACATATTCATATTTCTTATGAACTATCATCACAACATGAACTTAAAAATATTCCCTATCATTTGACATATTTATTCCATGGCGATAGTTATTCAGTTTATGAAACAATTCCATAAAATATTATTGGAACTAATGAGGAGTGGTTTCTAAATAAATTGGGGAAATATAAATCATTATTTTTATGGGGTATAAACAACATAAAGTTATTATTTCCAACACCCTGCATTCAAAAAACGCTAATGTAACCTGTGTGTAAACCAATACTGATGTAGTAGATAAGCCATAACCCATACAGGAAGAGAGTTTTCTAGGATGAATTTATCTAGATAAATAATTCTGGAATAATATTTCTCATTTTAGAAAGAACATGGTTGAGTCCCATATAATTAATTTAAATTAATAGTGGGGTGATAATTGATTTGAATGAAAAGAAATAGAATATCCAAACCTTGACTGTGAGAAAATGTAGGGGCTATATACCCTATTAGAACTATAATACCACCACTATTAAAGAACAATTACCACATCCATTATAATTTATATTGAAAAATGTTTTAGTTTAATGAGATATTATTTTATTTATTGATGGTTACTCTACTTATAAATAGATTTTTATTTCACCTATGTTTTAAAATATGAAAACATTTAAATGTACATTGGGGATAATTTCCTACCACTGAATTCCCATTGGCATGTGTGGCTCTCTAGAAACTTTTTAAAGATGCATGATGACAATTGTCTATTACATGAATGACAGAATAATTAAATTTTTCATATTTGATGTATTATCTATGGGAAATGAATTTGAAAACTACCATATAAAATCATGAAAATATTTGGGATATATTACCTGAAACAAATATTGTTTTCAATTGGGGCTTTTTTCAGTTGATGGTTAGTAAAAGAATTTCTCTTTTTCAAAAGGTTTCAAAGTGGCGGATTTTGGTATAAAATTATATGATATAGTTTAAAATATAGCCTCCATTGATGAAAATAATAATTGAATTATTATTTTCTTAAGAAACTAAATTCTTTATTGAGTTTCATAAATGATTTTTTGATGATTGTTAAGCCATTTTTTCACTAATATTTTGGGGATTCCATTTCTCTCTAATGATAAATGACTATATTCCTTTAAAATCATTAAATATAAACACACACTTCACTAGTGATCATTATAACATATTGGTAACAAACTTTGAAAGTGATGTCTAATGCATTTGATGTAGATCTATGATTTGTTTTTGGTCAAAGGAGAGATATAAGGATTTATATAATTTATTATCATAGTAATATTATGGATGATTATAAGAAACATTATTCAACTACTACAAAATAATTAGTTACTATTATGTTTTCCTTTGATAAATTTTCAAAATACATGATTGGGTTCATGGTTATAATTTCCAAGGTTCATTCAGCCTTTAGTTACCTACTACATAACAATGACTATAAACAAAGAATAAATATATGGATAATTATGTTTTTTGATTTTGATATGTAAATCAAAGAAAAAATGGGTTTGAGAATGTTATTTACCACTTTTCATGCTTTCCCATAACATAAATTGTGGTCCTAAAAGAAATAAGAAACTTATCCCTATATACACAATTCTATTCTGACTTAGTGATTAAATATTCATTATTATCATAATATGGAAAAAATTTACTGTAGGTGTCTTGTGTAGTTGTCATTCCATAAAAGGAGGATGTTTATTTTGATGTAGAAATAATACAATTTTTATAAAAATATACTTTTATGGAGTTATTATGATGTTTTTTAAGAGGAGTGTAACTGGGAATGAAATTTTATCCATCCATGAGCGTTTTCATTCATCACCTTAAGTGGAAACCATAGTGGAGAAGAAACATACTAGAAGTTTTTACATGTTGGTTTATGATGTAAAACATTATTTAAGGATAATATGAGTGTTGTGATTAGTTTTGACATGTGTCAAATTCTTAAATTTTTTGTAGAATGTATGAGCTTCTATAATGTATAATTTTTGAGGTTGATGTTTTTATTTGTGTTGGTGTAGGATTTAATAGTAAATTTACCATCCTATTTTCTTAATGGTTATATTTTAATAGGTCTTTAATGTGTGTATTAGGGTTTTATGTATTCACACATTCAAATAGTCTCATTTTTAGTGTTTTAAAAATCACTAAAAAATATCTTCTCTTGGATAAGAGTTCCCAAATCATTCATTACTAATAATGGAAAACACTACATGAATTTTTTTATTAAAATACCTTGGTAAAATTATGGGTGCACTAAAATAATAGGAATAACCTACCATTATAGTTTATTGTATAGGCTAATGATTCGAGCAGAGAGGTTAAACATATTTTATGTAGGAAAATATAAAGATCAAGAAATGTTTGTTTTATTACGTTTAAAAATGTCTTATGGGTTTACTACAGTACATATAAGACCTGTATAGGGATTTCCCCTACATATATCTCTTTAGTATGACATTCCATCTTCATATGGAATTGAATAACATTTCTTATTATGATTTAAGGTCCTAAACATTTACATTAGGTAAATTGGAGTGAAAAGATTTATAATGTTGAGGATCCTGGAGGAAATTTTGAGGGACTCGTATTGAAATGATTATATTTAAAATGTGAGAATAAAATTATTTTATTATTCAATAATTCATAATAGAGACATCAATTTTGGTAAAAGGTACTTACTTTTTTAGTCTAGACTTAATCTTTTATCTAGAAAACATAAATCTATGTTGTTCAGATCATTAAAAATTCTAAATGTTTTTATTAATGGGGTTTTATAGCTTATAGAATTAAAGAGAATATCATTTATGGTCAATGTAAATAGAATAAAACACCATTAATAGGTGTAACTAAAGGTCTTGGATTCAATATTCTTATATGATAGATTAATGTATCATAAGTCTAAATAAACAATATAAACTTGAGGTTGACTTGGATCTATCCCATGGTTATTTTTTTAATTTCATTTCAATTGTATTTTTTAATAATTATAATATATTATATTAATTACTTCATCTGTAATCCCATAAATCTTATTCCATGTGATCATCTTGGTACTGTTAAATTGGACTTCCTAAACTACTCACTGAAGAATATGGGAATGGTATGTGAAATTTCTATAGTTTATGTTATGGAATTAAGTACTCAGGATACTATGAAATGAGGGGACACATCAACAACAAATTAGAAGACTCAAGATAACATGACCATGAATTCTTAAATTGATGTTGACCCCAATATAAAATTGCAACTAACTGCCTTTTTAGAAAGGTATGTGTCATTCGTATTTTTTATATTACTTTTAACAGATAATATACTATTACCCAATGGAGTCATGGAGTTCATGAGGGTGTTTAGGGATTGTTCGAAGCATGGGACCCATAAATTTAGAAACAAAAATCTAGGTCGCACTATCTCTACTAACCATGCAGGGTGAGACATAGGAGTAATATGGTATACATGGTTTTTTAACCACCGCAGGGTGGATTATAGTGAGACACATATGTAGTTTGTGATAGAAAATTTATTCATCATTTTCTGATGATTAGGTAAAAAATTCACCTTAACCATTTAGGTGATTTCCATATGTAGTGAGGATATCGTGGTTTTCTCATGGTTTAGCCAAATTGTGCAGCCAAAGCATACATGCCTATATTTTCAGGTGAAAAGTTATTTATAACCTTAATGAATCTTTACACATAATTAATTTCTTTCCTCCTACATTTCCCTAGAGGATGATATCCCTTCCTACTTTTGTGATCTATTTTCTCCATTATCCTATGTTCTTTGATATATTCTTTGTCTGAAGTCTGAAACAGGAAACATCGAATGAGTTGGATAGATAGAGGTATTTTATACCTTCTTCTCAATTCCAATTTCATTTTATATTTGGATTCATTGTGATATTATGGTTCATTATATTTTGAAATATCTTTAGGGATTTGGATTTTTTTTTTGATTTCAGAAAAACTACTTTTAATATCTGGCCTCCATAGAACATGGATTCATCAACATCCCTATGGTAGGTGGTCTCATCACATTCCCCAAATGTTATTGTGTTTTCATATCCTAACAATTGTGAAGCATTATATACATTATATAACATCATCATTAAATTTCTTTCATCAACTTAAATTGGTTATTTCACCGTGGTATGCTCCCAAAGATCATTGTTTTATAAATTGAGGATGTAGAAATCAATTATAAACTCCTCTTGGGTGTGTGGATTTCATTTATCTATATTTATAATTGTTTACACATCTAGAATACCTCATAATTTTTTGGATTGGGTTGTAATTATATTGACCAACCCCTATCAAAAGTTTTAATAATCTCAATATCCTCTTGTGTTATTTTATTGTTTTATAAATGGAATTTACAATGTTCGTAATTTCCCTATTTGACCATTAATCCTTCTAAATTTATTATACATCCTTGTATAATGAGGTAACCATTATTTATAGATTTAATATAATTTATTAAATAGAATTGATTTTAATGATGGTATTTCACACTTAAAATAATTAAATGTGGTTACATCAGTGATATATGTTATGGACTAATGGTCAGGGCTTTATTGGTTAAGATGATTCACACTCCCTTATATCAGGAATTGAGAAAGATGTCTCACACCCCTGACACTATTTGGACTTTTGGCATGATCCACCACATCCCTTGATCTGGGTGTTGGAAAGAAGACACACCCACCATCATGATAAATGATCATTATGACTCTCACTAATTATGAGATGTATGGCATGTACCATTCGTCTTGAGCGTATGGGATCATTTAGATTGGTTATAGACGACTGAGTTACACCCCAATCCAGCCAGCTCCTAGTATTCACGGTATATCTCAACTTACATCCGCACATACTAGGTTCATATAGGTGGATGAATTATATATATATATATATATATTATATTCACAGATCAGACACTCATTCTGGCCATGATCCAAAGTAGGAAGAGTCGATATGTGTCCTTTAAGAACTGGGTTAGGTTGTCATTTTCATCATCTTTGTAAATTAATTATTTATACCTACACACTATTAGGCTACTATAACTTCAAAGATTACTTCTAGACACCATTTGTGGTGGCCTAGTTAGATTTTATCTGACACACTACTTGGGCCACCTTTGGTACCAGTACAGAATATTTGTCTACATGCATGGATAACATAAAGCACCAGGATATAGGTTTTTTATATGATTTACAATTAGATGAATAAAAAGGTAGAGGACCCATCATATACTTGAGTTTCTAGTGAAAAATATTTTTGGTCATTTTTTGTTTTTTTAAAGAATTTTTTTATATATCTATCCCCTATTCCTCTTTTTTTATTATCCTACCATGATTATAAGTATATGACCCTACCTTTTGGATTTTTATATTATTATTTTGTTTTTTAGTTATTTACATATCCACACATTATTATTTTTATATTTTTTATATCATGATTTCAAATATTGCGGGTTACTAGTCCACCATTTTGTGTTTGTTTATATTAAGCTTCCACTATTGATTATTTGTTGTGATATCCACTATGCCACTATGATATTATTGGTTGATTTACACATGGTACCACCTTTATAATGTAATTGTAGTTATAAGCTTATGGAATATAAGGAGACACACTTGAGGCCATGTGACCCACCATCTTGGGGCACAAGTTATGTGCATCCTGAGTTAAGACCATACAAAGTGTTATAAGAGAAATATTGTTTCCTTATCCTAATATTTAGGTATTATTCAAGAGATGGGGATTTAATGTAATTTGGAAGTGAAACTATCCTTTTATGTATCTAACCCATGTGTATGGGAAACAAAAATTACATGAGATTGATAATTTCAGTTCCAGATTATTCCATTTATAGTTGATATGGCTTCACTATTGGGTAACAAACATGTATTGTGATGTTATTTATATTGGTATTATTGAAATGATGATTTCTATTAACTTGGCCCAATTAAATGGGGTAATTTCATTAAATTAATCATTATAGTCCACTGAAATTAGTATTCCATGGATTTTTCCTTTTTACATATATATTCAATATGATTTTTCTGGGTGCATATTATTTGTGGATTGATTATTATATGTAAATTTTATATAGTTTGTTTCATGATTTGAAAATATATTTGATTCTTAATGTGTCTTCATTAACCTAATACTATTTTCCTTCATAGATTAAACATGACACCTTAAGCAGATAATTATGGCATGTCATCCCACGGACCATTGGTCACATGGTCTGGAACGTGAAATGGTATGGATTAAGTAGATTCTATATTTTGGTTCATAATAAATATTGGACCTTATATACTAGAAATGGTTGTCCGTATAATTAAAAAATTTAAGGAGATTTAAATATTTGATCAAGAACAAATTTAAATGAATATGTATTTAAAAGAAAGAATATAAATCTTATATATGTGTGTGTGTGTGTGTGAAATTGAGAACAAGACCCAAACCCAGCCTTAATAGTGGTTAGTTGGTGAGTCTATTACATTATTATTTCATGTTATGGTCTTTATCTTTTACCAATGCTTGGATTTTGGTGTCTTAAGAGGGTTATGATCAAAAATTGGGTGTATATTCATTTGTCCTAGTTTTTCAATATGAAATCTGGTCAACTATTAAAATCTATTTAAGGAATGTATCTAGTATTATAGTATTATGCCTCAAATATGTACTCCATTTTTTTTCCAAGATGTAATTGATGAACATGAACAAGAGGATGAATTCCATGTTCCCCATTTAATTCCTACAAAAATCCCATCTATAGAACCTATTTCTATTCCAGATATGGGAACTGATGCCCAATTCTGAGAGGGATTTCTATGTATATTATAGAATATGAAAGGTGTTTTTCGACCATCCCTGTGTTTGAAAAAGTTGACTGGGGAGTTCCATCAGTAGCATCCTCCAACCCTTCCAAGTGATAGAAGACCACACACTACTTATTCAGGGATCAAATCTATCTATTATATATTCTATAATATGAAGTTTTATCCAGATTTGAGGGTAAAACTTGTTTCGTATATGATACATGATTCTACCAACCATGGGTGGGATGTTATTACCCAAGAATATTGGTATATAGCTAGGGTGTGGGAAGATTTAAAAAATAAGTTCTATGATTATTTATTCCCCAAAAATCTATGTTTTGATAGAGCTATAGATTTTATGAACCTATAGTTGGATGGTATGTATGTTATGGAATATTCTGATCCTTTTACTAAGCTGTAGTGGTTCACTCCTATAATAGATGTTGATGATCTTATGACCTCTGGGTGATTCGATGATGGGCTGGTATAAACCATACAATTATAGGTAAATATATTTATATTGAATATTGTATCTGAGATAGTCCACCAATTCCTTGTTATTGAGGTAAATTTGAGTGAAGATGGTGGTACGAGTCAAGGAGTATTGACCCCTATATCAATCTGTGTATATTCTTCTAGGTGAAAGATTCATTTTCAGGATAATTGAAAAGGTAGAAACCATTAGTTTTCTCTTACTGATATCTTTATTATTTGTAACCAATGTGAGAATCCATGAAACCCGAAGCCTCAATGCTTACAAGTTCCTATGAAATGTATAGGTTTTGGAAGTATGGTCCATATCCTGCATTTGTTTCACAACATTTCCATCATTTCTTAGCGAGCGGGGATATACTCATCCCCCACATTATAGAATACTTCCATCCACTCAGGATGAGGTGTTGGTCGAGGTATAGGTATTCAGATTCATTATTCTCTACTCTAGAAGAGTGGTCTTGATCATGGGTAGTTAGCTAGTGACTCAAGGCTGTGGTAGAGGCAGTTACATACAATCCAGCCTATTCTAGTGGAGAAAAGCGTCAACAAATTCTATAGTTTGAGGTATGATTTATATATCATCCACTTTACTGTATTCATTATTTTACAAATATAAATCTCAATATTTTATATTCTACAATTTTATGAAATACATGGGACTTGATATTGTACACTTATATGGAGTTATGACACTTGATACCATATTAGGTATTTGGTTAGATGATATTCACCACTATAAGGATTGTCCCCTTGATATAGGTGGATACCTTTTCCTATGGAATGATTACTTCCTCAGTAAGTCGGTCTATGATTTAATCACTAAGGTAGAATGGTTAGTTTCTTAAGGAGAACATATATACTTTTATCATTGGTGGGTGATTTTTATATTACTAATGGTCAATAGATATGTTTGTAAGGGTGAATGAGATGTGAGAGTTACCCGATCAGGACCCAATTATTAGTGGACTGAAAATGTGATAGTGAAGATCACCATTATTTTCCTGGGTGACCACAAGTTATGATTAGACGTTTTCCCTCTATAGTGGTATGTTTCAGGGATATCATTCATGATGAAATCTCAAGTCTTCCTCCAATGCGAGAGGTATAATTTACAATTTAATTTATATCAGGAGAATCACCAGTGACAATTACTCCCTATATGATGTCACCTATGGAGTTTCTAGTGATCAAAAAAGAAATGGTGGACCTAGAGTCTGAAGGCATCATACACCCCAAAACATTTCCATAGGGTTCATCCATCCTTTTTTCAATGAAGGTGGATGGTACTGTCAGACATTGCATGGATTTCCATTGATTAAACTAACTCACAATAAATTATCAGTATCCAATTCCAATAATAGATGACCTCTTGGATAAATTCTATGGAGGGATTGTGTTTACAATGATAGATTATAGTTTTGGCTATCATTAGATGTTTGTCAACTCATCATACATACCACACACAACTACCCAAATATGGTATGGCCTGTATAAGTACCAGGTTATATTGTTTAAATAGATGAACACATATACTATTTTTATGGCTCAAATAAAGGTTTCCACCCTCATCTAGAATCATTCATAGTAGTATTTGTTTACATTATTTTAGTGTATTCACATTCTCAACATGATCATTCTAATCATCTTGATATCCTTCTGAATGCATGAAGAGAGCATCATATCCATGCTCAGCTCATTATATTCAAATTTAGGATCTTCATAGTCCACTTCCTAGGACATATCATCTCAGAGTTAAGAGTTTTAATAGACCCATATAAAGTGAGTGTTAATGTTTCCAAGGTGTATCCTAGGAACTTATTTAACATACAGAGTTTCTTGGGGACAAATATGTGTAAAAGACACTTCATATCAGATTTATCTAGGATTCATGCACCGATTATGGTCTTGATAACTAATGGTGTGGAATTATTATGTTTAAATTATTGTGATGCATCCTTTTATTAGACGGAAAAATGTTCGACTTCATAGCTGAGACGTAATCCTCTGAAGTGTGGAAGGAGCTATATTGTGTACTGTGACACAAAATGAATTTTTTATAGAGATTATTTTATGTATGAAGAGTGATTCTTCGTGAAGATGTCTCATTAGTTGAGGCCTCATGAGTGGAATTACCCAACACATGATCTTGGGATATAGTGTTTTGTTCATGATATACACTATTGGAGACATTATTTATTTGGAGAGATTTTTCTATAATCACCGATCAAAAAACCTCATGTACATATTTAAAAACTAGATCGAATTCACAAACAGCATAGGAGGTTGGAGTTCCTATATTCCTTTGATTAATAGATTTACCACAAGACTGGTAAGGGAGACACAGTGGTCGATGCTCTGAGTTGGTAGACTGAGGTACACAAATATCAAGAGGGTAATGGTGAATGGAATCTTTTGGCCTTATTATCCGACATGTACATTGAGGTTCTTGAGGATCAGGTTAGAATACCCTTATAGCCTTAACAGTGACCTCTAATCTTCTAGAATGAGTATGAATTACTGGACTATATGGTCCTGATAGCCTTCTCCTAAGGGAAACAATCTCATATAATGAAACATATTTATGTTGGACAGTTGAGGAAAATAATACCTTATGATTTTAGGGTCGGGTATGGGTTCTAGTGGACATCATAGAGGAGATGATGTGGGAGTTTCATGCCTCTACATGGGAATTTCAACCCAGTGTCACCAATATGTATCAGGTTCTATATAACATGTGATAGTGTAATGGTATTAAAAGAGAAAATAATAACCTTTTCACATGGTGTTCCACCTGTTAGTAGGTTAAGTAAGAATATCATCATCTCAAAGGGGTTTTAATTTGTTTCCCATTCTTGAGAGGAAATGGAACAATGTTTCGATATATTTCATGACGGGTTTACCCATATCACCTCATGGTAATGATATAGTGTGGGTATTCATTGATT